>CM064889.1:1743758-2943758 GCA_030347415.2 Decapterus maruadsi | reverse complement strand
TTGGCTGTGTGAGTTGAGGAAAACACATTTTCACCTGTTCAGGGGATTTTTCACCCAGTGCTTTCAATTATTTGCCTGATTAAATGGGAGAATGTTCATGTTTGAGATCCCAGAGCCTTTAATAGTGGCTCTGAGAAGGTGCTCTGAGAAAGTGGCATTCAGAAGAGGCTCCTGATTGGCTCACTGAGCTGTTGTTAGCAGCTCCAGAGAGAAGAAAACTACACTGATGGTTTGAGACTGCAAATAAATAAAACACGGTCAAAGTTTAAAATGTAGGACCTTTAAATCACAGGTGAAGGTAGATGTGATGCTACAGAGTGTGTCCCTTTCTCAAAATGTGTTTATTTGATTTCAACTCTCGTTTAGGGTCTAGACCAGGGCAGCATCCAAAGTCTTGAATGGTGCCACCTGTATATTAGATATTAAGCAGGATTGTATTATCTTTTTTATTGATTTATCCAAGGGACTTGATCCTGTTGATCACCAGTCTTCTAAAAAATGAATGGAAGCAATAGATTTTGATAGCAAACCATCAGTGGTTTGCTAATTGTATAATTGGTAGAATGCAAACAGTGGTAGCTGATGGTTGTTCAGTTCAGTTTTATGAATTGTTACAGAGAGATGCAGCAGGGCTCTATTTGACATCCACTTCTTTTGTAACTATTTTCTATTAATGAACGTGGTGAGAATAAATGAAATAGTTCATTACATCTGTATGTAGAACTAAGACAAATCCAACAGGCAGCTCAACACCTGCAGTCTAATTCGAATGCTGTGCAGCAAATCTGAACTGATGTTAAACTGTGATGACACAAAATGTATGTTGTTTCCTAGAAGATAAACCAACAGCTCCAGAACAGCAATTGAATCTGTGACTGCTTATAAATGATGAGGAGGATTTTGAGGACACAGAACACAGCAACTAAACTGTTCAGAGATGAGGTCTGTCAGTTCACCTTCTTATCTGTTATAAACCACGGTGATATAATTTATACGCACTCTCCCTTCTCTTCACTCAAGCACCTTAATGCAGTCTATCTATCACTCTGCACTTAACTGGCATCATTTTATTTTATATTAGAAAGTCTGGTTGTAATCACTGGCATCAAGAAGAGACCAGCACTGTGTTCTGTGTATTTGTAAAGCTCAGCTCGGCAGACTCTCTGTGTTTGTCACAGGTCTTTTTAGCTTTAGATCAAAGTCACGTTGCAGACCATTTGATTCTCAAAAAATCATTAGGTTGAGACACTGATTAGGAAACTTGCTTTTAACTATTATACACTACACAAACAGAGCAACCTGCACAGGCTGGAATTAGACAAGCTAATCCCCATTGATCAACTTAAATCTATTTTGATTGATTTAGGCCATAGTGAACAGATGTGTTTTCACTGAGTGATGTTATCCCATGTGTCTGTGTCTGTCTGAATGTGCACTTTGTCTAAACAATCCTCCATGTTCACTGTAATGTGTTGTTATGTAATGTAATCAGGCCATCCTTGTAAAAGATAGCGTGCTGTCAACATTCATCAAGTGGCTCCAAAGCCACATTGATGTTACTCCAAGTGTGTAAACAGGGAACTGTTAAGTCAGTAGATTCTTTTTGGTGCAGTAAAAACTGATGTCATGACCATAATAAGCAGTAACTTTCCCTTTGTGGTGCTCATTAATCATTATAGGGTTGTGTAAAACTCCAATATGAATTTTTTTTAAAATGACTGTCATAGATGAACCCCCCACTCCAGTGTTGTGATGAGCAGCGACACATTCTGCCCTCTGGTGTTTACCTTTCAAAGCATTTGACTCTCAGCATCGACTGGAAAAGTGGCAGCCTTGAAGCACAGCTATGGTTTCACTCGCCCAGTATATATTTTTTTACGAGACAGACAGGATATCCCGCACGGAGTCTGAGCTGAGCTGACAGCAGTCGATTTTGGTTAAGATTTATATTCTGCTGCTGGATGGGGCTGAAGGTGGTGGTCCTCTGGGTGTTCCTCTGTGAGAGGATTCCTTAAACAACCTCCAGTGCCGAGGCCGTCCTTCCTTCTTTGCTTCCTCTCCTTCAATTTTCTGCCTGTGACGTCCAGTCAGGACGCGCATGGTGCTGAGAGCAGGAACCTGACCAGAAACTCAAGAGAAAAACCTCCTATGGCTCTCTCTCTCTTTTTTCTTTTTTACCACTTCTTATCGCCAGGCCACCATGACCCCCGACCTACCATCAAAATGTAAATGTAATGTAATTATGTTACATGTAGTGAGGTTGAGTCGTCTTTTTGTGCAGCGTCTGTTGGGTTGATTGGATACAAATGAGACGCCTCATGCACATCTAGAGTCCTTCACCTCTGCTTAAAAAAGCTTAATGCTTTCATCTCGTTATTGCTACAGAGATGTGTGTGTATGTGTGTGTGTGTGTGTGTATGCAGTGGGAGATATTATGCAGAGGTTAATTGAAAATGGCTAACCTGACCTGTGATGTGTAGAAATGAGTGGTTCTGCACAGCTCTAACTGTGACGGCCACCAAGAAGACTCTCCGTTTTGCAGGTGTTCTATACATATGAGGCAGGTTTAATTAAACAGGATGGAACTTAAATACTGATGTAAATCAAAGCCTACACAGAAGGAGAACTTCACAGCGTATCATCAAAAGACTCTAAGCAGATCGGAGGCTGCTCCCTCAGCATGGAGAGGTCTGCTTTTAATGAACTGCCCTATAAACAAGAACCTTTATTTTGATATTTATTACAGAGTTAGTCATGCATGCAGCAGAGACAACAGCAGCAGCCTGGGAGCCGCAAAACATCTTTTCATGTCAGATCCATGCAAAGCAAGAGCTTAAGCTTTGTGCACTTAAAGATGTGATGCACCCTGACACGCTTGGTCTGTCTGTGTGTATGTGTGTGTGTGCACTACAAATCTGTAATATAGATCAGGCTGTATTACAAGGTTCTATGAAAAGTCCCTGTGCTTGTCTGGGTGCTTAACAGGAGATTACAGCTGTTGTGAGCTGCTCTTAGTAATGATTTCTAGGTAATAACCATGCCCTAATATACTAAACACATGCAGTATTTACCGTAATAATAATAAGTGCTGCATTCAAAATTTTACTCCGAGTTAAACTCTATTGGGCATCAAAAATGATCAAATATAGTATAAAAAAACACCCCAAAATATCTTTAAAATAATGTGTTTTCATGTATGATGGTTGTCAGTAAGAAATCTTCATAAGAATCTGTCCAGAAAAAGTCATGTAGTGGAACACTGCTTCTGCCTCCCATGTAAAAGCTGTTTACCATCTGGAGCTGACACACCACTGGAGGGCCCTCTTCCTCTGCCTCGCTCACTCAATTGCTCTGCAAAGGCAAATGAGGTGGTGTCTGCTGTCATCTCTCCAGTAGGGTAAACAGATGGTTGTTGGTTTTCAAATTCAGTAGAATTGGTATTGTAAAGTTGACAGTCTGTGTCAGCAGAGTTCAAACTGCGCGCAGTGCCGAGGAGAAAACAAGATGACAAGATATTAGAGGGAAGAGTGCAGTAAATGAAAATGAGAACGTGACGCTGGAAAAGGCAGCAGAGCCATAAACAGTACCTGAGACTGAGAGGAGCGTCATTCAGCAGAATAGTCCACTTGTCAGACCGGCAGCAGTCAGACTGATGAGCACATGGACTGTGAAAAAAAAACAGAATTGAAATTTGTGTGAAATTTAGTCACATATAAAACCACCTGTTTGTGGCGTGAATTAGCTTCAATATTTCAATCAAATGGTGCAGTTTAAAAAACTTGACTTTTATCTTTTTGTTGCTCGTTCACTTGTATTTCTGCTGTAAAAACATTATGGCAAACTTGTTCTCTTAATTATAAGGAGTTGTCATTAGGATATAATGAGCAAATAAACAGATAAATCAATATTGGTATGGTGATTGGTTAAGACGTTTAGGCTTTATATAAGATTCTCTTTTCATCTGCTAGTATTGTTTGTCTTCTGGTGAATCAGTCTTGGGCCAGGTCTTGGTGATGACTGTCTTTCTGAGGAGTGTGGGGAGAATCTTGACTAAGTGTGTGTGTGTGTGTTTCTTTCTCTTATTCCTGGTTCCATCTGCTCTGCACGAACCAGGTCCAGTCATTCATCTGAACTTTGCATATGATTGTGTCATATGACTGACAGCATGTTGCCTGACTGGATAGAGGTCTGTTGATGTCAAATCAGCTCTTTGCTTGAATGTGAATACACCCCCCCAGGGAAAACAGAAGAGTTCAAGACATATCACATCAACCAGATGGATTTCAAAGTAAAATATTTCAGAGCTATTTAACTTTACTCTGTGGAATGTTTTCAGAAAAGGACAGCACTTTGGCTCTGAAGAACAAGTCTTTTTAAATAATGAACATAATGTAATTAAGGTAAAAGTGTCCTGCTTGATAAATTGGATCAATACCTCTGCTTCTCTTTGCCAGTGGCAGTGAGGCACGGTTTAAGGGAATGTGCATATCATTACGACTGAGTCAGCTCACAAAATAGTTTTTTGTAAAATCTGGAACTAACTAACTCAGTATTCCACCACACAGCGAGTAGAGACCTTTCTACTGCAGATATTATACTTAATGGCCACTCAGAAAAAAGCTGAACTATCCCTTTAAAGCCCTGTGTTAATCACTGATGACCTCTTGTGGTTGTAAATGATGGGTGCTAATACATTATTTCCTCATAGATGACATATGGCAACCTCAGTCTTGATATCAACATTATGTGTGACACCTTATATTTCTGTACACACACAAAGTGTTTATCTGTTTGTAAGCCTCTCCTTTCCCATCCTGCATTTCAAAGGCTCGATTTACATTCGGCCTGCGATGCCTGGTGACCCGTCTGTCGTCCGTATAGGTGCTGCAAAGCACAATTCACAGCAGCTCTGCGTTTGATCTCAGAGAGAGCAGGGAGGATAAACTACAGGCTGGAAGCCGCTTGGGAACAGTCTACTAAGTGATAATAGGCAGATTAGATTTGGGAGCCAAACAGCAATTTATTCCACTTTATCTCATGCATTTAAATGTTAAAAGGAAACACTGGTTTCCTGTGAACTTTTAAAAATGCACCAGGCAGATGTGCCCTGTGTTTTTCAGATAAACAGCTGGAATCTGCTAACAATACGTAGGCCTATATACACATAGACACCTGTAGCTGTGACAAGAGACTATATTTGGATTCACTTGAGGCTATTCTTTTATAAGAAGTTATGATACCGATTCATGTTACAGTCTCTATGCTGTGAGCATCACAGACAAAAATCCAAATATGCATCATTGGCCATATACATTTTACATTTAATATTACAAAATATGTTTGCAGCTTTATTTTAGAAGGTCAAAGTTGAGCAGTTGTAGGAAACACAAAAACAACTTTGACAATTCGAGTTTATACTGTTGTGCTTTGTCTCTCCCGCTACTATAGATTTCAATAGCTATAGGGTTAGACGTACAAGCTGACAAAGAAGCCTAAGAAATAAGGCCTCGGGCTGTAGTCAGCGCTGTGTGTGGGCATAGTTACATCCTTAGCACTGTTAGACCTCTGCCTCTGTGATAGATGGTGTTTGACATCGGAGGACGGCTGGAAACCTGCAGCACGTGGATGAGCAGCTTCTAGCGCATCTACAGGTCTGTGCTCGTCCCCCAAGGGCTTTCACTGGGCCTCGAGTCACGTACGCACCTCCATCAGCCCCTGTCCCCTCAGGACTGTGGCATCCTCCTGGGCTTAGCGGTGCGTAAAGTATCCACTACCTTTGACCGTCACTCTTAAGCCGGGCTGTCACTCTGTCAGAGGAGTGAATTAACCATCGGCTCCAAGAGAGAAACGGGGCTTCGGCTGATATGGGTGTTTGGGAAGTGAGTTACTTTTTTACCCTTAAGCTCCATGGCACACAAATAACTTATGGTCTGATTAAAATGCAGGGCATATTCAAGGGGATTTATGAATTTACACCTAATGCCTCATACCTGCTCAGCAGACTATAACAAGTGAGGCTGTTTACCAATAAACAGGGTGTAGCTCTGCATGTGCTATTTAGAGCCAAGGAGGAAAACGAAGCACTCGGTCACAGAAACAGAATGCACTTTGTACTTGATCCAAGAGGAAGTTGGAATCAAGGTCTTAATCAATATCAGAAACCTGTGGCACAGAGGCTACCTGCATCTTTATTTACTATGATGATGAGTGAGTGACAGTTACAGTACAAAGTCCCCACAACTCTCAAGACACAATATGTGGGCTGCTGTTGCCCATATCCCACCTAGATATTATACATTGTAGCAACTCAGAGCCTGTGTGTTAAAGGGATAGTTATGAGACAGAGTTGTTTTCAAGGTAAATTCATGCAAAACCGCTGATGCACGTTCCCATCAGGCAGTTTTTCGGCAAGCAGTCTCTGCATTTGCCTCTTTCTAAAAATAGCTTGTACTGAGAATTAAAGGTAATTAACCTACTCCTAAAACTATAGGGATTATGGCAATGGGCCAGTTTGCCAAAATGTTGAACTATCCCTTTAACCACTAAGGGGGCATGAACTGTCTTCTGACTAAGGTCAGCTGCCCATTGGAGGATGCTAGTGTATCATATGGTAGCTGTACCATTTCAGATGCATGTGTGCTCCAGTGCTACAGTTGTCTCTTTTCTCAACTTCTCTCAGCTGTCAGCTAAACTTGATTTCCTCTTTTCTTTGGCCGTGTTTCAAATCAATGCGAATCTATAACAGCCTGTGAGTGCTTGGCGTCTGTTTTTTTTTCTCTCTCCTGGTTGTTTGTATTTATTTAGGGGATTTGTTTCAGCCCATTACCCTGACCTTCAGTACCCTGCCTATGGTGCTTTGTGGTTCCAGATGGTGCAACAGCTCAGCTAGATGAGATCATCTTTTTCTTTTACTTAAACATGTTAAATGTGTAAATATGACCCCTGTCAGTCTGAAGGTGCTTCTGTCCATTTTCGTGCTGCAGGAGATTTAACTCTTTACCTATTAATTTCTCTCTCATGTTATTTTATGTCCTGTTTGCTGTCTCTGAAGATTTCTCTCTTTAAAATATTGCACCCATGCTAATCATTCATTCGTGTGTTATCTTTTACTTTGAATTCATGTTGTTGCTATGTATTTGCGTTGTGCCTTTTAGATTTCACTCTTTCTGTTTTTCTTCCCTGTCCTTGTGTCTACTGTAATCCTGTTCCTTGTGTGTCTGCGCGTGTGTGTGGCTTCCTGGCTCGTTTCCACACCTGCTGCTCTCACTTCATTAAGTCTGCAGCAGCAGTATCATTGCTGCCTCTCCACTCATTGCCAGATTGCTCATAGTCTTACGTGTTCTCCCTCATCCTCTAGGACCAGTCCTAAAAAGGCAGACTTTGTTCATTTTCAATACTGATTGCCTGTTCACCTGTTCACCCTGAGGTCCTTGAATCCTTCTCTACAACTGCTGACCCATGTTGCTGTTTCAAATCTTTCCCTTTTCACTGCTGCTTCATCAACAGAAAATTACCAAGCTACACTGTGTGATCATTTCTACAGACATATCACTGACACAATTTATGTCCGGTGAGGCCCTTTGCCCTCCACTGAGTGGTGAAGGCACAAGAAGCCACTAAGACGAGATCTTTGACTTCTCTGTAAACGTGATGTCACATATAATTCAGGTCCAAAGTTAGATTTAATCTGCATGCATATGTCTGCAATTTTGGTAAGAACTTTGATTAATGCCTCTGCCAAACGATTAAATGAAAAACATGTATCAATAAGTCCTAACATCTCCAGTTCATTAGCTTATTCACTCTCAATGACATAGCTACTGTAGAGCACAGTTGATGTTTGATGTCTTTTGCTGTGATGGTCTGGGACCTATTAATCCCAAACAGTGTTAACCTTCACAAGAATGACCACAACATAAATCATTGGAGGACACAAATGTCAGTCATTGCCTCCTTGGCATCAGATTTTCTTTTTTAAAGTATATTTTTTTGGGGGCTTCAGTTAATTGTAATGTTGAAATTACAATGAACTGAGAACTGAGATATATCTATGAAAAAAGGACTCATCTTTGTTGGCCTTTAATAACCCTGAAAGGTCCTGTGTATAAATGAATGTGTAATATTTATTAGATGTTTAGTCAAATGATCATCATCTCTGTCCGGTTAAAGCAGCTACATGAACCTCTTGTGAGGCTGATGGTCCTTTCAGATAAGCTGCATGCATCAGGAGAAGTTGACCCGGGCCTACTTTCACACATCTTCATTTATTCCCAGACTCTCCTTGTCAGGTAAACGTTCACATCCAGTTTGTAACCAGATTCTCTATTATAAATTAGTCTCCACTGTTGCTTCACTTGCTCTCTTGCCCTTGCGAAGATAAATGAGGTGGTGTACAGAGACCGAAGTTAATGAGTTTTTCAACGGTCAGTTAGCAAGCTCGTTAGCGCAGCTCAGTTGCTAATGGGACCATAATTTCACACAGTTTATTTAAAAGATGGATTTGTTTTGTACCATATGGACTTGTGTCTCGAAAATGTTCCTGAGACATTCCTCTTTGGTGAGCTGTTATTACTAAATGTGTCATGCAACATGGCTAATACTCTGGGATAGCTTCCTCCTCTCTGTTCCCTCAAAGGTCAGCGTTGTATGGATGACTTGCTTTTGGCAAATAATTTCAGTTCATTTTGCTGAAACCAGGATGTAAACTTCACATCTGAAAATGTAGTACCTCTGGCCCAGCCCTGTTGCCAATGTGAAGGAATAACAACAGTGCTTTATTGTTCTAACTCTGATAATTACACATTTTCAGCAGAATCCCCATGCATGAGCACAGGTTGTGGATGTAAGTTGAAACCATAGTTGGAACACTGATTTATTAGCAAAGTGAGACAACTCATTAGTACCACAGGTGAGAGAAATGAAAATCAGTATATTCAGGAAGAACCAAGTACAATAAAAGGACAATCTCCCTAAAACATCCTGACAAATGTGGCCACAGGAGAAAAAGTTTGAAAGAAAATGGTGGTTCACTCCTATAGTTAATGTATTTACACAAAAACCTACCGACACTTATGAAAGGACAAAGCCAAAGACTGATGCTGCTCTCAGGTTTCTGCCAATGGACTGATGGAAAAACCAGGAAGCTTGAATGGCAAATGGAGGTGCCAGTTCACACCACAAACAAAACAGGCTGGGCCGAGACACCTGTGAAAACACGACAACATTCCAGTGGAAGGGTGTATCAAAAAATTCCCTTAAGAGTAACGTTCTGGCATCTTAAATCTGGGAAATTATTGCTCCAGGAAGTTGGTTCATTTACCTGAGATGTAGATTATCTAATCGGATTGATCTATTTACTGCAAAGCGAATACCAGTTTAATAGGCTATCCACCTACTAAATACCTACTAAAATTCTATCGTCTTAGTTCTCACAATCATCTTTATCATCTCGGCTGTATTGTAAATGTTGAGGTTGCTCCTCAATATATCTCCGAGTTTAAATAAAGGTTATGAAATGAAATAATCACAATCTGAATGACTCTTGGCATCCCAACCCTGTGGTGGTACTGCAAAGAAGAAAAAGAAGAGAGGCCAGCAGCACTCGTGTCCTTCTTATTAACTTTTATTACAAACTGCACACAGACCGGTTTTGACAACGGTAATTAATTTTTTCCTGGTGTCTTTGATTTGTACAGGTGGTGGTACTGCATCAATACCATAGTTACTACAGGAACAGTCATGGTTAGATTAGTTTGAATAAAGATGGTCATTAAAAGAAGTGCTTCCTCAAATAATAAACCACCGTTACAATAATAACAACATGGTTGACTTGAAACAATGTAAACTGCTACTTTCACCTCTCTCTTATTTCATATTCATCCATCATCAAGTCCTCCTAATGTGAACTGTCTCTTAACAATGTCACTTGACCTTTTGCTCTGGTCATAGTTACCTTAAACACAACACGGTCATAGTTATCCAATTAATTGTATTCCTCTTTGATTTATACCCTCTGACAGAGTTAATGGTGTGCATTAGGAATGGCAGGAAGAAGCTTCAGTGAATGGAGGTCTAGGTCTAGGTCCACCCTTCAGTCTCTCAGCTAACAAATGAAGGACTAGAGGTGGTATACAGGTTCACCTAAACTGTAAACTGGACTGGACCATGAATATGGATGCCAGATACCAGTAGAGACAAAGCTTGTTTGTCCTAAGTTTGTCCCAAGGAGGCTCAGGTACTTTGATGTCTGCAGTGAAATGCTGCTCACGTTTTATCGCTCAGTGGTGGCCAGTGAACTGTTTGTCTGCTTCAGCAGCATTTCCATAACTACACACGGCTCTGTCAACAGATAAAATGTTCATACCAAGTTATAGCTCCTCAAGGTGAGATTATCCAAGGAGACCTTGAGCTGACAGAAACACAAACTGTGCCCTTTTCATGATGACCCACATCACATCATATATAGAGTGCACGTAGTCCCAAGAGGGAATTACAGCTTACACTGCCTCCTGTTCGTTTCCTCTGTCTTCAGGAACCTGACACATGGATCAGACTATATAAGAAACATGACAACAAATACTTCACCTGTTGCATATCATTATCTCTTGAAACTGACTGCTATAAAAGTGTCATGTCATGTGATAGGTGACCTCCCACATTAGTGAGCAGACAGTCATCAGTTTCATGGCTGTTGGATGAAGGCCAGCAGGGGGTCCCAGAGGCTTTATGGAGCCTCAAATCACATAAGCACCTCTGTCAGCACCTGTCCCCGAGGACAGTGGCGTCCTCTGGGGCTTCAAAGTGTATAGAAGGTGCCTTTGACCTTCAACCGTGTGTCCTGAGCTGCACTGACAAAGAGAAATGACAACAACTAGACTCATGAAAAGAGGAGAAAGCAGAAAGAGAAAGTAAAATCTGGAAACCCAAGCTCCTCATATGTCATTATTACTGTGTGTTTGATATTATATGCACATTTTTTGTGTATTTTCATCATTAATAATGCACATTTATACACTTTTGTGATATTACCTATCAATTTGAGAACACAAAGGGAGCTGAACTGTTTACCAAGAAACTTTATTTCACATCTTTCAAGCATATTTTCACTTGAAATAAGTAGGAAAAAAAAAAGTTTTTCTTTCTTATTACAAGCACAAAAACTTGCTTTCACTGGCAGATTTTTATACTTATTTCACACACCTATTCACACAGCTATTCAGAAAACGAGTCTTTCAGAGATCCATCAGGACTTCTGTAACTTTGATGTCAAAGCAGATACCGCTCTCAGCTCTGCCTCAAGCCCCGCCCAGTTGGACACGCTCGGACTACACTTTCTGTAAGCCTGCAATTCTTTGTTGATTTAGCATGGATTATTACTCATAAATAGCTGTTCTGTGACAGCATGGACACAAGGTTTCCATGGTCAACAGGAAAAAGAGAGAAACATTTAACAACCTACAATG
Source organism: Decapterus maruadsi (assembly GCA_030347415.2). Lineage (NCBI taxonomy): Eukaryota > Metazoa > Chordata > Actinopteri > Carangiformes > Carangidae > Decapterus > Decapterus maruadsi. The sequence goes on along the minus strand of CM064889.1, from coordinate 2,932,296 downwards.
TGTGTGTGAAGTATAACAAAGTTTTATCTATAATAACAGGTGACCCATAGCCAGAAATGTGTGATTCTTTTCCTAGGAAGAGTTCTATGCTGGCATCAGATCTTATCCATCATCGTCCTCACTGACAGGAAATGTAGTGTGTATAATATTTCTGAATAACTTATAGTTTTTAGTTCAGGTCCATTTGGTGTCTGACTAACTACAGATACTTTCAGCACTACAATAGAGATGTCTTTTGCATTCTGAAATGAAACTTTGGAGTCTGGACCTTGACAATCCCAGAAGGACATAACAGGAAGCCATAAGAAGATGTTTATGACGAATGAAACAGGAGTTTAGGGGCTGTATTCTGTGCAACATAAGTAATACTTTGGAGGAGACCTGGAAGGGGATGCGCTGGTTAAATAGAGAAGGAGGAAAGGAGGGAAGGGTGGTGGGATGAGAATGGGGATGACCTGAGAGAAGGCTGTAGTTACAGTAGAAGGTGCTTTGATGAGGGCAAGAAGGGAGGGTTTGTCGAGAAATCTGAGGCAAACAGGGGAAGAAAGGCTTTACCATGTATTTGTATGCTTGACAAGTCCCTGTAAAATCTTGATGTGACATTCAATTGGAAGAGGAATGAGGAAACTGAGTGTCAGTAATCTACAAACTCTTGTTCACAAATGCTGGTAACTGAACCTGTCTGTTGTTATTGCCTGTGACTATCAAGCCAAGCAAGAACTAACTTTGAAAACCCTGCCTGCAGGTGACTTCAAGGTGCACCTGATTTAACTTGCAGTGAGATTCCTGTAAATACATCTGAGATTGGTGGCTTCATGATGTTGAACTAAGAGTCTGAGGCTGAAGCTGCATGACTGAGATGTCGGCATCACACAAACCACGATGTAACATTCCATTGAATAATTAATTGATATGATAACAGTGGTCAGAGGCCAATGGTCAAGGCCACTGACCACAACCGTTTTATTATTGCTAACACTAACCCCTAGCCTCATAAACCAGCCTTCCCCGGGAAATGCATTTCATTTCATTTCAGAGGGGGAGTCTGGCCTCATCTCCGTTGTAACCGTTTCGCTAAAACACTCGAGCCAATCAGGGACCGAAGAAGAACAGCGATAACGTCTTTTCCTCCAAGAAACTCAACAACAAACAATGCTCTTGTTTAAGTTCTGTAATTGATGGTATTTCATTTAGAACTTCCCTTACTGCTGTTTTTACGCCGCAGTTTGACGCTCCGCCATGTTTGTTGTAGGTGAGTCCAGTCCATGTAGTGATGTTTTCAGGCCCTGATTGGCCAACGTGCAGTGTCAATCACAGCAGTGACCCTGATTGGCTCGGTAGATGATTTCTGGCGAAATGGTTACAACGGGGATGAGGCCAGACTCCCCCTCTGAAATGAAATGAAATGCATTTCTGGGGGAGGCTGGTTTACGAGGCTAGCTAACCCCTGCATCTCCTCCAAATATGCAATGGTGATAAAAGGAATTGGATTGGTAAAAAAAAAAAAAAAAAGTGGGAGTCTTCCCACTTTTTTAAAGGAAAGCACAGTCAAAAGAGACACAGGATTTGGAGAGGCAGAGAAGGGAAATGACATGCAGGAAAGGGCCGCTCGATGCAGGATTGGAACTGTGGCTACCTGCAGTGAGGACTGTAGAAATGTTTTGTGAAAGCAGGGAGGATATACTGCAATGTATTTCCCGACAACTCTGAAATCTATCAGACTTGTTCCAGTAATTACAGATTAATCTGGTTTCAAATTGAAATACAATGCATTCTATTGAACAAAACATACCATCCTGCATGGGTCATTAGCTCAACCCTACCTTTTACTGTCAAAGAAAATGAAAGTGACATAACAACAAGGAATATCCTCCCTTACTATTTTTTAACAACCCCAGAATATGCACACATACAATATGCACATGCAACATGTGCACACACAAAACCCCCAACACCTCAACATTTTATCAATACAGGTAAACTAAACAAAATACCAAAATTCCATCTTTGCTTCCCAGATGCAGAACCAGGCTACCTGTTCCCCTTTTGTCATGCTAAACTTAGGTTAATGAGCTGTGATTAGTTTTATCATATCATCATATAACAAACAAGAATGTTTCTCATTTATTATAGGGACAGAATGAATGTCCATTCCTAAGTTTGAGCGAGCAAACAAGACTGGCAGCTTCTCAGATGTATGATACGTATGATACTGGCATGTCAACATGAGGACAGATCTTAGGGTTGTCCTGCAGTCACAGCCTCTGAGTTCATCACTTGTTTTGGTTTAAATATCTTTGGCAGGGAAGTACGAATGGATAAGAGTTCTCACACCAGGTAGGGTTTTTTTTTTAAAAGATGTGTGGAATGAAAACATTTTGTCTAACTTCCCAGAACAGCTAGCAGAACCAGTTTGTGTTGGAATTGAGCACAGGTCCAGTGTATAAATAAGCGACACAGTGGCCCCACATGAGCATCCTGAGGTTCATTCTGCAACACCATCAAGACTCAAACACAGAGACAAGATGAAAGCTGTTGCAGCCTTCCTGCTGGTGCTGTGTTACCTGGCTGGTAGTCATGGTAAGTCAATGTTGGATGCATTTTATTACAGAATTCATTTTTAAAGTAGTATATGATGAAATGAATGACACTGTTGTTTCCTCACAAATAATGACTAATGATTTGTCTTCACAGCATGGAACTGCAGACCGGGACCAAGTCTGAGTGGGATCAATCAGATTGATGCTGGACTAGGAAAAGTGGTTGCAACAACCAGTTCCAACCGGGCGTATACCCTAATTGGATCAAGGTGGTACAGTCTTGGCTCTGTCTCACTCAAGCACGTCTCAGTTGGACCAGCTGGACTGTGGGGGACCAGCACCTCAAACCGAGTGTACAAGAGTGTAGGAGGAAACATGATACTGTCCAGCGGTAACTATTGTTATCTCCACATGGACAAATATCCAGTCTATGTGGGCCTATCTGCCTCTCATCACTGATTTTATTAAGTTAACTGTATGATCAGCAGTGTAATTGAAGACTAAATCTCGATGTGTTTTTTTCAGGTACGAGTATGCAGCAGGTGGATGCTGGTGGTGATGGTCAGGTCGCTGGAGTAGCATCTAACATTTACGGCTACTGTATGAGAGAGACCACTTCTTTGGCCTACAAGGGAGTGGGCTCCCTGTCCTGGAGTTACCTGGGAAGGAGACTGAGATACCTCAGCTGTAGCCCCAACAACGGCTGCTGGGGAGTTGACACGAGTTACCGGGTCTACGCTACACAGGTTTGGATCTGAGGCATTAGTGATATCTTATTAGCAACCTTCTTCACCTATAGATCACAGCAATAACACTGTGCATATGCTTCCATGACAGAGAATGACATCAAGCTGTAGTGCAAGTAGCTGGGCATATGTGTCAGGGCAATCCATGACAATGATTGAAGTGGGGACGGACGGAAGTGTTTTTGGAGTGAACAGAAGTGGCCAGGTGTACCAAAGGTAAGCCTTACTGTCTCGCATTGACACCCACAATATATCCATTTTAATGCACTTAATGGAAAGCAAAATTGAAAAGTACTAACCATAAAAACTATAATTCCTCATTGATGAATTTATCTTCACAGCTTCTACCTGAAGCGTTAAAGTGTGAATCTGAAGTGTTGTTTCCAATTAGAGTAAATGTCTGATCATAAATAAATGTACATAAACTTTATGTACAATGAAAAAGCTAAAATAACCTCAAAGAGAAATCTTCAGAAGCCTTGAGCAACACTTCTGCTGATAAAAACTAATGATGACTTCTCTCTCAACAGGCTTGGCATCTCCAGCAGTCGACCCTATGGCACAATTTGGCGGAACGTCCCACTGTGCTTGACCGCTCGCCACGTGTCGTACGACCTGGGCCGCCTCTGGGCTGTGACCACTGCTGGTACACTGATTCAGTGCACGCACTGATTTCTAGACAGTTTTGACTGTCATCACTGTATTTTCACATGACTTACAAATAATTAGTAATCAATTATTTTTCTCTGCGTGAAAGTTCTGGTGTAACTTCTTATTCAGCTTATGTTTATTTCATTAATTTGTATATGGGAATTGGGAAAATTCTGCAAGAAGGAACTCAATCATATCACTTTTACAAAACTGATAGTTTGCTAGATTACATCATTTCTACTATATTAGTAAATTGTATTATAATTATGCTGCTTTAAATATGAAGGAGTTATAGGAGCTATTTGTAAGCTATGGTTGACATAGCTATTCACTTACCACACTGGACTTGAGATTAGCATGCAAACAAAGTAGCTCTGGTCCAATTACCTTATTTCCACAATTGACTAAGAAGTATGACATTTTACAATGATGCATGTCCTAACCTCACAGTAATTCCATGTAAAAACAGAGATGGTTGAGGCTCATGTCAAGAACAGCTGTGAATACCAATTCCATGTAACTAACAAAATCTTACAACTAGCTCCTTTAAAGTATAGTCAAGGAAAAGTTACACTTTGTTGATGCAAAATTGTACACTCCCTTTAGTTTTAGGATTCTTTATGTTTCATCAATCCTGCAATTGTATGAGAACAAGAAGTTATTTGTGCTGCTTCAGTGTCACATACTTCCCTATCTTAATTTAATCAATTTACAGTACCATCATTTTAAAGCCTATTTGTACTTTTAAAGTCAAGTACAGTAAAGGGTAAAAACAAACACAAAACAAAATAACAAAAGCCATTTGACATTATAGACACTATAACACTTTGTATGTTTAAACTGAAAGTCTTTAATGAATAACATCTGTAGCCTACTACAGCTACTAACTGCAACTCTGATTGTTTCATGTCGTGACTGTTCATGTCTTGATATGTCCTTGGAATAAATAATAATATTGATTCTCACCCATGCTTTTTATTATATTTATTTAATGGTGTCCTAAATCATCCATAATGTCCGATAAGACATAAACAACAAAACAGCAAAGAGGAATGAAGTGCAGCACTGAAACATTCAAGTCCCAAGACCCATAGCCAGAAATGTGTGATTCTTTTCCTATGAAGAGTTCTATGATGGCATCAGATCTTATCCATCATCGTCCTCACTGACAGGAAATGAAGGGTGACAGCAAAAAAATGCACAATAAAATGCAACATGTTTCACATTAGGGCTCCATAAGAGGATGTTTACGACGAATGAAACAGGAGTTTAGGAGCTGTATTCTGTGCAACATAAATTAATGTAACGTAAGTAGTACCTTGGAGGAGACCTGGAAGGGGATGCGCTGGTTAAATAGAGTGGGATGGAGGAAGTGAGGGAAGGGTGGTGGGATGAGAATGTTGACGACCTGAGAGAAGGCTGTAGTTACAGTAGAAGGTGCTTTGATGAGGGCAAGAAGGGAGGGTTCGTCAAGAAATCTGAGGCAAACAGAGGAAGAAAGGCTTAACCAGGTATTATTTATTTATTTGGTTCAATTTCGGGCATGTCAATTGATCATCATCATCATCACACATCATCTTAGTTCAATAATACAATACACATGACCGAAAGGGAAAGCGGGAGAAGCCAAAGCTTATCTAGTCCCGCCCCCATTACTCACATGCACATATTTTATTTATTTATATACGCTTGACTTGTCCCCCATAAAACCTTGATGTGACATTCAATTGGAAGAGGAATGAGGAAACTGAGTGCCTACAGTAATTTACAAACTCTTGTTCACAAATGCTGGTACCTGTCTGTTGTTATTGCCTGTGGCTACAAGCCAAGCGAACTAACTTTGAAAACCCTGCCTGCAGGTGGTCCCTGTAAAGAGATTTGAAATTGGTGGCTTCATGTCATACAGTACCAAGAGTCTGAGGCTAAAGCTGCATGACTGTGAGATGTCAGCATCACACAAACCTTGATGTAACATTCCATTGAATAATTAATTAATATGATAACAGTGGTCAGAGGCCAATGGTCAAGGTCACTGACCACTGTTGTGATATACAGATGGTGTTGGTTCCGCTTGGCATCTCTGCCTGTCGCACCTCCTCCGGTGCACTTCGGGTCAGCTGCAGGGTCGTCAGCTGGTGCCACCGTTCATGGATGTTTCGCCCCCAAACCAGTACATTGAGGTGTTGAGCCCCAAGTCGTATCCCTCCTCCATAGCCAGAGCTAGTAGCTCGCTTTTTCTGCCTCCTCAGCCAGCTCCTTGATAGACTTCTTCAGGCTTGCCCCTGTCAACCCAGCAGCATGGAGAAGCTGGATCGTGGATTTCCCCACGAAGCCCCTGCAGCCAACTTCTGCTGGGTAGATGGTCGCTTTCCAGCCTCCCTCTCTGCAGTCTGCCGCCAGATCCGAGTACTTAAGCCGCTTGAACTCGTGTGCCATGGGATTCCCTCCTCCCATGGCATGGTCCGGACCACATCACTACGTCTGGTCTCAACGTTGTTTGTGTAATCTCAGATTGGGAACACAAGTTGGGTTCCCAGGTCGGCAAGCATTCTCCATCCTTTCCAGGACTGAGCAGACAGGTGTGTCTTCCCGCCGCAGACTTTTGCACATCCTCTCCTGTTCTGACAAAAGGGATGTTTGGCCGAGGGGGATCTGGGAAGTTGTTCGCCCTGACCCTGCATCCTTCCAGCTGCTCCGCCAACTTCCTCAGCACCTGATTGTGACGCCATCTTGAATGGACTATATTTTGGTCTTTTTCAAAACTTTCCCCTAATGGGATTATCCGGCTTTTTTCCCCCCTCACTCAGGACATGTTGAGGATATAAAATCAGATGAGTTTGCTTCTGTTGCAATTTGTTCAAGGTTGACCCCCATTTTGGCTTAAAATTACTGGACTAAATGACATGCAGGAAAGGGCCGCTCGATACAGGATTCAAACCGTGGCCACCTGCAGTGAGGACTGTAGCCTCAACATATGGTGGCTGCTCTACTGAGCTAAACACTGCCCAGATGATAACATTTTAAAAGGATCAACTTCATTGTGACAAAGAAATGTTTTGTGAAAGCAGGGAGGATATACTGCTATGTATTTCCTGAGTTCCAGTAATTACATATTAAATCTGGTTTCAAATTGAAATACAATGCATTCTATTGAACAAAACATACCATCCTGCATGGGTCATTAGCTCAACCCAACCCTTTACAGTCAAAGGATCTCCACTATTCAAATTGAAAGTGACATAACAACAAGGAATATCCTCCCTTACTACTTTTTAACAGCCCCAGAATATGCACACATACAATATGCAATGTGCACACACAAAACCCCCAACACCTCAACATTTTATCAATACAGGTATCAGTATAGGTAAATACAGGTAAACTAAACAAAATACCAAAATTCCATCTTTGCTTCCCAGATACAGAACCAGGCTACCTGTTCCCCTTTTGTCATGCTAAACTAGGTTAATGAGCTGCGATTAGTTTTATATGCATTTGTTAATCTCTTCATCTATCATATAACAAACAAGAACTAGAAATTGTTTATCAGTATTTAAAATATTTCTCATTTATTATAGGGACAGAATGAATGTCCATTCCTAAGTTTGAGAGAGCAAACAAGACTGGCGGCTTCTCAGATGTATGATACGTATGATACTGGCATGTCAACATGAGGACAGATCTTAGGGTTGTCCTGCAGTCACAGCCTCTGAGTTCATCACTTGTTTTGGGTTAAATATCTTTGGCAGGGAAGTACGAATGGATAAAAGTTGTCACACCAGGTAGGGTTTAAAAAAAAAAAAAAAAAGGAATGAAAACATTTTGTCTAACTTCCCAGAACAGCTAGCAGAACCAGTTTGTGTTGGAATTGAGCACAGGTCCAGTGTATAAATAAGCGGCGCCACAGTGGCCCCACATGAGCGCATCCTGAGGTTCATTCTGCAACACCATCAAGACTCAAACACAGAGACAAGATGAAAGCTGTTGCAGCCTTCCTGCTGGTGCTGTGTTACCTGGCTGGTAGTCATGGTAAGTCACTGTTAGATGAATTTTATTACAGAATTCATTTTTAAAGTAGTACATGATTAAATGAATTACATTGTTGTTTCCTCTGACATAATGACTGTGAATTTGTCTTCACAGCATGGAACTGCAGACCGGGACCAAGTCTGAGTGGGATCAATCAGATTGATGCTGGACTAGGAAAAGTGGTTGCAACAACCAGGTCCAACCGGGCGTATACCCTAATTGGATCAAGGTGGTACAGTCTTGGCTCTGTCTCACTCAAGCACGTCTCAGTTGGACCAGCTGGACTGTGGGGGACCAGCACCTCAAACCAAGTGTACAAGAGTGTAGGAGGAAACATGCTACTGTCCAGCGGTAACTATTGTTATCTCAACATGGACAAATATCCAGTCTATGTGGGCCTATCTGCCTCTCATCACTGATTTAGTTAAGTTAACTGTATAATACAACAATGCTAGGGCAGCAGTGTAATTGAAGACTAAATCTCAATGTGTTTTTTTCAGGTACGAGTCTGCAGCAGGTGGATGCTGGTGGCGATGGTCAGGTAGTTGGAGCAGCATTTCGTGGCACTGCCAGCTTCTGTATGAGAGAGACCACTGCTTTGGCCTATAAGGGAGTGGGCTCCCTGTCCTGGAGTTACCTGGGAGGAGGGATGAGGCACGTCAGCTGTAGCCCCAACAATGGCTGCTGGGCAGTCGACACCAGTTACCGGGTCTTCGCCACACAGGTTTGGATCTGAGGCATCAGTGATATCTTATATTAGCAACCACCATCACAGCAATAACACCGTGCATATGCTTCTATGACAGAGAGTATCATCAGGCTGTAGCAAAAATAGCTGGGCATATGTGTCAGGGCAATCCATGACAATGATTGAAGTGGGGACGGACGGAAGTGTTTTTGGAGTGAACAGAAGTGGCCAGGTGTACCAAAGGTAAGCCTTGCTGTCTGCCAATTTGTTGTTGTATATACTTTTGTACATCTCATTTTATTTTATTGCTATTTTATTATGTATAGTTTGTTCTTTTTATTCTTATTCTTTATATTCTTATACTATATGTCTTATCGTCACTGTGCATCTGTGTAATGCTGCTGCTGCACTGTAATTCTCAAATTACATCTATCTATCTAGCACTCCAACACTTCAGCCGATAAAAACAAATGATGACTTCTCTCTCAACAGGCTTGGCATCTCCAGCAGTCGACCCTATGGCACAATTTGGCGGAACGTCCCACTGTGCTTGACCGCTCGCCACGTGTCGTACGACCTGGGCCGCCTCTGGGCTGTGACCACCGCTGGTACTCTGATTCAGTGCACGCACTGATTTCTAGACAGTCTTGACTGTCATCACTGTATTTTCACTTGCACATGACTTACAAATAATTAGTAATCAATTATTTTTCTCTGCGTGAAAGTTCTGGTGTAACTTCTTATTCAGCTTATGTTTATTTCATTAATTTGTATATGGGAATTGGGAAAATTCTGCAAGAAGGAACTCAATCATATATTATGATCACTTTTACAAAACTGATAGTTTGCTAGATGACATCATTTCTACTATATTAGTAAATTGTATTATAATTATGCTGCTTTAAATATGAAGGAGTTATAGGAAAAGTTAAGCTTTGTTGATTCTTGTAAACATGTTACCATGTGAAAATTGTGCTCTCCTTTAGTTTTGTGAGTCATTGTGTTTCACTAATCCTGCAACAAGTTATTTGTGCTGCTTCAGCGTCACATAGCCCTATACTTCCTTCCTAAAATCTTAATTTAATCAATGTATCCTTAACGTCAGTAATCATATAGTACAGTCATCTTAAAGCCTATCTGTACTTTTAAATTCAAGTAGAAGATAAAACAAAAAATAGCAAAAGCCACTGTATGTTTTAAACTGAAAGTCTTCGTAATGATTAACATCTGTAGCCTACTAACTGCAACTCTGATTGTTTCATGGCATGACTGTTTATGTCTTGATATGTCCTTGGAATAAATAATACCATTAATTCTTACCAATGCTTTGTACCATATTTAATGGTGTCCTAAATTATCCGTTATGTCAATAAGACATTATGGACTTACAGACAGAGTAATCAGATCGGCCACTCACACAATCACATTGGATGCTCACTGTGTAGAAATGAGGAAAATTAAAATAAAATAAAAAAAATAAACAGGAAAAGAAATTTGGAAAGAGCTGAACAGAAGCTGTCACTGGTAACATCAAATTGTTCAAAGAAAATGACATTTCTTTCAGCAATTGAAATGTATTTTTCAGTTATGGGGAAACATTACAACAACCACTTTTTTATTTAAACTTTTAGTTTTTAGTGGGGCATTTTATTACACGTTTTTAATCGAGAATTGATGATCATGTCAACATGGGCCACAGTACACAAAAAAAAGGGGGAAAAGTAACTTATAGGGCACTTGGCTTGCTTTGTCCAGTGGACAAAGGGCAGGTGCTACACACTAGCACCGCCTAGTGTCTGTCTGTGCACGCCACTGATTGTAAGTGATTAGCTCATGTGTCTCACCTGTGTGTAATTGCTGCACCTGTGTCTTGTTTCCTCATTCAACCTCAGTGTCTTCCCTTTGGTTGATCGTCTGCTTTCATCATCAATGTACCTGTTTCTGTGCTGAGTGACACCACCCTCACTCCCAGGCCAGGAAACAGCAGAGGAAAGGACAGGGCAGAATACTTTCTGCTGTAACAGCTGTAATGGTTATAGTTCTCATTTTGGTTGTAGGGAAAGTTTGAATATCTGAGTTGTTTTTTGGCAAGTTTGCTGCGTTTACAGGTGTGTGATGCTGGAATGTCAACATGAGGACAGAAATTCAGTCAAGGCTGTCCTGCAGCCACAGCATCTGAGTTCAAATCTTGTTTTGTTTTGGTTGAAATATTTCACACTGGCAGGTACAAATTGATTAAAGTTTTGCATCGTTTTTTTTTTATTTTTTATAAAGTGTTGAATGAAAACTTTCCTCCTAGCTGTAATGATAACAGCAAATGCATTTGGTTTATGTGAATGCTGCTTATATTCCCAAACAGCAGGGGGCGTTCAGTGTCTGTGAATAGTTGAGCCACAGGGGTCAGATATGTTGGTTGTTTTGAATGAAGCAGCCCCCCTGCAGGGAATCAAGAGACATACTGTAGCCCACAGGTGGATGCTGGGGAGGAGGTGGGTTTGCAAAACCTCATGGGCTGCATTGGCAGCAGGAGCAGCAGTGAGATGTATCTGCAAAAGCAGCAGCAAGGCAGCAGAGCAGGAAATAGCAACGGCGGCAGCAGCAGCATAGCCAGGGATGAGCAGGTAAGCTGGGGGGTGTAGATAGCCCGCTGTATTTGGAGGAGGAGGGCATGTGACTGATCAGCTGATCAGGATGGGCGCAGCTTGAGTTTTCTGCCTGAACTGGCTCCCCAGGCTTTGCATCGTTAAAGACATTGTTGTTTCCTCTCACATAATGACTGTGAATTTGTCTTTAAATGTACTGAGTGGTATCAATCAGACTGATGCTGGACTAGGAAAAGTGGTTGCAACAACCAGGTCCAATCAGACGTATGTCCTAATTGGATCAAGGTGGTACAGTCTTGGCTCTTTCTCACTCAATCACAGTCGGACCAGCTGGACTGTGGGGGGTCGGCAACACAAACCGAGTGTACAAAAGTGTAGTGGGCTCCCTGAGTGGGCTCCCTGTCCTGGAATTCCCTGGGAAGGAAGCTGAGGTACCTCAGCTGTAGCCCCAACAACGGCTGCTGGGGAGTCGACACCAGTAACCGGGTCTACACCCAACACTACACCACACAGGTTTGGATCTGAGGCATCAGTGATATCTCATGTTAGCAACTTTCCTCACCCTAACAAATTAGGGCATATCCAGAAAGCATGCAGGGCCAGTTGTCCCACGAGTGAGAAGAGGGGAGTGCAGAAGAAGCGCACAAAAAAGTCACAGTTCATGCAGAAGGAGTAGAAGTGGATTTGTTCCTAGTGTGCAGCGCAGGTGACACAGGCAGGAGGCCATCCAGCGTTGACTTTGAAGTAAATATGCTAATACACACGGGAGCCGCTGTCAGCATTATCTCAGAGACTTTGTACGAAAGATCATTCTCACATACCGCTAGAGGGCACGAGTGTCAAGTTGAAAACCTATACAGGCCAGCCCATCCCAGTGAGAGGACAGTTTTGACGATAAAGTCTCACACTTCCTGCTACGATATCGCACAACTCCCAACAGCAAGACTGGCAAATCAGCAGCTGACTTGTTTTTAATGAGGCACGTCCAAACCAGATTGGACTTCCTGAAACCAAGCAGCACAGAGACAGTGAGGAGGAAGCAGCATCGACAGAAGGAAGAACATGACAACAAAGTTGTAGAGGCAGTTTGACGTGGATGAGCAGGTTTCTCACCAGACACTCTGGAGCAAGCACCTGAGGAGGAGTCAGCCCAGCCGAGTTGGCCAAGCAGGCAGAGGCTAGTTCAGGAACAGAGCTCCTGACACCTGAGACCCCAATGTCTGAGTTTCCAAGGCTCCCTGAACCACCTGACCCAGCTACAGTGACTTTGAGGCGCTCACAACGTGCCACGTGCTTGCCACAGCGTTACCAGAACTGAGCATGGAGATGAGAAGAACAATTACAGCGACAGTGATGAACTTCATAGCTTTTTTGCAAATAATTCAGTGTTAGAATACAAATACAATATAAAAGTCAACAACATGAAAAGGCGCCACTGGTATGTTGGAATGATGGGATGTCGGAATGACACCGTGTTACCCTTCATATTTGACAAAAAGTATATTAATATTGATCCTACAATTGATGCAAAGCATATAGTCAGGTTGTCCGAGACAGTGTCCCTGTAAAACCTTGATGTGACATTCAATTGGAAGAGGAATGAGGAAACGGAGTGCTTGTTTCCGTGTTGGAGAGCGCTAGCTATAGCTTAGGGGAGAGTGGCGTAAAGTGAGACATTTTTTACATTTGCTCCCCTCTAAGCGAGCTAAAAATGATTTATCTGTAAAAATTTGTACATTTGCCATTAATTCAGGATGTTTCCTAGCAATGGAAATTATCAGAATCTACTTAGGACAGAGGGCAGTGAAAATATGATTGTTTAAAAAAAAAGTGGTCTTGTGTCTCACTTTACCCCAGCTCGGGTAAACTGAGACAGACTAGAGAAATCAATGGGGTGAACTGATCCACTTAGTTTTTCCACTCCAAAACTACCATAACAACATATGTTGCAACAGTTAGAATCCTGACAGCTAGCCTGACAACCACACTTTCCAGAACTAATGTCAGACACATAAATTAACTCAAGACCAAAATCAAATACAACACAAAATGTTTTAATTAACATTCAAATGACAGATGGAACCAGTTAGATAGTCTGGGGTCAGATTGTAGGCCCCAACAATGGTGACCATTTTGATCAAAAGTCCTCTTATATGTTGTGGGGAGTCGACAAAGTGGAATGTGACTGAAGCAGTGTGACTACAGATCACTGATCACGTGAGATTTCTGGCTTGGGGGACGAGATTCTAGTGTAAATCTTTGTGTGTGGTGTGCTCACAGTGTCTCACTCTTGGATTTATTATAATACATCCAATGGTCTCACTTTACCCCGCAGCATTTTACCCCAACACCCCCATTTTAGAAAAAATGGCCTCTCTTAGAAATTCAGGCTAATTTTCAGCCAGCATCATCATGGTTTTATGGAGGGTTCCCCAATTCTGGTCCTTGAGGGCCACTGCCTTGCATGTTTTACAAGTTTCCTGCTACAACACACCTGATTCAAATGAGTGGCTCGTTATCAGGCCAGAGCTTGATGACGAGCTGATGATTTGAATCAGGTGTGTTGTAGCAGGAAACTTCTACAACATGCAAGGCAGTGGCCCTCGAGGACCGGAATTGGGGAACCCTGGTTTTATGTGTTGGTAGTTCATCATCATATATCATATAAGTTTTTCTACCTGAATCAATTTGTTTTGGCACAGCAGCTGATTAAGTTGACACCAAGAAAATGTACTTTTACATGCAAAAATCCAGAGGTGTATAAAGTACTTGAAAAAATAACAAAGTAAAAGTAGAAATACCATAACTGAAAATGACTTTGGTAAAAGTTAAAGTCACCCATTACTTGAGTAAAAGTGAGTAGCTCACATTAAATGTAGGCCTACTTAAGTATCAAAAGTATCTTGTGAAAAAATACACTCAAGTATCAAAAGTACAAAGTATTTAGCATAAAAAGAAGCAAAACAACCACTTGTTTTGTTTGTGTGTTGTTTTATTCCACTTTCAGGTGAATAGATGTGGAATGATAAAACCAAAAAACACCTGAGCAAACATGTAGAGTGAGTTATTCAAGTGTCTTGTGACTGCCTGAGAACAGAACTATCAAGCAAGCATCTGTCTGTGAGTAGGGCCTAGTCTGCCATATATGGAGCCCAGGCGTTGATGAGAACCAGCCAGGTCGGTGTTTGCAACAGGCACGCATGGTGGTGCGCGGTAAAAACGTCGTGGTGACAGAGACTGTGTGAATGTTTCAGTATCGCAGATTCAAATACTAGCCTAGTAACCGAACGGATATTTAATTGAACGGGCTTTTACTGAATGAGGTCGGACCCCCGACGGCTTTTAGAGCACATGGGCATATTTGCACGCAGGCAAAACATTGTTATCAGACTGGAGGAAATGGCCATGTAGTTTGTGATCTTGCTGTCTAAGATATCAGTATCAATTACTGATCAGTCAAGTGTTGCATATTTGCTGCAATTGATTTCAAGTGGATGAACATACACCAAGGAACTGCTGTGTGCACACTCCTCAAACTGCTGGTTTAGAATAGAGCTCATCTGCTTTCATCATCGGTGTAGGCTACCTGCTTTTGTGCTTAGTGTGTAACCATGAAGTTCCTGCTGGTGTGTTCTTTAGTTTTTCCCTGTTAGTAAATAAATGATTTTCTTACCTCCGTGTCAATGGCTGCATTTAGGTCTGGTTTCTCCAGAAGTAAGAAAGCAAACCAACCACTATGAACCCAGCAGGCACCATTCAGCAAGCAGGTTCCAGTCAAGAAGCTCTCCTTGGTCAGTATGACAAGGGTCCAGAAGGTGTAATCTGGATCAAAATTATTCAGCTGAGAAGCAAGGACGTGCAGCACTGTTCATGTTTTTCCTACATCTTCTGATGCTGATGCTGACACCACCCTCTCTCCCAGGCCATGGGGGAATCAGGGCCTGAGTTGAGCTCTAGGGGAAACAGCAGAGGAAAGGACAAGGCAGAATACTTTCTGCTGTAACAACTGTAATTAATATATTTATCATTTTCACACCAGTCCACAGCAATCAGACAGAACGAACTCACACATCAACACACCAAAACAGCAGACAACACAGAAAACAACTTCTTATTATATGTTTACCAAGCTTTTGTATTGCATTGTACAATGTTAAATAATGTTAAACCATGTTTGTATTTATTGTATGAACGTTTTTTTGTACTTCACAAATGTATGCCCACCCTACAAGCCCCTGGAGGTTGTTTTTTTTGGCATTTCCCCTTCACATTGTCTTGGATTTTATATGATATATTCTTTTTAACTTTTGATATGTGAAACAAACAAACAAACAAACAAACAAACAACACCTGGCCTGAAAGGGGGATGGACGAAGCATATAGCTTTTAAGTTTCCATCCCCATTTACTATGCTATTGGTTGTAGGGACAGTATAGCCAAGTGTTTTTGTCAAGTTTGGTGGGTTTAAGGTGTGTGATGCTAGCATGTCAACATGAGGACAGAGATCCAGTCAGGGCAGTCACAGCCTCTGAGTTTATCTCTTGTTATGGCTGAAATACAAACTGGTACAATTGATAAAAGTTGTCACATTGGGGTTTTTTTTTTTTTTTAAATAATGAAAACCTTCCTCTTAGCTTCCCTGAACAACCAGTAGAACCAGTTTGTGTTGGAATTGAGCACAGGTCCAGTGTGTATAAATAAGTGACCCATGATGGGATGTAAGACAGTGGCTCCACATCCTGAGGTTCATTCTGCAACACCATCAAGACTCAAACACAGAGACAAGATGAAAGCTGTTGCAGCCTTCCTGCTGGTGCTGTGTTACCTGGCTGGTAGTCATGGTAAGACACTGTTAGATGCATTTTATTACAGAATTCATTTTCAAAGTAGTATATGATGAAATGAATGACACTGTTGTTTCCTCACAAATAATGACTAATGATTTGTCTTCACAGCATGGAACTGCAGACCGGGACCAAGTCTGAGTGGGATCAATCAGATTGATGCTGGACTAGGAAAAGTGGTTGCAACAACCAGGTCCAATCGGGCGTATACCCTAATTGGATCAAGGTGGTACAGTCTTGGCTCTGTCTCACTCAAGCACATCTCAGTTGGACCAGCTGGACTGTGGGGGACCAGCACCTCAAACCGAGTGTACAAGAGTGTAGGAGGAAACGTGCTACTGTCCAGCGGTAACTATTGTTATCTCCACATGGACAAATATCCAGTCTATGTGGGCCTATCTGCCTCTCATCACTGATTTAGTTAAGTTAACTGTATAATACAACAATGCTAGGGCAGCACTGTCATCAAAGACGAAATGCCTTGTGTCAATGTGTAGGTACGAGCATGCAGCAGGTGGATGCTGGTGGTGATGGTGAGGTTGTTGCATCATCTGGCAGTTACAGCTTCTGTCTGAGAGAGACCACTGCTTTGGCCTACAAGGGAGTGGGAAACCTGTCCTGGAATTCCCTGGGAAGCAGACTGAAGTACATCAGCTGTAGCCCCAACAACGGCTGCTGGGGAGTCGACACCAGTGACCAGGTCTACTTCACAAAGGTTTGGATCTGAGGCATCAGTGATATCTCATAATATTAGCAACCTTCTTCACCCATTAATCACAGGAGTAACACCATGTATATGCTTCTATGACAGAGAGTGACATCAAGCTGTAGCGCAAGTGGCTGGTCAGTCGTGGGAGGGCTATTGGCAATGGTTGAAGTGGGGACGGACGGAAGTGTTTTTGGAGTGAATAAATATGGCAGTTTGTTCGAAAGGTAAGCCTTACTGTCTCGCATTGACACCTACAGTGAATATCTATTTTCATGCACTTAATGGAAAGCAAAATTGAAAAGTACTAACCATAAAAATTATAATTCCTCATTGACGAATTCATCTTTACAGCTTATACCTGAAGCGTTTTGTGAATCTGAAGTGTTGTTTCCAATTAGAGTAAATGTCTGATCATAAATAAATGTAACTTCACGTAGGCCTATAATGAAAAAGCTAAAATAACCTCAAAGAGAAATCTTCAGGAGCCTTGAGCAACACTGATAAAAACTAATGATGACTTCTCTCTGAACAGGCTTGGCATCTCCAGCAGTCAACCCGCTGGCACAGGTTGGCGGCATATCCCAATGTGCACAAAGAGTCGCCATGTGGCGTACGACCTGGGCCGCCTCTGGGTTGTAACCACCTCTGGTACACTGATGAAATGCACACACTGATCTCTAGACAGTTTTGACTGTCATCATTGTAACTTTCTATCCCTTCTTGGATCATCGCTTGAACATAATTGATAGATAATCAGTAATCAATCTTTTTTTTGTGGATATTTTTTGTATATGGGACATGGGGAAAGTGTGTAGAAAGAGTAGATATGTTAATGTTCATGGACACGGACAACACATTAAATTAAATTAAAGAAGAAAACTAATTGAATTGTGAAATAAATTACAATAATAAAGTCAAATGCATTCATGCAATGTTCATCTAAATGGAACATTTTAAAATTATTATGAAAAATATTACATTTATTATTCAATCATGAAGTAAATTTAGGAGCTTTGCAAATTAGTTATTGTTATCACTGTATGGCCAACGATGAGGAAAACAGCTGGAAATGCTAATTCGGAATAACAAAAACTTATAACTAAGTAGAAAAGAAGTTACAATTTGTTGATGCATTTTGACATGTTTTATTTTTTCAATTCTTTGTGTTTTAGTCAGTAGTCCTATTTCAGGGTCACATACTTGTTACTAAAATCTTAATTTAATAAATGTATTCTTGATGTCAGTAATCACACAGTGCAGTTGTTTTAAAGCCTATCTGTACTTTTAAACTCAAGTAAAACAAATACCAAACAAAATAGCAAAAGCCACTTGACATTATAAACACACTTATAAAAACTCTTTATATGTTTAAAGCTGAAACTCTTTATAATGCCTACTACTGCTGCAAACTGCAACTCTGATTGTTTCATGTCATGACTGATCATGTCTTGATATGTCCTTGGAATAAATTATATTAATTCTTACCCATATTTTGTATCATGATTATTTATTTAATGGTGTCCTAAATCATCCATAATGTCCAATAACACTTGTACATCTGAACAAAAAAGCATGCAAGTTACCAGAGCCTGTCCTTTCACAATGAGTGACTACGCAAGCACTGTAGATTATGGGGTTCATGTTGATATGTTCATCCAATTCAAAAACTGCATCAAAAGTCAAATGTTTAAGATTAAATTAGAGAACATCTTGGACCAACAAGATCATGATCTAGATGCCCAGTACCTCCAATTAAATAACCATATTTTGGCCAATTAAACATTACAGGAAAAGTTTCATACTGTCTGAAACTCACCCAGGCCAGGTTGATGCCATGGAGGAATCAGGGCCTGGGTTGAGCTGTAGGGGAAACAGCAGAGGAAAGGACAAGGCAAAATACTTTCTGCTGCAACAGTTATTATGCTAGGGACAGTGTGAACAGCCAAGTTTTTTGGTGGGTTTACAGTGTGATGCTAGCATGTCAACATGAGGACAGAGATCCAGTCAGGGCAGTCACAGCCTCTGAGTTCATCTCTTGTTTTGTTTCGGCTGAAATACAAACTGGTACAATTGATAAAAGTTGTTGCACTGGGTTTTTTTTTTTAAATAATGAAAACTTTCCTCTTAGCTTCCCTGAACAACCAGTGGAACCAGTTTGTGTTGAAATTGAGCACAGGTCCAGTGTGTATAAATAAGTGACCCATGATGGGATGTAAGACAGTGGCTCCACATCCTGGGGTTCATTCTGCAACACCATCAAGACTCAAACACAGAGACAAGATGAAAGCTGTTGCAGCCTTCCTGCTGGTGCTGTGTTACCTGGCTGGTAGTCATGGTAAGTCACTGTTAGATGAATTTTATTACAAAATTCATTTTTAAAGTAGTAGCCTACATGATGAAATGAATGACAGTGTTGTTTCCTCTGACATAATTTGTCTTCACAGCATGGAACTGCAGACCGGGACCAAGTCTGAGTGGGATCAATCAGATTGATGCTGGACTAGGACAAGTGGTTGCAACAACCAGGTCCAACCGGGCGTATACCCTAATTGGATCAAGGTGGTACAGGCTTGGCTCTGTCTCACTCAAGCACGTCTCAGTTGGACCAACTGGACTGTGGGGGACCAGCACCTCAAACCAAGTGTACAAGAGTGTAGGAGGAAAGATGCTACTGTCCAGCGGTAACTATTCTCCACATGGACAAATATCCAGTCTATGTGGGCCTATCTGCCTCTCATTACTGATTTTATTAAGTTAACTGTATAATACAACAATGCTAGGGCAGCAGTGTAATTGAAGACTAAATCTCAATGTGTTTTTTTCAGGTCTGAATCTGCAGCAGGTGGATGCTGGTGGCGATGGTCAGGTAGTTGGAGCAGCATTTCGTGGCACTGCCAGCTCCTGTCTGAGAGAGACCACTGCTTTGGCCTATAAGGGAGTGGGCTCCCTGTCCTGGAATTCACTGGGAGGAAGAATGAGTTACGTCAGCTGTAGCCCCAACAATGGCTGCTGGACAGTCGACACCAGTTACCGGGTCTATAATACACAGGTTTGGATCTGAAGAATCAGTGATATCTCATATTAGCAACCTTCTTCACCTATGGATCACAGCAATAACAATATGCTTCTATGACAGAGAATAACATCTGGCTGTAGCAAAAGTAGCTGGGCATCTGTGTCAGGGCATTCCATGACGATGATTGAAGTGGGGACGGACGGAAGTGTTTTTGGAGTGAATACAAGTGGCAAGGTGTACCAAAGGTAAGCCTTACTGTCCAGCATTGACACCCAAAGCAAAAGCGAAAAGTAACCATAAAAGATTTCATTCCTCATTGATAAATTCATCTTTACAGCTTAGCCTATACCTAAAAAGTTTAAGTGTGAATCTGAAGTGTTTTTTTTTTCCAATTAGAGTAAATGTCTGATCATAAATAAATGTACAAACTTCATGTACTATGAAAAAGTTAAAATAACCTCAGAGAAATCTTCAGAAGCCATGAGCAACACTTTTGCCGATAAAAACTAATGATGACTTCTCTCTCAACAGACTTGGCATCTCCAGCAGTCGACCCACTGGCACAACTTGGCGGAACGTCCCAATGTGCATGACCGTCCGCCACGTGTCGTACGACCTGGGTCGCCTCTGGGTTGTGACCACCGCTGGTACACTGATGAAGTGCACATACTGATCTCTAGACAGTTTTGACTGTCATCAATGTAACTTTCTATCCTTTCTTGTATCATCGCTTGCACATCATTGATAGATAATCAGTAATCAATCTTTTTTGGGGAATTTTTTTACATGGGACATGGGGAAAGTATGTGTACATGCTGAAACTCTTTATAATGCCTACTACTGCTGCAAACTGCAACTCTGATTGTTTCATGTCATGACTGTTCATGTCTTGATATGTCCTTGGAATAAATGATATTAATTCTTACCCATGTTTTGCATCATGATTATTTATTTAATGGTATCCTAAATCATCCATAATCTCCAATAACACTTGTACATCTGAACAAAAAAGCACGCAAGTTACCAGAGCCTGTCCTTTCACAATGAGTGACTACGCAAGCACCGTAGATTATGGGGTTAATGTTGATATGTTCATCCAATTCAAAAACTGCATCAAAAGTCAAATGTTTAAGATTAAATTAGGGAACATCTTGGACCAACAAGATCATGAACTAGATACCCAATACCTCCAATTAAATAACAAGACCAAAAAAACAAGTTGTACCAAATGTTGTTTTTAAGCTGTAAAGTCTGCTGTTTCAAGATTAGTCAATGGAGAGTTTCTCCCTACTGGAGCCAGCCCCCAGAGGAAGCCAAGGGGATTGCAGACCGACAACTGCCCCCATTGTAAATCCAAAGAAAGAAGATTTTCACACAATTCTCACACATTCCCACACTCGCTACACAGAATGTGGACGGTTACGATCCTGATCTCCTATGAGGCATCAGAATGACTGACTGAATGCTGGTAGTAGATATGCTGAATCTCTGCCAGCATGCCACAGATTCATGTATTTCCTGTACGTGCTTTGTTTATTCACTGTAATGGATGTCATCATTTTATTCCACAGGCTGCCCCACTGTGCAGCCCCACAGTGCAGCCTGCGTTAAGTTTTGACCGTAACAGAGTCACAAAAAAACTCCTTTACATATTGCTATCATAAAGGATTTATTTATCAGTACTTCTGCAGAATATAGTGGCTGGATACCTGAGAAAATAGTTTTTTATTCTGAGAATGCACCTTTACTTGCATCATCAGTCTTCACAGTTAAACTCTCTGTTTTTTGGTTGTTGTTTTGAAATTTTCAATGTCAAATTATGACATGTTTTTTTGCAGTCTTTGTTTTCACGTGAATGACTAGCCTATATTTATGTAATCTATGAGGTATATATAGTATATAGTAATTGCATCAAACAGAAAAATGCATGATTTGTTATGAAATTATTAAAAGGACTTATTGGACCCCATGTCAAATGGCGTGGTTCGGACAGTCACTGGTCTTTAATCTCCTTTGTGGTCTTACAGTACTACCCTCAGCACTACTACAACAACTGCTGCTTTGTCTTACTGGAAAGTGGGCTAAATGTCCACCAGACCATATGGTGCAGAACAGCACTTATTACTGGATGCAGGATAGTGTTGCAGCGCTGGAAAATGAATGGGTGGTTTGATGAAATGGCCAAGATCGCTTCCTAGGGCTGTGTCACAGACTGCTGGATAAGGAAGAATTATGTGAAAAGATGGGACCTTCAGTATCTTGGTATGGGCTGCACCCTTTCCATAAATTATTTTCATCAGTCCACATTTGTAGGCTATGTATATATTGTACATATACTGTCTCTGTTGAACTCCCTCTGTTTGTGGTTGTTGTTTTGTTTTTTGTTGATGTTCTGTTTTGGCTTTGTTTTGACTTGTGGTACTATGGTATGTACATATATGTCTTTTCCTGCTAATACCAATAAAAAGTTTTTATCTGGTCATAATTACAGTAAAATTCTGATTCTGATTCTTAATTCAGTAAGCTGGTGGGTTTTTCAGGACTAATTTCTCTGCCAACAGTTCCACGTGAATTTTATTTAGATGTTACTTTAGTCATACAGTTGTAGTTGTTTATCCAGTTCTTTGTTGATTTGTACCTGCTATGAGCGTGCCATTCTGAATTTTGTTGAACCACAATGACAATAAAACGTGTCTTCTGCCCTTATGATCTTAGATAATCAGCATCCTTGTCGTGATAAATGTGTTCCCATGTACTGTATGGTTCAGATGACATCTCTTCCTTCAGTGAAGTGCAAGGAAGATCTTACAGATACTTTGTCTAAACTGAGCACTGTATCCTCCATAATCCCATGAAGTAGAATGCTGATGCAACCTAAAGCTTTACCATGATTTAACCTGACTTGTCATTACCTCATATTTTTATTACATGCTGCAGCACCTGAAAAAATCCCAGAAGAAGTATTTTTGGCTTCACTAAGTGATAATTTGACTTATATCTAGGCTATGAAAGTAACTGAACTGGTGTGCAACCATTATCATGACAATAATGGGATACATATAGTAAATAAATTCAGTAATACAACCTAGACTAGTCCAGACTTATGCACTGGATTTGTGTGTGTGTATTTCCTGTTCATGCCCTGCTTTATTTTTGAAATTCCCTGTGTCTCTTCTTCCTGTGCTCGCCCTCTTCTGATTGCCTCATGTGTTTCACCTGTGTGTGATTGTCCCACCTGTGTCTCGTTATTTCTCCCTTGTGCATTTTGCCTCAGTGTTTTCCCTGCCCTCTGTTGGTTAGTCTGCATCAGTTCCCAGTGTTACCTGTGTGTTGCTGTCAGCTCCTGTGTTCCCTGGTGTGTCCCTTCATGTCCCTGTGAGTTAATAGCCCACATCAGATCACTACAGAGTCTGTTCCCACGTCTCTGTCTGCAGAGGAAACCCTCATTGTGAGGGTTCTCGTTGGGTCTGTTCAGGAGTCTGGACTCATTCAAGAATATTAGCCTACTGAGATATCTATCAGTCTGCTAACCGCTAGCTTCTCTTGTAGCAACGTTAGCAATGACCGCACCATAACAAACAGCGCAGTATCCACTATCCACCGATCAAAAAGCCAGTCACTATACAGTCACTATAACAGCCATTCGTAACTTCCGACCCGTGAACTCGTACCAGATCGAACTGGTATGACTTCACAGGATGGAAAAACACAAAGTACGAGTTTCCTTGAACGCACCATGAGTTAGCAGCCCCCGCCCTCGTCAGGCATCTATTGGTCCTCGTGCTACGTCACCACATTCACGCGCATCCCTTGGCTGCACACACAGCCCTTCATGCCGTTCTCTCTCCTCATTGGATAACGCTTGTATCCCACAAGGAAAATGTTGTCCTCGGGTTACAGCAGTGCAGAGTGACAGAGAGACTCGTGTTTCGGCTGGAATACTCCATGTAAGTTAAGTGATTGCTGACGGAAATAGGACTATTTAGGACTTATTTTAACAAAAACATTCCACTGATATCTGCTTTATGACAGAGTTTACTGAAGACAAGCTGAGGAGAAAAGTGAAAGAGGGAGCACTGCGGTGGAGGCTACGTCCTGGAAGTGGAAGCTAAAAGTGACAGAGGTAGAGAGCCGGTGGAGTCTAAATGCTGACAGATGCTAAGCTAACAGATGTTTGATGCCTCATATTATATTATGGGCTGGGACCCTGTTTGTACTGTTGGTGACGTTTGGTGCTGTTCTGAGCATTATTTGTGGCTGTAAGTGGCTTTTTGATTGGTGGCTTGTGGATCCGTATACTGGTATGCTGCGCTGTTTGTTATGGTTGTGGTCATTGCTAAAGTAACTACAACTAGAAAAGCTAGCAGTTAGTAGACTTCGGAGTCACGGTGCGTTGGACCATGCGTTAAATTTACGCTGGAATATCACTTTAATGCTTTTCAAGCAGGTACATAGCCTACCTGTAGCGCATAGTTCTGTTGTGGGTAGGCTATATTGAAATATGAATGCATTTTACGTGGTACTGCATAGACCTGAAGGCAATATCTCAGACTACTAGCCTACTTAAAAAAAAAAAGAAAAGAAAAGGAAAAAAAGATAATGTAATATTTTATTTTGTGGAAGCTTGATCTGATATCAAAAGTTGTGAAAGGACTCCTGAACTTTCTCCCAACATGATCACCAGACCCATCACATCAGCGGACCATCTCCAGAGTCTTGCAGAGCACCAGCTGGTACCCGGTGATGAAGCAGCATCCTCCCCACATGCCTCCGCTGCTGGCTGGGAGGAGGGGGGGAGATCTGGTGTGCAACACCGCCATCTCGTGTCCGGCCGTGCAGCTGCACTCCCCCCGCTGAGCGCTCATACGGGCTTGGCGCTCTGAGGTCTGCAGGCTGCCGCCTCCTCTCCGTCTCTCAGCCTGCAACGGAGCTTTCCCCTCCCGCTGATCCCCGGGCTGACAGCCGTCCCCTCCGCTCTTCAGGAACATCTTCCAGGAGACCTAAAGCAGCTTTTTCCCTCCGCCGCCGCGCTTCCTCTTCAAAAAAAGAAAAAAAAGAAGAAGCTGCCCTGTGTGTTGGTGTGAATGAAGAGCTGCGGTAAGGAGAGAGAGCCTGCCCTCCTCAGCTGCTAGACACCACCAGGTAAGACAATCTATCATCAATTTATAAAGAGAAACGAACGTGTGATATTTCTTTTGCCACTTATCGTTGTGTTGCGGGGCTGCTCCGCGCTCTGAGGGTTTGTGGGAATGAACAAAAGACAAACACGGGTTGTTCCAGAGAAGCTGCACTTGATCCAAATTAGTGAGGCTGGATGTTGGGTGTTAAGATGTAAACCACTTCTGCAAAGGTGCTGTCAAATCAACAAGGCGCCTCATTGATTCTCATTTATGAAGTCATGCTCAGATGCATCATCCTGAGCCATGGCACAGCTGGGAATGGAAACGCAGAGTAACTAGAAGAGTTACAGTTGATGACAATCATTTTTATACCACTTAGCCTTTTATAAAATCTCATCTCATTTCCATCAACGCTGTTCTTGTCACTGGTGTGCTTGTGGGGCTCAGATCACTGTTAAAAGAGAGGAGAAGTAAAACACGGTGCAAACTGAGCAGGAGGATCTTACCCTCCACCAGGCTGCATCAACCTGTTCTCGGTGGCTGTCTCCCTTGATAATGACAAAGTTTATGTGGAGCTATCGTAGACATGCACTCCTGGGCTTCCAGACAGCACAGCCGGCTTCCATCCATCACTGCCCCTCTGCTCCCTTTACAGCGTCTGGAAGCTGCCTCTAGGATGCGGATGCTCCTGGGTTTCAGCGTTTACGTTGCTGAAATATTACCTTGGGGGGAAAGCATTGTCTGAGGTCTGCATTTTATGAGATATGAGATACAGATGTTGATTAGGACTCGTCTTAATCTATTTAGCATCACTCACAGCCTGCTTTCATGAATGCCTGGTTCATTTTTTAATAATAGATGGCTGAGTAGATTCACTGGCTCGCAGCATTGATTTTTGTCTGTATGAGGCTGTGAAGAGATGCTGATAAGAAACCAATTGAGGCTGTTTTTCCTTCACCAAAAATCCTTTTTGAATATTATAGCAACCTCATCTGTATGTCTTAAGGATTAACTATCAGGAAACTCTTAGTAAATGGAATTATTGTGATTTTTCATGTTGGTTGGAAAATCCAAATTTTTCTAAAATTGCCTGTGGGTCTATTCCTTAAGCTTTTGATTTCACGGGTTGCAACAAAATGCCATGTTACCCCCTTTGTAATTGTTCCAGAGAATAATGAGGGCTTCTTTATCACCCTAATTGAATTACACACCCAAGTCAGGCGCAGCAATTATTTCCTTGATTGTGTAACAAGTGAGATGCCACAGCATCTGGTATGCTTATCCCAAAGGACCGGTGTGAGGCCAGAGCTGGCTCTGGGCCCACTGATGGTGTTAACCCCCTCATTCATTCAACCAGAAGCTGCAGAATTGAGAGAGGGCTCAGGATTTCACCCCCAGGGAATACTAATAACCTTACCAGGGAGATTTGTCTAAGCCTCGCTCACCAACAGCCCAGTAGGCAGGAGTGATGGTGTGCCAGCACTCTGCAGTCATGTTGGGGGTAGATATAGTCTGGTAGGGTGAATGGTCCTGCTTAAGTAAGCACTTTAATCAGCCCAAGAGAAGTCATTAACTGGCGAATGCTGCTCTGAAGTCCAGCAGGTATGTGTTGAAGCCAAGTCAGGTTTCTCCCTGGTGCTTTTAGCACGACTGGTCTGTTTGTGTCCAGTGTGATGGACTTAATTTTGTTCTTTACCAGTATCAGATGATTTTTTTGTCAGCATTTTCTTTGAGCACATGGTCATAACTGTGTGTATAGTAGGGCTGTCAAAACGAACTTCGCTATTCGAATACAATTCGAATTTTAAAAAAAAGGAGAACATTCGAGTGCGGAAACTAACGTTCGAACTTTTTTTTTTTTAGCAAATTTTATAGACCATTTCTATGTTTGTAAACAATGATGACGTATATAAAGTTGGAAAGGACGGGTCGTCTCATATTCGGGGTCTAGATATTGTAACCTACATGTGCAAATCAGCGAGTGATACCAAACAACCAAGTCAGAGCTTTTATTTCTCTCTCTCTCTCTCACACACACACACACACACGCCAGTGACCTAGAGGTGCAGCCGCATCTGAGGGGACGCGCGTGTGTTGCCGCTTCTCCACTACACAGTTAGCCTACAGCCTGGCTCTAGCCTACTCGACTCGATTTAGGTCCTAGTTTAAATCACAGCTGAGTTCTTTACAGTTCCTTCGCAGCAGTCGTTGTATCACCCCAATTTCCACCGGGTCCGTCAGCGCGGTGGTCACCGCTGATCGCTCCCTCTCTAATCAACATTTCACCGGTCTCGCCGCGGCACGACTCTCTTTTTTTCTCTCCTGTCGTCAGCTCCAAACTCACTGTTCTGCACCGCGATTACGAAAATTAAATGAAATTCACCCTCTAATGTGGGCTCATCATCACAGATTAGGGTCGTGCTGCAGCCAAGCAGCAGCATGTTTTCATTTTGATATGATTTAGTTTATTTACTTTATCCATGTGTTAATAGCGGAGCGGTAAGAAAATCGCCTGCTTGTCTTTTCATGAAGAGTTGTCTTTTTGAGACTTAAAATAGCAGTGTGTGTGTATTTGAATGATTTAACATCAGCTTCTTCATTAAACATCATTGCTTGAATATTTCTGGCATCATGTCTTACCTATTTATATAAGTTTTGTATTGATTTGGTAAAACTTGTTTTTTTTGGTTATTTGGTTGAAGCGCCCTCTAGTGGACGCGGGACGTAGGCCTAATAATAAGATGGTATCGGTGTATATAATGATATAATTAAAAAACAAAAAAAACATTAAAATATTCGAATATTATTCGAATATTCAACATAAGAAGCATTAGAAATTCGAATATGGTTTGAGGGGAAGATTGACAGCCCTAGTGTATAGTTGCAGCTACACCCACATTTTTTTTTAAATTATTGATTAACTGAGAGATGAATGTTTAGTCTATAGAAAATGAAAGCTGTTCAGTTCGACACCACAGTGATGGTGCCCGTTTCTGACAAACAGCCAAAGAGCTAATTTGTTTTTTAATGACTGTCGCATACAATAAAGATAAGTAGTAAATCTTCCCATTTGAGAAGCTCAAACCAGAATATTTAGTATATATGCTTGAAAAAAGACTTAGGTGATTAGCTGATCCACAGGAGTCTGCTGTAATTTCAACAAAGCTCCACAAACAAGTGATTTGATCCATATAATTCAAGTGCAAGCTGCTTATTTACTAAACTACGCCATTGTGTTACAGAGGAGACTATAGTTTAACGTTGAGACCAGGGGTTAATGTCTCAGAGGGTGAGTGTATTTAATGAATGTCCACTTATTGGTCCTTAAAACTAAAATGTGTCCAGATTGAAGAGTCAGTTTATTCCCCACTGAAGCCGTTTCAAATAAAAACATTTCTGAACCAAATGGGTTTTTAATTGATTTTATTTTGTCTTGAGAGCTGTCTCAAAGCTTGAGCATTGTTTTACATAACGAGTGACACAAAGTCTTTTTTATTTCCATTGCTGTTTTTGTATGGAGTTTTATTTGCTCTGGTTTCTGTCTTTGTCTTCGTCCTGTTTAGATGTGGCTTTGGCTTTGGACTCCAGTGGAGCTGCTTGTTGAATTGACTTGGATTTGACTAAGGTCATAATCTCAGTAGTTCTCTGCCTTTTGGCTTTTAACGTACAACATTTTTTGTTGGCTTTCTGCTTAGCATTTATGATAAACTTTGACCAAGTTAGTTTCAGATACATTTGGGTACTGAACCTGAGCCACTGAAATCTGTCCAGTGGTCTGATTCCTGAAATATCTGGTCTAATCATCTCTACTAATTCTTTTAAGTCTTGTCTGTAAGGAGAAAAGGCTATTTACATTCGCGGCATCACTTTGAGTAGCTTGTTTGATCTGAGATGAGTGGCTGCTGATGAGATGTGGTGCAGGTATGTGTTTAGGGTTGTACAGTTCACTGAGGTTGATTGTGAGCACTCAGCTGTGCAGCGCGGAGCCGACACAGACGACAGTGAGCCCTGCAGGGCTCGACCCCCATCTCCAGCCTCCGTCCCTCCATTCAGCTCTCCATTACCACCGCTGCTCCCGTCGTCGGCTCCTTCCAGGCCTCTCCACGGCTTTGATCCAGCTTCCATTCACTGTCCCTCTTTTCTTTTTCTCTCCTCGCCTCCCTGTCCTCTTCTGATGTGTTTTTTTTTTTATACTCGCCTCTCTGTATGCATTCCTCACAACTTTCTCTCTCCTCTTCCTCCGATCTGTCCTCGTTCCCCTTCCTTCCTCCTCTTTCATGTCACAGCTTTCATTTTTACAACTCCTTTCTGCGCCCGTGGGTCGTGTCTGCTTTGGATCACGAGGCTAGTGTTTCACCGAGATCAATGACGGCTGAAGATATTTCATTTAAAGTGTCAGATTAAATTAGAGGGAACCTCCGCAGACGAGAGTTTAACGGCCTTGATAGAGAGCGGCGACATGCTCTCACATCAGCATCGATTAGCACTATTGCCATTTTAGGGCAGGAGACGCCTTTGATTAATCGGATGCTAAGTAGTACCTGGAGCGATGCCATCTGATCCTCTCAGGGATTAATAAGAAGTTTTTCTCTAAAGTGACTAATCAATAGCTGAACATTCTTCTTCCACATTGCTGCCTGACGTAGCAGTGAATCTGAACTAAATCATAAACATCTGCTGTTTGCAAACTCTTTACGGATGCTCAAAGAGTCGACTGCAAAGCATTTTTGACATCACCAAAGGCTCGAGTATTAAAGGCTGTTACAAAAGGAGCAGAGAAGACAAAAGCTGCTTGTAATGAAAACACAGACGAGAGTGCAGGGAGCAAACGGCTGTTTCGTCTGTTTTCTAGAGAGGGGAAAGGCTCAGTGTCTCCTCACACAGAGGGAATGGGGAATAATGAGAGGCACAAAGAAGGGCGGGGTGGGGTGGGGTGGAGGGGGGGTTATTTGTCACCAGTGAGTGTTCAGGGCAAAGAGCTTCATGACACTGATGGCCTGTGAAGCTGCTCTTTGAGGATGCTGGATGAACTTGTCATGACAGATCGCGCGCAGGCTCCCTGAGCAACCAGGAGCTGAGGATAGATTCTCCTCTGCAGTGAGGAAAAGGAAGTATGGCCTCCTTGGAATCAGGATTTGGGAGCAGGGGATGGGTCAGAGACAAAGCAGGTCGTGGGGCTGAATCAAACATCTTAAACACTAAATTATTTCGGCTTTGTAGCGTCTTCTAGTGGTAGTGTTGGTCAGTCCCCCACTTGTACATGCTCAACTACTGGATGGATCACCATTAAAATTTCTAGAGGAATTACAACCCTTCTCCGTTTGGCAGCTTATCCTCCAGTGACCAGCCACCATGTGTTTGACATTTGTGGTTTTTGAGTGAAATCCTCTATGGAATGGATTACCATGAAATTTGGTGCAGACATTCATGTTTTCCTTTTGGCTTAATTGTAACTGTGGTGATTTGAACTTTTCATCTGGCACAATCATGATATGAAACACTTGGAGAACGGATGGTAATCAAGTCATCTTCAGTTTACTTTGTGAAAATAAGAGAAAGTTTGTCCCGATTCCATTGAACCACTTTGACAGAAATTCAAGGTATCTCAAGATACCTCTAAGTGACCTGGTTTTAGCTGTTTGTTAGACATCTGCTCCAGGCTTAAAAAGGTCACCAGAGAGGTCTGAGATTAATGAAGAGTAGTTCTGTGCTTGTTTGACCGTGCCAACCTTTCTAAGAGCTGCTCCAACAACCCACGACTGCACCGGTTCCTGACACGGTCCTACTTCCTCTGCCTCGGCTTCCACTGGCCAGTGTCTCTTTTAACCTTTAATGGTGCAGAGAAATTCAACATCCCACTTCACCTTCACACAATCCCACAGGTTGACAGTTTGCTGAATGCAGAGCTGCTGAGTTCTCTTGTTCCTGTTAGTGAGCTGGAGGATAACTGAGGAAGTTGCTCCTTCTATCTCTTCATTTCTTAACACAAGGGAATGGGTAGGAGTTTGTGGCTATACTTAGATTGTCAATAGCTGGAACAGAGATTTATTTCTTATTTGGGCTAAAGCGTCAATGAGTCAACTACAAGCTGTAAATGTTTCAATCATTCAATGGCAAATGGCTGTTTTGATCCAAACCAGCTGATCTCTGAATACATCTGATGCTAATTCTTACTGATGTCAAGGAGTGCTGACTCCCAGCTTTACATTCCTTCTGATTATCAGAGCTGACAACAGGATATTAAGTTTAATGCCGAAAATACCAGTGATGTGAACACCAGCAACAAGCTAGAGCCGAACAACTCCAAGAAAATGAGAGATGAAAATAGATGTGCAGCCTTAACCTGCAGAGGAGGAAGAGATAACGCAGCCTGCATCAACTTCCTCTGCTGTAGTAAGTGTATCAGTGGGCCAAGTGGGCCTTTTTCAGCCCTGGCTCATGCTAATGTGTTAATATGAAACATTGCTGCTGTGCAGCACACAAATGGTATGAATCTGCATGTTTATGCCATTTGCTGCAAGATTGATAACCCATCAGCGTGAATGTGGCAGGCTGAGAGCTAGGTAAGGAGAAATATCCCGGCTCGGTTCTTATTTACATGAGGCTCATTCATCTCGGCACTCATTTTAAGCTGAGTTTGACATTGAAATAGGTGCGCATTAAACACAGAGAGAGGAGGCTCGGAAATGTTTCGCGCTGTTTTTTTGCTCCCTCCTAGGTGTGAATCAGAAATGATGAATGGCATGGTGGTTTAATGATCTTGTAGCAGAAAGGCAAGTGCTGAATCAGGCGCATTACATGCTAACTGCAGGCAGATGAAGAAAGCAAGCTGCCACCTCGTTTAAAGGAATGATCCTCTAGTTAAAGTTACACTCATTGACTCCTGCACAACCACATGCAAAACAACCCAAACCTCCCCTCATGATCATCTTTCCTCTTTTTTTTAATTTTTTTTATTTCAAGCACCCACCAGCAGCAGATTTCAACACAATTTTTGTGACTCCCTCAAGGTTTGTCACTCTCAGCTTGCTGTGTAACACACACATACACCTATTCTGGGAAATTAAAGGAGCTAATTTGCATTTTACAGGGTTCCTTTTTGTTTCTGCAAGCCTCATGTATTCACCGTAAAGCACCGCGCTCTTCTCTCCAGGCACAGCTACTACTTGGTATCACAGACATGTCAGCTGAGAGCTTCAGTCCCAATTAGAATTACATCTTCATTTGGATCTTCAACTCGCTTGTTGGTGGCATTCAAAGCCCGTTAAGACATTTCATTAACCTCGCTGCTTCCCTCGGTCTTCCTCGGCATGTAAAGGTAGCAAAGCCTGATGACTTCTGGAAACACTAATCTGCTCCCACTTTATTTGTCTGTTGCACAATGTAACATGTTATTATGAAAGTATTAAATCTTCTCTGTGCCTCTGAGGAGCCCTCGGAGCTCAGGGTTTGGGATTGTGTTCAGAATTGTTTGTATGTGCAAAAATTAGTGTTTGGATTCATTTCTGCTTAGGCAACTAGCTGTGTGAGTGTGTATGTGTCACAGTACTTGCATAACTGGTCGTGGTGTATGTGTGCGTGCGTGTCTTGGCGAAGATTTGGCCGTAGCCCCGGCCAGGGAATGTTGCTGACACAAAGGGAAGGCAACCACTTTTTCTCCTCGTACAACAATCAGCATGGCATCAATCGTACCATCAAAGCAGTGGTGGGTTAGCGCGAGGGGTTAGCTGCGGGTAAAATGAACAGGGCTTCTATGAGTCATGAGGTTTTGGAGGGGGTTATGTGAGTTCACTTTAGCTTAGTAATGCCACATGTTAATGTTTCAATATCCATTTCAAAGCGTGAGATGTGCTGTAGGTGCCAGAAGATGTGAACCGCTCGATGTGCGTTAAGAATTGAACGGCTAGAGGCTACATGGACCGCTACTGATCTCAGAGCACGTTATAGACTCACCGCTCGCTAACATATACACACTGTGATGTTTTCTACTGTTGCTGTTAAAGATTGCTTTTTTTTTCCCTCAAATGCAGAGTGAATGCAGGTAGATGAAATGTAGCCTGTCACCCACAAGACATGGACTGAGGGGAAAATGGCCTCATTCTCAGTTGAGGGACTGTGAAGGAGGCAACACATAAAATACATTCCTCAGTAAGATTAGACACACTAAACATTTCATTGTCAAAGGAGGGATGGGTTCTGTTTGTTTAGACTCAGTAGTGTTTTGCAGAGGACGTATTTGTGGTTTTTAATAACCAAAAAACATCTCACAGGCTTCTCTCTGGAACGCTAGGTCAGTGAACCTATCAGAAGAGAGGAGACTCAGATCTTTTGTTCTGATTGGCTGACTGAGCGATCCAGGTAAAATGTAACACATACAGCCAGAGAAAGCAAATCCTGCCAGGTTGGATGGTGGGTCCAGTTGGGTGGGGTTTGGCCCATGGCGACTGCTTTCTTGTGACATCACAAAGTTAGAGGGCTTGACAACTGGTTGTAAGGCTCAGTTTCTGCAGGCCCAGTGGAGTTCTCAGTCGACTGAGGCTTTGAGAGTTTTACAGAACATAGCGCTGATGTCGAATCACAAAAAACAAAAAAAAACATGTGGACATTAGGGGTGCAACGATACACAAAAGTCACGGTTCGGTACGTACCTCGGTTTTGAGGTCTCGGTTTCGGTTCATTTTCGGTACAGTAAGAGAACCAAAAAACCAAAACATAAATTTGCTTGTTGTTTATGAGGATTTTTTCTAAATCAAATGTGCATGTTTTAGTCAAATGTAATTATTTTACTCACCTACTAAACTGTAGGTACACAGTCCCTGATACAAATAAACTTATAAACTTATTAACTTATCTTAAAATATGAAAAAAATATACCTTTTTTTTTTTTAATATAAGCACTAACAGTTCAAGCCAGTGACAGATTGACCATAGTTCAGAGTGGGCAAATGCCACAACAGCTGCCTGACGATGCAACTGTTCAGCCGCAAATGAATGAATGAATGAATAAATAACGCGGATCATCACGAAGGCACAGTGCGTAGGGTCGATACAGCTGGCGCATCTGCAGCTGATCCACAGGTGCTACAGGTGCTGCAGCTTGTGCGCAACACAGCCAGAGCGAGAGCGACAGACAGACAGACATACAGACAGAGAGGAGATAGGAGCCACAGTCTCCACCTCCACTCCTCCTACAAACAGGAAGGGTCTTCAAGCCTTGTTTACTCTGTATTAGCGGTAGCACTAGCGGTAGCATTAGCGGTAGGTGCCGGCGGACTGTTACCAGCGCTCCTCACATTTGCATGCAGAGCGCTGATTGGCTCCTAGGGAATTCAGGGACGTTCTGATTGGCTCTGAAGCAGCATGACCAGCGCATGGCACTGAGCCTGCTTTGGCCTCAACAACGATCTCAGTCGCTGCTCCCGATGGGATCGCACAGCGGCATGCGCGGCGGCTGCACAATGTTTTGAAAGTTTTTTGCGGGGGAAACGTACCGAAAATACCGTTGTTTGCCGTCATGCATTGAACCGAACAGGGCGTATTGAACGGTTCAATAAAATACCGAATATTGTTGCATCCCTAGTGGACATCTACCTTTATACTGTATGGGACCTTTAAACAGAAGTTAGATTGTCCTTATTATCACTGTGCCATATTTCTGGGTGGCTAATAATATAACAGCCATTTAAATCAGAGCCACAAAATTTGATTGGAATTGATTTGGATTGCTCAAAAGTGGGTGCAGCTTTGCAAATGCAGCAGGGGGGGGGTCTAAATACTGAGCTGGAGAGGATTAATATGAATGAGGAATAAGAAATTTCAACAAGTTCCTGGCCTCCAAACACACCTCAACTGTGACGTGACTTTGAAAACTACAAAACATTGAAATATCCTGGGGGCAAAAATAACAATCAAAATGAATTCATCCATAAGAGCAACAAAATTACAGGTATATATTTTGATGACATTGAATTTGGAACTGTTTATATAACTGTCCACTTGGGTAATGTGGCTGTATTTGCTGAAAAGATGTGAGAATGGCACAAACACAGTACTTGTAAGAGGCCCAGGGGCTCAAACTCATGCATACAGAATGAACTCCAGTTTGTTTATTATTTCCCCTCTCATTTCTGTGGCGTTGCTGCTAATATCCCTTGGGCTGAGATGACACTGCAAAGCCTTTAATCACTGACTGATACACACAAATACATAGGCTCACGTCACGTGCACGCTCATTCACATCGCACAGTAAACATCCCATCCAATTACTGATTCAGCATCAATTATTTTCCCAGACTCGGAGCTCGTCAGAAGATACTCATTGCAATTAGACTCCCCAGTGTATTTATATGGGTCGGGCACATTTTGTGTTGACTGACTGTCTGATGCAGCTTGAGGTTGTTGTCATGTTGGAATTATCGTGCATGTATTTTCTTGATCAGACAGACTGGTGGTCAGTCTTTGATGTGTATTGTAAATTCAGATTAACTTCTTTGATTTGTATGATGTGCTGGAGTTGGTTACATGGACGATATCACTGTATGGTCTCTTGCCTTGTTTTGGTGACTCATGAGTCAAATTTACTTTGTTACACTAATTTGCTCCGCTGCCTTTTTAAAAGAGAATGACTCATGAATAAACTGATAAAATATGGCATTTCCTCTGTTAATGACACTAAAAAACAGAACACGTGGTGCATCCGTTAAGTGAGGCAGGTGTGTAGTAATTGGATGAATTAATCCAAAGTAATAATTAAAAATCCTGCTGTTGCAATAAACAATTGAATCAGCAATTTATTTTCAGTGTTTCACTGCCTGATATGAAAAAAAATGTTGCAAATTCATTGTGTATCCCACTTCTTGTTGTTGTTGTCTCGATTAATGACACCAGTTCTGATCAATGGTTCTCAAAGTGGGGTCTGGGGTCCTGCATGTATAGGTTCTGAGCAGAAAGGTCAATCATTTATAATGTTAAGTTGAAGTTATTTTTTAATTAAATGTTTTGTTTGTGTTTAGATTAGTGTCTTTTTTCTGTAATCTAAATCTTTTGTTTGTGTGGAGCAGGCACACATGCATTGTCCAGTTTCAGTCAGATTAAGGCAGGTATGTATACATGCAGAAGAAAATCGATTTCCGATTGCATCATCTGGGCGTTTTAGTCGGATATAAAGTCCAGACTTAGTCTGACTAACACATTTACAGTATGCACTGTAGTTGTCTTGTCGTATTAAGTGACAAAAGCCCTATTTGGGTGGAATTAACATAACAAAGGAGAGGGCTAAATATTAGCACATTTTCTGAACAATCTGTTAACCATCAGAGAATCACAGGATGTTGCTGGTCATAGACACAGGAGTTACACAGCACAAGTCAGGAGAGAAAGCCTCACCAGGGAGGCATGGGAGAGGGAAAGATAAAACTCGACTCAGGTAATGTGAAAATCACCCCACGTCCTCCACAGAAATAAATTGAAAGAGAGAGGGATCCTGGGAAAGAGGGCATCATGTTATATGGAGCTTATAATCATTTGTGCAGTGCAGCTCTAACACTTTTACAGCATGTAAAGTCAACAATATAAGCATCTTGATATTACAGCTACATACAAGATAATACATGCAATACATGAGAGAAGCAGGAGACATTCATGGTGCCACCACTGTTTTTCTGCCTCCACTGCTGCATCTTTGTTGGCGTTTGGTTGGTTCTAGTTCTTTGCGTGTTTTAAAGCAAGAAGGAAAATTACTGTGTGGTGACAGCATAGTGTAATGGAAAGCATCTCACTCAACCACTCAGTCTCAACGGCAAATTGAAAAAAGGACAACTGAGAGGCAAGTGAGTGATCCCCAAAACCCACTAAAGACAGAACCACAGAGGCCTGCGGGGGCAGCAGCAGCTAAATGACATCAGCAACCAGCAGCGAGGAGAGCTTTCCATGTTACATTTACATTTTTATGTCTACACAGTCTGCATGACTCACAGCTTGAGGCGACTCGGTAGTCACCTGATTGTCAGTCACAGTCCTCTCAGTTGTGTGCATAAAATGTCATCAGTGAAATATCTAATATTAAGCTCTAGCCACCGTGTCTAACCAGTGCTTGTTGGAGCGATGAATGGATCTGTGCATCAGTAACTTCAACCATCTACGTAAGTGCGTTTTCTCATGCGCCAAAAAAACACTGATAAAGAGCGAGGAGAACTAGAGAGAAGCGTAGATTAAATGTTTGTTAAAGGTTTCAATGCAAAGAAAAGCCTAGTAGTCTTTATTGTACATGTTGCACAGTCGCATGATCTCAGCAAGTACGACATTTAAAAATCTGGTTACTGATGCTTTCTATTAAAGGTCCCATGCTTTACACTGTGTTGATCCATACAGTAAGTATTTAGAACCGAAATCCATATGTCAGTGTAGTTTGTCGAAACCCTCTTCTCACTGCAGCTTTAGTAACAACAGGTCAGTGAGCCAATCAGAAGAGAGGAGGCTGAACCGAGACCTGCTTTATCATTGAAGAACACACATTTTTCACAGGACTCTATTTGAGACGTTTAGAATAAACAAATGAAACAGTCAAAGTTTAATTATAATATGACTAGGTGTTTCAAAATGATGTATAAAGTTTAGCTTTAATCAGAAACTCTGACAACATTGATTCTTCTTAAACAAGTCAGGTATCAGGTATTATGATGTTTTATGATTATGATAGAACTAAAATCGGTGTTTGGCTTTACCGATTTGATGGTGTTGGGACAACTAACACTGCTTTAAATTAATTAATTTATTGTCAAATTAGATAATAAATGATTCTATGGCACTCGTGTTGTGCTATCAGCTCAGTTACTTGGTATCAACTAATATTTAAATTAGCTGGGAAGGAATGTCCCTGAAGCTCCTGGACAGGTCTTACCTTTATTTCCACACTTTCAGCAGGAGCAGTGTCTAAGAAGCAAATATCAACTTGATATATTTAACCAGGTCGCCAGATACAGTCTGTGTAACCAGGTCAGAGTCCTCACATTAAATAGGACATAAGTAAAATATAGATAGACAGAGACAGAAATGAGCGGGGTTAGTAAGATGGGCTTTTATGACAGCTGGAGGTTTATCAGCTCCCTGACCAAAGAAACATATCAGTAGGCCAGATTGTTTAGTGCTGGCATGTACCCACTTGGCAGAGGCCTCCTCTACATCACCCCCCACCTCCCTCCCTCTGTTCTCTCTCTGCTGTCCTCAGTTAATGTGCGGTCTTATTCAGTGGTTTACAGGCAAACCGTGGTGTGTTAAGAAACCAAACAGCTCATAATTGCTTCATTATCCATTGTTAGAGGCAATTATTATAAAGGAATCAATCTAAGGGTCTTTTGAAAAGGAAGGAGAGGAAAGTACTAATGTGAAGTGTGGTTAGCGGTTCTATTTCCTTTATAACTATGATAATGGCTTGAGTTAGGGGTTTACTTCTGAGGCCACATGGGTTTATGCAAAAGCTCTTTTATGGAGAACTTTCACATTAAAATTGCACCCACACACACACACAGTAGTGGCTATATTTAGGTCCATAGCAGCACATTAGCATCGTTTGCCTTGCTTAAGAGCTGCAGAATTAGTGCATATATGTATAGTGATGGAGTCCTGTGAGGTTTAGAAATTGGCAACAACATTTTTCCAGACTGATGGTAAACAGTGGGTTGGACAGAACAGCAGCACCTTCAGTTGACCAATCAACAGTCAGACAATGACATAATGAGCTGTGAATGGCTGTTTTCTAATCTGATCTGTGTTTGAGCGGCATGTTGGGTGGCTGCTTGAAATATTATACTGAAAATAGTTGGCAGTGCTGCTTTTGAGAATAGTCCATAAGCGTTTTGAGACGTCGGTAAGGTTTATGAGGCTCCAGGGGCCCTCGAACAGCCTGGGGCCCAAGCACTGGATGTCCTGCCTGTTGACGAGCTCAGCCTCTGTAAATCATACAGTAGGTTAGTGATTGTGAGGTGTATATAAAGTATATCAAGTATTCTTACTCAGACGTGAGCTCTATACAACCCTGTTACTTAAAATATAAAGTTTTTCACTTGTTTTTCAGTCAGACTTTTTTTAATTACACATTATATTGAAGAAACTGCAGCTATTGTCCAGAGTTTCAGGAGAAATGGTCCCTAATTCTGTATGAAGTCTGTGGATTATCCTCAGGTACCGGGACATTGTGTTGGAAAGACGTGCTGCTGTCTGCATTATTATTTTTTAATGCAATTTTTAGCAGCACGGTTTAAATAGTGTTTACGTCTATTGTAGATAAGCAGGAGTATTAGAGCAGGATATCTGTAAATGTTGGTAATTAAAATTTGTGATGTGGCACAATATTACCACTCTGTGTGTGTGCAAGAAAAGATGTATTAAGAGTCTGGATGGAAAGAGTTTATTTTTGATATTTACTGGGCATCAGTCAGGCTCTCAACATGAACAACTGCATCAGCAGGAGAATCAAGAAAATGAGCGCTTATACTTGGGGGTTAATTTTCTCTGTAAAAGTCAACAAAGATGCAATAACCTTAGAAACTGGTGTGTAATCTTTACCTCCAGCCTGGGGATATACTGTACAGTAATGGGTTGTATCATCTTTGGAAAGTAGTTGTTTGCGTTCCAAGCCCTCTTTTGGAAGTACCAGCGGCTGTAGAAATAACAAACCACCCTGTATGTGGATCATCCTTTAGGAAACCCCCTCATTTTGAAACGGAGGATGGCTAATTATCCTGGAAAAAGACAGTCGCAGTAACCATGTAATTGCAGTGTTTATGCAGTTTACTAATGCCAGGTTTGGCCAGAGGTGGAGAATATCTGACCTAATATCTGCCTGGACATCATGAATCATCATCACATGGATCAGTGGCGTCGTCTCTTATCTGTCTCATTCCACTTCTTGGAGGTAAAGCTCCATTCACTATTCTCCTTTAAATCTGTCCCTCTGTGCTCTCACACCCCTGTTCAGCCTGAGTGTTGTATTAATTGGTATTGATCTGTATACGTTCCAGGAGTTTAGGTTTTTTCCTGAAGTTGTTGTTGTTGTTAAGTTTTCATTATCTTATTGAACACAGTGGAGGAACAACAGGGTATTGGAGTATCTTTGATGCATAATGTATTAAAGTCAGAGCGACTGTCAGTCAGATTAGCAGTAGTCTTCTTGTCTAGCTTTCATGTACTTTTAATGTTTCATTTATGGCATTTAACTGGTGCTCTTATCTGGAGAGCGAGGGGGCTGCTGTGGGGGTTCAGTTAATTAATAAGGCTGCTCAAGGATACGGACTGTCAGGTTATCAGATCTGTGACCTTTCAGTTGCATGACGGTCTACATAGCCTTTATAATGTCTTGATGCTCATTTAGAAGGGGATTTGTGAGTGATCCTCCACTCAAGGGGGCATTTCCTTAAACTGCATGCCATTATATTGCCTGGACAGACGGAGCTGGAAGCATAATGAGAATGTTTTTCAAAAGAAGCCTCGTTTGTCTTGTACAGTCGACAACAAGACGACAAAACCAAGAGTTGGCTTGGGTTCAAGTACTGTAGCTTCATTATGGATGCTGGCCAAATTCCTGGATCCACTCAGCTTCTTTAACATTGAGCTATCCTTTTACCTGTTGACCTCACTATTGACAGTCATTTAATCACCAATTGCCATTTTTAGGACCAAACAATCACTTGACTGCAACACCATCAGTTTTACAGTTATTTAATCATTTTGTCAATTGCCATTTTTGTTTTTAAAAGTTTAAAAAGCTACTGTTTTAGCAATGACTAATTGAATAATCAATTGATTTCTAATAATGAGAGATTAAGTGATGTTGAAAATAGAGCTTAATTGAAGCCCTAGTTGTATCAGTGCAGGTTCCCTCAATCTTCTGGTTAAACTTTTATTCGTGTGTCGGCACTGTAAATGAAATACAACAGGTCCAAATCTGTCGGTGTCTGGAGGGAGAAGCATGGGAATAAAATGAAAAATATATGTGCAAAGGTAGCTTTAGACAGCAAGGAAAAGATCCAGATTTGATGAAAGAATTTGAGACTAAATTCAGTGAAATGCTGAATCACAATTTTGTTCCAATTTCTCACTTGTCTACTTCATTCAGGCTGACACCAGGCTCCTTTTAGCTGATGCCTTGCTCAGCAGATGATGGATCCATGGTGTCAGTGTAACAACCTACGGTTAATACAGTCATATTTGCTTGGAGCAACCTGGAAACGACAGCCTCCAGCCTCCAGCCACGGCTGCTGTTGTTTTCAGGCTGTTCATACATCATATTCTCATGAACACACAATGATTCACAAATCACATTGTGGCCATAACTCACCAATTTATATACTAATTATGAATGAATTTGACATAGATGCCAAACAGAATGAAATGAAGAGCTGACATCTCATATCCAAAGATCAAAATCTCTGTGACATCTTAACTTTCTGCAAAAACACTTGTGGCCATGACTTGACTCACAGGCTGTGAGCATATGTCCTGCAGCTGGGCTGGTTGGGTGGTGCGAGTATACAACCATGAGATGGTGATTCTAGCTGATCACTGTTTACTCATCATAGTCATTTTGATTTTCTTTATTGCCCTTTTATAGCTGCAGCGATCTCATCCACTAGGGAATGTTTTTGTGACCAGTTTCCAGAACTATGTGAATTGTTGAACCGTAGTTAGGGATATAGAACCCAATGAGCTAAAAACAAAATAGTACAAAACCAAATATCTCAAGCAGTTCCTCTTGGTTTGAAAGATGAAATGCAGAGGGAATTTAATAAGAATGCTGGAGACTCGAGGAAACCCTTCGCAGGCACATCTCCAGTCCTTTCTCACACCGTGGAAAACAGTAGACCTTGAGTTTTTATTTGTGGGCCTTACATGTCACTGATGAGCCATAGACCTCATCTGGCAAAGAAACCAATCAAGGCAGCTTGTTGTGACCTCAGGTCCACAACCACAATGTGCATTGGCACAGTGGGCTGGGCACCATATGTGACAGGATGCTCGTAAGAATGGCTGCAAAGCACCTGTCAGCTACACTATTTATAAGGCCGGCCTGACATTTGGATGCAGGTTAGGGATAGTTGGCATCAAGGGGTGGAGAGATGAAGGCAATTTGTCCTGTTTCCGCTCACTCACCCCACTCTGGTTTTTTTCCACACTGGAAAAGCGTGGACGGCGGCCATCTCTTCTCAACAGCCGGTCCAACCTAAGACCTGGGGATCAGAGCGGTCCAAAGTGAAAGCTTTGCTCTAAACTTTCAAGGCGAAGTCCAACGCGCTCTTGACGCATGGCTGCAGTGCCAGAGTGGGAATCAAACAGGTACTGCTCCACCGGCAGAGGCCTGGCTGCTTTTGTTTTTAAGATTAATACACTTTAGGGCGCGTTGGCAGTGTTGGCTCCACATGTTTCTGCTATGTGGCCCCCCGGTGCATTAGAAATGACTGGTTCAATATGTGCTCCCCCTGAAGTGCGTCAAAGCTGCAGGAAACGTCGTAAAGCCTCCACAGCTAATGTGCGCCGATTTTCCAATGAAACAAGAGTAATGATGACATTATCACCTGTCAGTCACGGCCACGCTGTCGTTGGTTTCGCGGGTTTCACAGCTCCGCGTTCTGTGGAATGGTTGAACTTTTCACTCTTTTACAGCGTTGGAAACACCTGCCACAGCACGAGCAGATTTTTCCTGTCGGTTTGTGAGCTGTTGGTAAAGAAGGTATTTAAACAAAACACATGTGAAAGTGTGCTATCCTGAGTGTTTCTCTTTGTTTATTGCCGTCTCTGTTACATACTGTAGAACTAGAAATAGGATAAACCATTATCTGTGTTGCTAGGTTTTTAAATTACATTGTTTTATTTTTTAACCTTGCAACTTGCATTTAATACCTCAGGCTCCCCGTGAAATCTCAGCATTGTTTGAAAGCAGCCTCCTAAAACTTGAGG
The DNA here is from genome assembly GCA_030347415.2 of Decapterus maruadsi. Classification (NCBI taxonomy): domain Eukaryota; kingdom Metazoa; phylum Chordata; class Actinopteri; order Carangiformes; family Carangidae; genus Decapterus; species Decapterus maruadsi. The sequence continues at coordinate 2,889,401 of CM064889.1, read as the reverse complement.
GTTTTCACTAAAACCTTCATTACTCAGCCTCAGCCGCAGATAAAGACATGAAATAAAAAATGTATCACTGGCTTTTACTGTATGCCATTGGTTTTGCCTATGAAACTGGATATGGCTGTTAACATTCTCAATTGTTATATAATTATATCATTTTTACACACTTATTTATTTATTTCTAAACAGTAATGGTGAAAGCAACTACATACAACCAATAATAGAGGTTTAACGTCTCTGATGGTCTGAATTTGTCTCCATCTTCTTCAGAGGCTGAGAAAGGTTTTGGTGACAGCATTACATCAGGTGAACCTTTACCCCTAGCTGTCCGTGATACCGGATCCCCAATCCTCCTTTTCCTCCATCTCTTACCCTGAGCCTTATAGCTGGTTAGCAGCTTAGCAGGTTGAAATCAGTCTGGATCTTCTAAGCTCTTGTCTCTGTTGTTTTCATCCAGGTAACTGCTGTAATCTGCTCTTGTGTGTCCTTGCTTAAAACAAAACCCATTCCCCGTAATGATTCTCCCATTTCACATCGGTCATGTATTTTCAAAATGAGAAAAGAGATGTATATTGCAGCTGGTCTTAGTTAAAGCAGCTCTGGGATTAGTACCTGCCTGTTGTTTAATGCCTGCGTTTGCAGATTCATTTTTTATAAAGTCAGAAGATGTAAAATCTGATGTTTTGGGTTCTGCTGCTTTGGATCTCCACGGCATACTCCCTTTAATCCTTCACTAGGCACTGTTCTTTGTTTCTCTCTTCTTTCAAACGAGGAAAAAATAGACATACACTGTTATCAGAATCTCAGAGTATCTCAGAGTTATCACAGTGCTCATATTATATCAAAACACAAAATGCAAAAAATGGGACCTTTATAATATCAACAGAAGTTTCATATAATGGAATTATCACAACTCCAATATGGATTTTGTCATTTTTCAGTGAAACTGCTCATCATTCTGTTTTACTCAACCCACACATGTTTTACAAAGTGTTGCCTCCATAGTAGAGCATTCAAGATGGGCTCAGATTTTAGGGTCCAGACGAAACCTTTCAGTGAAACTGTTTTTGGAAATGAGTCCCAACGTCTTCCCCCAAGATGGATATTTTGTGAATTGATGATGTCATACCCCCACTGCTCTAACCTGTAACCTGAGCCATGCCGCTAGACGTTACAGTCTATGAACACAACGTAACAACAAGGCACTGCGGCTGAAATGCGCCTGTTGAATCATCACTGACCATATTTACACTGACACGACTTCCTGTCAACATTTAATCGACTTAAACTGTGTGGAGTTTGAATACAGCGGGGAGCTTTCTGTTTTTTTTATCCTGGCATATTTACTACAGCGTTTTGAGTTGTGAGTGTAGAGTCGTATATTTCTGGAAACGACGCTGTCCTTACAGGGATTTCTTTTCAAAATGAACAAGAAAAAGATGGTTTTAGGTGAAGCGTAGTTTTCGTGTGGACAGGGCCTTAGTCTTCATATCAGGTGACTCCAAATAAATGCTAATATTGCTCTGTGTCTGCTATGTCTACATAGTTTGCTAACACATTGTCAGAGTTGTTTTTTTACAAAATCAACAAACAAATAACGCAGGTTTGAAATAACATTCATGGGGAAATTACATTTTTATCAGCGTTCACCTTTGAGTATTCGTGTGTAGGACTAAAAGATTAGAGCTTCCCAGGCTGCACAAAGCTCAGCATGAAGGCTGGCTCGAGCTAACACTATCCAATTATCTTTCCATTCCTCCCATAAGGAAAAAAAAACATGCAATCATAGCACAGTGAGGTGCATTGGATAAAGATATCCACCACATGGCACAGGAGAGGGCGTGTAGCCAGCCTCTGATCAGTCTTGCTGCAAGTCTCATTTTTTCAGCTCATTAATACAAGACTTGACTGAAGAGACAAACGTCCATCAGCAAAACCAAGACCATGTGACGAGACGATATCTTCCAGCCCCCTCCTCTGATATATCATCTGTCTGTCTCAGCACATTGGTCTGCTTTTTCATTTCTAACGTCGGCCCACTATAACCTTGAGATCCATGTGGAGTGCAGCAGGTTTTGCATTCAAGTAGATTTTTCACACCTGGCAAAGGAGAAGGTGTGCGTGGATTTATTCTGAGTCATGAAATGGTAATGAGGGAAAGAAATGGTGTGTGTGCGTGTGTGTGTTTGGGAGAGAGCCTGGTGCTCCATAGCCCGAAGGTAAGCTTTTGTACGTCTGCAGGTTGCTATGAGACACAGTGATGTAATCGCTGCTCGTGAGTAATTTGCAGTGGGAATGACTTCATCTGTATCTTTTTGGATTGGTCTGTGAGAGCTGGCTGGTACCACTGATGGCACAGACAGAGGAACGCTGCCGAGTGCATTTACTTGAGCAACACAAGAATAAAAGCAACGCTGATGTTTCTAAACACAAATGCTAAGCAAAGGACGGGACCATATGATGGTGACTTCATGGTTTGAGAGCATCACTCTGCCAAAAGACCACATGTTTAAAGGTTTTTGTTTTTGTGTTTTTGAAGTGAATCAACAGGAAGATGTTTTTTGTGGTTTTAGGAAGCCAGGACTTACTGTTGAGTGATCTAAAATCCTCTGAGGTTAGATAGTGTGTACAGGTGGTGGTGGTGACATCACAAAGTCCTGACAGCCTGTATTCAGAAACCAAGCTGTGTGCATTTCTCTGTGGAATGAGGCTTTGATCACAAATCAGCTCTAGGTTCTATATTAATTCTGTGAAAGTATCACAGACATCCACTGTTATACTGTATGGGACCTTTAATACTACCACCAGTGTCACATAGGATTTTGGATCAAGACAAATCTTCAAGTAACAGGGTGAGATTTGAGAAAATTCACTCTCCTATAGAAGATTGATACTTTCAAATTTGTACGCCAAGTATGAAGCAAAAGCCAGAACATTTAACAAGACATAAATGTAATCCAGTTTTCATCCCTGATATCAGCCTGGTTCTTTATGTCTTTATCTTTCAATTGTATCAGTCTGATCATTTTTGTGTTTCGCCTGTGAACACTGTCCCCTGCTGTTGCTTCATGTTTAAAGCATGAAATTGGTGAAGCACAGAGTGACTTCTATTGTGACTGGGTCACAGGAACTGCCGTCATGTTCAACTTGGTGCAATTATTTTTGACTGACTACATTACATTAGAACGTGTCTGGCTTTGCTTTGAACGGATACACACTTGCATCTCATTATAACACATCATGCTGCTCTTTATACAAATAAACACATATGTGTTGTTTTTAACCAATCTGACAGATCGGTCTGTTTTCAGTCTGTGTGAGAGTGGGGGTTGGGAGGGGCTGAGCGCGTCAATGCATTGTCCTCAACTCTACAGTGAAGTCAGGTTTTGTTTGAAATAGTACATTTGTTTGGCTTATTAGGCTGTTGTGTTGGGACTAATCAGACCGTAGCAAGGGACGTCAGTGGAGTAGATGGTCAGTGTGGCCCATGTGCATTTCTGATGACGCTGGCTTATGAGCAGGTTGTCCATGAACCAGAGGATCTGTGGTTGGACGCCCAGCTCCTCCAGTCCACATGCTGAAGTGCCCTTAGGCAAGATACTAAATTCAGTACTACATTGAGCTCAGAGATGCTGAACTCAATGTATCATCGGTGTATCATCATTGTATGAATGTTGATGTATGAGGTCAATGTGATGTGTAAAGGTCACCCTAAGTAGAAAAGTGATGAATGCAAATCCATTCACCAACGTGGCCCAGACCTCTTGATGTGGTCTCAGTAATCAGGACGCCAATGTGTCCTCAATGAGTTTTGGATGCATTCACACCCGTCCTCTTGTGATGAGATCAGCTGGGACAGATGTTAATTCCAGGTTTATTAAACATGTGGTCGGACTCTTTGCCAAACCATGAAGCCACAAGGTCAGAAAACTTCTGTTTAGCAGTTGTGTTTACCTCACTGCAAAGCTAATAAAAAACATCATTACTTGTATCTTTAAGTAAAAACATTCAGAAACGTTTTTCTACTTAGTAGCTGTCTCAAATAATCAAATTTTCACATTTAATTCATGACTATACAATATGTACCTCACTGAAACACACATCACTGCTGCACCGTCATGAAAAAGCCAAAACGTGCGGTGAATCTGTTTTAAGATTATTCCTTGTGATTAATAACTACTCAATTGTTCATTTTTCCATTAGTGCAGTGATGATTATCATTTTTGCCTGGATCTTCAGGCTTAATGTTTCCTCCTGATGAAATAAAATGCTTGGATGAGTGCAGTGCAGCCTGGCGGTATCACAGCCCGCAGACTGTGGAGCCTCAGTGTGCAGGATGACATCACAGCAGCAGAGCTCGTTACGCCGTCATGCTCCAGACATGTCATGGGATTATGAGTAATGTGAATTACTTAGCAATGATATTGTGCGCTTGTGCTCCAGCAGCGAGCATTAACACCCTGTAATTGCATTAAGTATGATTTGCATTACAAAAAAAAAACAGAGTGGATTATTTTTGCTATGATATATTTCTTTATGCAATATTTTTCATGCATTCATATAAGTCGTCATCAGACTTTATACCAGTATTATCTGCAGCTGCAATTACCTCACCGTCTCTTCCAGCAGAGCCCGTGGGAAATCTTACCCAGGGATGTTTGAGCCATGTAACTATTGTATCACTCCGTAGGTTGATACATAGAATTACAGTCATTTTAACACAACAGTTGCATCGCCAAGTCATGTCAAAGCCTATTGTAGCAATTTGTGTCAAGTGTTTTGGGATTGTGGTGCTTTGATCTGAAGAAAGCAGCAGTCTCTTAAGTTTTCCTGTCGCTGACAGAGCGACAGACTCATCTTCTAAGAGGAATTTCTGGGACATTTCATTTTAAAAGAGTCTACCTAATTACCGCTGTCACACTTCTCCATAATTGACAAATGTAGCTAATTTCAAAGCCTTTTGCCCTCAGATTCTTCTTGTCTAGCCTCATTAGCACCAACTAAGTGATCCGCTGGTGCAGATATCGAGGTAAAGGCCTCACATTTGACATTTTTCCTGTGTTTCAGTTTTTCCCCCTAAACGTAGCCCACTTGTTTATTTTTGTTGATCCACAAGAAGATATATTTGTGGTTTTAAGAACCAAGTAACATCTCAGTGTCTTCTCAGGCTTCTCTCTGGAGCTCTAGTAACAACAGGTTTGTGAACCAATCAGACATTTTCTCAGTCTAGTAGTTAAAAGTCATGATGGCTTGTTAAAAAAAGACTATTTACTCTGGTAAGATTTCTGAAGAGACTCAGTGAGCTGCTCCCCCAACACCATCTTGGCAGTGTCTGCCTCTGCCCATATTAGCTGGGAGTTAGGGGCATAGAGATGGGATGTAGAGCTAAGACTTTGATGCAGACCAGATTTGGGAAAATCTACCCACCCACCTATCTGTCACTCACTGCAGCCACAGCATCAAATCTGCATATGAAAAGCTTTGATAAAATGTAAACAATTGAGTTCTATCAATAGTGTGGTGAATGTGCAGGTCACAACTTGTCCACCAGAGCGTTTTGGTTGTTGGAGTTGTTGGATTGTGTATTTGATGAGTTTGATGAGAGAAACCAAGAAATCCCATTAGCCTCCGTAGCGTAGCTCTGAGCAGCTCACGACTCTGCTCTGCTGTTCTAAAAAATAGCTTGCACCAATGGGCCAATTTGCCAAAATGTTGAACTGTCCCTTTAAGGGGAACTGCAGTTTTTGGCACTAAAGCACTGGCTTCATTTTTCAGCCCCAGCGATTGAAGGTTCCCAACTACACAGACATAGAATAGTGCCCCTTTAATGTGTTTGCACCTGTCTTTATTTAAGCTCAATAACTGCTGCCAATTATATGGCTGATATGCTTCCAGTCCAATAGTGTGACACATTACATGGCTGTCATCAACAGCAAACTGGATTCATGCTGCAATTCCTTTTATTCCTCATTTTTCCCAAGGACATTTACAGTCCTTTGTGGGATTTCCACTAAACATAACTAATGTCTGCAGCCACAGAGGGGCTTTTAATGGATTTCTCAGCACGATCGGAGGCTTGTGTGTCGTCGGTAATGCACAGTGGGAGCCTGGACGCTGAAATCAAATCCACTGATCAAAGTGAAACCTTAAGTCACACACTCGGAAGAAATCATCTTTAACTGTGACCTGCAGTATCTTTGTGCTGGACTGCAGGTTTTGGATTTCAAGGTGTCATAAGAGATCTTTTCATTGATTTCCCCTGTTTTTTTAAAAGTACATTTTTGGATTTCTTACATATATAAAGATATACTCTTTATGTAAGAAATCTTTCTACTCTTCCTCTCATGTTTCCTAAACCCAGCCTCCACGCTTGCTTTGCCACTGAAAATCCATACCGGCTTTGTGCCTATGGGAGGTTGGAGCCACTACACTCACATATTGAGGATCTGTGTGCTGCCTGCCAAGAGCCCTGAAGCCGGGCCACTGCCTGTTAATAATGCCAGTCTGCAGAGTATATGTGAGCACATTTCTGTCTATCAATGTGAATGTTTGAGTGTGTGTGTGGGATCTGGACTTTAGGGTATCTACACCGGTATACGTGCAAGTTCCTACCGATGCACAGGTGTGCTGGGTCCTCCTACTGGGAGGAGAGGGCAGCTCTCCAAACTGTGATAACTCGCTCAAGGCTGTGACTTTGAGCAAGGGCGCTACCCCTGCCATTGAAGGATGCCCATTCATCATCACACATGCTGTAGTACAGCAGGTAGACGGACACACACACGCATGTGCACACACACACACGCGGGCCCACACAGATGGACGGACAGACAGGCAGACAGAGGCTGGCATGAGCAGATGAGGAAGACGTGTCGTGCCTGCAGTGAGGGGGTCTGCCTATTTGTGGAGCTGACATGCTGTCCCGAAGCTACGAGGCCCCAGCGGAGAGCTGTCCTTAAAATGACACACATTCATCCACTCAACATGAGGACAATTGACTGGAGAATTAGATGCTGGCTGAGGCGCTGCTAAGTTTAGTTGCAAATAAGATAACAGTTTTATGCCTTAAATGTGCCAGGAGCTGCTGTTCTCCTACTGTTCTGGGCGCAGTTTGATCTTGTGGTTTAGTTTCTTTGGACAGAGTTTTTTTTTTAAAACATTTTTTTAAACAAACTAAAGGAACTGCAGAAAGAAGAAGCCTCATTTTTCCTAAGAAGCCATTAAAACAAGCCAGTCAAGCGTGGACAGTGAATTTAAGATGGGATGCAGAAATGTGACAGACCACTTTCAACATCCCAATGTCCTCCTTTTTGGAAAGCAAATAGTTATGTCCCATGTCTGTGAGGCTTGGAAAACATACAGGAAAGCAAGCAATTATTAAATCCGCCGGCTGAGGCCCGGAGAGCGTTCTCTGATCCCATTCCCCCTCTGGAGCTTGATGTGTACAGACCGAGTGCTGCCTCACAATGCTGGCAAGATTTACTGATTTTCTGCTGTAATAAAAAACATCTTCAGTATGGTTTTGCCCTTTATTATGCACACCAGAGAGCCAATCAGCGGGGCTGTAGGTTGCAGTAATAAATGTCAGAGCCCGAAATTAGGTTTTGGACACGCCTCTGTGCTGTACAACAGAACTTATGAAAAAGGTCATACCCAAAAGGCCGGGAACGAGCAATCAAATCAGAATTTGAGCGAGAGTGATTACAGAGTTTGGAAGGTATTTCAAAAGCAGCTGTGTGCACAAGATGAGCCTGGGTCTTAACATCTTCCCTCTCATCTCAGACACTGTCCCGATCTGGTGCTGAAACAGCGGGCTGGTTCCCGGGAAGAGGGGAGGGCGAGGGATGAGGGAACGGGAGTTTTGACAGAAAAGATGTAACGGAATCACCATGGTTACTGCCAGTCTCCATAATCTTTTTATTTCCACCTCCAACTCTCTTTCCTTCTGTCTGTCTGTCTCCACGCGTCCGTCTGACTCCTTCTCCCTGCGCCCGGCGGTGCGACGTCTGCAGCTCATCGAGCGTTGCCGATGATTTACACGGTGACGCCCCGCACGCTGACGGATAGGAGCATTACTGCCAGACGTGTCACATAAGACGGACGGCGATTGCGGCGGTTAACAGATAGGGGGGTTTGGGGCGTCGTGGGGCGGGGGGGCAGGGATTGTCTTTCAGAGCGGATGGGTGCGACGCGTGCCGAGGTTGGAGGTTGTTCCAGTAGTTAGGGTATTGCAGCGGCTAAATTGGGAAGGAGAGCTGTCATCTCTTCCACTCTGAGCTCCCAGTTCAGCACTGGTTAGGCTTTTTAATATCAGTGATTAGATTTGAAAACAGCGGGGGTGGGGGTGTCACAATGCGGGCAGGCAGGATTTCTTGATGATGCAGTCATCAGGGTTTGTTGAAAAAACCTGCTTAGACTGAGGCTCTAACCCACTCCTTGTCACAGGGAGTTTGCATCATCAGACACCCCTCCTCCTCCCATCCTCCTCCCCTGCCTGAGGACAGCCCTCTGTGTGTGATGAATGTGCACAATCATTCATACGACATCAAAGGAATTAGTGTTTTATCACCTGAAACCTGGGCTACAACCATCCACTGAGAGAACGAGGCTGTGAGCTGATGCGGCTCCACAGCTATGGAAGTTCCCCGTTTGAATTTTGGGAAATTAAATCACAGCTGAGATGTGCCGGATCACAACACTATGCTAATTTGTCGGTGTTTATGCCGAGAAGGTCATTAAACTGAATAACTCAAATGCAAATGAGCACTACTGAAACTGAAATCGCTGTGTTTGTTTTTTCCGTTGTGTTTTTTTTGTTTTTTCGCGAGCTTCACCCAGCGCCTTCCTCCTGCAGTCGTCAGCACGCCAGACATTTACTGCCACACGAGCTGGAACCTGCACTTTCTCCTGAAGGACGTCAACTGTAATTGCCCTGCCACCCCGCGTATACCCCTCTCCCCCCTCCCATTTCTGCTTTAAAATCACAACACGCCTCTTCACAGACACCACAGGCAGCGACTATATTGACCCCTGACCTCCAAACACATGACTCCTATCACACTGTAGGATGTTCATTTCGTGAGGTCACCACTTCGGAGGTCAGAGGTCGTCAATCCTACAGGTCAAATAGGAGGGGGTGGGGGGGCAGGGTGATCAGATGGAGTCCTGCTGAGCATGCTGCTGGGATTAGCATTGATCCGACTTGCTCACATATAGTTATGGAAACGAATGTGTCATCAGACTCAGTGTGGCCTCATAGACTGGACTCTGGGGGAGGGGGAGAGGAGGGAGAAGGGGGGGCAGCAAAGGCGGGCGACAGATGGGGGATGAATGTTGAGGGCATTTGGGCATAAATGCAACATTTGGAAGAAAATGCGCTTTGAAGCACTTTGCTGCCACTGGACGTCTTTCTTCTTTTGTTGAGCTTTACTTGGATTATTTTGTATTCCTCTGCCAGTCTGTGGGGTTGAGGGGTACAACTATCCTGGCTGTTGCTCATTCTATTCTGTGCAAATCTGGGCAATTTGCTTCCTCTTTATATTGGGCCGCACGCGCCCAATGTATGTGAATGATTCAGCTGTAAGCATTTTCCGATGTGTTATTCTGGCTTCAAGCCTGATACAGAAACACTTGTCTTGTTGGTTTCATTTTAAAGTGCTAACTTAGCAGTTTGTGATCAGCCCTGCTTCATTATAATTGATTTGAGCAACAAAATCTATGGCTCTTGCGAGTAGTATCACAACTGGGGTTGTGTACTTGAAAAATTGTGTACTTGTTAGACTCTAGAGATGTGATATGATGACACTGACAATTAATTACTTTAATATTTCAATGGTCATTTATTAATATTTAATATGAAATATTTTATGTATATAATTTGTGATGGAATTATATTTTGACTATTTGATTTTACACATTCAAAGTGTTGACATTAATTAATGCAGAATAATCGTGATAACTGTAATATTAATTTTGTCTGACAATCCTACCAAGAGAATCTATTGTATAATTGTGACATCCCAACATAGTAGTCAGGGTTTGAAACACAACACATAATGAAACACTGATAGCACCGCAGAAAAACATACTGATACTGTAAGTGTATCAATATTATCTTAGATAAGTATTCACAGCTAATGGCTAAAAACGGTTGTTAGAGATAAAGATGAGCCTTATTTGAACACTTTGTTCCATGAGTGGCTGGTGTGTGTTGGAGGGGTTTATCTTTCTCAGTGCCCCCCTCCTGTGAAGTCAGCCTGGTGCTGCGCCCGCTGTCCCGCCAGCTCACACCGAAATTGGATTCTTCTCCAAACAGACGGCTCTGATAAGACGGACGTCCTGAAACGCTTCTCCTGATAGATAGACTCTGTTTGTTCATGGTTGAAGGATTGTGGGATAAACAACAGATAAGAGGCGGTGAGAGTGTGAGGTTTTGTTTCAACATGTTGTTCAGGTTTCACTGAGCAGGAGCTCAACTCCTCACAACCAACCAAAGTAACGTGAGTGGCATTTCTTATTTGGCATGAGCTCAGGAGGATGTACTGTTTGTCACTGGCTGATGCCCATTTGTACCAAGCAGAGGACAATAAGACCAGTGTCTGACTAACTTCCCGGGTTTGTCTTGTGATTACTCGCAGGCTGGACTGTTGATTTTTTTTTCTGATAAACCATCAGAAAGTTGGCTCATTGAGCCGTGCATGTGCTGCCGAGGCTTGGCTTCGTCCCACACAATATTTTGGTCGGAGTCCCTTTCGGATCACTGTGAGCGGGGCTGGAGTCTCGCCAAGAAACGTCAATACCACACTGGAGCGTTCATAGATTGGTCTCATTGCACTGGAAAACTGTTGATTACAGCAGCGTCACGGCCGTCACAGCCCTGAGTCTGTGCACAGACGACTGCTGAAATGTAAAAATAATGGGAGCAGCTGAAACAAGGGGGTAAAAGCTGTCAAATGAGCTTGCAAAGTTTGGCTCGTTCCTCTCTCTGTGTGCATGTCGGTTTAAACAGATTATGCTGGTGCCCACGGCGAGACAAAGTGTTTGTGGATAAGCAGAGTTTTCGGAGATTACATTTACATTTTAGGCATGAAGCTGCGGCTTTTACTCGCTGCGCTGCTCTGAAAGATGAGGCTTTACTGTTTCTGTCGAGGACACACGGCTGCTGAGGAACAGACACTGGCCACGGCGAGGAACAAATTGGTAACTTGAGATGATTCTGCACCTTGTGATTTATGCCCAGTGACAATTTTAAGTGTCACTGAAGGAATTAATTAAATGTGCCCCATATGCAGAAGGATAGAATGTCAGGCAAAACCTGATCCAACCAAATCCTGCCAGTCTTGCTTCGTCCAGCCAGGAGAAGGTCATTGCCGACCTTGAGATGTGTAGTTACCGTACACACTTGATTCATATCTGGGATCTTTCTTTATCTCTAGATAAATGTGTGTTTTACCGTAAAATGACCCTTTAAAATGAAATGGATTTATGCACAATAGGTGTGCAGGCTGGTGCAAAGAGGAGCAGTTTGTCTAGAAGATGGCTGAAGCCACCACTGAGTCATTGAAGGATTTAAAGGAGACATATTCTGCTCCCTTTCCACAAATTAAAATAGTTCCCAGGTGTCTTAAAGATATATCTGTGACATGCTTTGGTCAAAATACCCCAAGGATCAAACATCACAGCTCTTTTCATCCTCTCTAAACAGCCCTGTTCAGAACGGCTGGTTTCAGTGCCTGTCCCTTTAAATGCCTTATTGTGTTTTTACTGTGTTTTATTGAGTGTATGTAAGTGATGAGCCCTGTCAAAGACACATTTCTGCTACCCTTTGGGGCAGACAATAAATAAATCTATCTATCAGAACCATTGCTCGCCCCGCCCCACCCCTTGTACTGGCACCAGGTAGGGGTGGGGTTATGCAAATTCAAATCCTAGTTACATCACTGGAAGATAACTGAGGGAACATCTTGTAAATCCACATGGATTTCAACCTATCAGCCTGAAAATGACTGATTCTTTTGTGTCAATACATTTTGGAGGCCAGAAGGCAAAACGAACACCTAAATGTGTGAAAGAGCCTTCAGAAAGTGAAAGGAGTATATTATATGCTTGATGGACCTCTTATGTAATTCAAAAAGAAGAGGGATGAGATACTGATTGAATATCAGTCATCATGGCAAACACCTATTGACTACAGACTACAGATGGAAATTAGCTGGGAGCTAAATCTGGTGCAACCATCTTTTCATTTTTTTTCCTTTAAATGATTAATGTAACTGCACACTATCCCTTATTAAAACAATAAACTTAAACTATTGCACTAAAATATGGCCCTGTGCTTTCCTAAATAAGACAAGACTAATATGAACCCAATGGAAACAGTCATTTTAGGTGCTTGAGCTGAAGTAGTGTATAAATGTAGCAAGAAAATTAAGTAAAAGTAGTAGTAGTGTGCATGTAGCCCTAATTACTGTAGTTGCATAGCAGAAAAACTGTTGAAAGTGAAACCACATGTTATTGGGGACACAGGTTTGACCTTTCTCTTGATTGTGTATCTTCTGTTTAAGGCTTCAGGAGAACTACAGTAATAAATAATTGTTCCACTCAGGTACCACATCAGACTTGGCTCCAATCAACTGAGGTTACATTTCCAGAACGATTACAATTTCTGACCCTTAATAATTGATTTTCGATGGCTCCCACTGTGCCTCCCTTCTTTCCATAACTGCACACACACAAGGACACGACTTGATTGGACCTATAACCGCTACATCCCCAGCACGCGTTTAAATTGTCGGCTGCAGCTGACACCAGAATGGAAATGTCAAGGCTCTGTCCTTGCCGCTCTTGCGTCTCCTCTCTCAGGTTCGAGACTGAGCAAACGGTTGCGGATCGTTAAATGTTGCACTAATTGGATTGTCATATTTTCACACGGGAATACAAGTGAGTGAGAAAGGGGCTTCATGCACTGGCCTTGTTTGACTCCTTTTGTTTTTTCTCCTCCTCAATCCCCGTCTTTGCTCAATGAGTTTTTTTTTTCTTTTCCATATGACTACAAGGAGCTTAAGCCCTAATCTCCTCTACAGTACATGAAAAGAAAGCGGCTATCACTCCTTTGGTTTTCTTCCTCCTCCATTTCCAGGCAGATGAATTCACTCTCTCATCCTAACACCAGACGCCCTCTGCTTGACTCTACCCCGAAAGGCTACTGTTGCATCCGGATGGCCATGGTACCATAAGTCATCTTTTACAGCTGCCTGGAGGGTCATATAATCCCCGCCACCGCCCTTCTCACACAAACACACACACACAAAGACAAACGGACAGCCGAAGGTCGGGTCAACAGAGCTCTAGCACAAAAAAAAAAAGAAAAAAGATGCTGCCATGATGGCAAACATTTGAGCCCTCCGGGACATGGGCCGGTGCTGGTGACAATGCTCTAATTAAGGAACAGGAGGACTGAAAAGTGGCTGCATATCGGTGACATTACATTTAGAGTACAGTCAGAATTTCACCCCGTTTAGTTGAAATAGAATCATAACATGTGATTAGATCAAACCCACTGTAAATTAGGACTCTAACTGGAGATATAGTGCAGAATAAAAAGCTCAATGACATGCTGGAGGCTGCTGTCGTCTGTGTGAGAGGTATTAGGCTGATTCTAAATCCTCCCTCTGGTGGCACAGGAGATCTGTTCTGGGTCTTGTCTGGTTTTGTCCTTCTCAGGATGAAAATGTCTGGGAGGTAGCAGGTGTCCCCATCAGGGTTCACCGGTGGTTGCTTTAAAAAAAAGAAAAAGTGCTTTGAGTGTAAAAGAGTAAAGGTTTTTGTATGAAGAAAGCACCTCTCGGGTCATGGATCACCAACATGTTGAAGCGGGCACAGAGAGAGTCATCACCACATTGTACCGTTCACCTTGTGAGGATTATCAGGTGTCGCCCCCCAGCAGCAACTCTGGAGGTGGAGAGCAGTGGGAGGACACGGCTTTCATCCAGTGTCAGCGAAAGTAGTCCCGGTAAGCCAGACCTGACAGTGACTGCCAGAGGAGGTTAACGGGGGGGGTGCAGGAGAATGGAGCGATTACGAGGCAAGGAGAGGGGGCCAGGGGGAGAGGTGTTATGTCTGCCTCTCCACGAGGCCGTTATCAGACAGGAACATGGCTCCTTCAAGTGCTGGGAGATAAAGATTAGGACTCGTGAGTGACGAGGACCACTGCTTGAGGCAGGAGGAATCTTCCCAGTTGTAGTGTCCTTGAACACAATATCAAAAGCTCTTCAGTGTCATCTCAGCGTATGACCTGTGACCCCCTATGGAGATGATGCAACTAGCTGATCATCAGATAATGTATCAGCCAGGGAGTGACCTGTAACGGCTCTGCAGTCCTCCATCAACGACCAATGGAACAGATTTTTGGAGAACGCCTGAGTGGACATGGCCTCCACTCGGTGTCCTCAGGGGAATCCTGGTACAACATGACATTCCACAGTCTTTCCATGAGCTTATGATAACGACCACATGGTGGCGATGTGTGCAGCACCAACTCACTTTGAGTCATGCCGGATCACAACCACCTGAGGTGTGTTTCTGTTAACCTGCTTTAATTGAATTTGTCGGCTTAAACGAGTGATTGGAACGTTACACACTTGTATGAGGTGGTTTCAGATAAGATAAGATCAACTTTATTTGTCCCCCGGGAGGGAATTCATCTTGGGCAGGTAGTGCAACATAACTGCAAGGCAGAATCACAATAACACAAGCAGACAACCGTCCAATGCACCACACATCGGCAGCAGCATAACAGTAACATAGATGGGCAGCCTCAACAGGGCAACACACTGCAGGGCATACAGTACTAACTGCTAGTTAGTGAAAAGTGCATGTGTTGGAAAGAAAAAAGATTGCATTGGCCCCCTCACTCCCAACTTAGTAAAATAAAACATTTGAAAGTCAATATTTTGCAGAATTAAAATGGAGACACTTTGTTTTTGCATTCAAATCGTGGCTGCTGCTTTATCAAGCCAGTTAAAACTGAGAGGCAGACTGCTGGAAACCTGTCATCATGTGTAATTGGAACAATATTGCACGAGAGGGGAAAAAAAAAGCTTCATTCACATAATGAAAACACAGAATATTCACAAGTGGGTTTTATTGACTTTTCTTAAGAAATGGCTTCTACGGAGCTTCTGTCTAATTTGCTTTGTTCGTCTTTGTGTTTTTTATTGAGCAGTTTGTGACTTGAGATCGATGGCGGGTCAACATGCAGTGTTTCTGTGCCAGAGCCTTTGTTTGTCGTCATTAACAAATACCAAACCTTTGCCCATTTGAGCTGCAGTGTTGGAGCGCATGCACACTTTAGGTCTAGACAGTTTGGAAACGGTTCAGTTATCTATTTCTTTCTTTATTTGCTCATTATACTTGTGTCACAACCACTTAAGATTCATGGCGCTGCAGAAATTGAGGCCAAACAGAGTCAATAGTTTTGATACAATGTGAAACACGAGTTAAAATCATCAAAGATATTTAATGTTGACGGGGGCTTATGGGACCGCATGAATACTGGTGCAAATTAAGGAAGCAAATTACAGCAGGCATAAATGAGTCCCAGTTCAGGGTGCACTTTGAAACAGTGAATGAAACAATATTGCATATCAGACTCACTCGGGGGTTTGTTGTAGCTACATGTTTTTTCTATGAAGCGTGGGCGCGGCGAATTGACTCGCACTAAGCAAAACTGGTCTTTATGAATGAGACGACAGGCTCTTGTCGCATTAATGTTTGATCGTATATCCATAATGTACTCTACTTAAATCTGGCCGGTGCGTTGTCGGGGGATAAATCAGGTGAACATGCTGTATTGGCAGTTGAGTATGAGAGAGACAGTGGTTCTCTAATGTCCACAGGCCATAGACATGAGTCCTGGCGCTGCACACAGACCCAATCAATGTGCTCATGGCTCCCTGCCTGCTGGCTAATGAACAGCTAATGCGCTTCTCTCCCGCTGTTCCGAAAAGCACCCACTTTGAAATTGCCACACTGATGATTAACTCCTCCATATTGCATGAGTTTGGATGTAAATGCAATTCTCAGGCTCAGGTCTCTCTCTTTTTTTGTTTGTTTTCCATACAGTTGTGACACTATGTGTAGCGGATATAATTTCTCTTCTCCTGGCTGATGGGAAGCGTCCCGCTGTGCTCGGCGCTTGTAGCAGTATCTTCAGCATCCTCCTCCTCTCCGAGTGTGAGCCTGTGCGCCCAAATCTGCTTTCACACTTATGCCAGTGCTGTTTTCCAGCTGCCGCACTTGTTTTAGCATCGCGGCGAACAGACTTAACACTGACTCAGCACAGCATCAGCACGCCGCTTTTTAAAGCGTCTTCACTTTCCAACAACCCCCAGAATAAACACATACAACCGCATTGTTTATCCAGTAGGCTAATTAGCTGATTGTTTAACCCCATGCAACTCTGACTGGTGCACTCAGCAATTCCAGTTGTTCATTAATTCTGCCTTTGTGCTCTTTCTTTCCCCCCCCCGCTCGCTCTGTGTAATCCACATTTCTGTGTCACTGCCAGCGTTACGATAATTGTAGAGCGAGATAATTGTTTACATACTGCAGGACATACGAGCTGACAATGGAGCAGGGCTCGGAGTCTGTGTCACGGAGGAAAAAAGTCATTTTCTTGTGGAAGCCAGGTCCTCAGGCGACCTTTGAGGAAAGCAAAGAGTTCATGGAGCTGCACAGCTTATTGGATTGATGACAGATGATGCATTAATGACTGCAGCATGTGATCTTTTCTCTCTCTGTCTGTCTCCCTCTCTGTGCTCTGGCTTTATGTAACAGTGACAGCCCCAGACTACAAAGGCAAAAGTTACACGTTTTGCTTTCTGAGGAAATTGGCACAGTGGCACGACGCTGATATGTTTGTGAAACATGACTGAATGTGTCTCACACAGCTCATGTCCTGCTGAACAGGAGAGAAGTGAACATTTTGGCTGCTTTCCTTTTTCCTTATCACAGACATAAGCTAGTGAAACCCAGTGCATGCTGGTTTGTGGCATGCAGGGGCATTCACTCCTCCATCTGTCACTCAAAGTGCCATGCCCTTCAATTATGCAACAGTTTGAGCCTTGGTAAAATCAAAACAGGTGTGAAAATGCATCCCCATATATGTAATGAAAGAGGAAACTAACCATAGAAACCAAAACCAGGCTGTAAACATATTTATTCTGATGATCTTTTCAGCTTGACAGTCACCTATCATTTCTAATCTATACCTCTCTGAAGGGATGCAAATACAATATTCATTGTTTCCACTTTCCAATGCACATTCTGCTGAATGTATTCTGCAGTAAACTGCTGTGCTAACTAAATGTACCTTCTAGGCCAACATGAGTGATGGTGCAGCCCACTTCACAGTAATAATCCTACTAATTCACAAAGCTGCACGCTGAGTGTTTATTAGTGTGTGATAATGTTTTCCAGCTCTCGCAACCAGACCCGAGGATGGACCAGTATGAATTTGGGTAAATTAGGCTGAAGGCAGCATATGCGCCTGGGATCATGGGATCCCTAAATGGTGTTTCCATAGCAACAGTGATTTCCGTTCACTGCAGGTGATTATTCTGCCTGGCCGTGGCCTACCTGTGGTGGGAGGCTCGGCAGGGACGGCGAGGGGTTTGTGTGTGGTCATTCATTCTTCTATTAACCTTTTGTTTAAGCAAACACATTATCAGACAGTAAAACAAAAGCAGATATAATACATTGTATATAAATACAAAACAAGAAGACGACAAAGAGCTGCTTAGAATAGAATAAAAACAATGTTAATGTAGGGATTAGCACTAACAAAGATGAGTATTTCTATAGATTGGTGGGCTGTGGTGAGCTTCAGGATCATTTTCATTTCAGATCTTTAAGACTTTTAAGCTTCAATTAACCAGACTGTGTGAGCAGAGTGTTCTGCTGTCAGTGAGGAGTGCTGAATCCACCTGAACAACCGGGACACCACCTCTGTTTTATTGACCTGATAGTGGGGAGAAGTGTGTATGGATTAGTGTGTTCATTATGCTTTGGCTCAGAGCCACAAGAGATAAATTACTCGCAAACAAGGACATTTAAGACCAGATCTGGACTTGATTGGAGGAGGTGTACTGGATACCTGGAATACTCCACACAGCGTGCACTTATTAGACTGCCAATGGCTGTCAGGAGCTGCCGAGTGATTGGCTTTGCTTCCTTGTAAACAACACTGTAGATTGGCCCAGGCTGTGATTGCAGACCAGTGGGGCTGCCAGCATGAGCGAATGCATTTCCTTTGTCCCACCAGACGTCTCACCTCCCTGGGTTTAATCCAGGCGTATGAACACAACCTGAGAGTGCTAAATGACAACTATGAGCCACTTAGTGCTCCTCCTTCTCACCATATATGTAGTGTCATGTAGAGAGGTCCATACACTATCGTTTAAATGCATATTCACATTTCAGTATAACCATCTCTTTTGGTTTTTCGGTCAATTAATTTAGGAAAATACAGTATGTTTTACAGCTGTGTAGCCCTGAGTAAGAACATAGCTATATTTTATATCCTTGGGGGGAAAAAAATCAATAATATTAACTGCAATATCCAAATTGCAGTGCTACATTTTCTTCTGATAAAGGTAAAAAAGTGTTGCAAGGTTTTTATGCACCATGACTATTATGGTATTACAGAAGCATCCTGGAAATCATATTTACTGATGCTCCAAAAATAACAGCATGATTTTAGAAGGTTTCTGAAAGTGAGTCACTCCAACAAAAATTATGACTCATATCACGATCACTATCTCATAATATAATCGCAGTAATTATTTCCCCTCTATTTTCCATAGTGTCCCCAGAGTAGCATTAGGTTAGTGGAAATTTTTAGATTATCTGCTTGTTACACATTTAACAATATCATGCACATCTCACATAGTCCATCTACTGTCAGATCACCCCACACTGAATCACACTTAGACGTTGCCTTTGTTTAATTTGTTTTACAGAAGGTAGTTTTTCTCAGTGTAAGGGTCGGGATGGACTGGAGAGTTGGCTGTCAGGCGACACAGAGCTAAATTAGATGTTTCCCATGTATTCCTCTAGAGAAAGAAGTTCAGCAGGCAGACAGAACAAAGTAGGACTCGTACCCAACCATGCTAACTGTCTGCTCCCCGGCGTTGTTTTTAAAGTTCACGTGCTGCCTTCAGGAGCTGCCGAAAGGCTCAGCTCGCAGATATCCATTCATCATGTCTGCCATGTCTGTCGCTGCTTGTTTGTTATTGTGGCTCTCTGCATCCAGCATGGGGAGGCTCTGCTGCTGACGCTCTCCCTGCTCCACAGACTCATTCATCACAGACCTCGTCTGTGCCTCTACGAATCTAGGTGATCTTTTTAAAAAGGAGAAGGCCTCAGAAACAGTTAACAATGTTGTTGTTGTTGTTGTTGTTGTTGTTGTTGTTGTTGTTGTTGTTGTAGGAGCTGCTTCTCCTCTGACAGGTGACGGTGCTGAATGATAGTAGATGATGTTGAGTATTTTGGGCTCTCTGAAGTGGGTCGGGCTGCTCCGGAACTGATGGACTGGCCTCCTTTCTCATGTTCACTAGTAACAGTGGTGGAAAAGAGCAGTGCTACATGTCACTTCTGCACTCAGAGCTGATCGCACAAAGATGTAGGTAGGTCGAATGTAGATTTGACTTTATTTCAGGCACAGATTAGAAACAGAGAAACAAGGCTGTAATACACTCAGGTGTTAGAAATATCCCCTCCCCATTTTCTGTCTCTGTCTCGACTGTGCTTTCCACTAAAAGGCGAAAAAGACCACAAAAAAACTTTAAAATTTTCGAAGAGTAGCTCCTATGCTGTAAAGCAAGATCATCAGGTCTGCCCCCCACATTTCCTAATATGTGCCATCTTTCCTAATGAAAAAATATTCATCTTATTTCAATATAGTCTATTTTTTCTTCCCTGTTGCCCTGCAAGAGAAACATTAGCATGAGTCAGGACAAACACAGCACACCACAGAAACCTGCTGATGAGAATTGTGAAAATGAGGCAGACTTTCTTTGTCTTCCTAACACAAAACTATCACATCATTAACACATGAAAGCAACAAAGAGAAACTGCTGTGTGAGTGCGAAGAAGTCTTGAAGTGGATTCAGCGTAGTAAAACTCAGCGCTCTTTCTCTTTTTTCTTTGTCCTCTCAGTGAGGAGCAGCTTCTCAAAGATGCTCTTCAGAGGAGATGTGTTTCCATCTGGGGAGTGCAGTGGTTTTCTGTGTGTGAAGTCAAGAGTTCACATTGCGCCCGACCTGCCTCCACCAGTTGGGCCTCCCGACCAGTGACGGTAACAATCTCTCGTCACCTGCCCATCAAATCTGCTCACTTCCTCCCCTCTTGTCTGCGTGATTCGCTGCCGGGCAGAGCGATGACGGCTCCTCGCCTTCTAATTGGTCGTTTTCCTGCCAACATCCCGGAATGGCTGACTTCATCACTTGGCGCGCCTCAATGTGACTTCTCCCATTCCACTTGTGGTCAGTTCTGAGACCGACCGCATCTCTGCAACTTTGATCTTTTACTTTTTACATTTTTGTTGTTATTTTTTTCCCACCGATCCAAGGCCTCTGGTCGAGTCCAGTGGCCAGAAAGCAATTTATAGCGCTCGGAGATGTTCCAAGGGCAGAACAACTCTGTCAGCACGTCTATGTTTGAGTGCTAACTTACTTTAGTGAAGGAAGACAACAGTCATTTGTCATTTCTGCTCTGAATAAAGGAAAATCTGGTTCAAAACTTCACATTTACAAATGTTTAAATCAGTCTTTCTCTAAAAAATACCTGTAATTATTTCCCCTGTGCACTCAGTTATCCTGAAGGAGTAGGTTCAAATATATCCAGGAGGATTTTGATGAATTATTGCCTCAGCTGTGTGCGTGGTGCAGAAATGTTTGCATGTTCAGAGCAGACTGAAGCCCTTCCCCATCTTTGATTTGCTTTGTGAGAAAGTTCACCAGGTCCCATATTTCTTCCTGTACCTTTGCCTGAGAACAAACGCTTCCCAGAGCGAGCTGGAAATGATCAGTTCCTGCCATTTTACGTGCTGTTGACATTGGGTCAGGACCGTCAGGAAGGGGTTGTTTGAATTGTTTCACCTCTCTGTCGCTGATGAAAAGGCAGAAGAAGTTTGGATGCGGGACGCTTCTGTTTGAATTTACATCCAGTGAGAGCTCTGTTTGTGGTTGAGCTTTACTGCACCACTTGGCTTTATATGGAGCAGATGTGCTTATCGCTGTAATCAGCCTGTAAAACCCAGGGCTGGGATGCTTTGGCACTTGGAGGAGACGGGGATGCGAGTCTGATTTAGTGGGAAATGTCAAACACCTTTGGCCATTACTGCCTCTAATTGAATGAAAACACATAAGCTGAATAAATCAAGTGTGGGCTCTGTGTGTGTTGACCTGGGTGGATTGTGTTATTGATTACACCTCTCTTGTTTGGTATGAAAGCTCTCTGCCTGTAATCCTGGATGCCCACCTCTGATCATTCAAGCATGCGTTTCCAAACTGTGCTTTATAGAAAACGTTCTGTAGTGGAGCAGCGAAACATAAAAGACAAACTGAAATCTTCTAGTGCAGCAGACTGTGAAGCCTGAACTTTGCCTTGATATCAGCGGCTATTTGTGTGATGTCGAAGCTGCATCCATGGATGGAAAATGGTAAATGGACCTGCACTGAAACTTGTCAAGTCTTACTGACCACTCAAAGTGCTTTATACTACAGTACTACCACATTCAAGAACATTCATCCCACATACATCACACCCATACACTGATCCAACAGCAGTATGGAGTTCAGTATCTTTCTCAAGGACGTAGTCACAGCCGCCTCAACATCTGTCACTGTCCTGGAAGGAATGAGTGCAGGATTAATGTTGGCTCTCAGATGTAATAAACTGACCCTGAATGTTCAGAATGAGACCATCCCTGCCTTTGTCTAATAGCATTAATAACCTCTTACAAGCTGCATCAATTGCATGAAGTGGAATACACGTCCTGTCTCCTGGTGGTAATTTATTATTTATCTATTTGCAGGGTTGAAAAAACAGGTGGTGTTCCTGTTGTTGCTGCCTA
This sequence comes from Decapterus maruadsi, assembly GCA_030347415.2. Taxonomy (NCBI): domain Eukaryota; kingdom Metazoa; phylum Chordata; class Actinopteri; order Carangiformes; family Carangidae; genus Decapterus; species Decapterus maruadsi. The sequence goes on along the minus strand of CM064889.1, from coordinate 2,867,275 downwards.
TTATGGTCATCTTTAAATGTATATGATGATCTATTGCTCCTCTATCAAACAGTAAGACGGTTCAATACAAACTACAATAATACAGCACCAGATCAAATGCAGGTTTGTGCCTTTAGCTTGTTTTTTATCTGCTGGTTTGATACAAGCCTTAGTGCAAGATCAAAACAAGATAATTCCAGTAATCGTAAAGAAACGCATTTCAATACAGTTTAACTTTTAATTCATGGTTTCATGTTTATAGGTTTCCTCTTCTGGTTGGAATGTAATGTTAACAGCACCACATTGAAACCAGATCAGAGTTTTACCAAACTTTGCAAGTGCATTACTGAGACGGAGACAGGTAAAAAACAAGTACCTGATTTGTCGGAAATATTCGCATGTACATTTTCGTGACCAGATATTCTGTAGATCTGTGGCTTGTGAAAATGGGTCTGATGTTTACTTATGCGGTGACAGACTTGGACAGAATCTCATCACAGTCATGAGTTGGCGTGAACAGACTGGGACCCACCACTGGTCGTCATCTGAGTCTGCGCTTTACTTTGTGTTGAGCTAAAACCAAAATCAGATGTTTAAAGGACAGAAAAATGAAAAGAGAAATAAATCATCCACTAAATTTAGTTTACTAAATGAACCGGAACACCAGAAACCACCTGTTAATGACATAGCAACTACACTGAACACCATAGCAAACACGAAGCGACTGCTGAAGCAGCCTGACCTGGCAGGGACAACGTGACCCTGCGACTCCTTTCGCTCTTTTTCTGAAACTCAACCCGTATAAGTTTATTCAAGCTAATTTCAGCAGCTCCAGTCAGCTCGTCTAGATTTGACTAAAATAACATGACAAAACGTTTTTTTATTTTTATTTACTGTATGTTAAAAGCCAAAAAACTGTCAAAAAAGACACAGTTTTCCAGGCTACCACTGCTGAACACACATTTTTCCTTCGTAAAATGGGCACCATTGCGTTAGATCAGTGTCAAAACAAGCTCCGGTGCAGGCTCAGAGGAACCCTCATGCATAAAACAAAGTAACCAATGTTTATTTTCCACTTATTCCTTCTCGTTTCACAGATATTTCCAGGTCAGTTATCCAAACAGCTGGCCTTCCACCGTCCTTTGTTGGAGCAATGTGTTTACAAATCAAGATGTTCTCTCCTCATCACGTCTCGGTGCTGGAATCAATAAGCAGCGCCCTGCTCTGCCACTGGCGTTGCATTCACTTTACTCTGTTGTAGTGTACGGGGATGTTGCTCTCTGGACGCATCTGATGGTCCTTTTGTTGTCGGCAGAGGATGAGACCCCTCACAGCAACGGGCTGACACCAGTGCATGCAATATGCATGAAGCTGACGGACAAGTGAATACGTGTAGTGCAGTCTGAATACAAATGGTCAGAGAGAGTATCAGCCCCACGTGGAGTGCTTAGCAGAACACCTAAGGCTATTGAAGGTGCAGCCCAATCGGCTGATTGGGCTAAATGAGGTTCTCTATATAGTTCTGAGGTTGAGTGGCTAATAGACTGGTCATCAAGGGGAATAGAAGTATGGGCTTTAAATGGCAGTGTCAATCACAGGGAGTCAAGTTTATTTATATGACACATTTCATAAAAGAGGCATAGACTCACTGTGCTAATGGAGGCTCACTGAGGAATTGTTTGGGGGAAAAAAACAATTTCAGGCATTCAAAGTGGAGAAAAGTCTTGGTAGTAGCTTATGTCTTATATTAGATTATATTAGAAAATCTTAAGTGTCTGTCACAGAACGTCATCTTCAACATGGCTCAGAACACATTAAAAGAAAAACGGGCATTCTTCAGACAAAATAAAATCTGGCTTTCATGCTAAAAGGAAGGGAAACACACTGTCAGCACTTTCATCTGTATGCAGTATGCATGCAAAGTGTGTGGTGAATTTGAATTGTTCAGTTTTTGTTTGGAAAGTCTGTGGCTGTTTATTTCTATCTTCCTGTCTCATTTGTGTTGTCTTGTTCCTTTAATCTCTCTCCTGTGAATATTTGTGTCTCACCTGTGTGTGAGCTCAACACCTCAGTGTTTTCCCTTGGTCCCTGTTGGATTGTCCGGTGAGTCCTTGTGTGTTCCAGTTATGTCCTCTGAGCTCCTGTGAGTTCCCTGAATCAACTGAGCCCAACTGCAGCCTGTTCCCAGGTCTGTCTGCATGGCAGGTGGGTGGCTCTGGCTCATAGGGATGGCTGAGAGCCTGAGAGAGGTGACAGTTTTGTTGTGACATCACAAAGTCACGGCTGGTTTTCAGGCTCAGTTTCTGAAACCAGGCTGTGTGTATTTCTCTGTGGACTGAGGCTTTGATACTTTCACAGTATTAATATAGAACATAGACCTGATTTACACATGCACATCTATCTTTATGCAAAATAGAACCTTTAAATATTTATATGGGGTCTTTAACAGTTGTTAATGGATACGGTGCTTTGGCACAGAAGCTCTTTTTGCTTTACAGGCAGAAAGTGAAAAACAGTGTAATTGTTGAAATAACAGTGAATAAGTTCATTGCCTGTGGTTGCTGGATGTTCCTGTTATTTGTGTGAAAGTAATTAGCCGGCGTTCTTGTCTTGAAATGTTCCCTCACGTGTCCCTTCATCTCCTGACCCCCCGCTCCATATTAAAGCTGCGTTCCTCTCCTCAGGCACTGGAGGACTGAACGCAGCAGTGCATCGCACATTTGAGACGTTGTAGGATAAACAATATTGGACGACAAGGCTGTGGGCGTGCATGATAAACATCGATCTGCGTTCACGAGGCTCCTGTGATGATTTAAGTGTAATTTTAGCCTCAGCTGTGACACAGTGAGGAGCATTGTCAAGCTTTGGTTGTTGTATCGCACAGAGGATTTGTAGTTGTTGCAGTACAAAGCTGTGTGTTGGGTTTGTCCCCTCAGAACAAGCCGTATTCTTTGTTTTTTCTCCACCTCGAGCTGCAGTTCCTCGGTAGCAGCTTGCTTACTGCTGCACTGTGTGATCTAATTGGACATCAGGCCTCCAGGGTGAGTGTGAAGCGAGTAGCACCCAGACAGGGAGACATGACCCAGAACTGAACGGCACCGCTGACAGACATATTTGTGTGTGTTTGTGTGTGTGTGTGTTCACAGCGAAAGGTTGCAGCGTCTAGATTTCTTTCCATTTACACGCTGCCTCCACTGTTCCGATGCTGCGACCCTGATATTCTTGAGGGACTGTCTCTCTTTCAGCAGCAGCACCACACCCTCCGCCGTCACCACCCGTTCAATTTATTGCTTTGTCTGCTTGAGGGAATCTTGACCCCCCTCCACCACCACCACCACCATCAGTCAACAAATCAAGCAGGAACCCCACCCCCAGGCAGGTGCAGAGGTCAAACAATGCAGAGCTTTTGTGTCTTTATGAAGGAGGTGCAGGGACACCAGGCGCACCGGCGCTGCGGCAGCGACTGCGATGTGATAACGTCTGCCGAGCCGCCTCCGGCTATTTGACATTGTGCAAGATGAGAAATTTCATGCGATGAGATAAGATGAACTTTATTGATCCTTGAGGGGAAACTGGGTCATTTCAGCAGCAGATGATGAAGGGTGGGGCTGGAGAGCACGAAGTTAAGAAGTGATGAAGGCGGTAAAGGTGGAGTTAACAAATTTGGCCTGTGTCGTTCTTCTAAACAGATTTAGTGTTTCCACCAAACGGAGGAGGAGGAGAGCTTCAGCTCCAGCTTCATTAACTTCAGGACCTTAGTGAAACCTGAAGCTGTGTATCAATAAAGATGGATTTTTATTAGTTATATCAGCCTTGTATTACTAACCCTTAATGCACGTAATGTTTTTGTATGACTCAGGTTAAATATTCACCTGTTTGCATTTTACTAGGACTTAAAATTGTGTATTGCTTCGACACCTCTTTCCCCTTTTTTAAATTAAGTAGGAGTTGTGGGCGGAGTCGGACACTGCCAGCAAAAGACAGAGGACTGTTGACCCTCACAACAAACGACTCAAACCATCACTTTAAGTGCTAGGTTCCATTAACAAAATTTGTCATCAGGAGTGACAATCACTTTGTCCAAGTGGAGCCAGTGTGTAGGAGCACTTGTGCATTTAATGTGTTCACCTTTTAGCCCATTGTTCCTCTGGAAACTTTCATTCCGCCCCCTGACAACAGTAATCAGAACTGTCTCCGATGTCTAAACAACAGCTTATGTAAGTTCCACCTTAATGTGACGGACAGTCGCCCACCAGCAGAACAGAAATGTACTGGAAAGTTAATTTCTCAAAACTCCTCTCAAATAATGAATCAATGAATCTGTGAAGTGTTCAACAAAAACTCTTTCGCAACATTAGTTTTCATATATTAAAGCCACAGTATGTAGGAACCCCCCCCCCCCATGTAGCGGTGCGGTGTCCAGTGTTGTTGTCTTGTCATGTTTTTGTAACTGCACAGAGTATATGCACACATCATTACACTGCAAAGATCTTGTATTATTGTATGTGACACTTGAAATTTGAATATTTAGTGGAGAAACACAGACATTTCTCACTGAAGACATGGACCTTTAAATTGTATGTTATTCAGATAGTTGTGGACTGTGGCATGTTGTGGTGTTTGGTATTTTACTGTAGAAGGAGAAAAACACTTTGGAAATCTCAACCTTTTCTTTGTGGTTATTTAGCAGCAGTGCTGAGTCCGGTCCTTCCTGTCTTCCTCTCACAGTGCTGCGTGATCCTTGCATCGCTGTCTCATTAAGTGAGTCGTCCTCCTGTGTGTACTCCCACACAGCGAGGTGAACACAATCCCGCCCTGCTGCTGATGCGGGGAGCGCAGAGACTTGGCTTTGCGGAGGACCGCCGGCTGAAATGTCACATCTCAGAGAAACAGACAGGTTTCTATTGAAGAGGCTGGAGCACACATGGGGATCTGTGTTCCGCCTGTTGTTTTCCTCTCCTCCTTGCTGCTTCTATTCATTCCTGTCCTGTCACTCTTTGTGGTCACGGTGCAGAGGCTGAGGGGAGGGGTGGGTTCAGCCTGAACAGGACACACACACGGCTCCAGTAAGCTCATGTTGGCAAACTGGGCAGAAAGTGTCGCCTTTGTCCGCCCTAATTCCCTTATCTTGTGGGCAAGGTGTTGATGTGGCTGTGAGCATGGCAGCAGCAGCAGCACTGATCTCTGCACATTATTGGAGCTGTGAGTTAATAAGTCAGCAGCCAGCTCCCTCTCAGCTCCGTCCACTATTGTCTCAACCCTCATGAGGACCCAACTATTTTGGGAACAGCAGGAGCACACAGCAGTGGCTCTTTGTGATGTGCTGTATCTTACCTCCTGCAGGCATACGTATCAAATACTACACACATGCACTTATAGACAGATATCACATGAACACAACAACACAACACCTTTCAGATTTACTGTTTGTGAGGATTCCACAGGCTCTACGGCCTCTTTGTAAGTTGTTTCCTTGACAACTGACTCACAAAAAACTGGTGATCGTCACCATCATCACCGAAAAAAAGCAGCATTTGCATTCTTTTTTGCCTCTGGGTCTTAACTGGATGACTAATTAGTATTGGTATTAATATGATTATCTTTTGTGACGCACCGCCGTTGCCTGTGGCATCGAGAACAAACACTGCAAATTTAACACCACAAGGGGGAAAAGTCTGAGAAGTTGTGTCTGAGTGTAGTAAACACCTAAAGCTGCAGCGACTAAACACAGACTGACAGTAAGTGGGATGAATGTGCAGAGTTGGAGGAGCTTCCTGCGGTGTGGTGAGCCGGGAAGCTTCCTGGACACAGCTGATCCTGACCTGGGGTCTGCAGAAGGAAGGACGGACGTTGTCCTGCAGAGAGCAGGACCTGTATTAATCAAGCATCATAGATGAGGAAATCACTCCTACCTCCTCCTCAGTGACCTACTTTTAATAGAGGAGTAAGAGCGCTTTATGGACTCTTTGTCTCTAGTGTCATGAAGGATTTAAATTCATCAATAGTTCTTGGACCTTTTTGGAAAAGAAATCTGCATGCACAACAGTTTTTTCAGAGTGCTTCGGTGTTGGTGCAGTTTCTTTTTGGATATCATATACATATATTGTTCCAAGTTACTGTATGTGCAAGTGCACGTAAAACATTTTCTGTATTTTGAATTGTTTCAGAATACCTCCAGAACACTAGATTGTGTCATTATGCCAAATAATTGATATTCATGATAATTGTCATAAGAGAAGCAAAAACAAAAAGGGGAATCATTAAAGAAAACCTTAAAAAAAACTATATAAAAACTAATTAAAAGCTAAACTGTAAAACGGGTTCACATGTGATTCAAATAAGATTGAGCCAAAGCCATGTTTCCCATGTGAAACATTTTGCACATGAGAATCATGGTATTTGCACATGTGTATAATCACATGTGAAGTTCATAATGTTTTTTCTGTAAGGGACATTTCAAGTAAAGGCTGCTCAGCTTTGTTTTGGGGAGCATAGGGACATTTAGAAGAGCAAATAATTGATGAGAGTCATTAAGAGCTTTGTGTGTGAGTTTAAGGACTCTTCCATCATCAGTTATAAAGGATATGTGCTGCCAGACAGTGCAGGTGTTGCGCTCTCTCCCCCTCATCTTTGTTAGCAGCAGAGTTCTGAGTTAGCTGTAGTTTCTCTATTGATTTCCTGCAGTTGCAGTTTGCAAGTGTTTCAGTTACAGTTTCACTCACAGTGGTATTTTCTTTTGTATTTTTCTTCATTCAAAATGGATGATGTGACTTTGACTCATTTACCTTCATCAAAAGAATTACAACTTCTGTGATTTAGAAATGGTAGGAGCTCCATGAGATATATTGACTGATAACATTTCCGATCAGAGTTCAGGCCTGGCTCTCTCCCTGCTGAGTGGGAGTAGGAGTGGGAGGTCTCATAGATTAGTCTCAAATCCAATTGTAAGGGAAGTGTGTATAGTCTGAGTTCAACGTCATCCCTGTCAGTGAATCTAAGAGGCTTAGTGAATACAGCTGAGCATTCAAATAAGATGTTGTCCGTGATGAGAGACACAGAAATGAAGTCATCCTACTTGTTGATGGGAAAGTGACTTCACTTTCCCCACATGGAAGACTACTAGTTACTGCTATGCACTATGCATGTGTGTCCGTGTGTGTCTGTGTGTGTGTATAGGTGCTCGTCTGTGTGTGTGCACCTATTGGAGAAAACGTGAGGAAATGGTGAAGTCATCCAGCTTCTCCAGTCAAGCATGAACACTGCTTGCCTGCAGATGCAGTGCACCAACTGAGCCTGCACCTCCGCCTCCCCCTCCTCCTGCCCCTCCTGCCCCTCCTCCACGGAAACAGCACCGTCTATCACTATGACCATGGCAGATCAGCCCGGTGTCTCTCCTGCATATCTAACTTCATTCTATTGTACTGTTCCATGCAGCAGCATTTTCACTAACCATTCACATCTAGATACAGATATTTGCCTTTCATTGAGGCTCAGGGATAAGTCTGGTTTTTGCCCATATTTTATAGTTGGTTTAATTACATTTTGTAAAATTAATTATTTGTTATATCGTCATCTGCGTAGTAGAGGGGTGTAAAATGCACAGATTGCTGTGGTTGCGTCGACTCTCCTCATCTTACTGTTGATAAATGTTTCTGTAGTGTGGTGCCAGCAATCTGTTCAGAACAGAGCCAGAGCAATGAAAAACCCCCATTTCACTTTATGTTTGCATTTAATGCATCATAATCGAGAATTTAGTGGCACGCCTGGCTTCGCTGCACATTTGCAAAACTTGGCAGCGACAGATTCCGATACACAGAACAAAGACGAAGAGGTCCAGTGTCATTTCAGTGAACCAAACATACAGTATCTGTTATTTTTCAGGTCTGTATTCGTCACATACACAAGCTGAAGAACAATATTAATAACAATACTAATGCATTTTTAACTTAAATGGAATTTAAATCTTATCGTTAAACTTTTAGAATTTGGGAAATCGTAAAGTTCACGTGGTCTTCCTGTCTCTCTCTAGCTGTCTGTATCAAAATAGAGGCAGAAAAGCCCCCCAAAATACTTATAAACAAAAAACATTGAATTTAAAGGACCAAGCATGACAATAGATGTATTATTCTATTATAATCAGGTATAAGTTTTATATTAATACTGTGACAGAGAAATACACAGAGCAGACACTGAGCCTTAAAAACCATAGCTGTCAGGACTTCTGTGACTTTGTGACAAAGAAATCAGTTTTATTTCTATGGTATCAAATAAGTCAGAGTGTCCTCTCTTCCTATTGGCTCACTGCCCTGTTTTTACTAGAGAGAAGATGTAAAACGACACTGAAATGGTTTTTAGTTCTTAAAACTAAAAATCCAAGAACACAGGAGAATCATTTTAATCCTCATCTATAAATAACTGATAACGTTATAATATAAATAACTTCAAACTGTGTCACATCATCTCATCACTTTGTGCAGACTGACCAAACTGACTGCAATAAAATGCATCAGGCGTTGACATTGATTGCAGTGCTCCAGCACCGTATTTGCTGCAGCGTGCCAGCAGAGTGGCTTGGCCAATAAATGGTGATGCTGCTCTCTTTGTTGCGCCATCCAACACCTTGGTTCAGACTAAAATACCCCAAAAAGACCAGGTTGAAAACGCCCTCAGAGCTGATTCCAGCTTCTCTCCTGTTTTCCAGCATTCATTTACCATTGTTGCATCCAGTTGAGGTTACAGACCAAGATAAGCTGTAACAGTCCGACTGCAGGCTGTGTCAGGTTCAGAATACTATGATGGACCTTGAACATTAACAGGCTTTTAGTGGCTGAAAAGATGCAAGCTGTCAATGCAGCAAAGCACCAGGATAACTGTAAAACACCTCACGTCGGTGGGTTTAAATCAACCTGAGATGGCCCTGTAACTCTGCATTCTATAGGGAGAAAAGCAGTGGAACGGCCTCAGGCTTGAGTCGTCTACTGCTGTCTAGGAAAACCCTGGACGGTCATTTCACTGTAGATAATACAATATGCCGCCGTGCTCCTCAGTTTCCTTGCCGCAGGCGTTTTCCAACACAGCTGGTTGCTAAGGCGCTTGTCTGAACGCTGGCTGGACCGCTCTGACCCTGCAGCCATCCTTCCTGTCCTCCTATCATCCTCTGGCTGGTCAGTCTGGACAGAGTGAGAGAGGAGAGGCGTCTCATTATCGCCCCAGCTTCCTCTTGGACCTCCTCCAAACCGGAGCCAGTCAGGTTTGTCTGGACCCGAGCTGGAAACACTCAGCTGTCACCTTCCCCGACTGCATCTGGCTCTCTCTGCAGCCTCATCCTTCATTCACTTTGCATCCTCTGATATGGAAATGTCCATTTTCCTATCTGTTTCTTAACTTGAGTTATTGAGCATTAGGGAGAGTACACCGAACACTGTTTGGTTTTGAATCCAGAAATGCCCTACTTCACAGTCACTGTGAATCACACATTCACCATGGGAGCTGTCTTTAACTCCTGGCCACTGGGAGCTGCCCATTACAGACCAGTTGGTGTCTCTACCTTAAACCAGTAAGCTTCAGGCCAGTGCCACCCTTCGAAGGTCTGTCTGATTCACTCGCCTCTCTACCTGTGAACGTCTGCTCGCTGCTGCCTTTGTCTTCTCTGCCTGTTTCCTCTTTGTCTTTGCATCTGTCCCCGTGTTGTTCTCCTCCTGGCTGTTCCTCGTAGTCTCGATCTCCCTCCTTCTCTATGTCACTTCCTATAACCCTCTCATCGCTCCCCTGCCTTTTTACTCTCTAAAACCCTTCCTTTTTAATTGGTTTTGTTTTCTTCTGGCCTGTCTGGCTCTTTTCTGTTCCCCCTTCTGTCTGTCTGGGTTTTCCTCTCTGCCTCTCTGTGCGATGCTGCCAGGCAGAGTCAGATACTTCCTTTTAAACCATGTTATCCCTCTGTGCCCATGTGCTGGCCATCTACCAGGATACTACAAAGGAAGATGCTTCCCCTGTCTTTGATCCTGGATAGTAGTGCATCATTAAAGCATTAAAACCTGGGATGATGAGCTTTACAGTGATTATGACACTTTGCAGACTTATATGAATAAAAAGGCTTCTTTAAAGTAGTAGTAGTGAGGAAGCGGAGTTTGTGTGGTAGATCGGCGAGAAGGGAGTTACAGTGTTTCAAATGAGAGGTGACCATTTATGTAGAATGCAAAGAAAAGGAAGGGCGAAGTCTAGAGATATTACAGAGATGAAAAAAACTGTAAGATGGTTTTATTCTGGACAGTACCCTTTCATTTACCTCACACATCAATAACAAGGCTTTTAACTTGTGATGAAGTGGGGACCAAACAGTCGCCGTGGCTGTGTTGGCTGATATTTAGAAGCCACCGGTTGATGTATGACATTGTTTGTCTCATTAAAACGATCTTTTGAAGTGCAAGATGTGGAGTTTTAAATGCTAGCATCCTGCAGAGGCGCACACTGATCTACAGTACTGAGTTTCATTTTCTATTTTCATGGCTCCGGGAATTCAAGTCAACAGATTTTCCAGTCACTGAATTTTCATTAAACTTGAAAATGACTTGTGTTTTTCTCAATTATCTCCAAAACTGCAGAAAAGATGTAGAAGTTTTTGGAGCTTTTAAATCACTGTAATCACATTTCATAGTCTTTACCACTGGCACTGACTCTTGGTAGCATGTTACACAGAAGCCTGTGTTGACAGAATGTGGTCTTGGTGTTTTGGTGTGTTGGTTTTAACTCAATAACCTGGACTTTAGCTACTGGAACGTCAGCTGCTGTTACTGAGGCGCCCTGAAGCAAGGCACCAAACCCTGTATACGCTTTAGCCGAGCAGCACTGTTTCAGGTATCGTTCTTTAACGCCAGTGAGTGTGTGAATCCAAATGCGAGTGGTAAGTGAGAGCATACGGTACGTGCTGAGTCGATGATTGGCTGAATGAACTGGGACTAAACACACAGATCTGATCTGTTAGCAGACTGCTCTTGATTAATTGAGGCAGCGGCTCATGTTGGTGAATAGTCAACAAAACCTCTCTGCAGTTCTGCTCTGTCTTTGTTTGGCTGTCGACCAGAGCCGTGGATTTATTCAGTGAATATGACTGCGGTGTGTAAACACTCAGTTAAGTGTATCAACCTGATCTGTTGTGAGGTGTGGAAACAAGGACGCCATCTAAGCTTTCCTCACTGTTTCAATTCTGTTGTTTTTCTCGCTCCATCTCTCTTTCTCCCTCCGTCTCCAAGTTGGCATCCTTTTCTTTTGTCACACTTTCATCATTTCTTATCGTCTTCTCCCTCTCTCTTTCCCGCTCTCTCGCACATTCTCCGACTCACTCCCTCAGGCCATGAAAAGCATGATGCTAGATGTGTGCATGAAGACAAAAGGGGGTGTTGTTGCATCTCCAACTGCAGCCAACTGCCACCTCACGCCAACAAAAGCTTATCTGCCTCTCCGGCCGTCCTTGGAGAGCAAGTGAATGGATGTTTATATTTTTTTGCCGGGGAGAATATATTTTTTTTCCCTCTCTCCCGTTTGGAGGGCAGTCGAGCCGGAGATTGCCCTCTGTGATTTGCTGCCTGTGAAGAATGAAGATGTGCGAGGTTAGGTATGATCAAGGACGAGTCTGGACTCCAGCTGCAATTGTAGGAGGAAGAGGAGGAGGAGGAGGAGGAGGAGGAGGGCTGCACACAATTATATGAGAAGAAAATCTCATAACTATCTATAAAGGAATCATTTAGGATGAGAGAAACCCTGCTAAAATTGACAGCAATGGACTAAAATAAAAGTTTTTTATCGGTATCATTACAAATCTGTATTAATTGAAGCAAAATCCACTTATTGTAATCGTGTAATTTTCAGTTGAGCACGATCACAGAGACTGAATGAAGAGGTTCACCGTGCTCTTCAAACACAGGTGTTAAGGAGGTCCAGCAGTACATCACAGCCCGGCTAATGGAACACTACAGTCCTGAAGGGTCCTCGGCTCTGTCTCGTCCATCACGGCTCCCTCATCCCTCCACAGAGGATTGTGGGTAGACTGCGACACCTGAGCACACCCACAGGACTCGACTCCTGTTTGTGTGAGCGCCAAGGTCTTTTGCTTGGGTTTGGACTGAGCTGGTGCCGGTGTGGAGAGGATTACGGTGGAGTGGGTCATTTATCACTTTAGTTTTTTTCATATACTGTAAATATTCATAAATAAGCAACAATTAAAGTACTAGCTTTGGAAAGCTTTGGAAAGCTTTGGCTTTTTGATCATATGTATCAGGTGTTGATGGTGTCCTGCAGGTTGTATCCTGTCAGTGTGAACCCTGAACATGTTTCCAGCCTCTGAGGACCTGTCGTGCAGACCTAGATTACACTGGAGACTGGAGTTTCCATTCAGAGCCCAGTGTGTACGGAGTAGCACTGAGACAACCTCATGTTCACCCCAACCCCTCGACATGCTAATACAGAAATAAACTGTCATCTCCTCGGCCGGTCGGCGGCTGTGGGGGTTTGAGGGTCTGCACTAACTGACAAACACAAGCTGTTGCTTTTTTCTGTTGCACCTGTAAATGTGGTTTTATGAATTCTAGATGATCACCAGATGGTTTATTTGAACACATTTTGTGTTTTTTTTTCTGTTTAAATCTAGACCAGGATTTCTTCCCTCACCTTATGCACTGAATAATTAAATCCAAACATGAAAAACACAACGCTGGAGTTGCTAGGAGTGGATGTTTGGCTCACTACAGTGGTTCGGTCTGTTGGTTTGATTTATTTTATAGGTTTTGTGTCATTTATGTTGATGGTTCAGGTGAATCGGTAATCGAACCAGGAGCCGAGGGACTTGTGTCAGTATTGTCAGGAAATGAATTGAACATGTTTTTATTGATATGCTCTGTATCAGGACATTAATTATTTTATATTAACATGTTACTTTAGATTTTTTTGTTTATTAAGGATGGTGAAAAGCTTAAGTCAGGCAGTATTATGTCCTTTAAACCATACTGCTACGGATTATTGGCATATAAATATAAATGTACTGTACTATCATAGACTGTGAGTGGAGCTGCTGCACAGAATGATCACCGTTAGTCCAATCTACCTCAAACAAAAACACACGGAAATCTGTTGTGAACTTTCCAGGTAATTGTGTGTCTGTGGAGAGCCATTGAGCAGCGTTTAAACACAACAAACTGACACTTTTATTTAAGTAATGGCATCCAAAGCTTCTTAATTCAATTGAAAGCAAACCCCTCTGAGGCAAGGTGCACTACAACATACTATCGACCGCGCCGGGTCACCTCTGTGCTGTTGACTAGCACCATTGAACACTGTGGCGTTTGCATGTGTACTGGCTTTAGATGATTGTGGACGCGTGATGAGGACATCTGCATGCCGATCGGTAGATGCCTCTGAGCCTGCATTGATTACCAATGCAGCGCTGCAGTGTGGCAGGTTTGGAAATCTGATCGCTGGTCTGATGCTGTTTGTTCACAGGATTGTCTGTGTTTGCTGTAATTGGCAATTATGGAGGAAAAATGACAACATTACATGGAGATTGCCGGTGATCTCAGCATCAGTGCTGCAGGTGGATCTCGATGATATGTTTATTGACCTCTTTGCTGGTGTAGATTTTTTTTTTTCTTCAGTGTGGCAATGAAATGAACAAATGACGCTAACTGTTATTTACAATATAGATTTGTATCCCTACCTGATTAGCAGAGCCCACCTGGATGTTTGGTATAAATATTAACATGAAAAGTCTGATTTTTTTTTTTTTTTATCACATAAACACACATCTGAGTATGTGACCATGATGGGCAATATACTGAATATCTCAATGTATTGCAGCTTTTTCCTCATAGGATGTAGTAAGACTGGCTAGAGTGAACAGTGAGTACTGTCTATAAGTGCAGGATATCACCATCCAGAAAACTGCATGTAGCTGTGTGTTTTTGTATCTGAAGTTGAGGTGACTAGAAAGAGACCAGAACCAGAGCCAGAGATGGATCAGAACAGTTAGCATCTTATCTTTTATTTGTTTATGATGTTTCTTAGCCCCTGCAAGTTGACAGGATTGGTTCCATAGGTCTGTGATGTGAATGTCTGCGAGTGCCTGTGTTTTTGAAGTTCTGGCTATAAGGAAATGAATCACTTTACTTTTCTAAGTCCATACTGATTTTGTTCTCTTCTTGTTGGCGTCATTTGACAGCATATTTCATGAGAACAGTGCAGAGTTAGTGAGTTGATGGTACAGTTCCACCACCTTGTGCTGCTGCTCTTAGTCCTCCGCATCTGCACTGACTATCCACCATGAGAGAAAACGATCTGTTAAATATGTCCCCTCATGATGTATTTTCTGATCTACATCAGGTGACCTTTTCATGATGGATGGAGTTGGGGGAAAAAATCATCAGCATCGTCAGAATAATCAATAGTGAATGTGGTCTGAAGTGTACTCTGACTGCTGCCTCTGGCTGTCCTGTACCGCAATATCTTATTAGGTTTGGTCTGTTGTGCTGATGTATGTGCTGATAATTGTCTGTAATAAGACTCTGTTATAATTAGTGTCAGTAAATCTTCTTATCTGTTGATGCCAAACACAAACATGTCCAGCAAAATGTAAGTTTCCCTTTTTAGTGTTTCTAAACTGATGCTGTTGAGTTTTTTGACCACTCATCACTAATTGTAAATTTAAAACGCAGATTATTCAATATTGATTTAATGTTGATGAATAACTCCAGGCTGAAATTTCAGCATAGTTTAAGGAAGAACTACTGTAGACTCCATGAGATATTTAATTTATAAAGCTAAAATCATCATTTTGGCTCCATGACCTTGACCTTGAAATTTCAATTCAGTTCAACCTTGAGTCCAGGTAAACATGTTTATCATATTATAAGAAACTACATCAGTTGAAGGTGCAGTGCAACAGAAATCCAGCAGCCAGTGTACAGGAATGACATCCACAACCACGGCCACATGAGAGCACTTATCACCTCGGCTGTGCTGGCTCAGAGCTGTCAGCTCCGTCCTGACGGCTCACATTTGGTCCAACGATGAAACCTAACCAGGCAGAACCGGTCGGTACCTTTCCAAACCTCGCGGCTCGCACTTTTTTTCCTTTAGCCACCGAGAGCGACAGGTGAAAGATCCCGCTCAAAGTCAACAGATTGCAGCAGGTGTGTGGCTGCGGACGGAGGAGTGTTTATGGGTTCATAGCTGATTACCCAGGAGAGCAGGGGAGAGCAGCAGACGGAGGCAAGGGGGGGGGCATGCATATGTCCTTCAGTGTGTGTTTGTGTTTGAGAGGTAAAGGAGAACAGAGAGCAGGTGAGGAGAAGCATGTGTCAGTATTCAAGTATTTTATCTTTTTTGGAACATTTTTGTGTGTTTTTTAAATTAGAGTTTTATTCTCTAGCTCTGTTTCCAAGGTTAAAGCTGAGGACAGGGTGCTATTTAAAAAATGAGAGCTTGTTACATTTGAGCTGTGGCTGAATGAGTTCACACAACGAGGCCGATTAATATTCTAACCTGTGACCTTTCTGAGTCTAATCATGGCTCTGCTTCATTGGTTACCTGTCAATGAGGTCATATCCTCGATGATCATGTGTCAGGGTAGTGGTTTACAGAGAAGATCAACACTTTTATCCAGTTGTTTTTCAGCTCTTGCCTGGATCACCACATTTCCATGACCTCTCTCCGTGTTCCCTTTACATGCACCTGACTACCTTCATGTTTTCCTCCCACTGTGCTCTAACATTACCATTCACAGCCACATTGACCTTGGATTCATTGCTGCATATTACAATTAATCGTCTAAATTACCTGCCTGACAGCAGGGATGCATGTTCCTATTAAACGGTTCTTTCTTTTACCTTACATTCAACACCGTGTTCTTATACTGCAAACCATTGTGTACTGGACTGAAGGACTCAAACCGGGAACGTTGGTTCGTTCCTCTCCTTGATTTAAGGAGCTGGCAGAGACGGAGGCATCACTGTGCTGTCTCCAGGCAACAGCAAAGTCAATCACTTAGTTTGCATAGATAATGACATTAGCTAACGTTGTTGCTGAGTAAATAAGAAATAAATTTACAATCCGCAGCAGGCTGGGTGGAAAATGTGATGAGCATCTGCTTCCTTCATTTCCTATTAGCAGAGAGAGAAAAAACACCAGCTCTCCTTTTAAAATCTAATATGATGTAGTGATGTGGGTCATCTTTCCGGCCTCAACTCAAGGACTCAAGTGCTAATTTCAAATAATACAAATAGGCATGGAAGCCCGGTGGTAAACAGGATGTTGTTTACATGCTTCATGAATCTAGACAGCTCTGTCGGCCAATTACTGTACATACCTCCTCACTCAGCAGCAGTGTCAGTTCGCTCTCACCTTGCACGAAGCGCCTTAATATAACACCATTTATTTTTCTATTTATTGTGCGCAGCCTGTTGGCTGTTTGTTGTTTGATGGCTTATTATTGTTCCATATCCATGTAAACAGCAGAGCTATCCCATTACATTGTTTCATGCTTTACTGAAATTCCCCCTGTCAGACTGAAGCACAGATTGTGTTCCGCTCTGCTCCTCCGCTCCAGCTTTGTTTGCATCACAAAATGATGTGCACAATAAAACACATTGTCTGTCTTTTCAACAACTGACTCAAAAATATAAATTATACCGTGTCGGTTTATGCATATAAACTGACATGGTGTATTGTTGTAGCTACTGGCAAAATCTAGATTGCTGTCACAAAGTTATCACAGGAATTTAATTGACTTTTATCAAATGCTCATTTCTGTCCATTCCTAATGTAATAATACTGTCATTCATTCTCCTAATGTAACCCTATGACACAATGCCTGACACATTGTTATAGTAAAATAGTAGTAGGGAACCTATTAAACTGTGCTTCTCCTAATGACACAATCAATACATGGCGATAAATGTCAAAAAAAGATGTAATATGAATATAAAATTGACACAGTATGCAGTTGCACAATTAAATGGAAAGATTGTAAAATAAGAGATCAGTGAACACACTAAAGAATTAGGCTGGATTGGATCTGTGTCATGGCAGGAGAGAGAGTTTGAGTCCTCCAAATGATCAGATTTACTGCAGTAATTGGCCATAAAATGTGATCTGATCTTCATCTAAATGACAAGTACAACTAACTAAATGTAATAAAGGACCACACACAGTCCAATGTGTAGTATGAGAGCCACTGGTGCTCTCTTCTAATTGGCTCACCAACCTGTTGTTGCGACAGCTCCAGAGTCCAGCGCCCATAAATAGCAAATAGCCCACCTGAGCACCGATGAGTGTTGGTCTCTCAAATGAGTTGTGCTCAGGTGCATTCTGGTGTATTGTTATCAGGAGGCAACAGAAAGCAGATGTGCATTTGTCCAAAGGCCCGATCAGTGTCACAGTATTTCCCTCTAATTTTAAGGGTCCATTCTGATGTGACATTCTGCATACTCCAAGAACCATTTTCAGAACAGCTCTACTTGTTAAATTCAACTTGTCAACCAAAGAAAATTTGGATTAACAGAAATTGGATAATTTACATGCTGTTAACTCTGTAGTGATAACATGGTTAATATGTAATGTGAAAAACCAAACCAAACAGAATTACAGCCAGAGTCAGAGTGATGGCAGGTTATTCTAGCGGTAGATTTATTTCTGTATGCGACCATTAATACTGACTACGTTAATATCCCATGTTGCATTGTGAGTTTTATGATGCATCATGGAGACACGCTGTTACTGTAGCAAGCTTCATATTTTAACCAACAGCATGCCAATGTTGTTGTTGCTCAAAATAACAACAGCAGCCAGTTTCCTCCACAGCCAGCGTATTAAAGCTAATGTATTTGTAATGTCCACTGTGTTACCTTTCAATAAGCCAAGAGGAGTGAGCAGCCTGCAGAGCAACTGCTGGCACTCTGATTGGTTCATCCCCAAACACTTCAATGATTAATTAACTTCCATTTCTAATAATAGAGAGAATAGCATACCCAGTGAACACCTAAGAAGTGCCTCTCTAGGTAAATGTCAGCCTTGTTTTCTGTTGTAAGCAGCCAGAGGTGGTGAGTCAGACACTTGTGTTTCTGGACTTAGTCGTGAGAGGAGCCTCTGTTGATTAGAGATGTCACCTCCATTCTTTCTCTTGGTCCGCAGTACACGCTCTCCCATCTCTGCCAGTGCCAGCACACTCATGTGGTGTCAAGGTGAACTGATCATAAGCAACGCTGAGAGCCTCAATTATTTTCCCATTTTGCTTCACTTATTGATCTTTTCCTGGATAAAAAAATAGAAAATAGATTAGCCATCAGATGAAGTCCAAAAGGCTGCAGGACGGTCGTTCAAACAGATGAAGGCAGCACATTTCTTCTTCCTTCAGCGCTCCTTTATTTGATCTTCTCCCTCCACCCCCGAGAGAGCAGAGAGTCGAAAAGTGTTTCAGATCCCACTCCGGCAGCCCTCAGATGCATGTTGGTATCTATCATGATCTAATCACTGGCAGTGGTTTGCTGTCAGTCAACAGAGCACTCAGCACAGAGACTCCCTGAGGTAAAGCTCAAACACTACGCTGCAATGCAGAGGTGTCTCTGCTTCGAGGCTGCCATTAAATGTCATTGATAGAATCTAAGTTTATCAAATGTGGGAACTGCTGATACTTGGAAAAGGGAGAAAATCTCAATTAGATTAAACAGCTCTGGTTTTGTTTTTACATGCTCCATCATTTAGCTGATGTTACCAAGTGTGGGTTGGACTGTGGGTGGGACAGGAAACCAGTTTAATGCCTGGGAAAGACATTCAGCCTTTGACTGATCCACTGGGACCGCCCACATGGATGACACTGGCGGTGCTGATAAAGACAAAAAACAAATTGAATGGATGTTTTGACAGACCGCTGGTCCATCAGGATTAGAGCCAGCTCCCCATGGCCTTTATTCTGAAAGGTTGTGTTCACCTACAGTATGCTGTTTATGGCCCTGTGTCATCTCACCTGTGCATGGTCCCTGTGAGTTGAATACTTTCTCTGTTTAGCACATCTATACATAAACATGTTTGCTGCTGCACTATTGTTGTTGTAATCATAACTTTCAGAACCTTTTAAAGAAGACATATGGCCCTTTTCCACAAATTAAAATAGTTTCCAGTTGTCTTAATGACATGTCTGTGACATGCTTTAGTCAAAATACCCCAAGAATCAAACATCACAGCTCTTTTGATCCAAAACAGCCCTGTTCAGAACGGCTGGTTTCAGTGCCTGTCCCTTTAAATGCAAATGAACCACCCCTTCTGCTGGTACCAGGTAGGGGTGTTATTATATGCAAATTCTAAAACTAGTTGCATCATTGCCAGACAACATGGATTTCAACCTATAGGGAGTCTGCAAATTACAGATTTTCCTTGCCAATTCTCACATTTTGGGGTCCAGAAGGCAAGACAAACACCCAAAGAGCCTTCAAAAAGTGATATTTCCATAAGATGTCCCTTAAAGACCTGAGAGTAGCTAGAAAACATGCAGCATTGAATACACATAGTATAAACATGGTTACAGTCACTCACATTTACAGATGGATATGTTTTGTGTTGCTTCTAAAAAGATATGCCAACTGTGCCATCAAACACTCCAGTCATCCACCGTATTGCTATAACAACACATATGTAGCAGACAGGGCAGCACATCACTACACAGCTGGTATTGTTCCTGGTCAGCCCTGAAAAATGACCTGATGTGTGTGTCTGCTGCAGACAGTACGTGCCACAGCTGTCCTCATGCTTTAGCTTACACTGCAGACTCCCCTGCTGAATGTGCTCTGCTGTCTGGCTCCATCCTGCTTCCTCCTGGGCCGGTGTGAGACGCCCGGGGTCTAACACCACTGACCTCTACATGACTGTCAATATTTGCGTCTGCAAAGCAGGAATCTGGTGAAAGTTGTTAAGCATGCTCCTCCATGGCTGACCCCGGACTGGGTTCTCCTATCCATGGACTCTGGGGGTGGCTCTGTGCCCCGGACAAGAGGGGGGCGTGCCGGGCCTGGATAGAAATGTGAATGGACAGAATCATTACACAGGACTTTACACCGTGCTCCCATTTCCAGTTCCACCCTTAGGGAGAGAATGAAGCTTGTAGTGCAGAGACAACCCCACTGGTGCTGAGATCAATGGTTGTCAGAGTGGATGGCTCTCCTCCGCTGATGATGTTTCCTCCCTCAGCATGAGCACGGAGACTGTTACTGTGTAAGGTGCTCTCTGTCCCTCCCCCAGCCTCAGCAAAGAGCACTGCAGCATTGTGTAGTACAATAGCTACAGTCACAGTCTATTATGGGTGAGGTGATTTCTGCATATTAGAATCCGTGAACTGCACAAGGTGGAAATTACCATTAAGGAGATTCACTTTTCACACCTTTCTGGTTTTTCGACTATATATTTGAACCAGATGAGGGATTTCAGGCACCGGCTGTTTGAATGTGAAGTTATTAGAGAAACAAGCCGAGGGAATGTGAGACGGATCAGCTCCCATATCTTGTCCTGTGTCCACTGAACTGTCAGCGAATCACACGTTTTTAGAGTGAAAGTACTTTCCTCAGTGTTTCAGTCAGCTGCTCTGTTTGTTGTGGACACAGGAGACCTCTCCTCTGGATAATTCAGCTGCAGGTAAAAACCTCCTGATCTACTGACATTGAAGGAACAGATGGTGTGTTTAACACCAGAACAGAGACACTTGAATGGGTCAGAGGGAAAGTGAAAAAAGTGAAAAATCCACAGGTTTGAATGAAATGTTTTATTACTTGACTCAAAACATCTTTCAGTTCACTTCATGGCTGGACTCACTTCTATAGCTGACAATAAGCAGAGCATCTAGATGTCACTTACAGTATTATATTTCATACTCATAGAATATTTGTTTATGAATTAGTTGAATGATGCAGCCGGAGGTTGATTTCCATTAGGACGAAGCCATTAGGCCTGAAAATGAAAGACCTGATAGAAGAGCCAGCAGGTCTTAATGTGCCTGTGTAGAAATAATAAGTGTCCAATAAGAAGCTTAATGTGTTGTCAGACTGTCTGGACTCCAGAGGAAGGAGGCGTGGCAGGAAGGATCCAGAAAGTGATGCTCGCTTTTCAATAAATTGCCACCTAATGAAAGATTATTGCATTTTTCAGCACCGGTGACCTTGAGACAGTTTAATGAATAGATATCTGTTTGGTCACATTATCTCACCCTCACAAACAGCGCTCATCACAGTAAATGCTTCTTCCATATTTTGCCTATGAGCCGTGACATTTTCTCCAGCGCTGATATTGATGCTCGTGTCCGTTCATTTGCTCATTTGGAGGCAATTACAGCTGATGCCATTTGTCAGAATGCAGACGCGTGCATTTTGGTGAGTGCGCTGCTGATTTGCGCCGCTGTCCGTCAGGGTAATTAAACCACGCCGAGAGGTGGGGCACCTGATTGATTTCTCTGACCTCCTTTTGTGTAGGAAAACGGCTCAAATGGAATTCACTGTGACATCAGAAAGGCTCGCATATGGACTTCCAACACACACATACACAGACACTCACTCACTCACATAGAAACCAGCTTCTGTCTGACCAGCCAGGAGGTTGACATACTGTCAAACCATTAGCAGCTCTTGAGCTGATGGAGTGTTGAAATCTCAAAGACAAGAAAATCTGCTCCATTGTGTGAAAGCATTGAAAAAAAAGAGAAATAGCGCCAGCTCTAAATGAGGCTGTTTAATCACTGCAGCTGATGCACTGTTTCATTTTGCAGCACCTTTTTGCACACACATCCACCCTCTTTTCTCTCATTGTCTCACCAGCCTGCTGTGGCGTCTGTCTGACTTCTTTTTTGGTGGAATATGAAGTGGTGCAGGGCAGTCACCAGGGAACCAATTACTATTTCAAAGATTGCCTGGTTTTATCTATTTTTTATGGGAGGTGCGGCATGGAGGGGCGCTCTCATACCAATGCACCCCTCCCTCCTCATTCCCTCAGACCATCCATTCTAAGACAGCCTGGTTCACTATCAAGGGTGCCACTTTTCACCACATAACACTGGTAAGATGACCATGATATTACTAAGGCTCAGAAATCCACTCAGATGGCTGACAGTCTTTTACCTTTCCTTCCTCTCCTCACAGTATGATCACAGGAAATGGTTGAATTATATACAGTATATAGTGTTTGACTCTGCTGGTTCTTTAGTTCTTCTTACAGAGGCGCTTCTGCTATTTTCATTTATACGGACCCTCATTATGTTGCTTTTTCTCGCTTACAGTACACTGAACCAAAGTCAGCATATATTACAGAACAAGGGAGAATAAAGGTGCCACTTTCCTGGCATTAACAGGCTTTTTCAAAGAGGCTTAGGAAAGAAGAAACACGAAAACATGTTCATGTTTGTGTAAATTCACGTAGAGTTGAAATTAATCAGTGAAATGCAGGAAATGAGTCCGTGCTTGAACGTAAAGACAATGGGCCTCATTCACCAATATGTTCTTAAGAATCTTCTTAGATTCTTTCTTAAGTTGTTCTTAAGAAGTTCCTTAAGAAAACCCTACTCCAGATTCATCAACGCGTTCGTAAGCCTCAGAATTGTTCTCAGCTGTGTTCTTAAGCCACCTGTTCTTAAGTTGAGGGCGTGTGCCAGGTGAGTCTAATTAACATAGGATCAGCATAGGTAACAACCCCTTCAATGCCCGTAAAAGGGCATGAGACTGCAGGGCCGTGTGCACACAGAACCCACAGCACTGAGCAGAGGAGGTGAAGAGAGAAAGAAAGTTGAAGTGCTCAAATGAAAATCTGAGAAGGGGCACCACACTGCAAACGTAAAAAGAACTTTAGTAATGAAGTGGAACTACTGCGGCAGGAATGAAACAAAGAAACAAACAAAAGTTTATATTTAGTTTATATTAATATAATATTATTAATATTAATATTATATAATATTAATATCTAGTAATATTTAGTAGCTTCAACAGTGGATGCAGGTTATTATCAGAGAGACCACACTCTCACAAGGGCCATCATATTTGTCATCATATTATCACATATGATTCCAGTACAACAGATCGATGTTGTTCCATGATCCGTTCAGAATGCCATGTTGTCCATGGAATCGTTAATGATATGATGATGTAATTTGTAAATGATTATTATTATTATTAATATATATCATTATTTTAAACATCATAAAAAAGAAAATACAACTAAGAACAGAAGAAAACGCAATAATCAGTTAGTTTGCACAATTCTCTGCTCTTAAATGTGCGTAAGTATACTCCTGACTGTTCGTAGATTTTGCTCTTAGTTGAGAACAAATCCAAGATAAGAAAACATTCATGAATGCCACAATCTTCGTAAAAACTTCGTAAGTAGGATTTAAGAACAAATTTGTTCGTAAGAACGGTTCGTGAATGAGGCCCATTGAGCACATGGTTAAGATTTGGGGAAGGTCGTGGTCTGGTTAAATGCAGAGGAAGTCAGTTTTTATTTACAGTAACCCAAATTAATTTGGCTGCAACTGACCCCTGGCTATGTGCGTCTCCTACAAAACACATTTGCTGTGCCTGCTAGTTGTATACAAACAGGGCTGATGGACAGATTGTAGAATTGTGCCAACAATGGTGAGGAGGAAGAATACTGTAGTTTGAAAACATGGAGGTAAACAAAGACAAACTTTTCTCAGTTGTAAAAAGAAAAAAAAGCCTCTTTAAAGGCACAAATACATTACACAAATTCAGTGACAGGACTTGTGTGTAAAATATGTGTAGTGGTGTTTAAAGGAGACATATCCTGCCCCTTTTCCACGAATTAAAATGGTTCCCAGGTGTCTTAAAGACATGTCTGTGACATGCTTTGGTCAAAATACCCCAAGGATCAAACATCACAGCTCTGTTCATCCAGTCAAAACAGCCATGTTGGTTTCAGTGTCTGTCCCTTTAAATGCAAATGAACCACTGCTTGCCCCGCCCCTTCTACTGGTGGGTGGTATTATGCAAATACTAAAACTAGTTTTATCACTGGGAGACAACTGAGAGAACAACTCATAAAACCATATGGATTTCCACCCAGGAAGCCTGGAAATGATAGATGTTGTTGTCAATTCTCACATTCTGGGGGCCGGAAGGCAAAACAAACACCCAAATATAGTTAAAGAGCCTTCAAAAAGTGATATTTCCATAATACGTCTCCTTGAAGTTGTTCAAGAAAAGTTGATCTTACAAATTTTACCAATGATCTACTGTATGACAAGCTTCCCTTGGCTCCAGCTTTCCCAATGGTCACATCTGCAAACCCTCAGGTGTTTACAACAACCTGCTTTACCAACAGCTCAGATTTCTGACACACTGACCTCAGATGTGAGCAGGTGTCAGACTTTAGTCTTCTAGTCTAGTCTAGAGTCTTCTAGTGTGTGGTTAGCCTCTATTTCTGCACAACTGTGATATTAGTATTTGATTTCTTTCAGACTAAATGATTCATTAAGTAATTTAGGAAGAGATTAAATGGGTTGTGGCCTTGAGTGTAAATATAGTGAGCATCAGCATGTTGTTTTATAATCGTAATGTCTCAGGATGTTCTCCTGCCATCACATTACACACCGGGTGTGTAGTGTTTGACCTGTGGCACAGTGAAACACAGCTCACCAATGTGGCCACGCTGCAAACCGGAGTCTAATGCCTGGCGAGGGAGGGGGAAGAAACACGTGTCAGCAAAATGTTAATGTTGTTCCTCATTACCGCTGTGCCGTCGGAAATGGCACATGAAATAAACCATCTCCCTGTATTGTCACAGCATTATAGCTGAAGCACCATGTTGCAGATCATAAGGAGGGGGCGGAGGGGGGATGATGGGGTGCGGGGTGTTGAATTATGGGAGTGATCCGGTGGTAGCATAGGTGTGCTCAAGGCTCATGTCCCTCCACTACTATATATTTCTGACTCTTTCATCACTGTGCGCACCTCATACATGTAAAGCAGCTTTTTGATGGAGAGAGAGGGGCAGAGAGGAGGGAGATGAGTGGAGTTAAGCAGGAATGCTGGAGGAGAGCAGTGAAATGGAAAGATTGTTTTCATTAATCTTTATTTATTCACAGGAGACTGACTGAGTGCACATGTTCTTTCTCTTCTCCTCAGCGTCCTGGTTTGTGTTCTGGTTTGCCCCCGTTTACACCTGAGAGCTGCCCAGTCTTCACTGTGACCGCTGTGCAGCTCCCCGGACCTCGTGAGGGTTAAGTGCTTTACACAGGGGCACCTTCGCTTCACTAATTAAGGCAGTAAGTGTTTTATTATTCACTTCCTATGCCCAGATTTCACAGGAATGTTCATGTCAGAGAGCAGCTTTTCTAGACTGCTGCCAGTTTCCACTGATGGTGGATCTCTGGTGTTTGTATAAGGAGATCTGGTTCCTCCTTAATGTACAAGATCTTCTCTATAAACAAAGTCACAGAAAGTTAAAAAGGCATTCCATTGCCAGTTATATAGTCTTTTTGTCTATGCGTCATGATTTATAAAGAAAAGAGTTACTCGTTTTTGTAATAGATTGCAGGTTGTCCATAAACTAAACTAATCCTGAACAAGCAATATGAATCACATATACATGACATTACATTTTGCCATCTAATAGTTGCCACCACACCTAAGCATCTCCTAGCAACTGCTGCTGTTAGAAAAGTGCAGCCTCACTCATTAAAAACACTGATCTGTAACCAGTCAGTAATCACGTTTCCTATGAACCATTTACAGTTAACTTGACAGTTTGTAAATACATCCTACTTGTCAACCTAAATCTCTCTCTGTGTAGAAACATTGCGAGTGCTCTCAGCTGTCGCATGAACAAGTTAAAGCAGTCGGCGACTGTGATTCACAAATTGGGTCACGAGTTTGATGTTTGCCTTTGTTTTCTCTTGTAAATAAATGATAGCAGCTGGGAGTTTGTTTACAACTTGTGTAATCTTCTGATCGTTCATGTTCCCTCATCATGTTCCTTTGCATGTTCTGCTCGTCTTGTGATGCTAGAGTTAAGCCTCTAAGCATCATGACCTGACCTATGGAAATAATATCTTGTAGCATCATTTATATTCAAAAAACAATTACACAGAGAATAAGAACTGAAATAGGAAGTGTTGTGTTATGAGGGCAACACCCAGAACTAGCGTTTCCTGCTTCTAAAAGAGAAAGCATTAAAGTGATAGCAAATGCATAGGCAATGTGTTGTTTTCAGTATATTCAGATCAGATAGTTTATAGTTAGGGGAACAGGGCAGGCAACCCAGCCAATTGCCCAGGGCCCCAAGCTGGAAAGGGGCCCCCAGAGACGGCTGACATTGGTCCATATCAATAACAACATGATGTCGCCAATGGCTGTGTACACAGAACATTGTGTATAGTATGCAAAATGTTATGGTATGTATGCGCTGCATGCAATAAGTGAGTGCTGCCAATGCCAATTCTCCCATTAGCAGTAGAATAATGCATTTGTTGTCAAATGCTAACATTGATACCAACTTGGATTCTGCTGTCAGTAGGTCAGCTTGTTCTGTCCAAACTGTTACTCATTTGTATTCAGAAGAAGTATCCTTCCCTGCAGCGTGTCTAGAAACACCCCTGCATGCCTTGCACAGAGGTCTGCAGAAAAAAACCTGGTTTAAAATTATGTTCAGCACTTTATCTTCAAGTGAAAGCTAAGTGAGGTTCTTTCTCTTTTACTCAGCTGGCCTGCAGCTGTGGTGTATTACAGTGTGCACTATGGACATCTGATGGTTTTGATGGGCGTCTTTTAAAACACGTTTTCAGCTGACCCCATGTACAGCAGCACATTCTCTCCTCACATGCAGCGCGCTGATCTGAAAGCTAATGTTGCCGTCGCTGTGTGATTGAAGACGGAGGACGGAGGGTGAGAATGAATAGCTGGTTAGCAACAGGAAGAATTAAACGGAAAGAGTGTGGAGACAGATGGCGAATCTACATATGATCTCTCCTGTCAGACTCAGAAGACAAATTGAGCTTTGTACATTTTTCAGCTCCATCTTGAATGTTTGATTTTCATCAGTATAATAAATTATCTTGAGATTTAAAGTGGGCCCATCGTGGGAAACAAAGAGCTTGCCTGTCAGTGGCTGCGCGTTCCATCGGGGGAAATGTAAGAGCCAGCACAGCTCGGCACAGTTTCCCCCCCGCCTCACTCCAGAACCTTCTGTAGCTACACGACATTCAGCCAGTGGTGGTCAGTTAATTACACTCTGATTTAAGACCAACATGCTTCCAGATTACAACCGTTAACTCCACTTACTCTCCTCTGCTCTTCTGTTTGATCAGACGCTGCACCGCTGGTTATTTTAATGAGCCAGAAACACGAGTGGATGGTTTGGCAGATAGCGAAATGGACTGAGAGCCTGAAAATAGCCCCCCTCCCCACCCAACTCTGCATTTTCTATTTACTCAGTCAAGAACCACTTTGAGTTGAAATAATGACGTGTGGTTGTGGTACAATGTAATTAAGACGTGAGAAGCTAAAGCTAAACAAATATAAAGCATTAAAGTGAGATTCAGGAAGGCAAACTAACCGCTGCTGCTGTTTAACATTATCAGGGTTGCTGATGACGAGGTGGTGAGGGCCGGCGGAGGGTGAGAGATGGGGAGGGGTGGATCCACAGAGTGTTGGAGGGTCAAGGTTGTGGCTGTGAATTACAGAGGAGGAGCTGGACAGTGGTTAGCGTAATACCTCAAACAAAGGTCACAGACACGTGCGCCATGCTCTGAATGCGAGAGAGGGTGTGTAATTGAGATGTTAATGGAGAGGATAATGATCCAGAGCGTCCCATGTTGCTACCGTAGGGCCCCTGCCACACGCCGGTGCTCTTCAGCTCCGCCGCTCCCCTCCTTTGTTAGAGACGCAGAAAAAGTGAGGCCATTATTACATGCAGAGTTAACAGGACCCCAAGCATATCATTATGGTGTGATTGTAGAGAGTTATTACTGTTTGCAGGAGTGCAGCTGACAAGGCTTCTGGCCCGCGCTTTCAGACCGCCAATTTACATTTCTGGTCAGCGCTGACCGCCCGCTCCCACTGGCACTGTTCTCAATTCCACGCTCTGTTGCACATGGATTTGCAGAAAAAGAATTGACAAATGAAGGCCTTCTTGCCAAAATGCAATTCAGCCATCTCCGTAAAGGACGATCATTTGCTCGATATTTAAAGAACAAGACGAGAGGATGGCATCCTGTGAAATTTTTATACTTCTGGAGGAGAGGGTTGAGGATGAGCGATAACGTGAGCGATATTAAAGCCAGCCATCATTTCCTCTTTTGAACGTTCACATTTTTTCGAAGCAGCGGTTTTTGGAATGAGTCCTGCAATATTGATCACTGTGCTCCATCCCATTCTTATAAATGTAATATCTCACAGATGCCGAGAGGGGATTCCTTTGAAATTGGGCCCAAAGGTTCAGTTGGATACTGGCTGAAGGTGACCTTATATGCTAATTATGGATCAATTTCACATAAATGGCTACAAGGGTAAAATAAAGTGATGACATTTTATGTTAAGGTCAGTTTCACTGTGACATCATAATGTCATAAGTTCAGCTTCATTGTGGCATCATAATGTCATATGTTTGAGGTCAGCTGCACTGTGACATGATGATGCAAAGACACTTTTGTTTATTATGACCATATGTCACATTTGACTAGATACTGTGGTGACTATGTTAGACAGACTGTGATCTGGACCCATGCTTCTTGGCTTTTATTTAAATAGTATTTCTATTTCCTAAATTATAAAGCTATAGTATTCTGTTGCCAATAGTATGAATGTTGTCCTGGCTAACTGGATTATAAAGTGGAAAAGAGGCCACATCTGCTTAGTTTCAGTCTGAGATGTTGTGGCGTCCAGCAGCAGTGAGGATCATTTCTAAAACTTGTTCTTCTAAAACTGCTGGAGTTGATTGTAAAGAAAAAAAGAGGAGTCAAGCTACATGTTTTGTAAAATCATTAACGTTATTACAATCTTTCAAAAGCACTCTATTATGTAGTTTTTATGCATTGTTTATATCTGTAGTTATTGATCTTGCAGCTTTGTTTTCCATCAGAATCAGCTTTAATGGCCACATACATACAAGGAGTATGTTTTATGTTTCTCTGAGTGAACTGACATAACACAGTAATATCACGAACAGAGCTTAACAAAGTCAAGTCAAATCATTTTTATTTATATTCATACATCACAAATTAACTTTTTATTAAATTCTTTCCCTACATATATTATCTAGCTCTGGATGCACTGCTGTGGCATTCAACCACAAATCAGACACATTCGCTTTTTTGTTCTTGTCAATCCCAGAACTGACGCCAGACTTCTAACAAAACATTTCATTTCAGCTCTGCATCATGGCAACACATCATCTTCTACCTATATGACTGCACTCTCATCTGAATGCTATGTAAATACACATACTGTGAATTCACTATCGGTCTGGCAGGTCCAGCTCTTTACTTGGCGTATGACGGCAGGGGATGATCCATAAATATTCTGATCCAGCAGCCACTGTGGCCCGCAGTTTCCTGGCATGATCGTCGGTTGCCATCTGAGCTCAACTATCATAGGGTTTCTTTCTAATTTAAAAGGCAGTTCAGAGTAATGGCATGTTCACAACAACCATGTTTGGAGCAGATTTCTGGCCTGGTACTGTGTGGCACCAGATAAGAGTAAAGAGATGAGTGAAGGAACACATTTCACTGGGACTGTGGTTTAGTTTAGGAGCAAAGAGTTCACTATGATTTTTATGAACCAAAGACAAAAGTGTTTATATCTGTTTTATTCATAATGATAAGAGGTGAAAAGAGCTTGATGAACTTATTGTCCTTGCTGGATCTCATCTACCTCCACCTTTCTATACACCAGTGGTCAACCACCTGCAGCAATACCTTTTTTTTCTTTTTAACCTGATTTCATTTCACATGGTCTGATTCTTCATTTTGGGGCTTTTTGCCTTGTAATTGCTAGGTTAAGAGAGACAGGAAATGTAGAGGCAGAGAGAGGTGGAATGACATGCAGCAAAGGGCCACTGGGGGAATCAAACTGCCCTTACAGAAAAAAACACATGACTTCACATGACACTTCACATGTGAAAATTTTTGCAAATGGGTATCATGTCATTTGCACATGGGAAACAATTGGTTTTCACATGTGTTACCATGTAGAGCACATGTGTAAAACATATCACCACATGTGGAAAATGGGTTCCCATGTGATTTTTCACATGTGCAAAATTTTGCACATGTGAAGTTCGTGTGGTTTTTCTTTAAGGGCGTGGCCGGCTGCAGCAAGGACTGTAGCCTCAACCCAGTGAACTATATGGCGCCCTCGATAGTCAGTAGACAGTCTAAATAGCCCCACTTGAAGCATGCTTGTATTATAAGTTGTGTAAGTTCATAAGTTTTATGATATAAGTATGTATATTATACTTTTGTCCATGTCCATGTTGAGAGTGAATAGCAGGCACAAAGAGTCATGCATGATGTAGTAAATGCAGATGCTGATAAAATTTTAATTTTCTGTTTTGCCAATAAAGGTTCCAAGGGTTCTGTTGCTTCACAGACCTCTGTTGCCAGATGACATGAAAAACCCAAGTTCTGTACATCAGTGACTGCTGGCCACAGCACCACATGTGAACCAAGTTAGTTCTTGTTGCATTCTTATCAGTCACTTTCTTAAATTGGCCTTTGAAGATGCTCTGGCTGCCATTTAATGAATTTACTGGTCAAAGCCAAACTTGCTTGGCGCCCCCTGCTCTGGATGTCTGTGTGTTTAGTCAGATTTAATTGCACGAATGCTGACGCAGACTTGAATGTAGTCACTGTTTCAGTGTCTTTTTCTGTGTCTGTACACAAGCTGGTGGAGCCATTTGCATGAAAAAAGAATGTTAAGGGTGTTTTCTCACCACACTGACTGTGAAGTTTGAGGAGTTGATGATACTGTAGGTTAGGTCCTTAGATATCAGCAGCTCTATGGTGATGATGTCTTGAGCCGTCCTGATAACCTCCTGCTGAGTAGCCCTCTGGTCTCTCCTGGTGCACCAGGCAGACCATGCTATGATGGCATCATGATACTCTCTGATGTGAACTGGTAAAAGCTCACAGGAAGACTAACTCAGAAGTAAGAGGTATCGTTGTGCCTTCTGGATGATATTGGACCTGTATATGGCCTAAGAATGAGGAACTGGAGATTATTTCCACTGGGCTGGGATCTCCTCTCCTTCCTGAAGTCCACCACAATCTCTGTTGTCTGAAACACTAGGATGTCAGGTTCCTCGCCTTGTAAACTGACTGACATCTGGCCTTTGACTGTTGTCATCTGCAAATGGCGTTTGTTGCGCCAACAGATGGACAGTTTAGACAGTAGCCTCTCATAGCATAACAATGTTGAAGGTTGAACTGCAACCTAAGAAAAGCATCCTGACACACAATATGTGTGTGGTCTTACCAGGAGATCCAGAGTGAGACAGAGGACAGAGATGATCTATGTTTCCTGCAATTCAACTTGACGGTGGTCAGAAGTGGCAGAGATGGTGCATCAAAATCAGCTGTCACCGGGGTGGCTGTGATCTCATAGTCATGGTTGTTCAGACAATGGGCCTCATTCACCAACATCTTCTTCAGAATCTTCTTTCCTACATTGATGAATGCCATCTCCTCCTAAATTGAGAGTGCGTGCCAGGTGATCCTAATTAACATACTGTAGGATTAGCGTTGGTAACTGCTCCGTCAATGCCCATAAAAGAGCTTGAGCCTGCAGGGAACCGTGATGTGAGACACAGAACCCAAAATCTGAACTACTAACCCAGTAAAGAAGATGATCTAAAATCTGAGACAAACAAAGAAGGCTTGAAATGGCCAAATGAAAATCAATATTATAGAAGACTGCAAAAACAGAAGAAAACACAGAAATCTTATTTTGAAAGTTTTAGGAGCTAAAACAGTAACTTCTGAATGAAATCTTCAAAAAAAATTAGAGCGGTTTGTGAATGAGGCCCAATGTTATTTTGCTTGTGGATGGACAGGATGGATGTTGGGCTGAGGTAAACAACAGAGCAGGTCAGTGCTGGTCAAGACCTCTGCTAACAGACCCTCACATGGCTGAATCACGCGCCCTTGGACACCATTAGATCCAGATGCTTCCATTGACGCTGCACAGTGCCCTGCTGACCTCATTAGTCTCCATTGCGGGTCCGTAGTGATCTGGTGGCAGTCCGTCCATTTCCCTAATGTTGTTATCTCTGTCGCAACAGGAAAGGAACATGTTCAGGTCCTCTGCCAGTGAGGAGCTGCTGCTTACAGTCAGCCTGTCCTTCATCTAATAATCTGTGACAGCCTGAATGCTTTGCCACGTGTCGGGGATCATTGATAAAATTGACCCTGATCCCTGAGTTTGCAGTTGCTTTTTGCTGCTTTTAATGCGTTGTTTCTTGCTAGACCACAGGCTGGAGTATCGTTAGCTCTGTAAGCAGCCTCTCTAAGCCTCAGCAGATTCTGTATCCTTTTGTTTATCCAGGGCTTTTAGGGAACACTTAGTTTGTCTTACCAGTGATGACATTTTGTGTGTAAAAGTTTATATAAGAACACTGATTATATTGTTCTAAGTCAGCTTTGTCAGAGCTGTCCTGTAATTGTGATACTGCTGCCGAAGGCTAAACTCCAACTGCTCTCCTCTCTTGTTTAACAAAGCTAATGAGTGTTTATAATCATAAATAAAGAAGGTTGCCCAGACTGTCCTATGTGAGGACACGGCCTTGTATTCAGTTTATGCTTGTCTTAAAATGGTCTAATGTGTTTTCCCCCTGGGATGCACATTTAGCATTCTGATCAGA
This sequence comes from Decapterus maruadsi, assembly GCA_030347415.2. Taxonomy (NCBI): domain Eukaryota; kingdom Metazoa; phylum Chordata; class Actinopteri; order Carangiformes; family Carangidae; genus Decapterus; species Decapterus maruadsi. The sequence continues at coordinate 2,834,416 of CM064889.1, read as the reverse complement.
TCTGGGTAGAACTGACCTGAAGTTTGTCTTGATTGAAATCCCCTGCTACAGTCAGGACTCCCTTGGGTTGGGAGTTTTGTTATTTTAAATTAAGTGAGTTTAAGTAAGCTCAGTGATAACTTGGCGTTAGCATGGTGGTATTTAAACCGCCATCGCAAAAACATCAGAGAATTCCCCAGGTGTATGCAAGGGCCTGCAGTTCAACACCATGTGTTCTGGATTTGATGTGCAGAAACTGACGGTTAAACACAAAGCAGTGTTTATACACATCATATACATCATGTTGTGGCTTAGAATCAGGATACAACAGTTCTTTGTACGTCACCGTGACGTCTTAGCCGGTCGGCCTTGTTGGAAAAGTGTCCACGTTTGGATGACGGATAGTCAGGTTTGTGGTTTGTGGTGCTTTAGCTGGCCTTTTAGTCCCTCAATTCCCTGCTCTTATTAAAACTCTGAGGTTTTATATATTAATATGAAATTACCTGGCTTTAAACGTCCTATGTTTGACCCGTGTTGACCCAGTGGAAGATATTTTGTGGTTGTAAGAATCAGAAACCAGTGACGTTTCATATTTCAGGCTTCTCTCTGGAGCTCTATAGTAACAACAGTTCAATGAACCAATCAGAAGAGAGGAGGCACAGAGTCTCTCTTTTGATTAGCTGCATGTTTTCTGAGTGATCCAGTAAAAATATAGCAGATTTCAACTGAATATTGAAAGTCAATCCATGTAAAGTTTTTTTAAATCCTGCATCCAGGTAGGTGGGATTTGAAGCATGGCTGAAAATGAAGTTAACTGGGTGTGTTACATTTTTTTGGTACAGATCAGAATGGTCAGAAATACAAAACCCCAGCCTGAATTTAAGTGAGCCCCCTGCAGCCATGCTTTCCACAGACCACCAAAGTTGTGAAGACATGATAGATGATGAGGAGCTTTGACAGCCTCCCCCCAGTCACAGTGATCTCATTCTTTACTGGGAGTACTGGCACCTTGATCTACAACATGAGAGAGAGAAGAGATACCACACACTGCTTAGTGCACCCCCCCTTTCCTCCTGAGACCTGCTGTGTATGATGGTATGCCACTATTTTTAAACATGTCGTCATCGGGATCACTCGTGCACACCACCACCACCACGACCACCACCCTCCCCCCTCAGTGAGTGTTGCTGTGAATCCCAACCCCACCCTGCTATACTCAGCAGGGAGTCTGACTACACTCGCACTGAAAAACCAACTCTCCATGAATATTGAAAAGGGTTTTTAGCATGCAACGCGTGTGTCTAGAGAAACAGCCTCCATTCTGCTGCTAGAGCAGTTAACATGACGACATGCACCTGCCTGGCTGCTTAAACTGCAAAATCTACGAGGTGCTCTGAACGCTACACAGAGGTGAAAGGAAACGAGTTAGCGGCGCGCTACATGTGGGACTCACCAGGCTTTGACACATGTTGAGAGTGAGAATGAGCTGTGTGTTTGAAGAAGTCTGTGAATGAATGAATGAATGAATGAATGAGAAAACAATTCCACACCGGAAAGCATGTTAATGCAGATTCCCAGGCTGGAACTTCCTGCTCTGGCAGTGTTTTGTCCCGTCTGAGCTGCCACTGGCCCACTTAAACATTCAGATGAAACTATTGCACAAGTCGTTGTATTTACTGCTCCACGTTTGCTTAATCCACAAGCCACACATATTCAGAATGAGTCATAATTAGCTTCTATCTCAGCTGATGAAACTTTAAAGAAACAGTTGAATAACGAATGCTTATTTGGTTTTCCTGTTTGCAGGATGAATGCACAGGGGGCAGCTAATGCACTGATTTAGTTGTGTAATCCGGGATTAAAAAGTGAAGATCATCTGCTCTCTAAAATGTAAATAAACGCTGGCTGTGTTGGGAGGTTTGGTAGAGAACTACAGCAGGTAAACTAACATCTTTATTTGCTTAGTCTGGCTCAGCAAATTTGGATACTCTTTGATTGACCGACTGTTGCTTTATTCCTCCTTCCCTTCCAACCTCAAAGCTCCTCCATCTGCAGAAACAACAGTGGTAATCACTCCAGCTAACAGACTACATGCCAAAGATGGATAAACAGATTTTCCACACTTGTGTTTTAGATTTTTTGGTTGTATCTCAGTCGTATATAAATGTTGTACTGTAGGCTATGTAGATGTCAGAGCTTTGTTTCCCCATAAATGTCTTGTAGTTGAGGCTGCTGCTTCTGTACCGACATGCCATGAATCTAGGGATAGGTTGGGCCATGAAGGATCAATCAATTGCCCAGATGAGGAGGTCAGATTCCTTTGAAGGAGGTTAGTCGCACTGCTGTAACACAATTGGTTTCTAAATTGAGCTTCTAAAGAATGTGGTCGACACAACAAATACCTCAGGTTAGCGTGAATCATCATTTATCTGGAGGAACTACGCCCACAATGGATCCACAGACACCATTTTATCGGAAATCCAAAATATTATGACCACCGTCCACAACCAATGTGCTGTTCTTCATTTGCATGCCTCCGAAAAAGTTCAGAGCTGCCAAAGAATGAGCAAATCGTAGCTATGCCAAAAGCAATAGATCCATCAAATCCGCACACACATTAGCTAGCCTCGTAAACCAGCCTCTCCCGGAAATGCATTTCATTTCATTTCTCAAGGAGAGTTTGGCCTCATTCCCCCCCGTGAGCGTTTGAGGTGGGCGGGAGTAGTAGTGTTGACAGACAACCCCATTCAGCCAATCAGCAAGTTGGTATCAAACTTTTGCCAAATCCAGTTGGAAGAACAGTGAAAATGTATTTTCAACAACAAGAAACTCAACAAGCGCCGAGTCGGCCCCTGATTGGCCAACAAATCTGAGCGGCGATGCTGATTGGCTCGGTCTTCTGAGGGGTTCAGGCCAAACACTTACAGGGGGAATGAGGCCAGACTCTCCCTCAGAAATTAAATTCAATACATTTCTGGGAGAGGCTGGTTTACGAGGCTACACAGCTGCATCTTGTTGTTTCTTTGTTTTTGGATCATCATTTATTTCTTGGTCCACCCCATAAGCGTGTTGCTACAATGATTTGACTGTTGTCAGATTGACGCCATTGACATACATCAACATGATTTGCAGTGTGTGGCTGGTTGTAGTTAATTTTCTAATCCTACCTATGGGTGGTGCAACTTGTTTACTGCGGTAAATAAACTCAATATAAGAAGAAATCAGCACAGTAGCATGTCTTTTGAGATATGCTGTACTGTAGCTCTCTCTGTATGATGCAAGCATGTACATAGAGAAGTGGTTTCTTGCGGAGATTTTGATGAGAATATTGAAACTATTCATGCTGAGTGTGAAGTCAGTGCCAGAAGATGATCAGTTCAGTTTAGGCTGAACACTACAGAAACATAAAACCACAAGTCGTTATTTTTTACTGTAGATATTTTTGGTTTGTGTTCAGATTAAATAAATAAGTGATATTGATTACTGACCTTTGGATGTTTTTGTTGGCAAGCTAGCTGTTCCACCCTGCTAATTGTCATGCTAGCTATCACCTCCTGGCATTAACTCTATATTTAGCATGCAGACTTGGGCATGGTATCGATCTTCTCATCAAACTCTACATCTTTCTGAAAAGGGTTGTAGCATGTGAATCAGCAGCAAACATATTTTGTTGACCTCTACCTTATTGCTAGTAGATAGTAAAGCTTACACCAATTTGGTCCGAGTGAAATATGATATGATAATGATGATGATACTGTAAGGCTATGAGTAATCGATGGCAGCATGATGGTGATCACTGATCCTTATCATCTTTTTTAATATAGCTACACTTGGTGGTGTAAACATTTTTAGAAAGGTATCTGGGCAAATCTGGACTGCACTTCTGTTTTTCTCCCTAATTTCCCTCAGTTTTGCTTGTATGTTTTTTATGATCTTGTATAAACCTTGAAAAAGAAAAGGTTTGTGCAGCTGTTGCAGACACCCAAGTGTCAAACTTTCATTGTGTAGCAGAGAGCAGGTAATGAAAAATAATTATTCCTGAGGTTATACCAGTGGGTTACTTGTCAAGCACAGAAAAACAATCTACCTCCTGTTGTCGCAGAAGCTTGGTTTCCTTACAGTATGAGAGTGATCCAGTCATTAGAAATGATATAGATATCTGTCTGAAAGCAGCTGATTCACCTGTTGCTCGTCTCTGAGCTTCTGTTTGTTTCTGTTGTCGGTAATTCATTCAGCTGCGGTGCTCGGGGAGATGTGTCTGCTTTTGAAATTCAGTTTTGTAGCTGCGCTGTGTGAAGCGGTGGTTTCGGGATAAAGTTGCTAAAACTTAAAAGCAATTTAATCAAAATTGGACCAGGATTTGTGAAATTCCTGAGGCGCACATTGTAAAATCACCTAGTGTAAAATCACCTCTGTACTCTGCAGCCCCGACCGCACACACACACACATGCACACACACCTTATGATAGCTGATGTTCCCACTGCGGCAGGTGTGCAGGAGCTTGTAATGATGCCCTGGCAGCCTGACTGGTTTTTACAAGTGATCCCTGGCACCGAGCGTGCACCGAGCCAGGAAACGCACCTCTGTTTCCGACTGGACCTTATTAATTAACAACCTGTGACTCTTTTCCCTCCACTCTCACCCAATGAACAGACCCAACACAGCTGCTCCACAAGTCTCCTACACCAGGAACAGAGCCTGGTGCTGCTAAACACTAGCCAGATATACTGAGCATAGACACCATAATACACAATAAAAAATTCTAATGCCTATATGATCTAAACTAGAGGTGAGTGAAATGGTATTTGAGAAAGAAATATGTCATGCAAGTGTGATTGATGATGATTGAAATCAGACAGTCTTTGGAAATTCTCATTCATGATGTTGACTGACGTTTAAATCACATGGACATTAACAGCATTAAACACTTTCATCAGAGGAGATTTTTTAGAAAACATTTTGTTAAAGCAGACGGAAGCGATCCGGACGTTTTGGCTAACTTCCTGTCAGCGGATGGAGTTAGCAGTCCCCGCCCTCGTCCCTACGTCACCACATGCACGCGCATCCCTTGGCTGCACACAAAGAGAGGACTGCCCCTTTATGCCGTTCTCTCTCCTCATTGGATAAAGGTTGTACTGTAGGATACAAGGAAAGTTTTCTCTATATAAGTGATTGTCGGACGATAGAACTATTTAAGATTCCGCTGACTTCTGCTTTAACAGTGTGATTTTATTCAGAATGAAATCCAGGAAAGCTTTTACCAGAGTGTGAATCTAAATGACGCAGGTGCAGGATGTCGATTCTCCACAGTGGTTCAGAGCAAATGTGTGTGGTTTCTGTCTGCACTGATGTGTTGTGAGACTTTTGCTTTTAGTGTGATTATCTTGTCCTCCTGTCTGAGTCTCCTTGGTTTTCAGCCTTGTGTCCACACACCTTTGTTGCCTCGCCCCCATCTCCTCTGTGAGTCAGATTTAAAAGGCTCAGCAGCTGCATCTGATGGAAACACTCATCCCCCCCCCTACAACCAGAGCATAATGGCCCCCCCACCCCTCTTCGTTCCACCTCACCTTCACCTCGCCGCCGACCTCGCCTCCCCCAACATCAAAGCTTTGCGCACAGTGTGGCCTCTCGTAATTCAATTCAGTATCAGCTCTGATCCGGCACATCAACAAGTCCACAGCTTCAGGATGTCATTGGTTGAACTCTTGAAATGCTCCTCTCCTCTCCACACCTCCCTCCCCCCTTCACACTTTCTTCCCGGGGTTAAACAGAATTTGATCTCTTGCTTTGTTGTTGAAAAGAGCCATGTTGTCGGATGCGGGAAGAGCTTTAGAAATTAGATTTAGTGCATCATGGACAGGTTGTGTTGGGGGTTAGATCATACAATACAGGGAAAAAAGATAAACTCGTTTCAATCAAAGGCGAAGCTGTGAAAATGAAATTACTCTCCTTTTTTCTTTAATCTCATCCACATGAACACGTTCACAGGGTGTTTGCTCATCACATTTTAGTCACTCTCAAACACCCCAGCAGCCATGTGCTTGAAGTCTGCATCTGGTGTTAGTTTTTCTATATTTGCATGGTGTTGGCATGTAATTTAAGATACATGACCGTGCATGGCAGTTTAATTAGATTGTCTTTTTTAATGTGAATTCGCCCCTTGTTGGAATTTAATTTGCACCAGAAACCCCTGGGCTGTTCATTTTGCGTGACAGGCAGACTGACACACATTAGGTGCTGCTCCGTGTAACAGAAGCATGCCTAGCATTATCCGCTTTGTCGTGGCATCCTAATTTCATTAACTGAACTAGAGTTGCGTTTTTTTAATGCATTAAATTCCCGTTTTTCAGCTGCTGCTGTCGCCAAGTGCTGTTGTTTACATTGGGTTTGTTTACAGTTCCCAATAATGTCTGCCACAAGCTGTTGTTCTTTCTGTTGCATCACAGTTTCAGGATATTAAGCAGCCGTTGATGAGCTTGAATGCAACATACAACAGCTGCCTATTTAATTTCACCCACCGATATTTTTGGCTTATTGACCGAGGTCGCCCATGGGAGCCAAAGATGTTTTGCTTTGGAATATTGATTTCTCCCTGGTAGGTCAGGCTCCAGCTCCCGCGGCTTCATTATGGGGGTGATCCCATGTGGAAAACATCAGAATCTGTCTTGCTTCATGTCAGCAGAGCAGGCTTTCTGGCAGCCTGACTTGATAATTGAAGGATTTCATTCCAGGAAGCCATTTATCCATTTTTATAGTGGAATTCTTTTTTGAAAATCACAATGGATTTGTGCCCAAATTGCAGTAATTTATGATTGCAGCTCTACACACAATACACATTGACACATTGAAGAGATGTCTCTATGAAGAGATGTTGACTTTCCATGTATGACATGTATAGGCGTACATATGAAAATGTAAATATGACAGAATTGGAACAATTTCATATATTGTCATGCTGTATATCTCTGGCCCATACAAATTTTATGTAGAACCTTTACAATCAAAGAACACATGGAAATCAAGGTATAAAGGTGTATTTATTTTTGTTGACATCTCCATAATGTCAGTATAATTCAAATAATTATAGAACACATGGAAATTAAAATTGCTAGGAAATTAATAAGAATTTTACATGGATGAGTTTAATTTATATTGTTAACAAGGGCACAGCATGTTCATCACTAAAAAATCATCATATGTATGTTTTAATGTAGTTACATTTAATGGATATGTCATACACGTATATTTTCTTACATCCTGAGGAAACATTATTGTGAACGACAGTTAATGGTTAAAATGAAAAATGTCAAATCCAGTATTTCTCATATGATGAAAAAATCTTTCATGATGCTCCAAATGCTCATTTCTTTGAAATTCCATACCTCCAATATTTAGCACATTTCTGCTAAAACGAATTGGATTTAACAAGAAGTCCCTTTTAAGAGAAGGAGGAAAATGTGGAGAAAAGGCTTTGAATTCTTGAATGAATTTCTAGGGTCTTGCATCTCCTGCCGAGAAAACATCCCTCTAATTGTTCCCCTTCCAGCCTGGCTGTCAGGGAAAGATAGCACACAACTTCCATACAGTGCAGCCACCCTGTATTGATTGGCTGCTGTGTTTTGAGTGACAGCCAATGCGCTAATGCTTTACAATCTCCCAAGACAAGCGTCTCTCTGTGTTGGTGATAAAGGAGGTCAAAGGGCCCCGAGACCTAAATTGAAATGGATCCACGTGTAGTGTACATCAAAAATATAATGCGATGGATGTGACTTGGCAGTAAATGTTCTCTGCTGCCTTGGTTTAGGCTACGCAGCCAAATACGCATGCACAGAGCAACACAATTATATGCTTGTGGTGTACGGAAGAAAGTCTCATCTGTGGTGCTGTAGTAAATACTAGCATTTCCACAGACGCTATACCTAACTGTAGTTGTGATTACAAAGAGATTCTGAAAGCCGGTCATTGTAGGAAAAAAAAAAAGCCTCCGTCTGAGTGATTGATTGCTTTAAAGAAGCTCATTTTGCAATTACGACACCCTCCCATCACACAGCTAAGGCATTCAACATCTGACAGGGAGTATTGATTTGAAATTGTTGCATTACAAGCCAGCAAATAAATTACAGGCATCCAATAAAACAGTCCACGAGGAATGTAAACACAGTAGCCAGTTCAGACCCAGGATTTTGAAAACATACCTAAATAGAATCTAATGGGATTTCTACATATGTACCTTAAGGACGAGGGTCCAATCAGCTCAGAGAACCACTGGAGTCACGTTGACTTTGCAAATACACAGAGGGAAATCGAGGCTTAATGGTGTTGTTTGTTCTGCAGGAGCATCACATAAGCTAAGCCTGAAGGGCCAAAAAGACCCCCCACTCCCACACACACACACAAACACACACACACACACACTCTTTCCCTCTACTCCAGAAGGTATTTAGCTGTGTCTTAAATTATTCATAATAGCACTAATCCTCTTGATGTAGCTTTTATTAGCTTGTCTTAGTTATTGTTGTTTCTCCGTGACTGAGGGAGGGGTTATAAAAGGCCTTTTACTTCATGTCTATGATAGGGCGGTTGCAATTATTATTATTTTTGTGTTAACATTGAGTTTTTTCAGATTTTATTCTGTATTCCAACATCAGGCTAATTAGCTACTTTCCGCCCTGTCATTAAAAGCATGTTGTCTTATACATGGTTTCATTTGCTCTTACAGGAAATAGCTCTTTTTTTCTCCCCCCTTCCCCTCCAGCCTTGTGATGCGTTCAGCAACGTAACACTGGTATGTAACCCAACCCAGCATTCATTACCGGTTAACGCACAGGCAGTTTTCCATTTTCCTCTTCATTAACTAAAGGGAGTGTGTAATCTGGCTCATAATTTAACATCTTTGCTAATGTTTTACACCAACATTGACAGAATTAACGCAGATAATATGATTTCCACTGCAACACGTTAACCTTGCATTCCACTGAGCAATTGCTCACCAGTGGAGCCAATTTACCTAATGTGTATGCATTTATGCGCAGGGATACTTGCCAGTATTCTCCATGCATAATGGTGGCATCAAGGTCTCTGGAGGGGGACTGTATGGGATGCAGGTCTCACTGGGAATTAGTCTTCCTGTGCAGCAGACAGGCCGATCAACCATTTAAAATGTTCGAGTGGTCCTCACAGCTACTGAACACCCCCCCTCCCCCATGAATCCACCTCCCTCCATCCCACATCTGGTGCAATTACACCATTGTGTTGGGAAAAGAACAACAGAAGACAAATTACCCATTTTACCTCAATGGACACCCTCTTTTAATCCCATTCCTCTGCAATCCTGCTCTTGCTTATCCTCATTCTTTATTCTTTAATCCGATCTTTGCCCATATTGTCAGCACACAATAGCGTTGAGTCTCGCTCCCCTCCCTGCTGCTTTCATTGATGCTTACTCTATCTGCACCTCTTGTGAGAAATAAACTGCTTGTGGCTGGAATGTAATCCAGTGTAATGTATTTTATCTTGTGGTGTAATATTGTATCTCTGACACAGATGCATATAAAAGAAAAGAGCACCGTCGCGGCTGCTCCAGCTCATCTTCTCCAAGCCTGTGGAAATCCTCAGAGCAGCCACTTAGCTGCCAGGCACAGGTGTAAATGTGCATTAATGGCTGTGCATTATGCAGCGTCCCTGGTTTAATTTCCAAATATATCGTAGCACTAACAGGATCTAACACTTCACTCGACCCTGATTGGCCAACAGCTCCATCTTCTCAAACCTAAATGAGTCCTCTGAGTATTTCTTGTTCAGATTGTGGCTCAGTTGCATTCTGTATTCAGACAGTTAGAGGTCATACACTACTTCTCTAAGATCTATTGGTTGTCTTCTGTGACATCACTACGTCACAGACAGCTGGTTTTAAGGCTCAGTTTCTGAATACAGGCTGTGTATTTCTCTGTGGACTGTGGCTTTGATCCTTTAATAGTATTAATATGGAACCTAGAGCTATGGACATCTCAGTATAAAGGTATAACATAAACCTTTTGGCCGTAAATTCCATTGATGTCTCCACAAAGCCAGTTTGTGTGGACCATAACACTGTTCAGTTACAAATTACACTGGCCTACACACAGCATCATTCTTGTGCACTGTTTGCAGTTTGTAATCACCCTGCCTAATATTAATTATGTACTCTGAAACCAAGACATCACATTCTCCTCTCCACCTGAGGCTATGGACACTTTGTTGAAGGAAAAGTTTATGTGAGAGAATCACAACTTTTCATTTAAAATTAACACAGTCTGTTATATGTAGCCTTTGAATGCTACAACAGCCTTTGTGTGGATTCAATTGTCCCAACAATTAGCAGTTCTGTTGCCATGTGCGATTTATAATATTTTGTTTTGGACCTGAAACCCAACTGACCTGCTGAAGATTGACAAGTGGTTTGTTTTATTAATTAGATATTTGAAAAAAGGAAACAAACAACAAATGACCTGTTGGTGGTATTATATGGAAAGGAGATGGCGAAAATCAATATGCTTCATTGTCTTGACACCCTGAACATAAGAGCATCGCAATCCATTAAGCATTTCTATCTGGGTCAAAGAGATGGACTGACAGAGGGAATGACGTCCCTGGAGCCAGCGTTGGTACAGCGGTTTTAACATTCAAACCATATCTACCGTCTTGATTTATTTAATAGGACCCCATTATGTGAATCAGTAACCTGCTAACCAACCCTCCACCCCCACACTGTTGACAGTAAGAGGAGTAATCCATCGTCCTCAAGACGCTAATACCATCACACGCCCCTGACCTCGACCTGAGCGTATGCTCACCAATGTCATGAAGATGGATCGGGAGAAAATGAGATGTAACAATACAACAGAGAGGCAGGGGCGGGGGTGGGGGGTCTGGGGGGAGTGGTTGGAGTTAAGTCGTCAATCTCTCTCTCTCCCAGCTTGCTGCTTATGCCTGGCCATTATCAGGGTGGCTGGCCTTCATCATGCAAGCTATCTGTACATGATGAGGTTATTAATGTGTTTGGTTATCGCGCCATCCCACCCATCTGCAGCCTGTCTTCATTACAGCAGGGCCCAGAGAGTCATATGTACAGTATGGAAAATCAGCTTTAAGATGTGCATGTTGGAAACATCATCTCAAAAGTTTGGAGCATGGAGGGAATTCTCCCCCCCGGTTCACAAATGAACTAGAGTTACAGCCTGGTGGGTGTTTCCTGCTCCATGCAAGCTGCAGTAATGGCTGCAGTAATGGCCAGAGGTGTTTTGCTGATGTCACAGCGACACCGACCTTTGACTTGATGGATAATATATGTAATCACTTCATATGACAGATATTTGAGTGGTAATTGTGTCATAATTAGTGTATGAATTGAGTTATAGTCAGAAACCATGATTAGTGAGGTCACAGTGACCTTCACCTTTGACCACCAAAATCTAATCAGTACCTCCAAAAACCCCTCAAGGCGTCAGTGAGATGCAGCGTTCATGAGAATGGGGATAATTGAAGCGTCCAGCCTGGACGGCTGCCTGCCCAGAGGCATGAACATGACAATAAGAAAGTTAATCAAAAGTTAAATTCCAACGTGTTGGATCCCTGAGTTTCCACAGTGGCACAGAGGAAAGCCAGTCAGCCAACCAGGATGTTGAGGCAAGCTGTCAGTCTCAGCTCCACCTCCCCCCAGAGAACATCTCTCCTGGATGTTCACGCTCGCACAGAAACAGCTGGGGCCTCGCTGAAGCATGTTGATGGTGTTAATTAACACAAGAGGTTAGTCATGTCTCAGCCATGTTCTCATTCAAAGAGGATGAATGGACGATACCAGCGGGTGATGGCTCTCTCTGTGGCCCCTGTGCTCTGCAGCAGTAACCCCCCCCCCCCAGAGGGCCCTCTGAGCCGTCATTATGAGCTTGATGAAGCAAGAGCACCTTCACACTGTGTTTGTATGAGTAGTGTGTGTTCCTGAAGATCAAGCACTGGGGGATTCAGATGTTTTCTTTAAAAGAACTAAACCGTGTTATGAATGAAATCAGGGGTGTAATTTCACGTCTGGCTGAATGGATACAAGCCTGTTTTCAGAAGACTCTGCTGTCATTTCTTAAGTTGCTCCAGTTTCTGTCCTCCATACTCCACAGAGACAAGCCTGCGGTGTGTGTAACCACGGTTGAATCCTAAATGGCACAAGTACACACACACACTCATGGCAGCTGTGAAATCTAATACTGACGTTATCCTGTATACCGTCAGAGGATGAAATCTGTCCCTTTTTCCACTCAGATGAGTGTTAATGGAGGCTTGTGAAGACACCAGCGCCTGTCGTTTTGCAGGCTGTATACTCTGTTTGTCTAGAGCGCCGTGTTAAACTGCCTGGAGTTATGATGCTGCCTGTTTTATGCCATAACCATATGGGGCATCCTGGTTTTGCTAATGTAGCACATTTCCACCAGAGTGAGGCCTCCCAGGGAATGGTACAGTGGCCTATATAGACGAGGTTTTAAGCCATTTTACACATTTTACTCTGCAGCTGACTTCTTCTGTTGTAAACACGGTTGAGTGCAGCAGTGAGATATTACTTAACAGTATGAAAACAAGAAGGAATGAGCTAAATTAATGTAAAAAACCCCATAGAGCAGGAATGACCTCTGATTTCTTACTCATTTAAAACTGATTAATGGCAAACCTGTAATTTTCAGATTTCAGATTGTCTTCTCTCACCACTACTATGGTTGAAACTATGTAGCAAGCAGAAATCAACCATCTTCCAAAGAAAAGCTTGACACACTTTGTCATTCTTCTATTCAATTTTCAACATCTTTCAATACATCTCACAGCCTTCTGTATTCTCTCACTCTATACTATACTATTATACACATGTATAAAACTCTTCTAGGACCTTCAGACGTCTGTATTTGCTCCTTTCATCAAAGTAAAGGCCTCTAAATCTAACAGGTCCTCAGGCCTGTTGCTACTGTATTCCAGTCCGCTGCCGCTGATGAGGAATTTGTTAAAAAGCAATTGGATGAATTCATCTCCAGCACTGCTTTTAAAGGCCTAACCCTGACCCTTTTAGACTTGTAACAATACAGTATGATTACACAGTTTGGTTCTGTCTAATTAGTCACTTTTCTCTAATTTCGTTTTCTTCCCATCCCTCCTTGTCTGACATTGAATAGCCATTTACCATTTGTTTGGAAAAATAAAACGTTGGGGGTTAAATGACGCTAATAACAAATCATTACAAAGAGGACAAGACCTCTGTATAATGTTAAAAACCTCTTGAATGTCTAGTACATTATTAGAGAGACAACTGAAGCAGAGCTCAGCTGCTGTCTCAGCACCCGGCCCTGATGTCCTGATGTCCTGTATTGGCAAAACACTGATGTTTAATGTGAAATTGCTTTTTAATGTGCATTTAATGATGGATTCTGTGTTCTCTAAATTTGCAAATTAGGCTTGGGCACCATAATGTTGGAGCTGTCAGAGATTTTGCTATGCTATTTGAATCAAGCTTGTTGTTGCGGTCATTGTGGCTAATGCTGAAAATCAGTGAGTAGTGGTTTCATTGCACCTCTGGTGTTTTTGTAGGATGTTAATATCAATGCAATAAACAGTGGTTAATTCACTAAATTGAATACGATCAGTCACCTCTGTATCCATTAAGAATGTTAGATTGGCTCTCTGCGTTATGATATACATCAATATCACACTATATTTTCCATATCGTTGATCCCAATTACAGATAAATAAAAAGCTGACGAACTAAATGTTTCCACAAATGAGCTTTTCTTGCAATCAAGAAATAATATGCAGTGTTCTTCCTCTGAGAGCCGTATATAAAACGAGTTGTTGGCCCTCTTATTGGCAGCCTGCCCAGGAAGCCCTTACATTTAATTGGCCTCCCGTTTGTTTTGAGCTGCACCCACCCATTACAATCTCTCATAAATGTGGTAGTATAAAACCAAACTGCACCTGGGCATCCAGAGAGAGAGAGAGAGAGAGCGGGTAAGAAGTGCTCTGCTGTTAATGTCATTAAAGGCCCTGCAGGAGGGATCCCACATATTTCTCTTAGTTATGGAAACCCTTATCTCCGAACACACACCGCAGCTCATCCGTAACTGCTTTTAATTTGGCGTCTCTTCATATACCTTCCATCATTGTCACTAAACCTGGAGCTGGGGAGCAGCCAGTAGTGATTATGAAGGAAGAGGTCACATCCAGCATCAACCTTTTAATTGGATTTGGCTCTTTTTGCACCATTCAGACTCCACTGTCCCCGTTTTGAAGGACCAGAGCTGGTTTTTTGAATATTCATTTTCCACTTCAGACATGTTTTTAAACTCTGTGAAAATTGTCTGTTATGATTAATATTTAGTTTAACATGATTTACCCATATAAAAAGGGGGGAGGAACAAGGGAAAAACTGTGTTTTCCTTGTTCCATTTGGGGGTGGCCCAGGTGGGGCATGAAATGGTTGTGCTTATGAAACACTTATCTTATTCAATCTAACTTGCACTTTATTTTTCATAGTTCACACGCATTTAATTCTCTTTGTTGGATGTATGACAACGCGTCATGAATTCAATAGTTTTTGAGCACTGCATTTAATTATGGGTTGCTGACAATCATGTGGTTATCTCCAGACAGCCTTCATCATACTAAGCTGCAGGTTTTGTTCTTGCATCCCTGTAGGAATGCATGTGCCTGCATATCAGCTAGTACATCACGGTTTCCCATCAAACCTTTGCTTAACATTCCTCCAACCTTTTAATGCGTCATGTTTTTAATATCACACTGTGGCATTTCTCAAACACCATAAACCTTGCCACAGAAAGTGAGGCTCATCTCATCTCCCCTCCCGACGACTTTAACCTTGTAAGCTGTTGTTTTTGTATCCCAGGATGGAGTGTGACTTGCATGTCACACATCACGACTATTCCCATCAATCCACTGCTTGGCTCTTAAGTGCCTTTCAAGCTGCATCTCCCTGGAATTCCCATCATTATTGACAGACCTCAAACGGCTTCCTTACAGCACTTTTTTCTCTCTCCAGGATTCTCAAGTGTTGTGTTGCTTCAGATGAAAAAAAAAACTTTAAAGTGTCTCTGCTTGTCTGTGACACCAAGAGGCACGTTCTGAACACTTCTCCTCCCTGACATTGCCTGTATACTCGGCTTCGGCCTCTTGAGAACCACCAGGAATGGAAGTGGCCTCAGAACTGGAGATTTAAATTATGATTCCCTCTTTTTTTATCACTGTTTCAGGGGAAGTGTGTAATCCTCCCAGGTAATTGATTTTTCAGGAACAGTGCAGAGGTGGGATGGAACACCTTGGTGGGGAATATGAGGGATGAGAACAGTTTCCACAGCCAAAGAGAGTTGACTCAGAGTTTATTGCCTTTTTTCAGGTGCGGGAAAGTTTCCAGAAAAACTGCTTTTGTGCTCAAAGTTGCTTTAATGTCCTACCGCGGCGGGTAAACCTTCGGTCACAGTGTCTTTACAATTCAGGAGGTGTATCCTCTTCTTTTTGGAGGGGCTGCTGTGAGCTGCAGGAGGTAGCAGTCGGCATGAAAGTGAATGTGGTTGAACAAAATCAGTAGCAGGATCTGCACTAGACGACATCATAAGCTGTCCTTGTATGAGGGATTTAAACCACTGTCTCCTGGTAACCGCCTCGTCTTTTTATTTCACACAGACTAACAGAGAGAGGGAGTGAGTGAAAATGGAGGAGAAACACTGAGCTGTGAGTCAGATGATGATGATCATCTTGTCTTGTGTGTTTTCAGCCCTGCTGACTGCTGTGATGAATGCTGACCTATTGTTTGAGGACCGACAGTGAAGGAGCCGGAGGAATCCTGGGTCTGACGTAGGTTCAATCCCCTTTTACTCTCTAGCTCATTATATGTCTGCCTTGCTCCACGTGAATCTGATGTTTGACACCTTGTCCTGATGTGCTAGAGCTTTTTTCTCTGTAACTGGTAAGATTTAGGTTCATGGTGTGACCTTTGCAATAGTATTCTTAAATCACTCAGGATGAAACAGGGTCTGTTCCTGTTTTGAACATATTGCCAGCCATCTTAATGCCAGACCTCTAAATGCTTGATTTTGATGTATTGGGATTAAAAAACAGTATAAAATGTGTTGCCCTTATCCGTTGGCTCTATGGGGAATAGGCTTTATAATCACTGTCAGTCAAACAGCTGCAAATCAATAACATCAACAGTATATCCTAATTGCGGATTATAGAGATAAGTGTTTTATTTTTGTACACAGCATATCGCACAATGTACTATTACAAAACAATCAAGGTCATCAGGGTTTGGAAAAACAATCAGACACTTTTTAAACCTACTAACCAAACCTTGTTGAGGACCTGAGCTCAGAGGAGGTTTAGCCTCAGG
Source organism: Decapterus maruadsi (assembly GCA_030347415.2). Taxonomy (NCBI): domain Eukaryota; kingdom Metazoa; phylum Chordata; class Actinopteri; order Carangiformes; family Carangidae; genus Decapterus; species Decapterus maruadsi. The sequence goes on along the minus strand of CM064889.1, from coordinate 2,818,025 downwards.
GACAATGACAGCAGAGCTGAATCAGTGTCCTCTCTCTCCATGTAATCACCCCGGCTGCTAGTTGGCATGGTTCCACTGTCTTTAGCCTCGTCATGGAGCGAGGCAGAGCACAGCCACACTGTCACATAGTTTGAAGCTTGGGTTTCAATTTTATTTGGTCCTACATGAATACATTTTCTGCCAAAGGATTTTTGTATTAAAGAGGAACTATGCAAGTCCGTTCACTTTTCCTCTGTTTTCCTAACCCTCTTCCTGGTCATGTGCATTTGTTTTTAACAACGTTGGTGAGAAAGCAATCCATGGAGTGGTGGATAATGTTATATATCATATACAATGTTAATATTTGTATAGTCTTATCTGTTATAAACAGGAGATTACGGGTTACAAGGCGCATTTGTATTGTGGTGCCGTAGAGACGAGAGGAGAAGCTAACAAGTTATTTAACCTTCACAATTACTCCCTAGCTATTTAATGAAGGTAAAAATGTAGCATAGTTCCTCTTTAAGCTTTCAATAGGCGTTCTCTTCCATAGTGTGAGTGAGCATTGGCTTGTTGACATTGTGGTGAAATCTGATTGGTTGAAAGCACCTGTAGTCAGCTGATTACAAGACGTGATGTTATAGAGTAGAATGAATGAAGCAGGAAGATATTCTTTCACTGCGTTATGTATTCTGAAAGGATGTTTTTGTCAGTATTTTATTTGTTGCTCATTTATCATGAAAATTTAATATTCTGAAGAAAAACACGTTTTTATGGGTGTTGACTACACACAAAGGAGAGTAACTGGAGACACATTTGGATTTTATAGTATTTCAACACACATAGATACAGTACACCAGCTCTAATACATCATAGCACTGCAAACGTATCAATTGGACCGTGCTCAAGGAGAAAGAGACTTGTCTTCTTTATTGTCACCTGTCAGGAAGAGCTCTCTTGTGTGTACTGTCACTCTGTCAGTCATTGTGTGTTACAGACTAGCTCTGCAGGCTCGGATATGAAGGTTATTTTAAAGTGTTTATTTGTAAAGGCTGGAATCTGTTGCCTCACACACGATGGCAGAGTCTTACAATTACAGCTGAAACAATTTGTTAGATTTGTCATAATAATCATAATTACTGCATTTGATTCTTTCAAACCTTTATTTATTCTCGAAAGGGACATTGAGGTTCTGCCCTCATTTGCAGTGTCGTCGAGATCACAACAGTGTTCCAATCAAAAGCACATGCACAATTAGGAATGAACCAGACGCATAATAAGGACAGAACACAATTTCAAAATGTCAAATTAAAAAATTAAAACAATTACAGACTGTGGTAGGGAGGTTTGAGATTGTGTTTTTGTAATGTCCATAGGACAGAGGAGAACACTCCAGGAGGCAGGTGCATCATAACATTTATAACTGAGATAACATCGAGTTGTTTATTACATATCAGTAACATTTCTAAAATGGATCTTAAGCCGTGTTTCCACTACAGGTACTATTCCATTATAGGATGGCCAGGAGGAGGGTTAGCAAAACAGTGGAAAAGCCACCGGACTTGTTTTTTATTTATTTTGTTATTTATTTATTGAAATGTGGTGATATCTGATGACCAATCAGCGGTCTGCAATGTTAACACCTCACATTTTAGTACTGCTTCACTCGTTTTGGAACCGCGGCCGAGCAGGTACTAAAGAAATACTGTAGTACCGGGTACCAGGTTCCAGGTTCTTTTACGTAATGGAAAGGCAAAAAGGCCGAGTCGAGTCGAGTTGAGCCGGTACCATGTAGTGAAAACGCGGCTTTAGTGAAAACTTTCAAACCACGCCTTAGTTTTTTTTAATGTAAATGAATAAAACAATAGTCATCATGTGTGACATTGTTTCACATGATCAATAATAATAAGAAAAACACACATAAGCAAGAATATAATCCACTTCATTCAATTCCATATTTGCTCCTTTAACTTCCAATTCAGTGTCTATATTTAGTGATTTTCCTTGCAAAGCATCCAAAGGTTTTGTGTGTAAGTGCTGGATGCAGCGCTGCTCTGCTACAGATTACACTGGAGTTGACTAGAGCTACTTTGAAGACTGTGTGTTTCCTGGTTGCTCTTCTCCTCCCATCCCGGTGTTCCTCCTGGTGCCTCCACATGCTGCCTCTACGCTGCCTCTGCGCTCTTTGTTCCACTTCATTTGGGTGTGTGCTCCTCTATGTGTGTGTGTGAGTGTGCACCAAGAGAGCTTTTTGAGGATGGGTTGGATCTCTGTCTGCTCCCCCACCCCATCCTCCCTGTGCCACTGCAAGGAGTGTGCATGTGTGTGTGTCTGTCAGTAGCAGTGTTTGATGTTGTTGAGTGTAAGCCTGCATGGCATGTGTATGTCTGTGTGTGTCTCTGTGTGTATGTGGTGTGCAAATGAAGAAAAGGGGGGAGTCTGTGTGTGTGAGTGGGAGCGCGCGCCGGCGAATGTGTGTAAAATACACTTGTGCGCCGCGCGTCTGCACACATACACGTTTGTTGCATGTTGCATGCCTCTGTAGGTGTGTGTAGTGTAGCAACCCTCCCGCCCACCACCCACTCTTCCACACACACGCACACACACAGTATACACAACTCCAGAGACTAGCATGTTCATTATTCTTCCTAAAAGAACCATTAAAATTTCATCAGTGCAATGCAATCTGTGGCAGGGCGGGGGGTGGGAGAGTGTGCATGAGCATGTGTGTGTGTGTGTGTGTGTGCAGGAGACAGAGAGAGACTCACCAGTGTGAAGGGGAGGGAGCTTGCATCCTCCGCTCATTCACCACTGCCTCTCTCCTCCTCCTCCTTTTTCTCTTCCCCGGCTTCTTCTTCTCCTCTGGTGACTCGATTCCCTCGCTGAGATGCCGATGCGTAGATTACGACTCCTCTCATGATGTGAGCCGCCGGCATCCCTCCCCTCCTCATCCCTCCATCCGTCCCACCTCTTTCTACTACTACTACTACTACTACTACTGCTGTTCCACTCACAGAGGCGCTGCGGAGGGATTTCCTCAGGACTTACCATCCAGGACAGAAGGGATAAAAGGGTGTAGTTGGATTTCTCTCAGGTTTGGATATATGAGGTGCAGAACGCCGGATGGATTCATGGATTTCTTTTTTTGAGTGGAGTCCTCCTTTAAACTACTGTAGTGCCAGGCTGGAGATTTTAAAAGGGTGAGCCCTGCCTTTTGATTCCCTAACTTGTTGATTAGCATGGAGACGAACCACGTGATTGATGTTGTTCCAACTTTTTCTGGAGTTGGCGCGTTTCAACCCATCGTTCTCTAATCACGCCGGTGTTTCTCATGAAGGAGTGAGACTCGTTAGTGTCGCTGTTCTTTTCCACATTGATCAGAACGACAGGGAAATTAGCAGCAGAGAGCGGGAAGTGGTGAATTTCCTCCGCAACCTCACCTCCCCCTCCCCTCCCTCCCTCCACCCCCACCATCCCGTATGTCGCTTTGTTTTGCCAGCACGAGCACAAGGCGCCGTCTCTCAGGTAGATCTGATGATGTTAATTGTGCCATAATTGGGTTTCCCCTCAGCCGTGGAGGTTTGCAGCTCCCGAGCCTCACATGAAAGAGTTTGCTGGGAGTGTGTATGTGTGTGTGTGTGTGTGTCTATGTATGGGCGTGTGTGTGTGTGTAAAAGTAGGGTGGAGTGGATGTATGAGTGAGGAGGACAGAGATTCTTAAGCTGAGAGCTGCTGTGAGTGTGTGTGTGTGTGTAGGACCAACCCTGTGAGGGGTGAGAGAGTGGGTCTAGAGCCTTTTGTGAATATGTGTGTGTGTGTGTTATTGGTGACTGCGCATGGACGGTGTGTATGTGTGTATTCGCGGGCCCATCTGTGGAGGTCTTGTGTGATGGATGGTGACTGACGGAGGGTGTGAGGTGTGTGAAGGAGGAGGATGAAGAGAGAGAGGAGGCGGTGGGGTGGGGGAGGGTGTTGGGAGGAGACTGGGAAACTGGTCTCCCATCTGTGTGTGTGTGTGTGTGTGTGAATTTAGGTGGTAGAGCAGTACATCACAGACTGGCTAATGGAATAGTGGCGACTTGAAGGGTCCTCTCCTGCCTCTCCTCCATCACCACTCCACACCTCACCTCACCCCTCCCTCCACACAGGATTGTGGGTAGTGACACATCAGAGACCGTTCTGTGCTTTCTTTCTTTTTTACATTCTGTCTGCAGCAGCAGCACAGGTGAGGGACTTAACAGAGCTATCACCTAGTTCATTTTACTACCACACATCCCAGAATTCACATGTATGTGTATGTTCATCTACCTGCTTCATTCACAAAGGGATTGTTCACCCAAAATTCAAATTTCGGAAGACAAGAAGAAAGAAATTCACCCAGCCCTTAGTCGGCATGAGGGTGAGTAGATAAGGAGTGAAATTTGAATTTTGGGTGAACTACCCCTTTAACGCTTCTATCTCAGCGCCTCTCATGTGATGCAGAGGGAATGAATGGAATTATTTTTCATTCATTAGCAGCTGCACATGGAATGAGTTATCAGTTAGTTAGCTGGGTAGCATGCTACCAGCTGTCTTTAGCCTTGCTATGGAGAAGCTGTATGACTCGTGTGACCATGGCAACCGCAAAAACTCCAGCAGCAAATAAAATCATACATGGGTTGATTTTTTTTTGTTTTGTTGTTGTTTTTGTGTCATCACCTGCAGACACCAGATCAGTGAAGAGAGACGGTGATGGAGCAACATCAGCTGATTATCTGCTCTGAGACAAAACACAGAGTTTATACCAGCACGTCTTCATAAATCAGTCGTGTCACATTACAAACCATTTCTGGTGTTTTAAGCCCCAGCATGGTTTGTTTAGCTGCGTGATGAGATTATACTGGTGGATGGTGGGTAGCAGTGGCTGTGTTGTTAGGATTAAAGGGAACTGGAAGCCCTGTGGCCAAACTTGGGGTCATACATCCAAATGCAAATTAGATTTGGTTCATGATGTCAGCTAAAAACTCAAATTCACCCATTTCTTATCAGACTGTGTTCCCCCCACCACTGTCCTTATGCTGTAGATCTGCAATGTGCAAGTAATTAACTCATCTCTTTAGTTCCACAAATTAAGTCAATTTAAAATATTGGAATGAAATGCATAAAAGTTACTTCTTTTTTTAAATGTCACTATACACTTGTACTAATATAAATTATGAATAAAAATGAATAAAAAATTAGTAGTGCCAGTGGCGATAACTTTGAACCTTTTTGACTCACTCTGGTTGCAGTCCGGTCAAACATCTGACTCCAAATCCTCCATCATTTTATGACCGTACAATGACTTCAACTGCTATATTTGCTTTTTTACGTATATTGATGCTTAATCAGCTGTTTGATCGCCCCTCTGGAAGCAACTGTACAGAAATAGAGATTTCTAGTTTCACAGCTGAGACCAATGTCAGCACGAGACCGGGCCGAATTTCGGAACTGCTGACAATTATGGATCACGGCACCTAATTATAACTTCACAAACACTGAAATTTAGCAAACTGTGATTAAAAGAGCATTTTATGAGATCGCTGGCCCTGAGCCACTGCGTCACCGGAGGACTGCATGTGAATGCTGCATTCAGGTGCAGTCGGAAAAACGACCACCAACAAACCAGATGTCATTTTAGTCATCTGCCTTGAGTCCATAATACATTATGTTTCTTTAGTGACCTATGATGGATATAAATTGAAAATGCAATTACATCAATTGTGTTGCGTCAAATATATAACGTGTCCACCAAATATGTAGTTTAGGCTAATCTGGCAATAAATATTATGTTTCAATTTGATTTCGAATCATGTGGCCCTTCACTCACTTTAACACTGTGGCCCTCTGGAAAAAATAATTGCCCACCCCTGCGCTAGAAAGTTCAACCAGAGATGGTTCAGTGTTTTATAAATAAACCTTTAAGGAAAAAAAGGCAAATTTGACTCATTCCCTTATTCCACACAATAATATGCTAATATTGCTATGATATGTGTTAAAAATGCTTTTGAGTGTATTATAACAGTTAAACACATATAAAAATATACAATACACGATGAAAAATATACAAAACAACTATACATAATTTTTGGCCAGTAAAAAATCTTTCTGGCCAGTAGATTTTTAAAGCTCACTAGCCAGTTGGCCAGTGAGCAAAAAAGTTAAGTTTGAACCCTGAGTGCGTATATTTTCCTATTTGTCATGGTTGCAGTTCCATCTGACTCCATATCTAGACCCAAACTTCAACTTCACAATTCTTTTTTTCTACTTGTAGGAAGCAACTGTACGTAAATAGAGATTTCTAGTTTCATGGAAATGCATGGACATATTTCCCTATGGATTCCTCCTTCCACAGGTGTACTGTAGGTAATCGCGCTTTGTAGGAACTCTACTCTTACTCGTCTTCCTTCCTTTCAAGTTTGTATTTGGACACAGGTTTGTTTTGTTAAATGCTGATGTTAGGGATGCTATATGTTCTTGGACCAATAGTGAAGATAGAGAAAAGTTAAGGAGTCTCCAAAGTTATGAGAATGAATACTTAGACAGACCATCAGGGTAAACCGTCCAGTACTCTTAAATACATTTTACTCCAACCCGCAAATGTCAAACTGTTTCTAATGAATATGAAAATTCATCCAATGGTTTTAGAGACTTCACTGTAACAGAAACTCCATCCTCATGGTAACAAAGAAATCAGTCATCAGGATTTGTCATCAATGGATCATGAATGTCTGTACCAGATTTTATTGCAGTCCGTTTTACTGCATACCATCGGTTGGTAATACTACAACATGAAATAATACAAAATAAAATCATATTAAAAAGCACTGCTGTTTTTTATTGTATTGTATTCAACTGAAGAAAATGGATAACTCAGGGAGAGTACTGTCTGTGTGCCAGCCAGCTCCTGCTTGATCTTCTCAGTGTCTTGCTATAGGACGTTATCTCGGCTCATACCCTCTGTGGTCTCTGCTATAGCTTCTTCTTTATGGACCTGAGCGTTCCTCAATTGTCTTATTTTTCTTCTCAGGATAAACCTTTGTTGACAGGCCAGCTTTTCCTGTGCTTTGATGCTCTTCTATCTGCACTCCACAACTTCAAAATCTTGAAGCTCTTTGCAGAGCTGCTGGTTTTTCTTTTGCAGAAGAGCAAGGTTTTCCTGGCGGACGCTGTCTTTTGCCAACTTGATTTCATTATATTTGTTGCTGAAAGCCTTCTAATGTCTGAGCTTATTTTGAAGCTCCTTAAATTCCTGCGTGAGAGCAGCCTTCTTGTGGTCAGTAGCTTCCATCTCATTCCATGTTGTAATATTTGTCGAGCCAAGCTTTAATGTTTTTAGATTTTACTCTCAGTTGTTGGATTTTACTTTTTAGAATCTAATTTAAGTCCTTTTTTTTCTTTTTTAGATTTGAGTGGTTTTTTGGTAGTCTGATCTAAGGTTTGGTTTTGTTTTGCTTCACTCTTCCAGGTGATCTTGCTGGGAGATATTCTTCACAATGTCCTGAACCTTCAGCGTGTTATTTTGCTGGCTCAAGGTTTTGTTTTCTGCTTTTACTCTCTTCTATTCATCCTCCAGTGTCTTCTGATCCTTTATTTATCTCCACTGTTTATTGTTGGAGATTCTTATTGTTTTCTTCTGCAGCCCTCCATTTTTCCTCCAGAGGTATTTGGGTCTGCAGTAGACTTGTGTTGTACTTGTGCAATTCATTTTGAAGGTATTTGTTGAGATAACTGGCTGCTTTTCTTCCAGCTTTAAGTCATTTGTGTTTATTTTCCAAGTCCTGGCTATTTGTAATTTAGCCTTTGAGCTCAGCTATCTGGAGATTTAAGAGGCCATTCTCTTGTTTTATGGCTTCTGTTTCTTCACTCAGGGTGAAACGCTTCGGAAGAGGATGGGTGTCGTCCTCCTCATACTCCTGGGGAACGCCAGTCTTACTCAAAGGATTTTGTCTTTAGTCCTTGTTTACGGCTGTATGTCACTGAAAACAAAGCAGTCCATGTAGCAGAGAGAGATAATACACTGTGAGACATTGCTCTTAACCTGATACGTATGTCAGGTTGACATCATCATGTTCTGTCCTTAGATGCCACCAGGTTCTGTGTCTTTCCCTCCACACACAGACACCCTGATGATGTTGTCATGGTGACGCACCTGCAGGATGTAAAGAGGCCATTAAGGTTTTATTTACTCATCATATTTGTTTGCACATAACACTACAACGAGAAGATAGTATTCTTTCCCTGTGTGGAATATTACAGTTGACAAACACACAAAAGTTTTTCATCCATAGCTCCTCAATAATAAATGTGAATATTCCTTTTTAAAGAAAAAAAATAATGATATCCACAGGGAAATTTCTTAAATTAACATGAATTCATAGAAATGAATGCATGATGAATACTGAGTCATGGCATGATGAGGTTAACTAGCCCCTATGTGATGCTAATCCACACACCAGCAGCTCTATGGATTAATAATGAAGCCTTGTGCTTTGAATGGACAGCTGGTCATCCACTAACCAGGAAGTCAGCATTCAGCAGGTTACTGAAATCCTGTACAGAATGGTTGAATTTGGAATATATTTTTAATTTTAGGGGTTGATAGGACTATTAAAGTGCTAAATAAACACTGTCCATGCACCAATAGGTCAAGGAGTGCCACATCAGTTATTTTACTTTCATCAAATATACAGCATTTTGACTAAAATCAAAAGACTACTTAACACTAGTACAACTCACTAAACTGAGATGGTGACAAAACTCACCATTCCTTCATTAAGTTAGGCTCCACTTTAAGCCCCTGAGGCCTCAAAAAATGATGTGTCAGTTGTGTAGCAGCCTGTCCAGGAACACAAGTCGGTTATTAGACTGGCCTAGTGATTTATTAATACAGCAACGGGAAAAGAAGTTTATGATGAAAAACATCACTCCAGCCTGTTCTGCTGGTTTTTTGCAATTAGCTCAAAGCTCTGTTATGCCTCAACAGAGCCTCACAGAACAGCAGACTGACCTAGAGTCAGATTTGTTTCTGTCACCTTTCTAAATTGATCTCCTTCCCTTAGAACGGTAAATGTCAACAAAACACACTTGGAGTCCAGAAAAGGTTTTACCAATAAACACATTTGTAACAGACGTGTGCACAAAACATGCTTTGCAAATTTAAAACTTGAATAGCTATTTACATTGTTTGTTACTACAATACAGAAGCTGAGAATGGCCACGTCCATATATTACTTACATATTACATTGTTGACAGCTCAATAGAGCAGAGCTAACAGCTAGTGGCAGTAGGCCTACATACCAATAGTTTCACTTTCATAATTTCTGCAGTAGGTTATTAATAATCAAGATCTCCAGGCTGTTAACAAGAACAAACCATGCAGAATTAGTTTCAAGCCTCTGTTATTAACTTCCTGCTGGGGCTGCTTCATGGCTCCATGAGATGGATTAACCAGTGACTGGTAAGTGCTGGCCACATGTAGTGATGCATGAACTGTGGGAGACCTGTGCACAGGGCCGTTGAATAGGGGAGAAAGGCCCACAAAAAAAACCCATATTCTAATCTTTGTATGACTGAATTCTTCTGCATAAGAGCATGACTAATACTCATAGTAATGCTGCATTAAAACAAAGAAGGCTAAATAAAAAATGATAATACATACATAGTCTAAGAAAAAAATCGGAAAAGTCAGGGGCCCGTTTTAGTATTCTTTCAGGGGCCCCAGAATTCCTGGCAACGGCCCTGCCTGTGCAGCACTTGATGACACAGTCACACACAGCCTGGTGGAGCGGTGCTAGAATGATCCAGAATATCTAAATCTTTGTTTTTGTTCCATATCCGTCCTTTCATCACCTCTGCTGACGTTAATGCAATTTGATAACTACAAGAACAGCTATTCCCAAGCATCGCCTGCATAAATGAGCACAAACCACCACCACCTTTTCCCAGTCACTGTTTAGGTGTTCCTCCCCCAGCGCCCCCCAGCACCCCCACCCTGTTGTGAATATAAAAAGATGATGCATTCTGCAATCAATGGTTGTAACACCGCTGTGCTGTTATCCCTCATTTCTGCCGGGGCCTCAGTGTGATTTAGTGACGCTCCTGAGGCTCAATAACCGGCGCGGGTGCACCACAGGGGGGGAAGGGGAAGTGTGTGCGTGTGTGTGGATTTGTTTTGTGCATGCATTTCAATGCATGTTTGTTTTCATACAATACGTGTGTGTGTTCAGCATGTTCGCAATGCGGAGCAAAGGGAATTACGACTGTGTGTCTGTATTTGTGTGCACAAACCTCCTCCCCTCCTTCCACTCCCAGCCACCGCTCACCCCTCTGGGAATTGGGGTGCATGCGTCGAAACGCGATTTTGGCCTAACAATCTGTTTTATTTAACAGCCCCACCCCTCCAACCCCTCCAACCCCCCTCTGAACAGTAGTTTGGTGTTGGTGGCTGTTTAAACGGAGCGAAATTGAGCCGCGTCCCGGTGCCAGCTGTATATCACTTAGGCAATTACAACCTTCACGGATCTATTGGTTGTAAAAGAGAGGTTTATGAAGCATGAGCGCGGGGAAAATGCTAACAGAGAAGGGCGAGGCATGGTGAGCCCAGGGAGGAGGGTTAGGGGTTTTTTGATTTGTTTCGTATTGTGTCACGCCGGGCTGCGACACGGCTCATTTTGACCCCTTAACCTCTGTTGGGTTTGTCTCAGCCAACTGTGTGTGTGTGCTCAACAATCCCAGACAGCAAATTGAGCAACACAGTCCTATGTTTAATAAATCAGCCTCCCAAATACCATCATCAAGATTTCACAGCCCTGATCTCATCTTCTCCTCTCCTTCATTCTTTGTGCTTCGGCTTTAAAAAGAAATAATAAAAAAGTGAAGATGTAGCCCCCCCACACCCTCATCCCATCAGACCCCACCACCCCGAGTCCCTTCTTCCAACCTCGCCTCCTCCATCCTTCCCTCTCCCGTGATCCACCACAGCCATAATGAGATTTGATGTTAATCCCGACACAATATCACAAGATTACGCGCCGTCATAATGCTGGGCGCAGGCACGGCAGACGGTGGAGAATGGGTTTGGCACGTGCAAAGGGGGGGAGGCTTGGCTTGGGTGGAAGCACATTAATGTAATCTAAGTGTAATTGAGTGGTAATGCAGCTTGTATGCAGATGAATGGAAGAAGGGGGAAGGTTTTTTCCTGTTTCTTTTTCATTTCATCTCCTCCGTCAGACGAGCCCAGGGAGAGAGAGAGCAAGGACAGCGTGGCGACGGGAGAGAGAGAGAGAGGGAGAGGCGCTGGAGGTGGCTCAGCCAGACAGAGGAAGAGGAGAGACTGATGGGGCGAGGGCGAGAGACAGCCTGGAGTGAGCAGGGATGGAGATTATTTATCCCCAAACTGATGTCACATTCTCATAGTGAGAGTGGAGGCTGCAGAGACTGTGATTAATCCACACGCAGAGACCAGGGAAGGGTTCTGCATTTCTGAACTGAGAGGTTTAAAAGCTCCCACACAGTATAAAGGTAGATGTCCAGGTGTGCTTGACTATAAATCAGCTCTAGATTCTATATATCAAAGCCTCAGTCCACAGAGAAATACACACAGCCTGTATTCAGACAAGAAGCCCCGCCCACCTGGACACACTGTTCAACCTTGTAAGATTTAGATTCTACCAGTGTTTACCTGAAACTGTATTTTTATTTAATCGTTCAGAAAACAGTCAGCCAACCAGAAGAAAGGCTCAGAAGCTCCTCTCTTCTGATTGGCTGACTGACCTGTTGTTACTAGAGCTCCAGAGAGAAGCCTGAGGCAGATGAGGCAACAAGATGGTTTTGTGTTCTGAAAATCACAAATCTATATTCTTATAGATTTACACTTCAGGTTAAACACAGGAGAACAGGAACATATGGGGCCTGTAGATTTTTGTTAAGAATGAAATTTAGTGAATGGTTCATGAGTGTTAAGAGCAAAAAGAAGAAATGTGACTATAGTATTTCAAAAATCAAAGTGCAAGTGGTTCAGAGTACAGTATCCATTCTAACAAATCGTAAGTAACAAGGTCTTTGAGGTTTGTTCTGTAAGTGCTTACCCATACAAGAATGCAATAAGAAAGAAAATGATATGTTAAAGTATGGTTGTTAAGAGATTATAAGAAATTTAAAGTAAATCGTGAAACTCACTCACTGACAACCTGGGCAACAGACACTCAGAAGTGACTGCAGGGTTAACAGGTAGAACTTCCCTCCTGACAAAATGTGTCAATGCAGGATTGAATCAGTTTCATCAACTGCACAGGATCATGACTCAGAACAATGTGAAACATTTTCAGTCTAAAACTCTCAGGCCGCTGCTATATCAGCTGGCACCACTGACCAGACTTAAATGCTAAATGCACTTTAAACAGTTAATTCTATTCAGAGACAGGCATACTTCTTATTAATGGGCTTTCTACACTCTGCTGTAACAGGGTCAATACAAGTCAAACATACCATAGACTTATCTCAAACAGTGATGACATATATTTGCAGGCTGTTATTAGTTAGCTTAGCTGTATAAATTCAGTGGTGATTAGCTGCTTCCCTGCAGCTGCAAATGCGTTAATAGCTTCCCTTCATATTGTCAAGCAGGCTTACAATTGTTTGAAATGGTTTCATTTTGTTCTATTGAGGAATCTTGCTGCCAGTGTGAGATTTTAAATCCATGGCGAGTGGGAAGGGCTGTGAGGGTCCCGATATCACCTCTGAATCATTTTGCCGTCTCGACCGAAACCACTGTGTCATCCCTGAAAACAATAAACGGCAAGATGCCAGGGACATGCAAGGCTCAGTGTGCGGAACAAAAGAAACAGAGCCAAATTGACACTGCAACATGCATTCTTCAATCTAATGAGCTGCTGATCCTCATGTCACTTCTCACCTTCACAATAGTGATTACCCTGTTATAGAGAGCCAGGGTACCAGCAGCCCCACACACACACAAATGAACACGCCCTAATGCTGCCGCCTTCTCTCCTCAGTTACCGTGACAACAACAACAAAAAAAAGCCATGGTGGAATTTGATGCAGATTGTTGCTCAGCACCAATTAAACACACTTGCCACCTTCAGCTCATCAACACTGCAGTGAGTTTTTCTATCAGGGAGGTTTTAACACGAGACTTCTACTGTACTTGTTGATAAACTATTATTAATCTATTGTAAAACATGTTTCCCACCTTTTCTCACCTTGACTATTCTGTTTCTTCACCTCTCCTCTTCCAGTCACTCCACCAGTCTGGATCCTCCTCTTTTAGCCTTGCAGTGTGAAATGATGACGGTGTAGTAGCCATGGGCTTTTTTGCACTTGGAATGACGAATCTGTTGGTTTTATTTATAGCTTAGAAGTACTGTTTGTTAAGCGTGTCTTTGTGGGACCATGTGAAGATATTTTTTTTAAACATTGGTTGTTGTCAACTTTATATTTTAACCAGATTAGGAATTTTAGCCATTGGGCATCTGAAGTTGTTAGAGGAAAAAGGTTAGTAAATAGAGCTGTTCCTCTAACCACCAACCATCATTTTAAAAAAGGAAAGTGCTGTAGTCTATGTTCTTACCCTTCATGATACATTGGTCCATTTGTTATGGAGCCTGGGTCATATTATACTACTTTAGTAAAGTATCAAAGGTTAGCAGCAGTCTCAGCTCACATGCCTTCTCTGAAGTTTTGTGCCTGCAGTACAGTATTAATGAAACACTGTCTTTAAATTTGAAAATGCTTTTATTCAGTGATTCTACTAATCAGTTTGTTGTGAAGACCTCTGTGAATAATTCAGCTCCAGGTAAAAACCTCCTGATCCATTTACACTGAAGGAATCCAAAGCAAGAGAAGTGGATGACACAACTCCTACCTTTAGCTGTAACACAGCCAAAATGATAAGCAAATTTAAAAAGAAAATTGGAAAAAAAAAATGTCCAAGAATAGTACCATACTGTGCATTAAAAGCCCACTGAGCATCAGGTACCTGGCTTAGATCTGACCTTGAGTTTTGCTGCCGTAAGAAAATAGGTAAAACGTACATGAGAGCACAATGTTTGGGCTTAATTGTGTATCATTGCATCCTGTGGTTTTTAACCCTGACGTACTTTTAGTCATAGGTTCTCTTCATGCACTTAATGGCCTTTCCTGGCCTTCGAATGTCTGCTGAAAGTAATATCACAGGAAGAAGCATTTAGTGGACCAACCACAACAGCGTGTTCAGGATCTAGATGTTCAGTTCGGCTGAGGCAGCAAACTGAAAAGTAAACACAGCGCTCTCATTCGGTGCCTGACTGTCCAGACTCTGGGAGGAAAACCTCCTATCAGACAGTTGTCCTCTATCAGTCCTCCACACCTACACATTGTCACATGCACACATATGGTTTCTGCAGACTTGATGCAACGATGCACATGTTACACAGGATTAATATTTGCTGCAGCATCTGGTTTCCTTGTTCTCCCATATGGCTCCCATACTGTTGTTTATATTTTATTCAGCTTGCACTTACTTTATAATGCACTGGTGTATGAAGTGCATGTGTATTCTGTGTAGCTGTTGTACCACAACATATTAGTCAACTTTTTGGCTTCCTATCTTTATACTTAAGTGTATAAACGGCACACATTAGAAACAAATTGCATATTGGGAAATAAAACTCTGGCACCCAGATGTGGATCCCTGTTGCATTTATTGGATTTATCAGTATTATTAATGGCCCATTGTGGAGCCAAGTGAAGTATGGCAAGGCTATTACAAATGCTGTAATTGCTGAGAATATTCCCATTACTGTAATCCTGCCCAGTCGTCACCATATGGTCGACATTAGCTCACTGCTCCTATGCTGATATGTATATGAGAATACTGTTTTCCAGTCTCTATGCAGGAAGAATGTCACAAGTGCGTGATTGTGTATCTTTGTAGTGTTTGCAGGATTTCAGTTGTACTGTGATGCAACAAATACTGTACTATGAAATAGTATACAAAGTACATACTATGCATAATTTATTAATAAACTGGTTTGTTAGGTATAGCATGATACAAACGTGTGGCAAAAATAGTTTCAGAATGTAAATTAAATGTGTTTTGATCAGCTGTGCTTTACACTGAACCGGTAAAATCAGGTTTATGTTGAAATAATGCCATTAGGACATTATGGCATTTTAATGTGATGTGGGCCATTCTTTATGTTTGACCTCTGACCTATTGAGGTGATAATTTACAGCGCATGCTCCCCCAACCCTCCCTGCGCTCCCTGAGGAAATCAGGCTGGATCTATGGTCATCATTTACATCTCCTCGAATTAAAGCAGCACTGTATAGTTACGGCCCCAGTCCTCATGAATCAAACTTTATTGACCACTTGGAGAGTTACAGACACCCGTTGAATACCAAGTGCTTGTGAAAGGCCAATGGGTTGGTGGTAGGGAATGTCGACCAGCTGTAAAGATTGAAGGTGGGATTACCAGCACTACACACAGGCTGTGTCAGCGGCTGTTGCTCATAAATATGGAGATTTTGCTTCTAATAAGATTCTTTACAGCCAAAGGGGATTAAAGCACACACTAACATTCCCTTAAATGATAAATATAGGAACATGTCTGCCAAAGATGCAGGTTTATTCCATTTATGATGAAATCGGTACAGTAGGTGTTCTGCAACACAGAGCTCTTTCCATTGCCAGTGAACACATCACATAGATCATTTCTCATCTTAGCTCTGTTTGCCATCAAGTCTGATGGCAGCTGAGCTCCTCAGCTCATTATATAGCTATCACACTGCCACATATAGCTATCACGCAGTTATCACTGAGCAATTTGTTGAGCTTCGTAGCAGTTAGGATAATTGAAATTAAGGCGTGAGACATGATCCATGCCTCATATTACTAAAGATTTCATGGTGAATTGTGCACCACTTAAAATATTTTTTTATTTACATATAAAACTGATTGGCATTGTCAAGAAACAAGATTGATGGTCTCAATTGATTTTAAAATCAATGTCAAATACTTGTTGTAGGATTGAAACAAAGAGGTGGATGGAATCATGGATCATATTGATTGGATATATTTTAAGTGATTGCTTGTAAGTAAATTTCTATGCCCATCACAACTGAAAACAATGCAGTCTCTAATGGCAACTTTTTGGTAACTTTCCATAAAATAATGTAAGTGGTAACTTCCCCCCCCCACTCTACAGTGTATTTATTAAGCCTATCCACCTTATTATTCACGGATTCATGGAGGTCTGGGTTTTATTAGGTTTTTGTGCGCAACTTCCGCTCCAGCACTCTTGATGTCATAATTGCGATCAAAACAATTTAACAATGACACTTGTTGTTGCTCTATTTATTTAAGCTTAAGCTTGCCGCACATAAATCCGGATGTTCATTTTCACCTTACTTCCACATTTGAAAATAAGGTGGATAGTTTGTTCCCGTAGTCTATGACTAGACTCCGTAATCTACGTAAATTGAGTGACGCTGATGACGCTAATTATCCATTACTGCTGCACCTGTGCACTACCAGCTACTGATTGTTGACAGGTGTTGTTAATCTGCAGCGGTCATGAGAGGAAATAGCAACTTTATTTATTTTATTTATTTATTTATTTTGGAGGGGGCACCATGAAAGTGATCTGCGGGAACAACACAGAGGTAAACATGTCTCAAAATTGAAAAATTGAATGTCTGTAAATTCCAGCAGGCTAAAGTCTGTTAGCTTGCAGTGAATGTCCTCCTGTGTCCCTCGATCCTTTATTACAAGCAGCTTTGACTTTGTAGCCTAGCCTACATGCAAAAGTTAGAAGTTAGAAATACAACTATCCATATTTTCAGCATTGAATAGCATAAATGAAAAAAAAAGCTCTGCTAATACGTGCTGCATCTACCTGTGTTGTCATGGAAAAACGGAAGAATATCCTCCATTTGCGTGACGCTCCGTGGATGCTTGCTAATAAGGTTAATTATCCACCATGTGCCACCTGTGCTAACGATTGTTAACATGTGTTAACAGCTGCTATTGTCTTGGGAAGAAAGAGTTGCTATCTTTTTGGTCGCACAACATGAACAAAGCACCATAGTGGCGTGTGTGAACAGCAGTAAACTACAGTAGGCTAGCGTCCAGCTGCTGGTCTGTTTCTTCTTGTTTTCTGAAACACCAACCGTGTTTATAAACTAAGTTCAAAAGCTAACTATCATGTCCATGTGTAATTAGACAGGCTAGTAGCCTATCAGCAGCCTCTGTTGGGACCAGCTGGACATCAAATACAGTGACATAGTGTACTGATTAAAATTCAATTCAAAAATGTTGATTAGTTGGTTATGTGGAATATGGACTCATATCTCAGTAAATGATAGTGTAAGTAGCCAAATAATATTTCATATTTTACATTTTCAAAAAGAAAATTGAATGGACGAGATGAAACCTGCATAGTTTACAAAGCTTAGAAATATAAAAAAAAATGAATTCAAAGTTAATAAAAATAAATATCTGTCCCCAGTCACCTATTTTGATAACCTGTTGACTGTGTGAAAGTGTGAGCACATTATCATCTACATAGGATTAGAACGGAATAGAATGGAAATGCTGAAATTTGAACATCCTGTTTAAGTCAAGCTTCTCTGTTATATTGTAAAAGATGCTGTGCAGCAGCCTGTTGTCTAGATTTGTTTCTACTTCTAGAGAGTCTGCCCTTGTTTCCTTGATAAGGGTGTGCTGTACAGTACCTGCTGCTGCTTGTCAGGCAAAGCTGATGGAGAATGACCCCTGACCCCAGTGGCCTACATTGGAGGCCGTCTTGTCGCTGTGACAGCGAATGCCAGCTACCCTTTATTTGCAGCAAGTAGAAAGTATGCTATAGCATTCCCTGTGAGATTCTGTTGTTTCTTTTGTAATGTTGAAGAAAAAAGAGGGGTAAATTAGCACTCATGCAGTATGCATTAGTTTAGAAAGCTCCTGGTATAATTCCACTGCCAAGGGAAATAGGGAAGTCTAGGAGCAAAACAGCTGTGCATTTGGCGAGTTTAGCATTTCTGGGATGCAGTGTTATTACCTAAATCTGTTGTTTCTAGTCTTAGGAGAGCACTGGCTTAATTTTCCTCATCACCTTTGCTGTCGGTATTTCCTCTATGTTGCCTGTAGTTCTAGGCTACCACATTACAGCATCCCCATGGTACTTGGAAGGAAACGTTTTCACAGCGTTTTGCTGCTAACACTGAATTTCCATTGGCTCCATCACACAGTTCATGATGTCCCCCAAGAACCAATTCTGTGTTGGCAGTGCTTGACATGATTGGCCTTAAGTAAGTGACAGGTTTACAGTCGAACATGGCACTCTGGAGCTGGGTAAGTGTTTAGTGGCAAAGAAAACGGTTAAGATCTGGCTGGTGTTAAGAGAAGAGACGGAGGTGAGCACAGGCTCCCTGGCAGTGGCCTGCTGGGGAGGCTGTTCTGCAGTGCCTTGTCTTACAGTGCGTTACCTTGAGGGATTATTGGAGCATTTGATTGGCTGGCTTCTGTGGATGGATGGTGGCTCAGTTGCAGTGCAGAGAAGTATTGATTTCAGTGACAGTGCAATCGTGTTTCTGTGTGAGTGGAAACTGTATTTGCTCTAGAGTGTGGTGATTGTTCTGTATTGAGGACAAAACTCTGAACCAATGTGCTGGAGGTACTGTGTATCCTTTCTTCCACAAATCTGCCCTTTCTGCTCATGATTAGTGGTATACAACAGATTAGCAAAACCTCTCTTAAACCATGTGGTGGTCAGTAAGCCCATACGCTTGGTGCAGTGTGAAATATCTTTAAAATAAAACAACCTTTTTATTGGAATGACCAGGTATGGACAGACATTTATATTCCCCAGAAGATGACTCTGAATGACTGTGGTTGTCTCCTGTCCTTTCATAATGCCACCAGCTGGTTGACAGTTACAGTTCAAAGTGAAATATCCTGGGATGGATTATTGCAGTTCTGTGCCCACATTCATTGTCTTTGTGATCATTATTGAAAAGCTGACTTTTCATGCAGCGCCATCATCTGGCAACAACTGATTGACATCTTTATTAGCAGAGCTTTTCTTCTAGCAGCATTCCCTGGCCAGGGAATATCATTATAACATTATAATGTTACATTGACATCCTGTTGCTTAAATGTATACCTATCCCTATGTTGACTGTTAATGTTGATTATACCATATGGTTGAAAAATGTGAGACCTTTTTCCCAGAAGATGTTTAAAATTGTTATTTAAAATGAATGAGTAATTGATATGAAAAACATAAATTTATAGGAGGCATATAGAAATGTTGCATGCACTTTCTGATGTTCACATTTATACACATTATATAACGTATATTTTTATATTACATAAAAATCAAATGTTTTTAATACATAGACAAAAACCTTAATGTCTTACAGCTAAGAAATAGGCTAAGTCGCTTGTGGAAGTTGGCAGTTTGTAAGCGATAATAATGTGGCTTTAATGAAGAGTTGATAAACAGTTATGTGACATCATTAAAGTCAATGCAAGCTTTTTGCTGCAGAACATTACATCATTTAGCCAAACTGGCCTTCTTGTGCTGGAGTGGCAGGTTTGAGTCTCCATTCACAAGTCACGTTCTAACTGCAAAGTAGAAAACCTTCTGAATGGCAGATGCTGTGTTATGCAGGATGCTAGTAACCCAAACAGTGGAATTGACCCCTCGTGCAGTCCACAGAGGGGCCAGCCACCGATCCTGTGGTTATCTTTCCATGCTTGGACCCTTCCTAGGACGCAAGTTTACCCGACCTCAGCATGACTCAATCCTTCCGCTGCTGCATTTTGGTGGAAAATTGGGTTGGGAAGAAAAAAAGACAACAATCAAAAACAATCACTCAGTACAGAACAAACAGCATGTAGTAGAAGCTTCTGCTTCTCTCTCCCTCTCTGAGCGCCATGGCAACATTCACTTTGATATGCAGATATCCTCGCCATTTGTACAGTGCATCACCGAGGGGAATGTTGACTTTTCGGAGAGGCAGAGAGCGTGCGCATTAATTGTGAAGCTAAAACTGTACTTTCTTTTGGCTTTTCAATCATAGCATGTATTATCTCTCTCCTTTCCACAGTTATGGAGGAAAGACTGTGTGCTGGAGCCAGGGATTACACTCTGAGGAAGAAGCCGGCATAACTGTTATCTTCATGTAGAACTACACAACCTGCAGACTGAAAATCCTCATCAGTGCCACCATAATGATGCTCTGCTGGTAGCCCTCCGCTACCTGCCTGGCTCTTCTTTCCTACAGACCGTCCTGCGCTGATAACACTCAGATACACGTTTTACTTTAACCAAACCACCACCTGCCATGGATCGCCTGTGTCCGGGTGAGGGTGTGAGCCGGACGCAGGCCCTCGTCGGCAAACTGTAGCTACCTGGATTCTCTTCAACTGAATTCCTGTCATTTTATTCTGGAGTTATTCTGTACTTGGACCAGGGATGGATGTACCGGAAGCCAGCAGGCATGGCAAGAAGTCGTCAAGTCAAAAGCTGGAGGACCAGAAAAAGGTAGGAACTAGTTGCTCTTCTTTCCTGCGTGTGCGATTGTGTTTGACTTTTTTGGGGAAAAAAAACAGCTTTGACTATTGCTGTTTTCCAGTTGTGGAGGCCATGGGATGAAAGTTTGTTTATTGGCTGGTTTGTCTTTTGACAAAAAGGAGAACATGTTGGTCCAATTGCTGCTGTTGTTTGAATTCCCAGTGGCTTCTTTGCTCCATATCTCCTAATAGCTATTTATAAAGGCGAGAGGGGGTGCGTGTGGTGGGGTGGAGTTTCAGCTCCCCTTCAGTGCCTCCAGTCTTTCATCTCGGCTCATGTGGCATGGTGGTGGGCAGGGCCCGCCCCAGCCCCCTCCAGAGAATACTTATTTACTCTGTGTTTGAGATGCTTTTTATGTTCACCCCTTGGAGAATAGGAAGAGAAAAATACCCTCAGATATGAGACAAATAGTTTTTTTTTCTGTAAAGTGATATCAAATGCTCTGATAATGGTGAGCTTCGTGGTGGCTACTGAGCACAGTGCTGTGACCTCGGCAGGGTCAGATTCATGTGTAGTGGCTGGACCGATGAGCAGGACTAAGGCGTCAGACTGAGTTCACACTGTCTGTGGGGATTTGTGAACAGTAGGATGAGCCCATGTCGTTCCGATCAATACAAAACAATGGCTCACTTCAAAAAATCTATTTAATAGAGCACATGCTGTATATACAGTATATATACATGGCCAAATGGCCTAGAATTGGCACTTGAAAAAACACACAGAAACTGTTTCTGTGTCTGTACAGTCACCTGCATATAGACTGAGACATACACACACAGCTACTGTACACACACAGACGCTGGGCCCGTCTCCCTCTCTGACCTGATTCCTCTAATGAAGTGCTTTTGATAAGCGTAATGATTGTCCAGGCGAAGCCCGGGAACATCTGAGCGCAGTCAATGTGCAGTAATACATCAGTCTGACATTTGTAGCACTATTAGGATCTCATAAAAAAGATGATTGTATTTGATGATTTTTTTTTCTCCTTTTAGACCTGAGTGCCATCTGGGAACACTCGCTTTTTTTATTTTATTTTTTTTAACACACACTTTAAAGCCACACAGAGACATGTTGCTGCCTGTGCTGCCAGGCAACAACATTTTATGTCCTTTCAGATAAGGTAGAGGAAGGAAGGTTTGTTCCTGCCTTTGGATGTGATGAATTCTGGATGATTGAAAAGCTCTTCAGAAATATCCATATGAACATACTAAAATGTGCTCACACTTTGTTCAGTATCAGTCTCTACAGTAAACACTTGCATAGAACTACAGAAGTTGTGTTTTAGACGCCTACATTTAAAGAAAGGATACAAAATGGAAGCAGATCTCTTGGTATACTGTATGCAGATGGCACTGAGACTGGAATGGAGTAAAACTGATATCAAATATTCATCCGGTATTCTCTTTGATAAATGTAACACTTTGGTCACTGTTTTAGTTCAAGATGTGTGTCTTGCCAGAACATGAGTTTCCCTCCATCTCCACTGTTGCGTTCAGTGAGGAGACAAATGTTTCTCAGTAGTAAGATCTTCCGGGAAGCTTTTTAATAGTCATGCTGATGTTCTTGTGGTTTCACTGGGACATATGCTGTAATTGTCTGAAGTGATGGGTTGCCTCATCCCCAAAGTCTCATACTGACTCAACCCTGTCAGCCATCACAGTTGAATGCTGGAGAAGAGGAGAATTGCTGGCATCATGCCACTGGCACAAAAGACCAGGACAGATAGGCCAACAGTGAAGCAAGTTTGTTTTTTTCTCTTTAGTTATAAGTAGATAAGGGATCATTAATGCTAAGCTAAAAAAATATATACAGTATTGCTAAGCGATTGCCTTAATTCTCAGCTTAAGTAAGCAGGTTTACATTGTACTGTTAAGATAGTCCCCATGATTAAGAATTATATTTGTTGTTTGAGCTTCTTTTTTTTTTCTGTGTGATGTTGATTCACAGTTTGTATCTTCCATACCTGACTGGCTCCCAATTTGATGGGAGTCCACAAGTACATACATGTGTATACTGTTCACTACGGCTCCAGCATCACTGAAGTTGCAAACGTATATGATGTGTGTGGGTTGTGTGTGCTCTGTCCTGAAGTTATCCACAGAGAAACTTTCTGCAGGGATGTTGTGTCAAATGTCCAAAAGTTGAGACATTTTAAACCAGAGGAGGAGAAAGTAGTGGTTCTTCTTGCATCAGCCTGGAAGTCTTTCTTTCCCTCCCTCACACTCTTTTCTTCCTACGCCTTTCTCTTTTCCTCCCCCGCTCATTCACTGTCTTTTCCCAGATGGATGGTGCTCACCTGACCCAGAGGGGAAATTTGCACATAGTGATTGGTTGTGGATGGTCAGACAGGGGCAGCAACTGTGTTGCTAGGGCTTCTTCCAGGAAGTTTTCTCATCAGCCAATCACCTATGAGCTTTGGGTTTGCTCTGTCAAACCTTTAATTGAATTTATCTTAACCATTTAGACAACACATCCCTCTAAGGCTGTTGTTTTGCATATGCATCATTTTCATGCTTTAACCATGCATTAAAGCCCTCCCACAGGGAGAGAGCTATCAGTGAATTCTGTAAGAATTAGCTGGCCCCCTCCCTCCAAAGTCTCATATGTGATGGACTGGTTTTAAGCTCCAGGGGACTCGGCTGGTGAAAGATGAGTGAATAATTTATTACCACATTGGTAAGCGTTGCTATGATTTGATGCATACCATGGTATCACTGTGCTGATGGCAAAGCAGAGGATACAATAGGAGCTGGTGATAACAAACAGCGTATGTTGTCTATAATCTGCCTGGCGTGGATGTGCTCCACACTGTGCTGAGGCCATTTGAGAGCTGTCAGATCATCATGAAAGCAAATAGTAAACAATAGATAGAAAAATATGTAGGACTTAGTTTAGCTTTGACAAAGAACCTAATAATGTCTGTCCACCTGTGCTTTTGTCTCCAGCAGTTATGTTCCAGTTCGGTCCTAATCAATCCTTCGGCAGCATCCATAATGTGTTGGCATGAAAGCTTCCTCTGAAATCATTGTTTGTTCGGCTAATAGTGTGCATTCGGCATAAATCACTATCTTACGTTTTTTCTGTCTGTAAACATGGTTCAGTGACTTAATACAGTACATTGAGGGTAAAAGGAAAACATGACATGATGCACTTGAGCCCAGTCATTTCAACGTGACTGGGTGAAGCAGCGGTGTGACAGACCAGTGAGTTGTTGTGCACATGGTCACCAGACAAACTGTTGACATTTCATGAAACTGCAACAGAAATCCACTCTTGCGAGGATGAACTCTCTCTGCTTGTGGATCTGTTCCATGAACTCATGTGATGTGTGCATGACTTGAGATTATTATTGAATGTCATAGGACCACATAGAAACATTTCCCCTCCAGCTGCCTGCTCAAGATTTGGATACTTTACCTCATTCAGCTTCGGTCTTTCTGTCTGGGAGATGGGCTGCTCTCAGTGACTGTCATGTACAACAGATGAAACGTAGGTTTCTGGTGGCTAAACCTGGCATGTTACATTTGATTGTTCATTGTTCCTGTTCATTAAGATTGCACCATTCCTACTTACACACATTTTTACCCTACAAGTGATTGCTTAACAGTAATAATTAGTGAATTCCTGAGCTGTTTTCTTTGTAGACCAGAATACTGAATCATTTAGACTTGGTTACATGACAATACATGGGCAGTGTGATGTTGCCTTCTTCATAAACATCCATACCACCTTTGACATTACACTACATTATTCCATTCAAAAAGAAATTCAAAACATTTTTTTCAGAAAATGTTAGAAAAGTAAATGTAGCCCTTAGCTACAACCAGTAACAAAGAAAAAAAGCTAGCGAAGGAAAAACATTTTCCTCTTACTACATAATTGTTTGTGGCGTGTAATGGGCACAACTTCCCTTGGTGGCTGCTGACAGGGACTCAACTTTTAGACTCATCAGATAAAATCTTGCTTAGTGTAGCAGAACATTGACACCATGTTTTGCATAGATAATAGTAGCCAGAGAGGAGTCTTGTTAAATTGACTCTTCTTCATTCAAATCTCTACATGTCAGTACGCTCAGTAATACTGTGGTGACTCCGTTAAAGAGCTCCACCATCCAACTGTCATATACGCACACACACACACTTGGCTCGAGATGGTACATCAGCAGTTCAATCCACAAGGAATTAGTGGGTTGAGACCACTGAATAAAGTGGAAGGGAAAACATGTCAAAACAAGACAGCGTCACAAGCGCGGCATTCACGGAAACAAGCCTCAGAGGCAAAGTGATGAGAGCGGTGATGTCCAGGTCAGACAGAGTGAGGGAGAAAAAGATAAAACACTGCGAGGAGCGAGAGGGGGAGATGATAGACAGAGTTAGACAGAGAGAACAGAATGACACAAACCCAAGACTGAGAGACTCAGACAGTAGAATGGGCAAGAGTGGAAAAACTAAGTCAGGAGAGCGAGTTACAGTCCAGGCTGAGAGAGACATGAACCCCGTGACACTGCTGGAAACCAGCGAACCTCTCCATCTGCACCCCGTGTTGTACAGCTACACATGTACCCTCACTGAGAACCCCAGCTGAGAGGGGAAGTCACAGCCTCACCTGTCAGCCAGCTGTTGGCCTGCGTAGTTCAGCGTTTCCTCTCGTGTTGAGGCACAAAGACAAAGCTGTAACACCTGGCAGGTGGTCACACTGCATTTGTGATGCTTGGATTCAGAATACACTAGAATAATTAATTCTGAACTCCAGAGCACCAGGACATCTTTAACGTGTTCATTTGTATAAATACAGGCTGTAGTGGAAGGAGTTGGACTGGACAAATCACACAGTTTACTTCTGATTTGGGTTTTGCATACTTGGGTGCAAATGACTTGAATTGAATTAAATCAGATATTTTTAGATATGCAGAGAGAAGACCCAACAACTTAAACTATCAGTGAATTTCTGAAAGATAAAACTTCTGTCCTATAAATTAAAGATGAACTGCAGGATGATGTTACAGCACTCCACTCATATACATTAGTAATAGAAGCAGAATGTGTTGTTCATTCCTAAAGCACAGCCTGCAGCTGTTTTGTCACTTGCTTGTCTTACGCATAGGTTGTTTAGGGGCTTACTTAGAGAGTCTGATGTCACCTCTTTAAACTAGATATACAATAACTGTAAATAACTGTAGCTCTGAATGCAACACTTGTCTAGGGCTGCAGCTATCGAATATTTTAGTAATCGAGTATTCTACTGAAAATTCCATCGATTAATCGAGTAATCGGATAAAACGTATTTTTGCTTGGTTAAAGAGCAATTATGGATACACAAGAGAAAATAACATATTTCACGTGATTATTAACATCATATATCGTAATATCATATTTTTAGGCGTGATAACGTTGCCTGAAAGCTTTAATGGAACTGCGAAGGAGGCTCAACATAGCAGGGTTTGTCTTCATATTCTAGCTCAGTGATCCTCACATTTTTTTCAAACCGGCTCCACATTGGCAGTGCAAAATCTTTTTTGGATATCCCACAAAAAAGCAAACAACGCAGCCCAATACATTTTCATTTAGACCAGGAGTCTTCAACGTTTTCCAGGCCAAGGACCCCCAAACTGATGATGAAATGGACCCCCCTATTCTTTCAGGGGGCCCAGAATTCCTAGCAACGGCCATGGTGCCACCGGAGTTGATTCTGGGAACATTTACACCGGACCCCAGTGTCATGTCTCGGTAATACGGAGCGCTTCAGTGATGGCCTGACGCTGCGCTATGAGCAGACGTGGCCGCGCGCGTAAACGTCACCCTCGTTTGAGTGTGTGCTGTTAACGAGTGTGTATGGAGAATAAAAACTAAAGTCCCATAGTTGTGTAGCTGACGGTGCAGAGGCCTGCTGTCACAGCACCACTGACAAAACCTCTAGCCCCGCGGTCTGAGTTAACACGGTAGGCTACAACAAAGTTTATCAACTTGTTCCTGACGCTCGGCTCAACAGCTGATCAACATGTGCACGCGGAGAGAGTAAACAGCAGCGGAGCAGCGTCACCTCGCTAAACCACTAGCTGGCTTCACAGTAGACTACTGTACGTCTGCATCCCTCCGTCTCCCCGTAGTTTGCTTTCACGCTCGCACAACGTGCACATGAGCTCCGCGGGCGCACAAGGAGCGCGTAAAGCCCACACTCCCTCACCCATGTCCGCCTCCTCCTCCTCCTTTCGTCTCCGCTTTTCCCTTACGTAGGTGACGTGAGTCCGTTGTTGTGCCACATTGAAAGTAGTCTGTGCGGCCACTTTACAGTTAAATTAACGATTCCTCGAGGCAGAAAAAAATCCTCGGACCATTTTTTGTAATCGAGGTACTCGAATTACTCGAGGAATCGTTTCAGCCCTACACTTGTCGCATGTCACTAGTTTGGTCGACAGTTTGATTCCTGGCTCTTCCAGTCTGCATTTCAAAGTGTCCTTGGACAGATAAAGAACCCTGATCGCCTCTGATGGATCATTGGTTTGTGTGTGGTGTACATGTGTGGTAAAATGTAGTTTGCAATTTGGATTTTCTTTTCTTCGTTTTTTATTAATACACACTGGATCTGACCATGCCTTCATCATTAAAACAGGCTGCCATGTTAATTGTGGTCAGTTATAACCTGAGAGACAGGGTTAGGGGTCAGTGTGTGAAATGATTGATGGTTATTTTTATTACATGTAATATTTTCTAATACTATGCTATTTTATTATACAGTGTAGCCTATCTTTGTTTTAATTTTTGAAGCACATTGAGTTTACGCTTGCCGTATAAGATGTGCTTTAAATTTGACTTGACTATTTTGAAAGCTCTGGGGAGCTTTTGCAGCCACATGAGAATTAGAATCTCAATCTGTCATGGTTTGTGTCTGTCATCCTGTTTTATTTCGAAGTTCTCTGTCCTGTCTTCGTGTGTTCTCCCTCTTGTGATTACTTTGTGTCTCACCTGTGTTGACTGCACCACCTGTGTCTCGTTTCCTCATGTATTTAGTTCAGTGTTTTCCCATTGTCTTTTGTTGGATCATCTGCTTTTCACCCACATGCTTGTCTTTGTTCTGTGTTCCTTCCTTTTTTTGCCTTCAAGTTCTTTTCCTCCATGTGAGTTAATAAATTAGGTTTGTTTCATCACACCTGCTTTTTTCTGTCTGCATCTGGGTCCGGTTCCCTATCAACCCTGACACAATCTGGTTTAGCAGATGTGTGCACACAGAATTTGTTTTGGTGTTTGGTGCAATATAATAAACACAGTAAGGAGACCAAAATATGAGCAAAATGAAAATAATACCAGGTTAGGGTATAGCAGACTTTCTGTTTCACATGCTCTTCCTCTGAAGACCACTCTACCCTGCCCAGATAACTTGCACAACTCCTGACAGGGTCAAGCTAAGTAGTGCTCATGTCCAAAATCCTAGGATACTATCAATGGTGTGATTTATCTCTGTGTAGTTAATGGCCTGCTTTCCTAATCGAGCGCTGCATATCACTGAGATGAGATTGCTCCCCCTGTTTCCACATTGGGTTTCCACGCACAGAGATTGAGCTGCATTATATCTATTAGGGTCCTGTCTTAAATCACACTGCTTTTGGACATAGTTACAGTCAGTTGGGGAAATCAAATGGATTGCCTACACCTGCATGCGGCATGTTAAAGTGTGTGCATGTCTATGCCTGCCATAAACCAGCGCTGAAATCCTTTCTACATGATGCCAGCTCTCTTGCAGCACAGTACGCTGAAATATCACCTTGTCGTAAAAGGCAACAAGGCCACAAACAGGGTGCAAGGTGTTGGAATGGAAACCCATTATGCCTGCACGCAGAGCAGCACCCTGTGTCTAAGGGATCTGCTGTGTAACCGATACGATAAGCTATATAAATGGTAATCATCTCATGATTTGAAGTGTGTGCTGTGTCTCTGGTAGTAGTCAAAGTGCAGAATATACTTTGTGACACAGGCAGAAATGGAGCTATAGAGCACAGTCGATGTAATAACTTGACAATTCATTTGAACAAAAAAGAAAATTGAAACTTAAAATGTAAAATACAGCGTTTGGTTGATGGTTTTATTCAATACTTGCCGTCAAAGTAGTCCTTATTTGTATGCAGCTGTGGCACCAGCACAAAGCGAAGACTTGACAGTGGCAGTGTTAAAGGAAAAATGTATATCTTTATACCGTTGTGGCACCAGCAGGAAGCCAAGACTTAACAGTGGCACTGTTCGAGCTACAAAGGGAAATACTTCACATCACAGTGAATATTGTCTTGAAAAGTCTGCGCAGCTCCTCTCTGCCCGGTGATTTGAGTTTGTTTGGAGTCCGTATTGTTCTCAGCAGCACATGGGTGAGTTATGCATGCATATGCTGATGGTAGATGTTTCATACATTATGGATGCTCAATTCACAGCAGGTTGGCATGTAATGAAGAACCCGTTGAGAGTAGAGTAGTATCTTGTGAAGAAGCAAGCTGTCGGCGATAACAATGTGCACCTGTATATATGCTAGTATGTCTGGATCGCAGCCAAATGGATTTGCTTAGATCTAGTAGTAGCTGTGAGGTTAAAGCCGACACACATGGATGCAGGTGAGGTGTGCTGTATTAACCTGATGCTCAGGGAAGTCTGCATCAACATTCAGCCTGGATGATGCCCCCCCCTGCACCTTTAATGGCAGATAACAGGATTATCACAACAGCTTGGGATCCTAAGAGGGGCCACAGTGCTGGGGGGTTGAGAGACACGGGCACTCACTCATGACTGATGCAGGCTTGTACCAGCCTCATAATGGAACAGGGGATCAGTGTTGCATTTATTCCACTGGTGTCATGTGCATTAAATCGTACAGGCTATATCCTCTGGGTGCTACTTGTAAGTGCTGAAATTTTAAGAGCAAAAGAACCTGAGAGTGATGTACCCCCACTGCACCTAGCTTGTTTAATTTGCACATGAAATGAGGAAGCATCCAACCGACCTGTAGCTGTTCCCTGTTATTATTGTGTTCCTTGTTATATTTATATTCTGTCAAAAGTTGAACCTCCCTAACCCACATGTACAGTCATCATACAAGTCAGGCTGTTGTACTGTTTACTGTAGCACTGAGTTTGTATCCTCCAGGCTTTGCTGGGTTTCCAGTCCATGGTAGTAGTTGTCAACATCTTTGGCCAGTCTCTAGGCAGGAGAGACTGATGAGACCCTGAAAGCTCCTGCAGGAGATTTATTATGTCTGAGTTAGGAAGGTGGCGAGTATGACTCCATAAAACCAGCCACACAGAGACAGCAAAGGCACCTCACTGTGCCAAACAACCTAATACTACTTCCATCTTCAGTCACGTCTCATTAACAGTGATTAAGCACATGCCACTCGGTACAGTAATAGTTGATGCTGACCATCTCAACTGTTTGTCAGCTTTAAATTAAGAACTCACTGCATCTGAAGAAAACCCATACAAATAGACAAGGAACACATGTTTATCAGTTTCACAACACAGGAGCTACAAACACTTGTTTACATGTTGCAAGTTTACATGACACCTGAAAAAAACAAATTATTGGCCTGGACTGGCACGTCCAGTCAGGAACTGAAGTTCTAAGTTATTTTGACAGAAGTCAACAGCAGGTTATTCTCTTTTTCTCTATTCTAATGTCAGTATCTGCTGTCAATGTTGCACACAAGTTACAGTTTTTACAGTTCAGGTTCACTGTACTTTCCTGCACCACCCAGCCCTTCACCTGCAACCTTGTTGAGTACGCTGCCTTAAGAATCTAGAACTTGTTAGCCTGTGAGTCAGCCAGTAACAAGAAAGGCCATGCTGTTCTTCACTGCTGGATCTGATGAGTCCAGTCTCAGTGTGAATTATGTCCTCCAGCAGCTATTTCTATCTGGAAGCCTTGGTTTAAGGTTTAACACCTCACTTTGTCCCTCCGTTACAGAAAATATTACAAAATGTTGCTGAAAAAATGTATTCTACTCAATCATTAATCCATGCAAGAGGGGCTCAAGAAATGACTATGATAATGCATGGAGCTCAGTGCCCCACCAGATGTCAGGCTTACTGGAAAGTGTCCTCAGTGGGAGGAAAGTCAGACAAATCAACTCCTCAAAGAAAGGTGTAAGCACACAGGGTGAGGTTCATTCCCTGCCCTAGCTCCACTTAGGCTATTGAATGTTGCACAGTAGAAGTAAATAGGTGTATTATAGAACAAAGCTTTCTTTATCCAACTGCTTTCTGTACTTTCACCCAGCCTGCAGTGAATACATATCCTTTAGTAAACTCTGAAATGATAATGAACATTTCCATTTTTTTAATTTTACCTTTAGACATTTCTAGTCCTCCTCTCTGACTTTTCATTCAAATGAAAACCCTAAGAAGAGAGAACAGGGGTTATGATATGTTGACAGACCTGAGAAACTGTCCTTTGTCCTGTTGTCTACTGAAACATGTGTGAACCTGCACACCTAGTGAACATGTTGAAGTGGCAACAAGGTAAACACATGTTTGACAGCCTGATACATGCAGAATGTGTTGACTTTGAGTGACTCATTGTGAGAAGTGAAGGCAGCAGATTGGTGTTGATATGTTTGAAAGCAGTCTCAAGACTTCCTTGTCTTGAGACTATTTTGGGCTTTTTGTCTCACGTGGAACTGAACTAATCTTTGCGCACCAACTGAGCCACCAGGATATTCCAACATCACATTTATACTTTGGAAATATTGGAGAGGTTGTCAGTTATTGGGTTTGTAGAAACAGTAGAGCTGTTGGGAAGCTGCCGCAGGGAGTCTCGCCTAAAGTTAGCTGCACATCTGAAGCTCTCAGCCTCTCCTCATTCACTTCACACAGCAGCAGTGTAAAGAGCTCCTCTTGTCTTCACATTAACAGGGAGTCTCTGGTCCAGTCTGTGATAGCAACAAAACGTCTATTCCTTTCCAAACTGCCCATTTGCTTGAAATAAATCTTGATGTCATGCATAGATTTAACTGTATATGAGCTGTATGTGTACTGTACATACTGTACATGTGCATATTTGTGACTAAACTATTTATGTAATAGCTTGCATAAGCCCTGGCTTTTTAAGAAGGCTATGTGTAAAGAAAGCAAACTGAATCTTGTGGCGTAGCCACAGAAAAAGCAGAATGAAGATGTGCAACAAGAGAAGATAAAGACATCCAGATAGATGGAGACACTGTGAATCTGGGCAGAGTGTTTGTCCAGACCGGAGCAGCAGACAGGAGGAAATGCACAGCTTGACGATGTTTGGGTCACTTCTTTTTTCCTCTCTCCTGGGGCGGATCCTGTGGTCACTCCTCTCATTTCGTAGAGCCCCACTATGCCATGGGAAGAACCCTCAAGGTCACAACAAACAAGGCTCGCGCACAACCACATAATAAGCATTTCCTCCGCAACATGGCCGACTGATCACAGAGACCAGAGCTTGGCCTTGGATGAAAACGCTCTCTCTGCCCCTTCAGATAAACATGCCGTCTGGAAGAAAGCAGCGTTTCTCATCTCTAATTCTGGTGTTATTTGTGGGTCTCTTGGCTGAGGGATAGTTTGGTTCTATTCCAGACAGTTGACAAGATGATGCTATGGATTGGAAAAGGCCAAAGCAAAGCATTTATTGTTATAATGACTTATTTAATAAAGTGTGAGTAATCCAGTAAATGAATCAAAGATCATTACTGAGGCAAGTGAGTATAAAACTGATTATAGCCTGATTCTCATGGAGAGCGTCTTGGGTTTCTCAGGCCTAATCTTTCTAAATCCATATAGGAACTTCCTGAGAGCGTCTGATAACTCACTCCTGTTATAGTCTTGCTTCATTTTTACTAAGACATAAATAAAGTAGAGAGGGAATCAGGGCTTGAAAGACATACAGTCTTCTAAGGTTTCTCTTCAGTCCTCAGCTGCCTCCGGGACAAGTTGGAGTGATTTGCTAACCAGCTACTCTGCTAGAAATTACAATTTCCTGAGAGGAGATCTGTCACTTTCTATAATAATAGGCACTGGTGGGACCTCTGTCTAGATGTGGACTCTCTGGTGCACCTTTGTAAGCAAACTCTTTGCAGCTCTTCATCACAAGGGGTGTCTCTTATCTTTTCTTTTAACCCCTTGTATTCTTGGCAGCTCACTGACATCAGAGCCTCATTAGTGTTTAATATGCCCCAAGGCTTGATTTGCAATTCATTTTCATTCAAGTTATTCAGTCCTCTGTTTTAGATTAATGTTGTGTTAATTTTTTTTTTTTTTTTTACCGCAGAATGAAAAACTGTGGCTCATCTCCTCTTACTGTAGCTCCTGATAGAGAAGTGTGGCCCCCACCACTTGCAAGGCTTCAGGTTAATTTACCTCCAAGAGACAGGATTGGTTCTTTGGTCTCATAAAAACAGATTCATACTGTATGTCACAAAATTGTCATTGGTTCACTGCAGTTGCAATGGATCAGAAACCTCACGGATCGGTCCACACCGCGGTTTGGGTCACGGATCGGATCATTTTCAGATCCAGGGGGGTGGACCACTTGATCGATCTGTGGATCACTTGTGTGCTGATTCGTGGAGAGCAATCGGAACGTATCACGGCTCAACTGTGATCTGTTGCACCACTACTGGTGTGTATTATATGATAATGTGGATGTTAAACTCTGGATTTTTTGAACATTTTTAAACTCGTCAGCGAGCTGTAGAGGTGCTCGTAGGTGAACTTTGGACAAAGCAGGGTTGACTGTAGCTAAGCTAAGCTAATCAGCTGCCAACCTTTAAGAGATGACAGACATGTTGGAAGTCCTTGTCTCACGTTCATGCTGGAGGCTGCCAGTTCTCTAATACCGGTCTTGTTTGACTATGATAAACAGTCTAATGCCTCACATGAATATGTTGATTTATTAGTTTGAACATAAAAGTGGTGAGCATGTGAAGTGATTCCATGTGCTGCTGTTTAGATTTCACTTCAGCGGGGAACCAGATGAAAACAAAGGTCTGTGCTTGGATCAGCTTTGCTCTGCGTGTAATGAAAAATCTTCTAGTGTGTAATTTTCTTTGCCACCCTCGGTTTCAATACCTGCTTATTTAAGAGGCCTTTCCTGAGGACCTTTCTGAAAGAAATATCTCAGACCGGTGAAACTTGAGACTTTGACTACTTGTGGTAGAATCCAGCTCCACCACTTGGCTGACTCATCGGCTTAGAATACGGTGTGGGAAATCATCTCCTGAACCACTGCCAACGAGATATTACACTGTTTGCACAATGCATGCAGAATAAAGTGTTATAAATGAGTTCTTATCATGTTAAATCTTCATCACTTGTATATTTCATAGCAGAGAAGTCATGGTTGTAGTTAAGAGTTGGCAAAAAGAGGAGTTTCAGCCACGGGAGAGGTTGAAAAATGTATCTGAAAGACTTTGCTTAATAACTCATTTTCTAACAGGCGTCTGTGTTTTGAAACGTTTTGAAACACATTATATGTGCAGGAGGAAAAGCTTTAATGCTTTGGAATCAGAGACAGGTTGATTGTTAGACACAACAGCAGAATAACAATAAAAGTCATCACAGCTAATGAGCTTGACCTGAGGGAATGTTTATGAAAACCATGAAAAATTAAAGGTTCACCCTCTTTTCCAAAGCAGATTTAATCAGATCCAGTTGATCATTCTGTGATATAGTCATTTGATCTCATTGGCCTGATCCTCAGGAGACTTTGGAAGTGTTAATTGGATGTGATTTTCTCATTTAGCCCTTGTGCCATGTTGCCTGCCTCTCCCCATCATCTTTATTTTCCTAGCGTGTGGACGGCTTGTGAACTGGCCCTGTGGCCTCAACTTCACAATCACTTAATGAGGTGGACTGTTGTCACTTTGACTATTCTACACATGATTAAGTATTAATCGCTCTTGCAGCGGTTGCCATAGCCCAGCTTCATTGTGCTGCAGTTTGTTTACTTTGATTTGTTTATCGTTTGCCTGACAGACAACACTTATCAAAAATGACTGAGCTGAGCTGATTACGGTTAATTGGTCACTTGGTTCACAGCTTTCTTCTCCTTCAGGGGAACACCACTTGGTAGTCAAGCTATGTTGTTGTTTCATAAAAGCAACTTTAAAATGCAGTGCAGCTGTTGTCCTCACATTTTACCAGCATATTTGGTCTCATGTATCACTTGGTATTGGGTCAGAGTGCATTGTGCATTATTGATTGAAATGATTAAACAGATTTGGGTGTTTAGAGTTAATGTAACTCTGGTTATGCGACATACATCCACAGTCTGGTCTGATGTTACTGAGCGTATAGTCTGATGTTGTGTCATGTCCTCAACATGAAACACTTCATAAGGTCATTCATTTATATCATGTGATCATACAGTAGGTGATTAATCTATGTACACTTGCCAAGAGCAGTGACTGGCTACTCTGCCTATCAATTTGTTGCAGTAATCAGGAGTGTGTGTTGCTGTTTGAGAATGAAAGTGTGGGTCACCGAGCAAGGACAGTTAAGTCCTCCCCCATACCCTTGTTATTTGTCACTTTTAGTGTGGTTATAAAATATTAACACCCAGCATGAAAGGTGCTGCAAGCTGTGGGTGCACCAATGAAAGCTATCCTGGTTACAGATAATATTTAATGCCTAAAAGTAAAGTGAATGTCTTTTTTTTTTTTTTTACTGAATTTAAGATTTTTTAGTTTCCATTTAGAACCATAATGTAGGAATCTTAAAGGAAAGAGAGAGAATTGGTTTAGTCTAATCTTCAAAGTTTTGACACAGTTGCTGTCAGGGATCTTCTGCTTCCATTCACTCAAACTGAGCAAAGTTTGTTATGGCAAGACTTTCCTCTTGAGCATTAGGGGCCACTTGATCTCAGCTCGAGTTGATCCTTCACCCCTCCTCTCCTGCTGAGGACCAGAGGGGTTTAACTTCTTTCACGTCACAGATCCCATCAGCAGGGGGCTCACCAGGGAAGACATGAAGGGAAGATAATGTGCTAATATGGAAGCCTTCAAACGCCAACTCTGTGTCCAGTGTCCTGTGAGAACCAGGACCCAGAGTGTCTTGTGTACTAGTTATCGAATCTGCTGGTTTGACAGGTAGTCCACAGCAACAGATGTGTGTACAGTAATTGCTCTGTGTATTGGCAACCCCGGAGATTGTTCTGCCACTGCTCATCTACCACTAAAGCCTGGTTATTCAGACTAAATTGAACCACTTCCCTTGAACATGGCGTGCCAGTTGGCCCAGTGTGGAGTTTTGCCTCAGTTGAGCGAGAATGGTACCTCAGACACTTCCAACATCTGGCTGCGTTTTAGCGATCACTCGTTTCTCGAAGAGATGGTGAGAGAAAAGCAAAGAAAGAAAAAACATGGGCTGCAGTTTCATGGGAAACCACCACTGCATTATGCTGACAAGACAGACAGGGTGAGATTAATAAGTGAGCGTGATTAAATGTCATTGAGAGTTCAACAGAGTACCAACTTTTCATAAAGCGGGCACCAAGGGAATTGGGGAAAGATGGAAGTTCCTTGGAAGATGTTTTCAGAAATAACTTAAACCACTGAGACACTATGGGATGGCAGTAGACAAAAGGTGAAAACTGAGGAGGAAGCGTTTGGAAAACACATGAGCAACCTTTTGTTTTTCACTGACAGAAAATGGTGACAAGCCTTGGAAGTCTATTCCACAAATGTCTTTCCACTCCACTCGCTAACAATGTTAATACACTCTTTCATGATTTCTGGCAAACAAGAACAGCTCAAAATGAAATAAAATGGTGCACTAACTTTATTATCAAAAGGCTTTTGCGGCAGATGTGCCTTAGGAGATGTAGAAGATACGTTTTGGAAATGACAATGGGCAGGCGGTGCATGGAAAACAGATTCTCCCTCAGTTGTCTTTGTATCGTTTCCCAGGTCAATAACCTCTATGCAGATACCAGACTGCACTGCCTGACAGGCTGTACGATGGGAAACACAGGAGGAAGAGCATATTTCAGGAGCTTTCCAGCAGTGGCTTTAGATGTGCATGAGGATACAAACTGTAGACGGTCTGCTGCGAGGGACATTCTGGAAATAGTTTCCATTTTTTGAAGTCTTGTTTGATGTGATTTATTGGATTATTTTCCCTATAAAGGTGGAATACCAAGTGATAGTCACATCAGAGGAAGCACAACAGGGGATGACTTTAACAGAATTATGACTGCTCTTTAATTTAACAGATATAGTGCAACTTGACAGTGCAGAGAGCCAGTTCTAATGAATCATGATGCAGTAAAGCCATATTTTACAGTGTTGATCATATTCTCATTAATCTTCCCACCAATCTCATTAGGCTTTCTCTTTTGACTGAGGCTTTGCTAAATGACCTTGTTAATATATAACCTATACCTGCTTTAACCATAGAACGCACCCCTTTATACTGCATGGGACCCTGAAGCCTGTATATTGTTGCTCCTATAGTGAGTGGTGAGTCCTATCTCTAAGGACACTTACAGTGGAGCCCTTTTTAGCGGCATTCAATACATAAAAATAATGCTGAGCATTATAACAAAACCAAGCACATGTGGTGACAATAACAACATAATAATCTTGGCCCAACAACCACAACACTGCATTATTCAACACATCCTGAACAAAATGTGTGCTGAACTATCCAAATCACCCTGGCTCTGAATGGATATCCTTTCATTAAACAAAACAACAATGTGCTCTTGCGTTCCTCTGTGATTCCCATGTGTGACAACTATGCAAAAACTTGTCTCTTTACCATAAAACCATACCCATCAAATGGCAAATATCTGCTGTAGTGCAGTCATTGCGCATTGTAATGTAAACATTATGGCTTAGAGGAAATACAGAAACAGCAACTAGGATGTTTTCAAATTCATTTCATTTGCTGCATTATTACTGCAGTTTGTTGTTGGGTGATATCAGCCATGTAAATGGCCCATGTTCCTGGCTGGGAGAGGAAACAAAAGTGAGGCAATAAGCCATGAAATGACCCGTTAGAGAAGGAAGTGCTTTATGACATTGAGCTTGCAGTCATCTGGGTGAGGACACCCCTCTGTACAGTACATGTGTAGAAGAGCTTCTGTGTCCTTTAGGAAGATACAAGCGCCATGCTGCTTCTCTCTTTGTATGTTGAGGCTGTCAGCTAGTCCAGAAGATGAGGTTAAAGTGTCAAACACCATTACACGGGTGCCTTAGCCATGAGTTCCCCCCAAAATGTTGCCAGGTTTCCATTGATTTACCAGCCCTTTGTTTAGATCATCAGTCATGCTCAAGACCACACTGTCACCTTTAATCTGCAGCCGTGGTTGGCAGACCAGACCTCCCAGCAGAGAACACACACTTTGATCCTGGGAAAAGTGTTTTCATCTTGGAAATTGCCCTGATTGCTTCCAACAGTGTACCTTGGTCTCGCTTCATCACTCAGGTATTGACTTTGCCAGAGAACTATCAGCTGGTCGGCCTGGCTCACCAGCTCCCAGATCAACAGCCATGTCTCACTCGCTGCTGGAGCAGTCAGTCACAGGGGAAACATGACACTGGTGAAGAGGCACAGATGTGTTGATTCATTGCTGCTCGACTCGACAAAACAACTGCGGTGATTTTTTTGTGGTGAGGTTGCACACTTTTGACACCGTCTGCTTGGTACTTTGTTGAGGTGTCATGGTTTTCCTTGGGGTAGACAGGATGCCGCTGGAGCATATGTGCGGGAGACAGACGGTGTTGACAGTGACCCACTTCCCAGCATGCTCTCCTGTGGTGGGTGACAGACCTGCAGTCAGCTGGAAGAGCAAATAATGCTCACCTGCTGTCAGGGAGTGTGGTGACTGACACATGCCCAGACACTAAAACACTAATCTAGAACTACAGATACATCTGTCAGAAATTTCACTTTCAACAGCAAATACTGAAAACAGCACATTTTCAGTTTTCTGCAATGGCCAGCAACATCTTTAATCCCTTTGGGTAATAACTATGTTATAACAGCATTGCCATCACCACATTCCAACCTATAGCTCGTGATTGCTTACACTGAAATATAGTTTATTTAAATCTAAAATGCCAAACTTGCCAAGAATAAATGACTGTATTGGAAGAACTGGCTGTTTTGAGAGTATGAAAAGAGAGCTGTGATGTTTGGTGGTGTTTTGACCAAAGCATGTCACAGACATGTCTTTTAGACACCTGGGAACTATTTTAATATGTGGAAAAGGGGCACAATATTTCTCCTTTAAGGCCATCCATGTCAATGAGGAAGTGAATAGATGAGCTTCAGGCCCAGGTTTCACAAGGGAAAGATGCAGATCAGAGCAGAGTTTGAATGAAAGGATCCTACAGGAGCAAACTCAAACAAGAGTAAACATGTCTGACAGTAGATCAGATATTGTCTGAACTGCTGATACATAAAAATATTTAGACTTGTTTTAGACCAAGCATAAGAAAACACGGTACAGTATCTTGTGAGATTGTTGTCAGCTCTTAGCATTAAAAGACCTGGCAGTCAATTAGACAGGGATGGCAGTTTCTGTTGTACATGTCTGTTGGAGAAAAGATTAGATGAAAACAGTGTCTCTATCAGATCTCAAGATGTCAAACGTGCAGCAGCAGTTTAACAGCATTACCTAAAATAGAAATGAGTAGTCGACTTCCACAGGTCGACTACTGTTGCTTATTAAGATGTCTCTCTCTGCAGTCCCCTGCTGCAGGGGCCAGATGAGGAGCCAGGTTTTAGACTGGCAGGCCACCTCATTAGCCTTTTCCTGTAGGCGTCGGCTGTGTCACCTGTGCTTTGGCAGAGTGGCACTTGACTTGTGCAAGGACAAACATACAGAGAAAAAGAAAGAGGAAACCATAAGGAAAAATACAAACTAAGGGTGTAAACAAACCCTGAAATGCAGCAGCAGCAGCTGCTGCAGGAGCTGCCGGGGTACAGAGTTCAATCTGATTTCACTAGTGAATGCATTCTGAGGATGATTTTACTAGCAGGTAGTTTGGTTTGGTCTGAACCAAAGACAGCTTTGTGTGTTTGTTGTTTTTCCAGTGTTTAGGCCCCACACTGTCAAAAGAGCTCTGAGCTGCTCATCAGAATGAAGGAATGTGCATTTGTGACAGATACAGTACATGTTTAGACTGTCTCCTGTCTTTGCCTTAACTTAATGTATATCTCTGCTGTTCATGATGTAACAGTGAAGAACACATGACAGGACAGGTTTCATTTCATTAAACACAATTAACTGCTGCACATGTCTCAGCATAAAACCCAGTTGAATTGTTTTCTTGAGTAATTTCAGATCACATCCTCCCTGCTGACACTTCACTCCAGAGCTCTGCTCCAATAGAAACATTGTCTCTGTTTTGGAGCCACCTCAGGTTTAAATGGCACTGGCTGGAAATGCTGAAGTGAAAAGACCAACAGGATACATGATGAACACATAGACAGTGCAATTAAAGACATCTATGCAGGAGTGAATGTTTAGTGTGTATACTTCTAGGCAGAAACACCCTCATCAGTGACTCCTGGTCAGCTGCAGCAGTTGGTGCATGTCTTCCCCCTACTCTCTTCTTCTACTTTACTATATCGATCACACTCTGCTCTGACAGAAAACCTTTCCATCTTAATGAGTGATAAACAGTAAAAAAAAAAGTATGTTCATAAGCTTCTACAGCATTCTCATTGAACTGAATGAGGGTCTACCCCTGCACTGATGCTGGCTCATAACGACACACTGCTGGTATTGATCCCTCAGTCTTGTATTTCTATGGAATTATGAAAAAGATAGCTCAAAACATCTTACAGTGTAAAAATAAAACTGTGATTGGAAAAGCTATAGTGTACTGTATGTAAAGGAGACACTGTTTCTTTTTTTCCCAGTTAGAAAATAGATGTTATTAGGTTTCTGCACTCATAGTTGGAGGGTGGGGTGGTCAATTTTGACGTTGCTCTCCGAGCTGATCGATGCTAAAGTAAGGCCACTGCAAAGTTTCTCGTTAGAAAGTTTCTGGTTTGAGAGGTAGTTGAGTTCAAGAAACAATAGAAATGCTGGCCAATCCATTTTAGTTTAATTTTAGACAAGATCATGTACCACCATCGTTGAAAACATAATGGGCCACATCTGAACTGTAAGAGGCTCACATCAGGCTCAGGTTCAGTCTCTCTCTTGGTTTACCAGTAACTTACTGACATTTAATTAAGTTAGTGCTGTTCCTTGGCTCAATAGAAAGAGCGTCTTGATCAGACTCATTTTAGAGAACCATTATTCACTGACTATTAGCCTCGTCTTCACCTGTAAGGGGGTTAGATTTAGTAGCTGTAGAGTTCCTCTGCTCGTTTTCTACAAGAACAGTAATACAATGAAAACTTTTGCACAGCAGCACCACAATCAGTTTCAACAAAGGATTGAGCTTTCTCAAGCCAAGATAACAGGTGTGCTGTACTGGTGGTACAGAATATATTGTCAGTGAACCTAATCTGGCTGTTATTACATTTCCAACCAATTTCATTGCTGGCGTCTTTTTCATCAATAGTGTGAAACAAAAGTTTCAAACTTGGAATAAATAGGTGCAGATAGTCAATGCACTCTCAGTGGAAAAGTGAGGTGGAAGAACTGTTCGCTCACTATCGTTATCTGATATCTGGTGAAAACTTCACAGCCCGGGGGGAGGCAGGGGAGAAAATGATGGTGGCTCACCTTTACGATTTCACACTGATCCCCTGACTGTAGAGAGATGTTAATCCTGGCTCTGTGTAATCCACGGCTGCTCTCCGCTCACTCTTAATGGAGAGCCACAGTCCCACTCCCCTCACTGTCTCTGTTTCTGATCTCATTCAATCACACACAGCCTGCGACTCCACTTCTTCTGACAATTATCCCCCCATCCTCCTTCTGCACTCACTCTTACCCTCCACATTCAACCTTCTCTGTCCTCCGCTGACCTCCTCCTTCACACCTCAAGCCAATGAATAAATTTGGAACTTAATTACATTTAAGAAGAGGACACGGGGGTGCAGAGGAACTGTGTGTTCAGACTGTTAAAACAAGACGGCCGTGCTCAAGTTCATTGAGTGTTCCACCTGACTTTCATGTCAGCGGTGGCAACGCTTGGATTTTCTTGGCGACTGCTTAATGCATTCTGGGTCATGAGCTTTTAGAATGTTGTTCATCCTTAAAGTCCTGGGGTTGTCTGTCCACGCGCCAGGTTCATTTGGCTGTAATTATTGTGTGGGGTCTGTTGTAATGTATGCAAATAGCTCTGGCTCTTCCAGGGATTAGTCTGCAAAGACAAATGCACAAGTGAATGTGTGTAGGGATAAATACAGTAGCTCTGCAGTGCAGCAGAGAGTTAAAGTTACCTTGAAAACTTTTCCTCAGGCTCAGTCAGAAAAAAAGATGTTTCACCAAGAAGCTGTTTTTAAGACTCTGCCATCGATCTCTCTGCAGCTTTGTGTTCTTATCCTCACTGGTGATGTAGCCTTTGCCCTGTGTTGGTTCTTTTTTCTATTTTTTGGGAGGGATAGCATTCTGTGTGAAAAGATAAAATCACTTTGAACATGTGGGGAATTATTGGAGATGTCTGCAGGAATTAGAACATTCCTGGTGTGTCTCTGCGTGTGGACCTGCCGTGGATTAGAACAGGTTAGCTCATCGCTAACTGTGGCCCATCCTGACATAAATACATTCTTATTGCATTAGGTAATTATGTCAGGTGTTGATTCTCTTTGCTGCTGCCTTCCTACAACTCAGGCCCTCGCTGGCAAAAAATAGCTCATGTTTGTGTTTGGGATCGGTTGCTAAGCGGGGTTTATTTTTATGACAGGTGTTGCTATTAGACGTCTCCCTGTCTCTGTCTGAACGGTGAGGATGTAACGGATGAAAAAAGGTGATTTGACACGTGAAGCCTCTCCTCAGCATCAGTCAGTGTGAGGAGACAGCCTTGCAGCAGGTCCTAGCGCAGCGGGACGGAGGGATGGTGAGGGATGTGATGTCACCTTGGGAGC
Organism: Decapterus maruadsi; assembly: GCA_030347415.2. Lineage (NCBI taxonomy): Eukaryota > Metazoa > Chordata > Actinopteri > Carangiformes > Carangidae > Decapterus > Decapterus maruadsi. The sequence continues at coordinate 2,775,454 of CM064889.1, read as the reverse complement.
AGAGCTGATTGTTGTTTCGTGCAAGCTCCTCCCTCCTCCCTCCCTCGCCCTTCAGAGCTATCAGCTCCACTTCCCCTCACCCCAACTTCAAAACACCTCCAGGTTATGTAATGCTGCTGGAAGAGCTTGACTGAGACGAGGAGCAACTTTGAAACATAGCCATTTTAAGGGCAGTAGTTGTACTGCACTGTCCTTGACCTGTTCCCATTGGCTCAGTCTTTAATGAGCATCCACATCTCATTCTGCTCACCATATGAGGAGCAATTCTGGATCTTCCCTCATGTCCTCCTGCAGTTTGTTCTCATTTGTCCGGCAGAAATCTCCCCCCTACCCCCACCCATCCCATCCCCTGCCCTGCTATTTGCAGAATGATTGGAAAGGTTCAGCGAGGTCTGTGCTACAGCTGTGGCCCACAAAACGGCTCTTAAATGCCACATCCCGTTATCAGGGATGAATGCAGCCCCACAATGGCAAACAACAGCTGGAATATGTGCTGCAGAGATCTGCTTTTAGGGCAAGTAGCCAGGTGTCATCTCTAGATGGATACATACATAGATACACACAGAAGTATGGATACATAGACAGACAGCAGACAGACGCTTAGACTTCAAATAAACTTGCAGGTGAAGAGTTAGATTCCAACTCAGAAAGCTTCCCATTGTCATTTTATTTCAGAAGAGAAACATTTTCTAGACACGTTTCATTTCTTTCTCTTTGTACTTCCCCCAGTATATCAGATGCAGTTACCTGTGTCTGAGCTGTGCATGTCGAAAGCTTTGCATGTCGACTGGTTGTCACTGGTTGTCAATCTGTGAGAGTTTCAGGCTGTTGTCATTGTAACTTTGTAGGACTGTTGCTCCACTGCCATGTGTGGCCTCTCGCTTGTTTAACACCTCTCAGGAATGAGGGGTCATTGATTTTATATTTCCTTAGTGAGTCCTGGTGCAGCCCCTGATCGTGTATCACGGAGGTCTCCCAAATTTCCTATCTGGCTTCTTCAGCTGTAGAAGATAAGCCATAATGGTGTAATTTCAATTTATCCTAATTCCTCTCCATTTGAAAATAGTTTTACAGTGTGACTAAGAACAGACTAATGGTTCCAATGATTGAAATTGAAAATGAAATCTCTGCCTCCCACCCATTGAGCGTGGAGGGATAAAGAGCCGCGGGTGAAGACAAAGAAAAGAAAAGGAAGTTGGAAAGGCAGCTACGGTATCTTCCTGCTGATCTGTGCTGCAGTGGATGTGCTCCACTGCCAGAGGAGTGGGAGGAGAGAGAGAGAAAGCAAATCCATAAGAGCTGAGAAGTCTTCACATGCACAGTCACCTGCATTGTCAGAGTCACAGTGAAAACACACACGCACATGGACTAGAGGAAAATGTGCTGCTCCATTGTTCCAATGTTTCCCATTCTCCACACATCTATTGTCTGACATCTGTGGGAGACTGGGGGTCTACAGAAGAGCCACAGAGATAGTAATTAAACAGAACATTAGCCTAATTGGAATTCAAAACTTGTAGAAAATGTATAATTTCATTAATACAAATATGATATCAAATTTTGATATACACAAAGGATTTAACAGTGACGTTTCTACTCTAAGGGAAACATAGTTTAAAATAGCACACTAACATGACGGCAGGTAAACAACGAGTTTGGCTTTGTTGTGAACTGTACTTTGACTTTGAGAGGTCACTTGTTAGCTGCTCTGAAATGTTAAAGACTCAACAACACTTGTGAATGTTGTGTTCTCTCTGCCAGTTAACACAGTTAAAAGTAGCTGTGGGGCTTGTTTAATTCTGGGCTTACTGAGACTGACACACAAATCTGTGCAACTATTGGATGATTTTAAATGTGCAGATCATTTACAACATCATTACCTTTAAGGAGAGTGGAGGCAGTGGTACTCCCGTGTATACACCTCCATCTATTAATGCAGGTGGATTATTGACGTGGACTTTTGGTCTGTGCCTTGGCTGCCACTCTCTGCACTCACCAGTCACAATAGGGAAACCACGCATCCTCACACTGCTGCAACGCGGAGTCGTGACTGCCAGCTCTGTGTTGCAGTAAAATGCGTTACTTAATTCACAACAAGTTTCTTCCACTTCATTCCGCTCAATTCCTAGAAGGACCTTGTTAGAGGAGCTGGGGGTCACGGTCAGACCTGTTAACTAGTGATTAGTGAAAGCTGCATGATGCAGGGTGCAGTGTTAACACATGATTTAAACGAATGTGTTTAAATCCATGTCTGTGACTGTGAGCATGTCTTTACCAAAACCCTCCCTCCACCTGACAGATGTGACACATCAAGATGCTGATTACTGCACAGCCATAAATGTGCAGGATCATTTAGAAATCTGCAAGATAGTCAGAATGAGTGAGTCAGTGTGAAGCTTCCAGGATTGGCAGCAGTGGAATAACATGTCAGTGGAGCTCAGGAGATCATCACTATGACTGTGTGTTGTGGCTTTATTTGTCATTTAAGTCAGTTTAGTTAAAATTTTCTTGTGGGGTGAAGCTACTTTACACGGCAAAATGTCATTATACCACATATTTATTCCATTGCATTGTGTGTGTAAACAGGGAGTGAAACTCCTTCTTTCCTCGTGGCTTGTTTTGTTCAAAAACAGATCAAGCTACCTCAACTGTTTAGGGAATTAGCTTTCTGTGATTGCAAAGTTGACATGTTTTATTTCAACATCATAGATTAGAGGAGACAAGCTCTTAATTTCACATGAAGATGAAGTGTCTGCTTTGTTACCCGGTAAATATTGATTAATGACAAAAATCATCAGAATGAAAAGAGGAGAGTGAGGGAGAGATGTGTTTGTGTTGCTCATTATTTTGGAGACTGTTGTTTTGCAGGGGAACAATCTCACGAGTTGGGCTGCGTTGCTTCTCTGAGGCTCTGCCATTAATGATTTCTAAACGAGCAGTCGATTAACATTCACACTGAATAAATAGTGGAGATTTCTCCTTTCTCTGTGGCTGCGCTCTCCCACCCCACCACAGCTAATTAATTGCAGCCTGCACTTGAATGCGGTAGATAAACCACTAAAGTTGCAGCTGTCACTAAAGTGATGGTTATCTATTGTGGCCACGGAAAACAAAGTCAGCATGCTGCATATTAAATGTGCACGAGAGGATCAGGTCCCAGGCCTGAGCAGATGAAGTCTCTACCAGAGCAACAGTCTGCAGGCTTCAAGTCCATGAGCAGTGAGAGTTGGTTCTGAGGTGGTCGGTTACAACGTCTTAGTGTTTGTTCTCAATGCCTCATGGCTTCTAACTACACTCTCTCCATGCATTTTAATGGACCACCTGCTTATTCAGGCGTTCATGTTCACATCACCAGAATGGGGAAAAATGTGATGTATTGTGCACATTGTTGGTGCTACTTGTAGATGTAGATGTTTTGAGTATAGACACAAAGCTACTTCTATTTCAAATGAATGGTATTGATAGATCAGAGTGCAGTCTATAAACAGTAAAGAAATTAAAGTAAAGTAAAAACAGGAAGCACATGCCAGCGCCAGTGGAAGAATTAAGACTCTTTGAATACAGCAAAAATAGTTTTAAGACAAAAACACAACATAATTGAAGTTTAAAGTAACTACTTTTATTTTGGTGAAATGTTTTCTCTCTACCCTTCACTTAATAAGGATTGCTCCAACATGACAGTCAACCAAGCAGCGGTGACACTGGGACAGGATCACTGTGGGTCATGGAGGTGCTATAGTGACACTGTGCCTCGTTTACAGACTGACAGGCGGGGAAATGGATCTGTGAATAGCTTGTCACTCAGGTTGTTCCAAATGTACCGGCGCCCCAGAGTCAGGCTTCACCGCGCCTGTCTTCCTCTCTCGCTAAAATTATGCTTGGCACTTGTTCAGTCCAATTACCATCTACTGCTGGTAGTCGGCAGCGGTGCACAGATGTGCCCCCCCTCCTCTTCTCACTCTTTACACTTTTCTCACCTGAAGTCTCGAGCTGCATTGTTCTCAGGGGCCCGTCCACGAACCAGCGCTCATTGTGCAAACAGTCAGCCCTCCTGAGTCACTGCTTCCCCAGCATGGTGTAAATCAGTGTGAGCTCCAGGTCTGTCATAAGGACACCTGCCACGCTGTAGTCATTTAATTACAGGAGATATCCAATGCCGAGCTGACAGGCAGGAGGCCCTAATGGAGCTCTGATGAAAGGAATACAGAGGAGGCCAAAAGATGTTCATTACAGGGAGATTGGGAACAGTCAAGAAGTTTGTTGACACAAGTCTTTTGCAGATCATCACCATGGACTAATAAAAACTGGATGTAGTGTCTGTGATGTCACCCCACTCACCCACCTGCCAATCAGAGTGACCACACACCTAGAGGAACTGCAGCTTTTTGACAGGTTGCTACTGTGCAAGCAATCAACCTGTTGGACTAAAGAGGAAGTTTTGAGAACTATGAAGTTGATCAGAAAATAGGACAATAGATCGTAGTAGATAGATCAAGTTTGTTGTTCAAAGTATTTTGTTTCCCTAAGATGAACAGAGTGAATAAGCTTACAGGTTAGCAGCAGTCTTCCAAAGGAATCTCACTGGTATTTGCTAATGTTCGACTGAAGTTTTGTTTTCCCAGTCACTTACTCCACTGTTTCCAGCTTTGTTGGGATATTTCAGGTTACTTCTAGCCGTTTAGCCTGCTGTCATTCCAATGCTCATGTCAAGCCCAAGTAAGTGCCACAGGGTTTGAAAACATCAGTGTCAAACAGTAGTGTATCTTGTTGTATGGAGTCAGTCAACACATTCCTGCTCTCTGTGCTTTTTTTGTTTTACTCCTGAAAGGGCATCTGGTGATTAGATCTCTTTGCAATCTGTTGCTGGTGTGCTATCGCCTCATGTCACCAGTCGCTGACCTTTCAGTGTAATTTTGTTTCTGTTTGGACTCTTTTGTCCCCTGACACAGGCAACCATATGTATCGGAGCAATGATGTTCTGTGCTTTGTTGTTCAGTCTCTGTGTAGAGGGCAACGTTAGCATGAAAGATAGGCCACATTTGCAGGCATCATAGCATGCAGCAGATAACGTCCACAAATTAGTGCACATATCTGGTGTGCCTGTACAGCTGTACAGTTGTAGACTGTTAGCCTTGCTTTATTTTCCAGTTATACGGCTTGACATTTTGAGTCATCCTTTTAAGTGCAGTGTTGTTTTTCTTCATAGACCCTCCAAAAAATCACTGCACATTTGTCCAGTACAAAATAGGCTAACCAATGTAATCTGTCAGTTACTGATGCTGATCTCAAACGTGCCAGGCCTGGAGAAAATGATGTTCATGGAGTTCTTCTGCAAACAGAAGAACTAAATAAGCAATGGTCTTACATTTTTGAAATGTACCATCTCTGTGTAGAATAGCTGAGTATGGTGCATTGCACAAGTTTTCTTACCTTTCCAACAAAATCCAAAAGTTGTGGATCCACTTCTGTTCTCTCTGTAACTTATATGAGTTTGGCACAGGTTACTGTTTGAGGTTTCGAGGCATTTTCAAATTTCATTTTCTCATTTTTTTCCTCTCGCCTGGAAGCAAGAAGAGTCCGTCCTCATGTAGTGAGGATTAGAAAACGAAGAGCAGGACAAACAGATACCCCCCTTCGACTTGAACTAATACATTGCTGATGCTTCAGGGCAGGGAACAAAATCATCATTTCATAATACAGCTTCACTTGTAGCTTTACCCTATCGCCTACACTCCAATCGCGACTCCCATGAACCCATTAGAGGGCAAATGCTCTTTTTGGCTGGTTTCCATGTGCATTACTCATGCGGTGAGGGGGGAGACTGGCATGAATTGAATTTCAGATTTCGCAAACAACTTGGGCAGGTGGTGGTCACTCCAGGACACAGCTCAGGCCTCTGAGTGACAGATGATTTGATCACACATCTCTTCACATGCTCGCTCTGCCAGTGGTTCCTGTGAAGAGCATTGTAACCCTGCCAAACTCCAGAGAGGGAAGAGATGAAGAACACCTCCCTCTCTCGGCCTCCTATCTGTCTTCCTGTGAATAAGTTACCTGCCTCTCTGCTGCATGTAGGACAAGTCAGAGAGTTGCTCAGGGGAGTCACTAAGGTTTGATAGACTACTACTGCTTAATAATGCATGATGATGTCTACTTATCCAATTTCAGGCATATGCAAAGGATGGTGCACATGCTTTGCTACTTGTGGATCAGTGACCTTGCAGAATTACAGTAGCAATGTATTTTCTGCATGAGAACATAAAAGGGCTTGCGTGCTCCTCATAAAATACTCCACTGACATGATAGGCAGTGATGTATTGTGGTGGTTTCTGTTCTTGGCTATGCCTGCATGACTCCTGACACCTCTGACTTCTCCACTTTGATCAAAGGTGCAGAGTGTTTATGAAGTCATGCCCACAAGGTCAGGAGGAGTGTCTTCTCTGTCCTAATGCAGCAGGTTGAAGACAACATCTGTTGCCTTTTCATCATTATTGTTCACTTTCATCTCTTAACATAGAGCATGTTACCCTGGCAGCCAGGCAGGCCCCTGCAGATCCACACTGTCTTGACTTGAATCGACATTTTGATTGAAATGCATTGACAACTACCACATGGACTCATTAAATTGTTGTTATACTTCTGTATTTTTGTTTATTACCTCATACCTGCAAGACCAAAAACATCCCCATCAATGTACTTCAATTAGCATGTTTTCATAATAAATTATTACAATAGTTGTTAAACATAATTACTGTGGCATTATCATTGTGAGCATAAGCACGCTGACCATTGTATTTCTCTGCAGCATTTTGCCTTAATGCAGTTGAGTTGCATTCTGTCAAACACTTATTTCATCAGTGCCTTCAATTTTTTTCTTTGTGAAATCAATGTGTAGCCACACTGTAGCCACATTTCTCCCCAGTTGTTGGACATTGATCTTTACAGAATAAGTCGATAAAAATGATGGTTCACAAGGGAAGCATTATTTCAAGTAAGAACAAGACACCTTGCAGGGAACATATTGAAGAAAAATTAAGTTTGATAAACAGGTGGGAGGAGGTTAAACACAGTGATGCAGCAGATGGTTGCTGCTCGCTGTTATTCATATTCAAAACTTTGCCTACAGAGGTAATGTGTGAAATGGCTCTCTGCATGAACAGAGTTTGATGCCATAATGTCGTTAAATTATAAACTTGCGTCTTGAATCTACCGACAAATACAGATACAGTGGACCAGTGGCGCCAAGGCAGACCTCTGTTCATTTATGACACATCTAAAATGTAATTCTTATCAAAGTGAGTTCATGTAGTTCTCCTGCAGCTCATTATCACCTGTAAACCATTCATCTGCCACCTTTTACCTCATGTCTCTCAAACGGCGATTAATCCACCCCACTGCGACGCAATTAGTTTAATCTGCATTCAGCCGGGCTCATCATCACCCACCAGTCCCTCCATTCATTTCCCATGGGCTTTCTGGGCAGCAGTTACTTCCGACCTCTACTGCAGCGCCACAGAAGTTTAGGTGAATTTTAATAAAGAGGCAATGAATCTGCTTCTCCTGCTCATATTCCTCTGGGGTTTGGATTGTTGAAACCCTGCAGGGAATGACCTTGTTATTTGAGAAGAGTATAGATTTTCATGAAAACTCTGAAGAAATGCCTCAGTTCATTCTCTCACGGCTGAGTGACACCCTCCTCCTTCAGTTGTTGACAACATGCTTGCCTTTGTTTGTTTCCTTGTAAGGGGATTATCAATCTGATCCTCAGCTTTTTTCTTTTGCCTGGCATTACAATAAATAAGTGGCTCAAGATAAGCTCTTGTGATGCTCCTGAGGCATTTCAGATTAAAGTCAGGCTATGCCGTGGTGCCTGAGCTGGGTCGCTCCGGCTCTTAGTGCACCACTGGTGACACAATCTATTTCACTGAGGTATTTGGACCGTAGCGCAGGTCGTGTTATTTCAGGCATGTTAGGGCTAACCTCGTGCTCTCTGTCTGTATTTCTGCCTTAGTGTTTAATCTCCAGGTTGGTGCCAAGGGACATGTCTCAGGCCCGGTTCTTTGCCCCCCCAATCCCAGCAGGGGACCACCCTCTGCCATCCCACATTAACCACCAGCAGGATAGATCACAGGTCACACATGAGAGGATTTGACGGCTGCTCGCCATACGAAAAGGTTAATGTCATGCTTGTAAGGTGATTAAAATTCATGGCGAGGAGGAGGGGAGAGGGGAGGGCGAGGTTGGGTGAGGTTAGGTTTGGGGAAAGCGGTGTATGGGGGGGGGGGGGGGGGGTCTTGGTGCCACGGGTTTGTTTCAGCTGCTTCAGGGACATTGCCTTTGCCACCTATACTGCCACACAACAAAAATGCTAATTCCTGACGTTGAAGTGGGGCGGCAGAGAGCGGTTAGAGAGATCAGTGTAGTTGTAAACAGAGTTGGCAGGTAAAACATGTTGGCTTTGAAGGGGTCGTTTTTGGCACAGCAGCGTGCTGCAGGCTGAGACTCAGCCATGTGAGTAACCAGGACATCTTTCATGCAGTTCAGTGGATCTCACCTGGAAAACAGGCCCAGACTGACAGAACTACTGAGCAGCCAGTCCTGTGGCAAGAACCAGACAGCTGCCATACAGCTGAACTAAACTAGTGTGAACAAACAGCAAACAACAAGGGCTTGTACAGCAGCATCACATATTACAATGCTACTGTAATGTGTAATGGTGTATGTGTGTATATAATTTAGATTTATTGTGTTCCGATTTTTCTGTAAAATTGAATCCTTAAATTCTGTTGGTTTAACTGTAGGTACATAAATTGCATCTTTCAATAGGCTACTGTATAAAAATTGATAGAATAAAATACAAATATTGCAAAATGATTATTTTAAAAAATAATTTCTTAACCCTAATATATAATAATGGTGTTTTATAATAATTACATTATAATAAATGATGGTCATTTTCCATAAAATCAAATTAAGTATGTAATCAATACATGTGAATAACCCACTTAACACCTGGAGTGTCAGTATGTGCATTGTCTTGTGTGCAAGGTTTAGTTGATTGGAGTGATACAGTGCATGGTGCAGCCTGCCTGCATAGAGGAACACTGAGTGAGTTTCTGACCAGTTGATGCACTGTACAAACTTTATACATAGTACACACTTAAACTGGTGTATTATGTTGAGATGGGCCTTCTTGTAGGCAGTGAAAAATCCACTGCTAGTTTGTGTCTGTTCACAGCTGTTCAGTGCCTGCACTGTATGTCTGTCCGGCATTATGCTCTGGTACTGTATGGCTAACTGAGGGAGAGTATCCCTTTAATACTGTAATGATTTACTCACTGTCTGTTAAGGTATTGAATACATTTAGAGGTAGTTAATAGTTCTCCTCATCTTGTTTGTGCGTCATGTTCACTCTGCATCAGTTGAGGCTCTGAGAAACTGCTCCTGAACCGTAACTTATCTCTGAAAAGCACAGTGATGAAACACCTCTGCCAGGCTGCAGCTCGTGTGAGCATTGTTTCAAGTAGAGTGGGGGGCCTCAGAGGGGCATGTAGCTATATCCTGCCTTCCCTTTATCAGATTTTCCCCAGGTACCACCAGTTGACCTGTAGCTGAACCTCTCACCGATCAATAAGCATAAATCTCTCCACTGGCTCGAGTGTCCCACCCTCACCAACCACCTCTGCTTCATCTCCTGCAAGTCAAATCTCATTAATAATCCTGGGACATTCCTCGTTCCAACATGTCCTCTGATAAATTCCCCTCTCTCCTCACCCTGGGAGTCAACCATTTGAAAAACGCAATCCAAGATTCAGCTGGTTTGGAGACTTCAGACCTTGGGGAAGCAGCGTGGTTTCAAAGTGGATATCTGGAGCAATCCCAAAACTGGTAGTAAGGCGTCGTTAGTCTTGTTCTCAGTGCAGTTCATTAGCAGCAGAGCTTGACAAGGTTAAAGCGTTCTACAGCAGTGAATAGACTCCTGACCTTCCCCTTAATTACCTTGTCACATATATTAGTAAATCTATAAGGGTAGTTACTCTTCTGTGAGACATAAGATTAGTGCTGTCAGTGAGCAACTTTACTGTTGGTTACTGACAACTGAACTGCTTTGTGTGTGTTTGCTTCTTTTGCTCAGCTGCTTGTGAGGTCCATATTTCCAAATGACCCCAGAGTAATTAAAGAAACATCCTCAGAAGTAAAAGGATTAAGGTGGATCTAAGGGTTTATATGAGTCTTTGAAAGTGCTTTGCACTATAGACTGGATAATTGCTGTGTCACTAAGTGACATCTTGACAGTGTGTTACTTCCAGCTTATCTAATGATAGATTTTTTACAGTCATGCCATCAATTCCACAAGAGTTTAAAGTCTCAATAACATGTAAACAGGTGAGTTACAGGTATATGAAGTCTCCCTGGCCTTATTTGAACTTGCATCAAAGTATTCTAATATTTACTAAGAAGAGAGAAGTTGTATCTAGAATATTAATCAGCACGTACTCTAAGTTGGTAGATCAGACACTAGTCCGTGCATCCCTAGTTAGCACCTTAGACAACAGGTTGCCATGGCATCCTGCAGTGCATGAGCAGAGCAGAATAACTTCTCTAATTAACAGAGTAACTTAATGATGCCATATACTGTAACTGCTGATGTCTCTCCATTTGGAGTTAAGACCTTTCTTTTACTTGGTTTACTTGGTTGGGTGTGGCCTAACCTTGTCTCTGTTATAGTCAAAATATTGTCATTGAGAAAAAAAAAGGACAGTAATTCTCATTCTTCAAGTTACTATCACCGAAGAGATTTCACCGCTACATGCTTCTTGCTTGTCTTGTGACAACAACATTTATACACCTGCGTGGTTTAACACGGCTGCATGCAACATGACAACCGACAGGCAGTGCTGTGTAGCCTCTGCAGCCACTGAGCAGAGCTGGGCTGGCTGACAGAGTATAGAAAATTGCAATGTGATTCAGCTTGGTGTATCGAATGGTGAGCCGTGGGACTGTCTGCCTCTGTCAGAGGGAGTTTATGATGGCTTTCTTCAGCTGTCGTCTTGACAAAATGCCATGTGCTCATCACCTGTGGGCAGCGTGGGGGTGGGCAGCTTTACTGTTTTTTTGGGCATGTGTAAAAGATGTTCTTGCAGCAGAAAGTGACACATGCAGACACAGGAGAGGGCAGCAAAGATAGATGAACTGATCTGGCTGATGGGAAGACAGATGGGTAGAAAAAGGAACCAGTTCTTAAAGGGATAGTTCAACATTTTGGCAAACTGGCCCATTGCCATAATCCATATACTGTAGATTTAGGAGTAGGTTCATTACCTTTAATTGTTGGTGCAAGCTATTTTTAAAACAGCGGAGCAGAGCCATGAGCTGCTCAGAGCTATGCTACGGAGGCTGATGGGATTTCTTGGTTTCCCTCATCAAACTCATCAAATACACAATGCAACACAAGGGTAAAAGGTAATGAACCTACCCCTAAAAATATAGGGATTATAGGCAATGGGCCAATTTCCCAAAATGTTGAACTATCCCTTTAAGCAAAAAACAGCTCCATGTGGCCACCACTTCCCCCACTGTACAGCAGTGAGTGAAAACATTTCATTCAGTGTAAATAAAGTTTTAGACTATTTAGATAGTTAATAATAGCAATTTTCTCTGTTGCCTTTTTTTTTTGCGTATTTCATCGCCTCAATTATCATTTCAAGCTAAATTTCACTGTTTCGGTTGTTAAATTGGTCTCAACCCCAATTCCTTGTAGTATTAGAAGGTGTTAACATGGCTGCCTGAAACTTAAATATACCCTGTGTCACAGGAGATTTAATTTTCCACGTATAAGTGTTTCTTTTTTCCACCCTCTCTGCGTCCTTTGACCAGATGAGCGTTAGCAGTTCTGACAGGGTTATTGCTTCCCCTGGTTGCCCTGCTGTCTGCATCTCTTGATCTGTAGAGACAGGGCCAAAGTGAAACAAGCGGCCCCCTCCATCACCACCGCTCTGCTCACTCCTCTTCCTGGTAGTCTCCCTCGCTCTCTCCTTTTTTGTCGCACCCACCCTCGCGATCACATCACATCTAATCCGTCTGGTATGTCAAACACACTAGAGATTTATATCAAGGAATCAGGGGACAGTTTTGTCTGTGCATGTGAACATATGTGTAGTGGGTAAAATCACTTTTACATCTTGACCTAAAAGCTGACTGTTGACTTTATAGCATGTTTGTGTCAGCAACTGTTAGATTTGGTCTTCATCTTAGTCTTAAGATCAAAAGTCCAAAAGAGCCGACCAGAGTTTCCTTACTTTCGGTTTCGTGGACATGAATGAGAATAACGGAGATTCGGCGGCGTTATGGTCGGAACTACGACGGTAACCGAACCTCTTTGAACCTCTGACTTTAATTATTGATGAATGAAAACATGAGTCTGTCTTGCGCCGGTCGAAGAATTCTAAGGTGCGCATGGAGGCTCATAAATGTAGTGTGAAAACACTTCGCTTTTCCAAAACTCCTCGTTGTCCCTTTAACCTCTACTCAACAAAGCTCTAGGCAGTTTAGTCTCATCTTAGACAGTCAAAACTCTATTATTTTTTAAGTCACTTGATGGTGAATTGGCAAAAAAAATATGTTTCACTCTAGACTTAATTACTCTGGTTTAAAATAAGACACCAATCCTCTGATCTTACATCAACAATAATGAGTTGAATTGAGCTTTACACAGAGTTTGTTTGGTCAGATGATGTCTGATGATGACTGAGAGACCCGTGTTTCGGCCCAAACACTCTATGGAAGTGATTGCTGACGGAAAATAGGACTATTTAGGACTTTTGCGTATAGAAACGATCCTAGAAAGAGCCAGAGGTAGCTGGTTAGCACCTGAATCCCTCCAATGTGACCTGGTGTTACCTCAGTTTGGTGTGTGGTGTAGCTCAAGGTGTCTTGTCAGGTTTATGAGTGTCTACTCAGTGGTTCAGTAGCTGCAGGGCTTCTCTTCTGCCAGCAGTACTACACATGAACTTTCTCCCTCAGCGGGCGGCCCATCCTGCTGTTGTTTTCCTTTCCCCAACACCATGCGATGTCCAAGTTTGCCCAGCTATAATATTTAATTGTATACAGTAGCCAGGTCCAAGCTGGCACTGATGGAAGTGCAAAGTCCACACAGATGACATATAGTGCAATTATTCAATTTAAAGATCTTGAACATTATCATGTGTAATAAACAATCAAATGCCTATTATTTTTTAATATGAAAGTCCTGTACAGAGAAGTGTTCACATTTTGTAAACATTTAATAATTTATCATATGCAGTTATACACCTTAGATGTATTTCATTCTCTTTCACAAAACCATCACTAACAAAAAGAGAGCTACTGTACACTACCAAATTCAAGGGCTAGGACCTGGGGTTACTTAAATATTCTCCTTCTGGGGAGGAAAAGCTTAACTTTTACTCTTTTGCAAGAATATGTGGTTGTCATTCATGTGCACACACTTGTAATCACAGATTGTTGAGTACTTCTAACTGTCCAGCACTGTCTCTTTCCATCCTCCATTGCCTCCATTCATGTCCTCCATCTTTCCTCTCCATCTCAATCATGTCTAAGTAACAGCCTTCACCTTGTCCCTGCTCTTTGATCTGGTCTGAGCTCTCTAAAACCTCTCACTCTGCTGCTGTGGATGGTAGATTGTCTATTTGAGGCACATGTACACTGAGTAGTCACTCTTCCTCCCTTTCCCTCTCCTGTAGTCATCAGATCTGAACAACAGTAAACACTTGTGTTGATTCAGCTGGCTGACAGACATAAGTCCCTTTACACAGGCAGCACTATGAGCACACTGCAGCTCTCACCCATGTGTGCTGCTTTCCCTGTCTAAAACCCAGTGCATGGCTCTGAATCTGCCAGGGTTAGAGGTTTGATACTCACTGGGACCACACATGTTTCCAATGTGTATTTTCACAGCATTTTAAGTTTCAATTGAATATTTTCTTCACTTCTAAGCATTCAGATATCAATCCAAACCATTCCTCTGTTATGTGATATCATATACTATATCTTTATGGGCTCTAATTTTCTTCCAGTCACTCATCTTGTCTTTGGCTCATTTTTTTGCAAGATATTTTGTGGGATTCAGTCCCAGGGCTTGAGGCTGACAAAGGTCTGCCAAGGGTCTACAACGTATGATGGAATAATGATGAAGAAAGTACTAAAATACCTCTTACAATTTGTCTCTCTGTAGATTTGATTGCTTCAGCTACAAACCGATGTAAAGATGTCTTAATTTCTCAGCACAGTATGCAGAACGCTTTCTTAATCAAAACATACACAGAAAAATGTGCATCATATTGTCAAGGTCCATCATCAGCAGACCTCAGATCAACTGTTGAACTGACCAGTCCCAGTCACCGTTTATATAGTTTACTGTTAAGTAAGGTGATAATTGCTGATCAGACTTTTTCTTCAGCAGCAACTCAGAACATCTGCTCCGAGTTCAGTGTTATTTTTTTCTATATTTAATCTTTGCATATCTTGCACCATGAAACCTGTCATTATCTGCTCTTTTTGTTCCTTTATTCTGGAAGCCTGCTGGGTAAAACCTGGCAGTCGTCAGTCGTGATTATTGCCACACATTCTCAGGCAGTCTGTCCCGGAAGATGTTCATGGAGTTGCACATTGTTATACAGACACAAGGTGTCATAAATAATTGTGCTAGAGAAGTTCAAACCATCTTACTTTCCCACCTTCACATAGCAGGCTGATGGAGGTGGGTGTGATGTGTGATTGTTGGCTGCAGAGAGTACACACAACAAATGGATGTCTGTAAGGAGGCAGGGTCAGGGTGGGTTTATTAAACTGTTTGACTGACTGTGATACATATTAGGAGGGTCAACTTTAATGCCAGTTAGTGGACGCCCAGTCTTAGTGGTATCACAGTGGACCACAGGAAACTGGAGAATCCTTTGTCTCCATTCACTTGTCCATGGTGTGTTTAAGAGAAGATCCAGGCTGGCTGCAGATTGTCTTGGCCGTTGCACATCGGCTTGATAATCTGTATGTGTTTATATGTTTATCCAGAGGCAGTGTGAGAGATGAGAAGTGCATGATTCATTCTGACACGCCTGGTTTACACTGAGACGGGCAGAGAACCATCAGCACCCTGTTATCCTGCAGTGGTTAGAGCCATCTAAACAAAGCTGCTGCTGCTGCTGCTGCTGCTGCTGCGAGCATCAAGCCACCGAGGAGTTGACTGGATAAATAGCACACACACATCTCTCCACACGCAGACAACAATGTAGTAAAGACACACACATACAAACACACACCAGAGGTACAGAAACATGGGTTGTAACCCGATGCTCATACAGACAGAAAGACAATATAATACATAGCTAAGAATCACATTTGGTCATTTATCTAACACAACACAGTCAGCTGTGTGTGCGTGTCCCTTGTGTGTGTGTGGGGCATGGGGGCAAACTCCCTGACAGCTCCATATTTCATTTAATAGGGCTTCAATGGGCCTTTTCAGTCCAGCCAGGGGCTGAGCAAACTGCTGCTGCAGGTATGCTCCAGCTGTCTGGGGAGACAGCAATAAATAAGCCCACATAGTGTTTAATAAAACAATATGAAAATATTGTCTTACCCTTAATAGCCCAGCAGAAGGGAGAGGGAGATAAATCAGGGCTGTGGTCGGGCGTTTCCTGCAGCTCACTCGCTCAGACCTGCCACTTCTCTTTTCTCCCCTGGAAACGCAGCCTAAAATGATCAGTTGTTCCTCATTTTCTGTCTTGCTGAGCAAAGTGGATAATAATGGATCCACTCTGTTGGGGACCAGTTGAAGCTTTGTTTTTTTTACTGCAGACCTGACATTGGAAAGGTCACCTGAGTTAAAAGGATGAATGCTGTGAGCCTCTTTAACAAAGCACATTTCAGTCAGTTCTCTGAGCAGCTGCATCATCTCTCTGTTGGAGGCAGCCTGATGTTCATCATGGATTCGACTTTCACTTTGGCTGATTTTCCACTTATTCATTCAAAAAAAAAAGTTTTATTGTGCAAATTGAATCCAAATGTGTTGTGGATGTTTTCTAAGCAGGTTCACAATTTACTGCCTTCTAGAATTTTGTTTCTCAACAACTGATGGATTTTATTCACCAGAAGAGTGAGATGCTCCTCCACTACACTCCTGCTGCTCATTCATGTCGAGGTTTCCTCACCTGCTGTTTTTTGTTTTTGTTTGTAGCATCTTCCTCTACTCGTATCCCATTGTGTGGCCCTTCACACCTGTGTCCATCTCTGATTGTCTTATTTGTTTCTTACAATCCGCCCCTTCTTTGATTCGCTCCCATCATCTGTTTCTTTTCTGGCGTCTTCTTTTTTGGAAAAGGAGAAGCTTCATCCTGTTTTGGCTCCCAGCAGCTTTGTGCAATATGAACTCAGGCACCTTGTGTGTGAAACATCCAAAAATAACTGCATCGGAGGGTTAGAGGGAATAAACAACCTCCATCCTGTATGTGACGTAATGCAGATCTGGAATTGATTCTGCCTGCAGAGATAAGGAACCTGTAGCTGCAGCAGTTTCTTCAAAGGCATCTGTCCTGAGATGTACTGCATCCTGCATGTGCCATGTGCATGCAGCAGGGTGCTGTAGATTCAACAGGCCGTTTGTTCCCATTAGCAGCAGAGTGGAGCTGTAGTTTAGTATGCTGTCGGTATGAAAGGATTCTTATGAATGAATTAGAGTTTCTCTCCCCTTCTGTTGTAAAAAATATCACAGGGTCAAGATAAATCAATGAACTGGAGAAGTGTGCAGCTCAATGGCATCCCATCTGTGCCGCTCAGCGGGTGGCTTCTTTCTCAAGGTGGGTCTCGTGACGGGGCCCAGATTGGCAGCGCCAGCCGCCAAATGACGCCGCCAAGCGTCACGTGGGGCAGCAGTCTGTCCGTTCCCCCGAGGCGGTGCTTTTTTTTTTCTTTTCAGGAAAACGGAAGCGAGCAGGCAGAAGGACTGCAGACAGACAGAAAGTGCATCACTGTCCCTCTGCTTGTGTGGGATTGTAAATGTCAGTCCTGGTGTACACAGCTGTGAGGGTGGCCTCGCTGCCATGCCTTCAGGTTGTGTTCCAGCTCTAAATACCAGACTGTCTTTGTTTTCTCTCTCCACTTACTGTAGCTCGTCTTTCCTCTCATGTCCTGGCATCCTAACTGGCCCTTCACTATTTCCCTCAGTTTTAACTCCCTCCGTTCGTGCCAATTTCAGCTCCAGTCGGTGCTTAATTTGTGCCGGATCCTGCTGGAACAAGATCCAGCACCTTTCCAGTCTGGACCAGTATTTGACTGGCTCTTGAACCTCGATCATCTGTCAATCAAAATCTGGAAATAAACTGTGTGTAATGGGTCTATCTCATTGTACCTGTGCTCTGTCTTTCTCTATGAAGTTACTCACAGACCACATGTTTGCCTACTTTGGATGCATTTTAATCTGAGAAAAAAATAAAAAGGGGGGCTGATACCATCAATCATCAGGGTACGCAATGATGCAACCAGTGAATTTTGGCCGTGAATAAAGAGGAAAGCAGAAAAACAAAAACAAAAGGACACAACTAAAGGACATAGAAACGGACAGTATAGTAAAGTAAAAATAGCCTATAGGAATAAGTCTCTATGGATGGTTTGTGGGGGGGGGGGTTCAACAAATAAACTGAAAGGTACAGTAAGCTGACGTTTTTTATTGCTAGTCTCGTGTCACATGTTATTGATTAGGAGCGATGCGTGTGTGACCTTGTGTTGTGAATTAATGAGTGTGTATGGCCACTGGCCACTTGTAAATCCCATTGTTGTGTGGGCATGATATGTGCATCAGTGCCTGTATAATGTAAATGATCCCACCAGAATATGATGCAGTACTTGTTGTGGATCATTCTTAAGCCTTTGACTTTCTTATGCTAACACACGGTTGGATTCTTGTACATCTGTCTTGTCCAGATGTGTCAGGTACCGTGTCAGGAACTGTCAGTCATCGCCAGGCAGAAGCTGCGCAGGCAGCGGGCCGATGGAAGTAACTGAACTGATTGACACTCGCTGCAGAGCTGCGTTTTGGGACAGAAAAATGGACGTCATCCGTCTCAGCAGTTTGCACATACTCATTTGTAGATACACAAGCAAACCGGGAGCCACACACACACCCAGAAACATAAACAAACAGACGGTAAAACAAGTCTCAGAATAAGCGACGGAGGAAGGGAGGCAGCTCTAGGCAACGTAACCCTAGACATCGGCGGTCACAAGGAGCAAAGGAGAGGATCTCCGTGCCCCGGGCCTGATGCGGGCCTCCAGGCCAAACCAGAACAGGCCTCCGTGCACCTCCTCTATCCCGAATAATCACTGGGCCTCCAAAAACCAAAGAAAATAACTTAATTGGTATGCTATTTGAGTTTTTTTTTTTTTTTTTCCAATGGCACTGAGCTGCTATAAATTACACATACTGAATTTCTCTTTTCTTACCAGGCAGCTATGTGTACTCTTAATCAAAGTGCACTTTTCTTGATAGTAGCTGTGAAAGCCCTCTAATCGTGACAAGTTAACTATATGTTTTGTTGGCTCTCTGTTGTAATAGTACCACTGAAATAACAGCAGAAAGCGCAGCCAAACAGTAGGGGGAGAACACACGGCCTGTCAAATTAGAGGCAACACAAAGACCCGCTTGTAGAGGCAGGGGGGGGGTCATGAACTCGGGATCCGGACAGAGACCACAACGTAAATTCTACCCATGTAAACCCCCCGCCCCCTCTAGCCCTCCTCACCACCACCACCTCCACCACCTTCCCAAAACACAACGACGTCAAAGAAACCCGGAGATATACACTGGGGTCTTCCCTCAGCCTGTCAGCAGCCATCCGTCTCTCTTATGTGTCCTTAATAGCATCTGACCACAGCAGCCAGAGGAGGAGCAGCAGCGGTGCAGCCGCAGGCTCACATCTGACCGGACTGGAAAACTCTTCCTTACTTCTAACTCTATCTGTCCTTTCCCTCCTCCGTCAGACCTCCAGGCCAAACGTAGCGCACCAGGATTTAGCCGTGTGGAGGTGTGATTCCATTACCCCTGGAAATGCATAAAACCTAAATATTGCAGTTAATAGCTGATAATACAAATGCCTACATTTCTCCAAAACATTTGTACACTCTCATGAGGTGGTTTGTCGATATCAAAGTGTAATGGAAACACTTTTCAGCATTTACACTTAATCACTCCAGGTCTGATCAGAAACAATAGTTCCTTCTGTTACCTCTATTACGGCTCATTCACAAAACATTTTTCAATGGAAACACCTGCAAATAGGAATTGTACTTTTTTTAATTTTTTTTTTACAAATATCGCTTTTATTTTGCGAAAACCTGTATTGGAAACCCAGCTTGTGTCGAGGTGATTTGAAAAGGAGCAATTTCTTTGCTATTGTAACCTCTGACCCCCGACCCAGCATGCAGCAGGTCACTGGGCTCCAGACGGTAATGGAAGTGTGTGTGTGTGTGTGTGTGTGTGTGGTAGCAGGAGATTTTCATGCCTTGTATTCATAATCTTATGCATCTCCTTAGCGACAGCGAGGTCAGGCAGCTGTGACCCTGTTGTTACAGAGCAGTTAAAAGTCTCATTAGTGTCATGAGTGTAGTTGGGTCAGCTCACCTCTCACACTTCATTACTTTACAGGGCTCTGCTTTTAACCCCTTCCCCTCCTTTTCATCAGCACTGTAGTACATGTGGAGGTTATGGTGCGTGTTTGATAGTGTTGCACAACAGGTCATTCTACTCAGACGTGATGCATGCATATGCTGTATACTTCATGCCTGAGCCTCAGCACGCAGACACACACACTGTGCAGCAGCATTAAACCCACTTCACCGGCACGAACTAGGAATAAGTGAGGTCACTGTGAGCCTCTCGAGATCAGTTTGTGGCTCTGGGGGATCAGCAGGGTTTAATGGCAGGTCTGTGCTCAGACGTACCCCCAATTAAAAGTGTTTTCTAGCAGATCTTAAGGAGGCTCTATCTTTAGGCCTGAGGTTTCTTGGTTAGCGTAGGTGGCAGTGTATGACGACTGTCCTGGTTTTGCTTTCCCAGAAGAATTTCAGGATTTTTCCCCCATTCTGTTGAAATCTGGCTCTACTTTTGCTTTTCAGGGAAGTGATGATGTTACAATTAGTTATCCCCCCCCTCAACAGTAATGATTCCCCAGGCTGGTTCATCTTGATTCCCATCAATGGATGACGAAGGACTCCAGGGGTTGAGAACATACTACTCTCTGGAATTTGCCACTCAATACTTTAAACTGAGTGGTGGACAAAAGGAAAAAGAAAAGTATTTCTAAGCTTACATATCTTAATTATCACCCTCTCAAGTTTACATTTCTTAACACTGCAGTTCTCAAATTACCCAACCCCTCCCACTCTGTCTGTTCTTTCTTCAGCTGAGGATTTGTAATTTCCTGTTCCTGCATTTTCTAACACCTAGAAATCCACAAAACCAGAATCCTCCCAGGCTCAGACAGATTTATGTCCATTTGAAATAATAGCATGTTTTAGATGAGGTGGTTTGCTGTGATTGCTCTCAGTCATCACTTCATACCATTTAATGAGCAGTAGCAGAACTTAGTGCATGTGTTGCACATTCAGCATCAGACTTCACTCTTTAACTCAGCAACAGCTGTGTCCAGAGGTGGACTGCAACACCAATGTCATGTCCTATCACACTGAAATGAGCTGTGCTAACCAGCTAACCCTGGCTTAGTAGCTAAAGCTAAGCTAACTCTAACCATACTGTATTTAACGAGCAGCAGCTCCTGTGTTGACAGCAGACTGGAAACACATCTGAATTAGCACAATGCCATTTTCGTCACAGAGCTATCAGGATATGCCCCCCACCCCTCTAGATGAAAAATTGGAAAAAATAATTGTTTTGATGAAAAAGTTGTAACTAGGTTTATTTACTGTGTGTGTTTGATGTTATTTGTTGACCCAGTGAACTCACATTCTCATTAAGATGCAGTCACAGCAGGGATGAGTGGGAAGTGTCTCCCTCTCGGGCTCTTTCTCACCTTCTCTGACAGTCATTGGTTATGTAATTGCTGAGGAATGGAAAGTCGGCAGAAAACCTTGAGTGTGAGTCTGACTCTTCAGTGCCAAAGTTTGAGTGTGTGGTTTTGGCGCTGGGTGGCTGAGCCGCTACGAGACCCTATCATAAGCATTTTTCAGCATTATGTTATCATACTCGGTGGTGGGGGGGTGGGGGTTGAAGGGGTTGGGTGGGTGGACTGTGGTTTCTGCTGGAATAACCCAAATATTTACTATCAGCTTTCAGTATGTGGTGAGTTGGTGCTGCTGATAGTGGGAGGTAATGTTGGTGCGAGAAGCAGGAGGAGAGTTAATGAATCGTGAAGGAGGATGAGGGAGAGCACACAAATGAAGTCTGCCCAGTAATTGATTCAAATGGTCTTAAAAACAACAAGGATCAAAATCTCATTGTTGTTGTTTTTTTATTCTTAATAAATTACCGGTGAAATTTCTCAGTACACTACTTCACCTCTTTGAAATGTTCCTCCACAAATGGTGCAGAGAGGTGAGCAGAAAAACTGCATAAAGGAACTATCATTCATGACCCATACTTCACCCTGACAAAAATAAAAACAAATAAAATCAGTGGTGACATTTTTCATAATGCTGCACATTATCCTCGGGCTGTGATTTGGAGGAGCAGTTCAACAATCTTGTTCATCCTTTATGTGAGGCCAGTCGAGAGATCATCAGCATAAACCAGAGTCAGAGGAACATGGCACGAGATAAACAGTTATTGCCACAGTTTTTTTTGTGATGTTGCCTAATTATAAAGTTTCACTGGTTCCCCGGCAACCTCACAGCATCCATTAGACCTTCCGAAAGCCACAGTGCCCGGTCAAGCAGTCCCAGACCGAAGCCTTTTAGCATTACTGTTACACTAAGGGAAGAGGTTTAACATAACAGTGGAATGGAGCTCTCACTCTCAGCCACAACCAGTAAACATCCATCACCATGGACACTACCAGGCGCCGTGCATAGCTCTAATGTTTGATTCATTACATTTGGGGTTTTTGGTTTGTGTTTAAATTTCTCTTAAGTTAAACACAAAGTATCATTAAAAGGCTGGAATCTGGTGTGTTTGGGGTTGAGAGGCTGCAGCTCTCTACACACCACTCTACTGTACATCAGCTCCGTGCTGTCTCCTCTCCAGCCTCAATGTTTCTGCCCCACAGGAGCCCATTTATAGACCTAGTGATGAAACACTTCACTTCTTTGTAAATAAGGACAAAGGAGGATTTTTCCAGGCCACTGTTTGCCACTGTTTATCAAGGAGAAGTGCTGAAGAGGCAGCTGACCTTTTCTCTGGCTCTTCCCAATCTGCAGCACCTTCCTCCTTTGTCTTGTGCTCCCTCCTCATCCCTCCTCCTGGCCCTCACCTCTTCATCCTCCCACCTCTTCCTCTCTTGTTTTCTCTTCTCTTTTTCCACTGGGATGCTAACAAGGTCATTTTGTTCTGCCTCCACTTGTAAGAGATTAAATATAACTTCCAGATCAACTCATTACCCAACAGTTGACGGTCTCCGAGTGAGTTTGCACATTTTTCTTCTGTTGGTGGTCGAACCAGCAGCTGATGCCTGTGGTACTACTTATCACACAGGATGAAAGCATCTGCTAAACGCCTGTAATAGAAATGTAAAACGATGTTAATCTTCAGTTCTGTGGGGAGAAGCGACAGCCCCGCCCAATCTCTGCCTCCCCGCCGTCGACGGAGGATCATTTGCCGGCTTTCAATTGTCTCCCAAGGTTAGAGCCGACGTTAGACCAGACTGGGTCTTTGCAGGGGTCTGCTGTGCTGCTCCTGCCTCCCCTCCCCTCACCATCACAGACGGAACACTGCCATCTGTTGACGGGTGGGACAATTACACGTCCAGGGGGGGGTTTACTCTGCAGGTACTGTAGGTTTAGTGCAGAAGCATGAGATTTAGTGAGTGAATTGAACTACAATCAAAGTGTCAGTTCACAAAGAGTGACAAACTGATTGTGTTAAAGTAGATTGAATGCCTGTATGGGTCAACATGTTAATACAGAGTGTTCAGTGAGTTTAATCAGTTCATGTGGTGTATTTACCTCAGAGTTTGCAGCATTTAGTGCATTAATTAAAATGTCCCAGAGGAGAGGAGGCTCTGAGCCTCTCTTCTGATTGGCTGGCTACCTGAGTGATAGAATGAGAATAGAAAGTAGATTTTAGGTCAAACACTCAGAGAAGCCACATCCTTTAAGGTTGGATGGTGGGTACAGGTACAGTATAGCTGATCTATAATCAAACACATTGACATGTGAGATCCTTAACCTTCCTCTGTACAGTAGTAATATCTGTAAAATGAAAAAATTATCAAACTGCACATTGGGAATCTGGATGAGACAGGAAGGTAAATCAATCACTGTATTTTCTACTTCAAACTCAGCTATGCTTGAAGAGAGTTAGTTTGTATGACACGTGGGGAGGGGCGAGTGTTCAGAAGTGTGACAATTGTTGATCATGACCTTTAGCATCATCCTTGAAAAGAACAAAAAGCTCCAGCAACACTTGTAGCTAAGAGAACAACTCTGTCAGACTGACTTATCAGGACTTGTAGCCTTCACCAGGGTCATCTAGTGTTGCTGGAGCCTTTTGTTCTTTTCAAAGTTTCCTCAGTTTCTCCATGCACCTTGTTAGTTGGTGAAGCTGTGCCAGACAGCTCTACTCTGTCAGCAGTGGATCGGATCCATTCTCCTCCGTTCACACTAATCAACTATTTCAGATTATGTAGAACTTTCTGCTTCTCACTTTGAAAATTCACAGCGACATTGTGTCACATATGTTTTCAGGCAGTGTGATTCATACCTCCTACTTCTCTTAGTTAGATTTCTTAATCTTCCTCTTCTGTAACACATTGCTGTGAACAAAGTGCGTCAGCGAAAGCACTTTCATGTAAAACATGGGCTGTTGATATTAAAAGGTTTTGGCAGGAGACAAATGTTCTAATTCCAGGCCGATAATGGGCTGGGAGTAGCTGTGGCGGGACGGCTGCCTCTGTTTGACGCTCCCTGACGGTTGGTCCTGGGTGCTGCTGGGGCCACACAGAGGGCCCGGTGGGAGGATCAGTTTGGCCAGCGCCAGGCCCATCAGGCCGACACCTCGTTAAAGACCCCGGCTTCCGAACCCACACGTCGTCCCCCGCTGAGCCGCTGCTTCGGCTCCCGATCCGGTTTCACTCGGCCTCCACCGCAGCGCAAAGCATTCAGGGTATTTTTCATGCCATGACTGGAGGAATAAAGCTCCAGAGAGCTCTGACTCACAAGTTTTATTATTCTACTCAAGTTTTTAAAACTCGTAGCTCTAAAGTGATGCCAGCAGCGGCGTACAATCCAGTCCTTTTATTCAGCGGCTGTAGCCTCCTCGCTTGTGGGTTTGTGTGCAGATGTAGTAGTGTGTGTAGCTGTGTGTTTTCGCCCTCCCACTGAATGTAGAGTAGAGTATGTAAAGCGCCCTCTGCTCGCACGGATAGAGGATTTGCTTCCCCGTCTGGCTTTGACCTACACTTGTTCTGCTCTGGTTCACTTCATTCTCACTGGACATGGCTGCCATCCATCTCTCTCCCCGTCTCTCGTCTGCTAACTCGCACCACCACCCTACAATCCCTGCGTGTGTGTTTTCCCTTACGTGAAGCCCTGATCCCTCTCTTTTCCCTCCACCGTGGCCTCTCAGAGTCTTTACCTCCCCTGCCCTCGCAGCCCTGACACCAGCCCCCCCCTCTCTGCCCCCGCTGTGCTCTGGGGTTGGTTTGAGGTCGCCCGCAGCACAACTGGCCAGGAGTTTGCCAAATCTGTGATAGATAGTATTTCTGAGCTGCTCTGTGTGTTCTTCACTTAGACACGGAGTCGTACAGTATGAGTGGAAGTTGCAGCTATAGAAAACTCTGAAATCATGTGCTATCAGTTCATCACTCGCTCACAATTAACAGGCAGATAAAGTCTGAAGCCAGTCCATTGCCTTCATCCTTCCTGCTGTTTTCTTTCTGGACAGATGGGAGAAATTGGGTTTGATTTTTGGTGACGCGTGAAAAGTTAGTGTAAGATTTGCTCTGACAGTTGGATGGAAACACAGCGTCTGTGTTCCTCCCTCTCCTCTCACGCTCCTCCTCGCGCTTTGTTCTCCGTTATCCTGTCACTCTTCACAGAGAACAAAACGCATGCTTGATAATGCTCTCCCTGCTCCTCTGTGCATTTCAGGGTTTCTTCTTTCATTTTCATCCTTCGATGTGAATTTATATTTTATGCTGGCTGAAAGCTGCCACGTTTCAAAGACAGCAGAGGGGCTTTCACAATGTTTGGTCATCTGAGGACCGCAGACGTCTCTCTGCTTTTTGATCCCGACTCCTTCGACCTTGATGTGTTTAGCACTGGTGTTCTGATACTCATTTGTCATGCAGCAAACATCATCTTTGGAACACCTGGGACCAGCATGCTTTGCTGCCATTTATCACCTTTACAGACACTTGTTTGTTTTGGCTTACAGTGCTGGAAGATGATTTTAGTTCTGAATGCCCTTCTGTGACAAAGACACCAAATCTATTCCCTGTAAGAACCTGCACCTGGTGACCGGATCTGGTTTCAGCTTCTCACAGCTTTATTACAGAAGTTTTTCAGGCCAAAGTTATGTTGACCTTTCTAATGTCAGAAGAAAAGTTTTTTCTGGAGTTGAGGCGCTGCCCTCTCATGTGGATAGCGTGGTAGTCTGCAGAGCTGTTTTCATTTTATTTCACTCTTTATTTGTCTTCTTGATACTCTGGTCAAGTCAAACATGGTTAATGTTGTAATCCGACCGTAGCCTTGGCTCCTGCAGATTGTGACGTTCAATGGCACCAAACAAAAAGCAGCAAATTAGAATAGTTGAGTGTGTGGCCAACACTGAATGCATGAGGGAGGCAAGGAAAAAATCCTTCAAAATAAAACGGGATACGATAAATACAAAGTCCACTGATTTTATAGGCAAATCATGAACATTACTACTAACTTTATATTATGATAATGATAATGATTCTGTCAAATTCCAACCAATCAGATTTTCCTACTATAAATTTCCAATGGGACAATGATGGAAAAAATGTCAATGGATTCTAGTCTTGTAAAGAGTGGCCCTGTAAGATCCCTGGTCTTAACTTATTTGAGTGGTCTAGTGTGCGGTCAGCAGCAATGTTGGCTATTATGATGAGATTGAATAAAGTCTTTCCATGAAATATGAAGAGGATTGAAAGATAGGATGGTGATAAGCATGTCAACCTGTACAAGTACATCCATCAGTTTAAACATTTGCAATGTGGTCCTTTTACAAGGTGTCGTGTGACCAAACCTTTATCAATATGCCATCTTGTACAAAGTAGATTAGCAGGTTGTAATCACCTGCTTCAGGAAGCTCTGGAAGCTCCAGTAAGGTAAAGCAGTAAAGGTTATTGAGGCTTGTAAGCAGGCGGCAGTTTAGATTAATATTTACATCCAACATTGAGGTGAAATGTAGGTCTAGAAAAACAGTGAATAAGTGTGTAGTTAAGTCCTTAAGCTCTGGTAAAGAACAATTATTTTGGGCTCGATTGGTTTAGAGTGGTGAGTGTGGGTCAGAGGGGACAGAACACCTTCCTGGATGAGACTTCACTGTTATTATTGGTCTTTTACCTCTTTGGCAGTACAGTATGATGAGACTGCACAGACACACTTGTTCAAAAGACGCAAGAAGACATGCCATACATTCTCTCATGGTCTTTCAAAGAGTTAACCATCAGTTCAAACTGTCACCTAGGCCTTAATTGTCTTTGTGCCATCTTTGAGTGATAGAGAGGAAGACAGAGATGGAGAGAGGTGTCTCAGTGGATAAGAAGCTGTCAGAGACAATCTGTTGGCTGCTTGCAACAAAATGAAAAACAGCAGCGTGCCTCAAACACATCCTGACAGGTATTCCCATAATGGAACAAATGTCCAGAAAGCTTTATTCATAAAGCAGTAGCACGTTTACAAGTCCCTTTTCATGCATCTCTGTGCTTACACTTCACCTAAACACTGTTGTCCATTTGAGCTGAATTAGTCCATCAGAAAGACCTGCTGTCGTCTAAATACCCAATGATCCACTGCACCTTGTATTTGACAAGTGTGTGTGTGTGTGTGTGTGTGTCAACATGGAGGAGTGGCAGTCTTTATTCCCCCTGGCACCACCCATCCCACTCTGTGTGGATTTGGATGGAATTATAGTCATAAATGAACTTGAACATTCACACCATATGATTTATCCATAATTCTTTCACTGAGTTGTCACATGTTCACGCCTGCAGGCCACCGTAGGAAACCTGCATGTGGCCAGTTTAAAAACCATAGAAAACTTCCTTACTGGTACAATCCATCATCTACATTTACAGCAGGGCACTCTGCATTATATCACTCCCATTAAAGCACGCAGTTTGAGTTCTGCTGCAAGCATCAGCTGTAATTTGCGTGCAAGCTCGTGTTTGGAAGAACTGACCGTCCCCTTAAGTGTCCATAAGTGGGTGACCACAATTTACCACTCATACTCCACGGCGGCAGGCTGCAGGGCCAAGGGAAAAATAGAGAACTTCTTAATCCGAAAACAACCAAGTACACGACCTGAAGGAGTAAAAATGAAACCATGCAGGCCGCAGGATCAAAATACCCATAAAACAGAGATCAGCAGGCACAACGCTAATTTCTTAAACCTATTAGCACGTAGCATGTGGCTAATACATTCCAAGGTGATAGTATAATACATCTCCATTCATTTTTCTGTGCTCCACATCGACTGTCTTGTTCTCAGCAGGAACACATGTCGGACCCTCGGGGTGTTTCCTGCCCGCACATGTTACCCTGCTGCTATCACGGTGTCAACAAACCCCCCAGGCAAACACAGCCCCCCCTCGCTTTTTTTCCCCCCTCTTCCTCTCCTTCACTGCCCCTATAAGACCCCCCCATCTCCTCCCCCCGACCCCTCGCCCTTCAATCCTCACCTATGTTCTTCTCCATCAACCAATTTATGATCTCATCTCAACTCAATGCACACGTTCAGGTGTGTGAAAGGCTCTTTGTTCACACTCTATGGAGCCATTGTCCTTATTAAACTCACTCGCTCCACTTGTCTCTCCTCCAATCTGTATTCCAATCTCAGAGGAAGCTGGAGGGGGGGGACCTGAGACTCACCTCTCACAAATCTTCACTAAATCTTCCACTGGTTCTTACCAGCAGATGGTTTGGCTCTTACTCTACAACAACTCCTCTCCCTTCCTTTGCATGCAGGGAATCTTCATGCATGCAGCTCAGGAGGAAATCCTGTCTCGATGTTTGTCTCACAGTAGGAGTTCGCCTATCAATTACGCCGTTGTAAATTCAGCCGGTGCTGAACCACGCCAGACACGGACGCTATTAATCAGAGGGTCTTGGAAGGGAGGTCTAGCTTCTGTTTTTTCCTGTGTAATTGCTACCTTTTTGGATCCGCCAGGCAAGGTCAATCTGCCGCGCCACTAAACACATGTATTAGAGAAGTGAAACGTGGAATTAGGGGCAGGTGCCTCTGTCACGATGACACTTTTATTTGTTGTTTTCAGGTGAATAACAAAAAGAAAAAAAAAAGAAAAAACATTGCACTTTACAAGTTGTTTGTGCGTCTTGACTCATCCAGGCTTTGGTTCAAGGTGCCCCTCCGTCACACGCCGCCACCTCGGGGTGTGTGCGGTCATGTGCATCTGTCTACGTGTGGGTGGCTGTGTGTTACTGGATCCGTGCGTGTGTGTACAATTTGGAGCGAGTCCATGCAGCCCGAGTGGGGAAGACCAACATGCCACCAGTGTGCTGATTTCTATCGGCCTTGTGTTGAAATCAGACACGGTGCTGTGTTCAGCCTGTTTCGGCTGATGAGATAACACACGAGCTACGCTGCCGCACACACACACACCCGAGTCACCCCCCAACCCCCCGCCGAGGTGTGTGAGCTCTGATCCCGATCTGATCTGGCTGCAGCATTTATCAGCATTCACCGCTTGAACTTTGAGTGAGTTAATTGGATTGGAAAAAGGGCAGAAGGAGAGAGAGATGCACAGGGGAGACCGGAACAAAGAGCAGAGATAGGTGGGAAATTAAAGAGGAGATTCAGCTTTATTATCTTCAGTGGGATGGGATGAGCCTTGAACTGTAAGCTAATTCAGCCAGGCGTGCCAGAATGAAGTCCCTGGGAGATGAACCTTCAATAACTATTTGTAGTGTGTGTGTGTGTGGAGGCCTGGCACAGGTCACAATCCTTCCCTATCAGATTTCCTCCTGTCTCATGCCTCTCAGTGAGCAGCGATTCACATCCCTGACACTGTCGGCGTGGCGCTGGGACCCTAGAGACGTGAGGCATTGTCTCCTCCTCACCCAGACTTGTTACACACGGGTATTGGGAATGTAAGCTGGGGGAAAACATAAGATCTGATATGGTGCTGAAATGGTTTTCATGGACTAATCCAGATGATCCTGGATTGAGCCTGTTGAGAAAATGAGGAAAGTGCTGTTCAGTTTGTGTCCAGGCTCGAGGCTGAGCATCAACATTATGATATGATGTGATCAGCTGTAACAGCTTGAATCCTTTCCTTGTCATGCTTTTGTTTCTTTTCCTCCGCTATAAGCAGTTGATCTGAACCTTTTTGACATTGGAAACAAATGGAGACAGATGAGATACCTGATGATGAATAGATAAAATGGCTCGGACCTCAGTCTGCTCACTGATGCTGTTTTCAGCTGTGTCATTTTGCTAAATGAGGCCAAACTGCAGCAACACAGAGATGGCCCCACCAGTCATACCTGATTAAAAAGCAGCCGTAGAACATCCCAGCTCCAGTCTTGACACATTTTTCAGTCTGTATAAAGTTGAAGTTAAAACTTTGAGTCTCCTGTTCATATCTTCTATTATCTCACCTAAAAGCTTGAAGGTACAACATTAATTCTGTTTTGACACTTTCTCTTCACCTGCCTCAACTTAATTTCCCCGACCGTTCCTCTCCATTGAACAAATATCTTCCCTCTGCACTTCTGCCTGCTACTTTTTCTCATTTCTTTTCCCTCTTTTTTTTTCTCGCTCTGCTCTCTCTCTCTCTGGCTGTGGAGAAGGAAACTGAACCGGAGCCGACTGGCAGCCCAGAAGCCAGTTTCTCAGGGACACGGCTCCATAAGCCCTGTAATCTTTTTATAATGGTTTCTACTGGTGCTGCTTTTCTCAAACATGTGCACGTGTTGCTTTGGTGGTTGTTCCTCTTTTTACATCCCCTTTCTTTTGTGTGGAGATTGTTCTTTCTTTAATTTAACATGAAACGATCAACTCCTGCTGCTTCATGAAACATTTTTTTTCTCCAAACATGATCCTAAATGAGTCCAGGAGCCGATTGGTACGCACAAAAACACGACTACTCACGGTAGCTGTAGCGTGGATCAGACCCTGAAGTGTCACTCCCTCTGGCCCTGTCAGTGACCTTCATGACCGGCAGCTCACAGATGACTTGAATCATTTGTTGTACTGCATGGAGCAGGCAGGCTGATCTCCAGCCAGCAGCACACTGACAATCTGACCTCAAGCATCATGTAACCACAAGAGGGGGATGTAGAGGGGGCTGTGGTCAGTCTGGGTGGGAGACAGTCACACTTTGTGTCTGCAGATCAAAGGGATTAGTGTTAGATAGAGGCTGTGATTTCAGCAGCAGCAGGATTAGGGCCCAGAGTGCTGTCACTTTCTTCTCTTGTTTTCCTTTAGATGGATTTTAAAGGATTTAATTGTTTGTCCCACAGCCATTAAACGCTCAACACAGAGGTACAAAAAGCCTTTTTCAGTTCTCATTTTGCAGGTCATCATTCATCCAGCTTCTATCATGCACCAACATGCACATAGATAACCGTGACTTGCACCCATACATGTTTTTATACAGTGGCAACTAAATTTCATTGGGAACAGCATCTGCACCCTTTGAAAAACGGCTGAAGGAGATTTAAGGATAAAATCCCTCGACAGAACCAGTTTCATTGTTATTCAAAACTGTAAGAAAAAACTCCATCTGATATCATCAGTGAAAAAATATGGAGACATATCAAAGTTTAGTGAAATGTGGGTCAAGATCTGAATGAGTTGCAGACGTCCTCCTCCTCCATTTGGTGAACATGTGACACAGATCCTGGCTGGAGTTCTACAGCCACGTTTAAAAGACGAGACGGAGGAT
Source organism: Decapterus maruadsi (assembly GCA_030347415.2). Lineage (NCBI taxonomy): Eukaryota > Metazoa > Chordata > Actinopteri > Carangiformes > Carangidae > Decapterus > Decapterus maruadsi. Next base: position 2,744,138 of record CM064889.1, on the reverse strand, counting down.
AAACTGAGGTCAGAGAGACTGAGGGGACGGTATTTTAAATCAAACAGCTACAGGTGAATGTTGGAGATGAAAGTACTGTATCTGCTCTGCACTATGTAGACTGAATAATGAAAGACCGAGTAGGGCTCATGTTCTCCTTTTCCTGACACTGATAGAACTCAAGTAAAGTGAAACTGACAGGAACAAGTGGCATGATTTAAGAATATTCTCAGCTATTGAATGTTTGTCTTCACTGTTTCATTCCCACAGAAAACAAAAACTCTAACCTCCATAATGAGCTGATTTCAGCTTGTCACACATTTCTTCATGTGGTCTTCCACTCGGCTACAGCCACAAAGTCTGGCATTAATGTAGTAATAATAATGTTAATACATTCCAACATACAAATGACTGAAGGTTTGTGACACCAGCAACAATAGCTTTGTCTCCTGACAGCACATTCTCCACTGGGACCTTTACCATAATGCTACTGTTAAACATGGACATATAGACATTTTCACTGTCACTGTAAGTTTCAGTGTGTAAAATGAAATACTGCCAGTCATCCCAGTCATGGTAAACACGTTTTTTGTCCTTGGAGGCCACGTCACTTTGCCGATGGGTGGGGTGAGTGTGAGCGGACAAGTGAGATATCCTGCTGTGATGTTTGTTTCTGTGCATGTTTGTACCGTCCACTCCCATATCCCATTACATTCCAGCTGGATGTGTTCAAGTGGATTTGACTTGTTTCCAGTCATTGATCTTCAATCAGAAGAAAGTGGTCTCAAGAGCCCTGAGCTAATATTGCCTGTTAGTCAGTTTGAAGGTTCAACTGAAGAACTATGTCGGAACCGACATGAGATAAAGAAGAGAATACAAAGAGTGTACTGTTTGGTCATTTGGCTCTTTGAAGGACTTTCCATTAAGATTAGTAGAAGCTGCAGAGATCAAACACCAGTACTCCTCTCTATGCTCGTAACTGCTCTAGTTTAACAGTGAAGTCTCATCTTCAGACTTCGTCTGAGGACACATGTTGTGGGAGGTGCTGTAAGCCGATCCAGCTGTGTTCCAGCTGAGCGTCGTGTCTGACAGGTGCAGTGATTCATGTTTCAGTTTCAGGTTGAGCATGATGATCATTTTTGTGAATGAGACGAGTTAGACTGCTGCAATGTGAGGTGACCTGGAGCTTCACAGTTTGCTGCTGGCCATAAAGAACAGAGAGCAGCCGCTGGAGTATGTAGGTCAGGTCCTCTGTGTGTGTGTGTGTGTGTGAGAGAAGTTTTATTATGCCTGTGTGTGTGCGACAGACAGAGCTGAGGCATATTGTTTTCAGGTTGTCAGTCTCATTGTTGTGGACATGATATCACAGTAACTCCTTAACACAACCTAATTAAATCTGGCTCAGACATTCAGCTGAGTTCAAAGACTGATCAGACTTTGTTGGCTTCAAGTCAAAGGTCAAGGTCAGTGTGACATCAAAAAAAGCTCAAAGCTTCATGACACAATTAGGACAAAATTCCCCACAAATGATAAGTAACTATAATAAGTAAGTGACTGTGGATGAACAGTGACCTGAAACTGTCTTTCTTCTGTCTTCTGTCGTTGTGAGGACCAGTCTGACTCTATGATCTCAGGAGTGAAGATGCTTTGGTCCTCACAATTTGAAATGTGAGGGTTACATCCAAGTTTACAGCTCAGGTTAGAATTTGGTGATAGTAGTTGTTTTAGTGGCTTCCCAACATTTTAAACAAGTTTTAAATTTCTCATATCGCCCATTAAGGCAGCACAATTATCATACATCATCATCATCATCGCGACGTCAACATGCACGATAAACACATTGCAAAGGCTGCCTGAAATGCAATGAGTCATACCGTCATTGCAATGTTGAACAATGTCATCGCACACTGGACATTTTGCTGTTATCATGCTGGCCTGTCGCCCACACACATCTACACAGATAGCAGGTTTTGAGCTGGCCCTGGTTTTAATAACACATCCACATACAGTAACATGAAAGAGGTGATTGATGGAGCTCCCACTGTTGTTTTCAGCTGTTTCCGGGCTAAAGCTCTGAAGCCTAACTGAATCTACTCAGTGAACACGAGCATTACAGGCGTCATGATTCATTGGAACTTGTTGCTGTTATTATATCAATGTCTCCTACTGTGGACACATTCAGTTAGTCAAATTGAGCTGTACTTGTTTCGCTTCACTTCCCTTGTCCCCGTTGCACTGTTCCTTGTCCCATACTGACTCTGAATACTCAAAATAAGTCCATCTCCCAGCAGCCATTTCTTTCAGCATCGCTAAGAGTGAGGGAGAATATGCTTAAAAGAAAATTGGACAGGCTTTTCTCTTTTTATGAAGCCCAGGCTGCAGGGCCAAGCACCACTCAGCACATATTATTCTTGCTTCTCTCTGAGCGCTGGGTGATTCCCAGGTCCAGGCGGGATCTGTTCAGAAGGCCTTGGCTATTGATAAATAGGCATTTGGACCTTGATGCCAACTTATGACATAATGCCAGAGGCCCTGGGGCAGCTGCAGGCTTTACCCCCTCCAGGCAGATAAAGCATTGTTGCACTGGAAGCGTGTGGAAGCCTGGCCCTGGCTCTCTTACAGCAGACTTGCTGCAAACAACTGGTTCAGCCCTGAATGTTAAACAGCCTGAGACTGCAGTGTGTGTGTGTGTGTGTGTGTGTGTGTGTGTCAGTGTCAGGGACAAGTTGCATATCTTTATTTACTGGTAAATTTGTTTTCCATTTTCACTATGCGTACTTGTTTACTATTTGCCTGTCTGGGAGCAGACGCCTGTCGAACGCCTGCCTATTTTCTAAACGTTGTGTGTATACAGACGTGTGTTTGCAACCAAAACCCTTTAACTGTGATTTGTTTTTCTTAAAGACGGATGGAGGCAGCATCACACTGAGTGCTGATTTATTTTACACACAACCAATCCCTGCACAGATGTACCTTTTCTGCAGCAGACCTGCATTAGGCTCCTGAAAATCAAAAACACTGCGATGCCAGAGGGAGATGAATAATTTAGTTTCAACTGATTGGAACTTAAAAATTGTGAAAAAGTACCAACCAGCATCATCCAAAGAAATCTATAGCCATCATCTTGCAGTCCAGCTTCAATGAGTTAACTTGTTAAATCACTGATTGTCCACCTGCAGCTGTCCCTCTCACTTCTCCCTCCCTGATTCCTCTAATCTGCCAGTTTCCTGAGCTCAGAGGCAGACAGCAGAATCACAGGCTCCTCCCGTCATTGGTCTGAGTAATGTTGCTGTCTAATGATGGTGCCACGGAGAATGTCAGAGGAAATGACAGCATTGAGCGTCTTGGTGTCAGCAGGCCCACCACAGAGGCTGCAAGACGATGCTTCAAGTGCATCGCTTAGAGCAGCAGCCATTAAAGCATCCTGGATGCTCAGCTGCCCCCTCCTGTCAGGGACACGCTGACAGCTCTAAGTGGCACGAGTTGGGTCGTCGACACGACAAAATAAGTGCAGATATGATCTTGGTCAGCTCGGCTGGCTTTGAGTGTTTCAGAACTTAAAGTAGTATTATAGTTACGGTATCCCACATGGTGGCAGCAGAGCAGAGTCCCCACACACATTATCTTCTTATCTAGTTGTTATGGTCAGTGTCCTAGCAAGCTGCAGCTCGTTTACACATCTTACACATATTGTTCATTTTAAGTCTCACTTGCCACAGGATAAAACGCTGGCTAAATCCAATATTCACTTCACTGCTTATATTACTCAATGTTTGTCTTTTTTTAGTCGCTAAAGGCTTCACTTCACTGGACAGTTTCTGGCTGTTAAGCGGATAAATCAGAACAGGAAAGAGTTAGAACATAAAATCAACACAATGAGCCGTAAGAAGCTAAAATGTGTCAGCGCTCAGATGGGCGAGGAAAACCAAGGTCTCTGCTGCAGATGTAAACCCCTGAGCCGGTGCTGCCCCACGCCGCCTCGTTATGGCATACAATCACACAACTGGACATAAAATCTGCGTGTGAAATATTGATGCCAATGATGCTCAGTAGATTCCACTCTGGGACTGGATTCCCTGAAGTCTCCTCCGTTTTCAGGGGATGTGAAGCTCTTTGTAAATGATCCCACTGACAGCTAAAAAGATTAGTCTCACTTGAACACATGCATTTGATTTGGAGGTGGAGAGAAAACAAAAGAAATGACGACACTAATGAGAAAATATAATGAAAGAATATCCTCCATTCTTTCTTCACTAATTCCCCCACCCACCCACCCACTCTCTTAATAACCTCTTAAATGTCTTTATTTTTTCTAATCACGCTGTCTGGCGTCGCTGCCAAGTCGGGCTTTGGTAATTGATTTAATGATGAGGTGGAGAAGGCTCTTTTTGCTTAGTTAGTCCAAATACACTGTTTAACATAATTACTCAGAAGCATTGTTTTTATGGAGCTTTCGGAGGGCTGCAGGTAGGGACATGATGTTTTTAGAAATAAGCCAGTCGCACACTTTCACTCACAAGAGAAGCAACAAGCGTTTGAACATAATTCCCATGCTTGTATAAATTTATAGACGTTCAATTAAAGGATTTTTTTCTGAGCTGAGGGTTTAAAGAAGCCCGAGGGACCAATGAAAACACATCTTTCTTGAATTCAAAGAGAGCCAAAACAGAAATAACACCAATTCTTCTTCTGTGGGCAGACTTTTCCTCCGCTGCTGCTGCGCGACCTGCCCAACAGGAAGTCGCTCTGGTCAGCGTCGTGTTGACGTTTTCATGGCTCTTCACGGAGGCCGATGATGGCCAGGTCCAAACAGCCCGGTGACCTACAGCTGCGAAATGAGGGAATAACAAACCGCAGATAAGAACTGGACGGCCTTCTCCTCTGTGAAGCGCTGATGAAAGAAGCCAAAGGGGAAGTGGGCTGATGTAAATTGTTCTTCAACCGGACGGAGGCTCCTCACTGTGTGTCAGACCGCCGGCAGCCGGCGCAGAACTGTAAACATTTAGGCTCCCGACCCGGATGGCTTTTCCATCTTTGTTTGTGTGCAGCTGAGGTAGTACTTGGCTGTGTCGGTTAAGTATTTTTTTGGAGGAAGTGTGTGTGTTTGTGTGTGTTTGGCATAAAAGAAGCCCAGATGGCCATTTCTCAAGGCACCTCAGGGTCAGTATCCTCCTCCTCCTCCTGCAGTCCTCACCATGAGAGGAACAAGAAATTGTAGACGGTGAGATGTGGGCATCGCAGCAGCAGAGTGAGTGAAACAAACAAACCAGCGGTAAATAAAGAAAAGAAAGACACTGTTGAATGTCCACCTCCCTGCTGCTTGTTTTCACTGACTCTGTTTGACTTATCACATTTGATCTGAAGGTGAAAATGTCAACTGCAGCAGGGATTCTCATCACCAGTGTCAATACCCACATTTCAGATGCCCCCTGAAAACATTACTATATCAATAATAGGCTTGTTTTCCCCCTTTCCTGCTGCACAGCACATCAAGATGAATGTTGGTTCTGGGACTCTACTGATTGTAGTTAGTGAATAATTGACATGTTTACCAGAGAAAAAAGACTGGAGGAGGAGGAGAGTTGTAATCTGTCTCTCAGGTAAGAGGCAGTTCTCTGAATGTGAGAGTCTGTGCATCTTTAACCAGCAGCCAGTCCCTCCCAGCAGTTAGCATTTAGAACATGGAGGCTGACAGCTGGTATTACAAAGAAATCCACTCCCTGCCCCTGCTAATGAAATTTAACCCTCTTTGATGCATAGACAGTCAGCAGCGAGTGCTCTCTGCTCGCCTCAGATAAAGTCTCCACTAGATCAGCAAAGGAAACTGACATCAAATGAATTGATCTGTGGTCATCAGCTAATCCATAGATGTGTGTCAGAGTGTGCTGTACAACAGACTGAACAGTCAGTGATTACTCCTGGCTTACACTGACTGATCCATCCATCAATCCATCCGTTATATACCCAATACCATAACACCAGACTGTGAAATGAACTCTCTCAGGGTGGTTGAAGGTTGTTGACATGAATTGGGTGATGAAAGTTGATCAATACTAATCTCTACTACTTTACACAGACACTGTCACTCTGACCAACAGACTTTACTTTTCTGTCACTAGGACTTTGTCAGATTCTATCCAATACCTAGGAAGGATAAAAACTGGTTTGTTTCAAGTAAAGATGGACATTTTATAACCAAAAGCTTTGGTTGAGTTCAGGAACTCTAGAAGTTTGGCTAGACACATTGGGTACTTTTTTTTAATGCTGCAATTAATTGTAATGTTACGGTACAATGAACTAACTTGTATTCACCCAAAAACCAAGAGGTGTCGGTTCTCACAGCAGATATTTCCAAACTCACAGCCAACCAAAAGGTCAGTTAATGACTGTCAAGGAATGGGTGACCTGAAAGGGCCCATAATAATCACATATGCTCAGATGCCCTGAACAGTATGTCAGGGGTTCAACTCCTGTCCAGTTGGACCATTTGCAACATTCACTACCTTTTTCCACTATTTAATAAAGACTTAAAATAGCATGTAAAAGGTCATAGAATATGTTTACTTTAAATAAATGTTTTCCAAGACACCATGACAGCTAATGCAGGACATGCTCAGCAAGAATAGACTCTCTTTTGAATACGTTTGGAACTGCATCACCAGAAGTTAGCACAGACACCCTGCTGTTCTCCTTGACTCCATGCCATGAGGAAGAATTCATTTGAAAGTCAATTTCTGCCTTCAGGAACTCCTCACTGTTGTTTCCTCATAGCCCTTGTAGGATACTAAGAGAATAACCCAATCGTACAGGTTGCAGAGGCATAACCTGGAGTTAGTGACACCAGATCACAACAACAGCTCAGCCGTGTGCAGCATTAGCATGTCATTCTGGGAGGGAAAGGACTGTGGTATCCCATTTTAAGCAGGGATGAGGGATGGAGAGCTGTTCCCTTTCGGGGATAGGATTTGCTACTGCGGGCCTGTTGTTCCCCTAATGCAGCATGAGGATGGAGGCAGCGGCGTGCCGGGACTCAGCTCTGCTTTCCAGCTTTCAGCTTCGCCTGCTGCACTGCCAAACCCCCAAAACCTTTCACATGGTGCCCCGACTTAACAAGAAGAGCTGTTTGGGGGTGGTAGTTTTCCCACTGAGGCTGTGCGCTTTTTTTTTTTTTTCAACTGCCAAACATGATTGTTCGGCAAATTACTCAGGCCTAACTTTTATATGACGCAGCAAATTCTTTGGTCTCACATGATTGCCAGAACTTACTTGTTACGGCACTCACTGATGTATTTTATACACTAGTTATTCTCAACCAGTTGGGTCATAGATTGGTTCCAACTGTTGATAATTCCCATGAAGCCCAATTAGTCATGCTTTTATACCGTTGTTTGTTTTCATGTTTGCAGAACAGAACATAACACACAGTTGTAACTGGTGAAGAAACATCTTCTCACGTGTGGCTACTGTGCTGCATTTCTAATCTGTCACAACACATACCAATAAGCAACAACATGCATTTCTGGGACATATTCTTAATGACATTAAGTGTTTTAGGACTTAACAGTCCTTGATCGAGACAGTGAATGTTAACTAGCTCAATATGTGTTGCCAATCTTGATCTCTGACCCCCCACCCTGTCGACAGTGTCAAAAAAAGCAAGCTGCCGTTTTGTCACCGCCATGGAAGCCCGGCTATAGAAGTAGGCTGTGCATACTGTGTGAGCAGATGACTGCTGACAGTGAAAAATGCAGCTCGACCACGTGTTTCCTGTGAACGTCTTCATTGGGACGTGATGGATGGAGCGCGCATGTTTCCCAGACGTGACCCCGCAAATGGTGCTTTAATGGCGTTCCAATCAGAAGCCCTAAACTACAGCGTTAGCCCGACGGCTCCCGCCCGCAGCTGGGAAGCCTCGGCAGCAGCTCCGTGAAGATACTAAGAGTCTGAGTTCGACCTCAGTGCTCCAACTCTGGATCAAAGTTTTGATACTATCTCAATACAAACGGAAAAAGCCCCACCAGCAACAGATGAATACCTTTCCTCCCACACTTGGACAGGTCTCAGTAACTTTAGCACAGTGGTTTTGATGGAGGTTGTTTGTCCTCGTCAAGTCTGCGACCTCTTGACACCAGTTTGTCAACCAGTTAAACAGCCAGAGATCAACTCGATGACACGGCCCACTGTTTGACTCCGGCTGTTCTCAGTTATTTGATCCTGATTGCTTTAGTCTCCAACGAGCCAAAGTTGAGCTCCAACACACACGCTCTATCAGCTTCATAACGAAGCTGTCCTCAGTGATAGTATTGATCCCCGTCTTACTGTATGGGAAGCATCGTGGTTCGTCCTTCCAACACTTGTGAAGGCCAAACCAACATCTCAGACAAAATATCTCACCATCTGTAACTCTTTGGACTGGCTCATCCCCTGATGTCTGTTTGACATGTTGGATCTTCCACACGCCAAGACTTTTGTCTAGTTTGCGTGTTTTCCTCTCCCCACAACTGCAGATACGGCAGATATAATGATGGTGTCCAGTTTCCTCAGTTGGAAGAATTATGAGTTCTAGGTTCCCGTGGATTAGGCCCGTCGATAGTTGTCCTTTGGTTGCCTCGGAGCACCGCTGACTTTCCATCTGAGCGTGTTTCTGTGCAGCCAGCAGATTTTGTTTACCCAGATTATTATTATGATTTTTTTTTTTCTTCTTCTTGTTTTCTTCTTGATTCTATCCCAGCGCTGAGTGCGGTCTTTTTATGGTTACTATAAAAGGTTGGAGTTTGCTTTGAGGCTGTCTTGGTGCTCTCTCGCCAAAGCCACAGCAGATGTGCCGCTTTTGTTCTTCATTACCGATTGGCAGCTGCCCGGCGCTCAGAGCTGCCTGAACATTTCAGAGACACGATGCGTGAGTGAAAGCTCACCCCTCTAATTAAGTCAATGGTCAGGATTCTGTTCCTCATGTCGGCGGGGGAAACAGAAAAATGATGTTTTGAATAAAAATAATATATTTCTGCTGCTCTGGTGATATCAACAGTAGAAAACCTCAATGGTGGATCCAGGAACAATGGCTTGATTAAGTCTCACAAAGACACACACAAAGCACAAAAGACACACAGATGCACCAAAGAGTCACATGCGAAACAACACGCGCAGGCCGCCTCAGACTCATACACTCACATTCCTGCTGTGTGTGAAGCTCAGGCTGAGGTTTTGGGTGCTGGGTGCTGGGCCGGGACAGAGCCACTTAAAAACTCATTCACTCCTGCAAACACCTGATTGGCTTCAGATGATAACAGGAAGTCAAGCCACAACCACACATACTTGTGTATGATGCTGCATTGGTGTGTAATTTACTTATGGGCTGTAGAAAAACCACTCCTCCTGCCATCTTTAGACCTGTGAGAGTTTCCCTTGGTCTTCAGATTGGAACAGTTTGAATTCCTTCAGTGTTAGGCCCCTGGAGTTGTTCAAATAGAATGCAGGGATTAATTCAGGCTGAGAAAATTCTCTTTGTTTGCATTTTAAAAAGTATCAAAATGGACTGTGATAATAAGCAACATTCACGCTTCTTTCCCACTGTTGGAAACAGGCAGAGAAAGACACTGTTTCTGTTTACCTCCCTCTGCCCAGTTCATGTTTCACTCATCGGTTAGAGGCTAACTTTTTTGACGGTTGTCTCTTTAACTTCCTGATGCAGCGGTTAGTCTCATATTTGTATTTTTTATCCTGATGGTGCAAATAATTTCCTTGGTATCTGACATTTTTCTTCTCAGCCGCATCACAATCATAGGATCATGTGCAGGTATTTGCTCATTTTCTCACAAGCAAAAATAAACTGGTTTTCTGACAGAGCACCGTTGAAAGGAGCAACAACAACAGCCACTCAGGCATGACATAGGAACAAACAGGCAGGAGAAGTGATGAGCTGAACAATAATTGAATTGTCAGGCTGATGGATGATTAATTAGACTGCGATGCATGGTAGGGTGGGGCTGGATGTTCCTCACATGCAAAGCCTTCGCGGAAAACAGAGGCCACCTTGAAACCAGTTTGACCAGAATTAAGTTGTAATGTTCAAAAGGAAATTGAAATTTGATAACGGTAACACAAGATAACATCAAGTGACATTGTGAAGTAGCGTGGGATCATGGGAGTTGTTGCCATCAGCTTCTCCCTGTTTTGGATTCCTTCAGTGTCAGTGGATCAGGAGGTTTTTACCAGGGGCAGAGAGATTCTGCAGAGTACTGTAGATGCAGAGTTGGGGGGAAATATATGTTTTTATTAACTGGTCTGCAGAGTTCTTTCCCTCAACAAAGGGATGACATTAATACAAAAAAAAACACAATAATGCAGTTTTGCGTTATAATGTGTGTTTCAGCAGCACTAAGGGAAAACTCTGTGGTTTTTCTGATTACTTTGGATCCAGACTCCGACCACTAAAACTGCTGAAAACCACTAAGGTGTCAAAAGTGAGTATAAAAATGTGACCTCAAACTTCTTCTCTTGACACATTCTCATAGAGGAGATGAAGTCACCGACCAGCCACAAAATGAAAAGCTGCCATGATTAAAATCACAGGTTTCTCTGGTTTGAAAACTTGTGTGAAACATTTGTGATAATGTAAGAACACAAATTCCTATTCACAAATTCAGGATGAAACACAGTTAGATGCCCAGATTCCCATAAAAATGGATAATAAAAGTATTCATAAAAGGAAATATGTGCTGAGCGTCTTCTGTCGACACAGCTCAGTCCATCAGCCGCCGACAACAGATAATGAATCTGAACTCCTGAACCTGAAACTCAGTTGGTTTCCCACTCTGATCACATTTCAGCCACAGAGGAAGCAGTCTAGTGTTTGTATGTTGTGACAGGCTCTTTTTGTTTTGTGTTTTATTTCTGCAATGCGACCAGCGGCGGGTAGACCTGTTAAACCAGATGCCACCTCCACAATCGAGGCGAGATTTGCTGTCGAAAACGTCAGCGGGCATTGAAAAGACACGCGGCGCCGGTCCAGCTGGCACGGGGACAATTAAGCAGTGTTGCTTATACCTTGTGTTTTGACACAACATCTCTTTCCGTTGCCACTCACCCAGCCGCCTGCAGCTCCGCTCGTACTGTAGGTTCATGCGGCTTCCCAGCTCGTCGCGCTCGTCTTCTCTTCTGTGCGCGTCTTTTGTGAATGCAGATAATTGTGACATTCCTCCATCATGGAACGGCCTGCCAACACACACCCGGGCCGCAGGGCGCACGCAGCAGCGCTCACTGTCTCACAGGCCGGTCGTCCGCCGATGCACCTCGTGACCTCCCTCCTCCTGTCGTGTCATAAACCAGACACTGGGCTGCCAAAATGCCAGGCAGCATTTCTACCCTGTAATGCCCACTTCTTTCTCTCTCTTTAAACACACACATATGAAAGAGCTGCTGTTTACTAGAGACTTTATTTTTGGCAGAAACTTCCCAGCCTGATTCGAGGGAAAAGTAGGGATAAATTATTCAGGCAGCGTGGGGAGTCATTACCCAACATCTATTCTGGGAGTGTGTTGTGCTCAGCAACCACTTACGGAGATGAAAGAAATCAGCATTTTTTTTACTTATGTGTATTCAGGGAATGTTGACCAAGTATGTATAAATCAGGTACTTGTGTTCCACAGCTACACTGAGCTGCCCTGTACAACCACAGTGTTTTGCTGGTTTAACTGGCAACCTGCCTGTTTATCTAACCCTCAGGTTTCTTCTCATCCCTAAAGTGGATGACTGTTATGTGAACGATCGCCTCGACTGGGGCTCATATCCACATTTCCAGAAATTAGGAGTCTTTTTGTGTCACATTTCTTCCAATTCCCTTTCCTTCTTTCCTCTTTTTTTTTGTACGCTCCCTGCTCCTCACCTCTCGCCCTCAGTACCGGACTTGTTTCCAATCCTTCTCATCAATTTAAAAGACAGGAGGAGGGTTTACTGTTGGCTCTAGTCGGGAAATTCATCGGAGCCGTCCAACTGGAACCCCCCGTGTTTTTCCACAAATGCTAAATTTTGCGTCTGTGACATTCTCAGCTGAGGCTCTCAGCTTTTTCCCCTTTGATTGACACAATCCCCCACGTGAAAAGAAACCACTGATTCTAACTGTTTTCACTGGGGTCTAAAGCAGAGCCAAAACCTGTGGGTTACAAGGCTGAAAAGGGGAAATGCAGAGGGTCCTTGGCCTCTTATTGAGAAAAAAAACACATCTCTGCTTTTGCACACATGTCAATTAATGCCAAAACTTTGGAGATGAAACTCAGCTAATCCCCCTCTGTTTCCTCCCTGTCATGAGCGTTTTGCTCTGTAATTGTTTACATCTGCCTCTTTCCAAAAAAGCTGTTGCTGGGAGAAAAAAAAAAGCGTCTCAAGTCCCCGCTGGCCCCTGGATCCTTTGGCACAGGATAAGAGGAGCCGTCCAGAACTCCAGCCAAGCTGCACTGTGCTGCAGCAGCACCAGTCCTCTCACTCCAAATGAAGTCGTCTCATCAAGGTCACAACTTGTTTTTCTAATAAGGCACGTTCAGCTTTAGCGTATCAGTATTTATGTGCTGTACAACAGTGGCCTCTCCTGACCCTGCTCTATGTCATCCTCCAATTACTCCCACCTGCACTGGCTCGCTCTCAGCCAGTCACGCTGCATGGGAAGCTCAGGGTTGTTTATCACTCTGCTGGGTCGTAAATATACAGTAGGCGTGTTTGTTGGAACATGTGGGAGATATGACCCGTAGCATTTTACTCGAGGTGACATGCTTGTCTTTTTTTTGTTTTTTTATGAGCTCTGCAGGAGCGAGACACAAAAACAGCACATAACAATGTCCAAACTTACTTTGTCCAACTTTTCTTTTTTCTTTGGCTCAGTCTGAATCAAAAGTCTAAATGTTAAGGTATGCATCATACCAGCACGACCAGCGTGGCCAAAGCAGATTACAGTGTCAGTCACAGCAGCCGCAACAAAGAGACAACAAGACAACAAGCGCTGAGACCTCACAAGAAGGGAAACTGAGCATCAGAGCCAAGGAACAGTTCTCCATATCCCAGCAGCCTCTGGGATTTCCTGACTTTGTTCTCACTGCTTCTTTTCAGCTGCCTGGTGCAGCAGTGTGGCTGCACCACAGCCTGACAGGTACTGATGGCTACAGTCTGCAGTTGAAAGGGACATTCATTCAGTTGGGGAGAGGAAGGGGCTGTCCTGAATGTCCCCAGTTCATTTTTGCAGTGGGATGTTGCCAAAGTTGAATTTTGGGGATGATTGTTCAACAGAACACTTAAAGAGGAACTAAGCTGGATTTCTTTCCTAGCTATGCTACATTTTAGCTTTAATTAAAAAGCTTCAAACTAATTGTGACTTGTGACTTGTTACCAGTGAGAATGGAGGCTCTTCACCTGGCTCATGGCTCATGGCTGAAAAACAACCTTGGAACATCAGTGTAGTTACTCGGCTGCCACCCAGCCTTCGTCTCTGAAGCACCACGACTCAAGCGTGCTCCGTAACTAGCAATCTTTTGTTTATGACAGTTAAAAATACACAAATGTATGTCGTAACACCGTATATGATATATATCGTTACCCACCGCTCCATGGATTGATTCTTTGCTGGCTTTGTTGTAAACAAAAGCACATGGCCGAGAGGAGGGTTAGCAAAACAGCGGAAAAGCGACCAGACTTGCATAGTTTCTCTTTAACATGGGATCTAATGTTGGTGATTTGGTTGTCTTTAACATCTTTGATATTATCTTATTCACATTTGCATTTTACCTGTTAGGTAATTGAATGATATTAAAATGCAGACAGTGTTGGAAAGTAATTATGTGCATTTGCTGTAAGAACTGTACAAAAGTAATTCATTGCCGCTTTGCTCTTTGACTCCACTTCAGATGGACACCTTTTACCACCTGAAATAATTTAACTAGTTAGATACTACAAAGACTGTAACACCTCGGTTGACTGAAGCCTTTGTCTGCCTTATACTGAGAAAGAACAAAAAAAAGATCCCCTCTGTAATTGTACAATTCATACTCACTAATTGCACTAATTGTGCTATTAAACGACTTTTACTCACAATAGTATAAAAATGATCAATACAAACTCTGTTGCCAATCTGCACAGTTTTGACTTACCTTTCATTAATTAACCATCAGAGCAGCCCGTGTAGCAGGGCTGTGACCGAGGGTGGGCGGGGCTGGGAATGCTGTGCCACCTGCTTTGGAAAAGCCTCTCTCCATCTTCAGGGGGCTGCTTTAAATGCCTCTCTCACACCGAGACATTTACAGCACTCCTGATTTTCTCCTGGGCCACTTGGAGCCGGATGAAAGTGGTTGTCTTCACTGGGGCATTTCAGCACGGAGCGAGCGCTGAAGACGTGGGAGGGATGTGGGAGCAGCGAGGAATGCGAAGGAGTTCCAATGGTCCTTACTCCGCCTCCTCTCCTCCCGCCTCTCCCTCTGCGGCCCTCTCTTTCAATTTCTATTAAATTTGCTGTACTTTATTGGCATGACATTATTGAAACAAAACATCAATAGATCAGTTTTGTATCCCATTTAGTTGTTTGTGTGAGTCTTTGTGGCCTTACCTCAGCATCCTTCCCCCTCCATTCTCCTCCTCACCCCCTGTTGTGGCAGTGAGTGTGGTTTACACTGGAGCTTGATGTTTATAAGTTTGGAACAAAGTTGTGGCTCTGCTCTGTAGTCTGGCTTTGTAGCGGCTGATAAAGTGTTTTTGTTCGAGATGAAATGCGGCTTTCACTGTGTTGTAGACAGAGTTTCGCTGCAGGCTCTGCTTTTTATGAGCCAAAGCTCCTTATACAATCACCTCTTAAGATAAGTCCAAGTACCACTTTAATTTCAGTGTTGAATTGCAGCGGCCGTGGAGAGCTGTTCTTCCCAGCAACTCTGTCAAGGACATGATTTCCACCAGGAGCGGGGGGGGTCTCTTCATTCTTACAAATCGCTTCCACCGCCCCAACCCCTACACCCACCCCACCCACACACCACAGCTTTGGTTTGAGGTTTCATTAAACTCCTTTAATAGGTGTTCAGCTGTATAACCTAGTTGTGAGTTAGTGAACACGTTAATGCACTCCCCTGCATGGAGATCACCTTTCCTTATAGAAATACGCAGGACAAGTAGGAGAGGACTTCTGTGACCCTGGGTTTTGTCTGTAAAGAGGAACTTTGCAAGTCTGGTTGCTTTTCTGTTGTTTTGTTAACCCTCCTCTCGGCCATGTGCATTTGTTTACAACGAAGCTGACGAAAAACCAATCCATTGAGTGGTGGATAACGTTATATAACATGCACAATGTTGCCACATGTGTATCTAACTATCATAAACAGAAGATTGCGTGTTACAGAGAGGTTTGCACCATGGTGTTGCAGAGACTAGAGCTGAGACACCGGGGCGGAGGCCAGGTACTACACTGATATTGCAAGGTTGGTTTTCAGCTGTGAGACGCCCGATGGAAGGCAGAGAGCCTCTATCCTCACTCGTAAAAAGTCACAAGTCATGTAATTAACTATCACAGTTACAGTTAGCTTTTTAATTAAGGTAAAAATGTAGCACAGCCACAGGACAAATCCTGCTCAGTTCCTCTTTAAGGCCTGATGACGACAGAAACATTCTCTTCCTCAAGTTTCAGTTGGCTTATCGTTTTTCTGAATGTTCCAATAAAAATATAGCACATTTCAGTTAAAACACTGAGAGAAACCAAATCCTGCCAGATTGGATGATGGGCCCAGGTGGGCGGGGCTTTGGTCATGGCTGAGAGCTGTGTCGGCTTTGTTGTGACAAGTCACAGAAGTCCTGACAGCTGGCTTTAAGACTCAGTTTCTGAATACAGGCTGTGTGTATTTCTCTGTGGACTGAGGCCTTGATACTTTACAGTATTAATATAGAACCTATCAAATTGATTTATAATCAATTTACAGTGTATGGGACCTTTAAGGACCTTAAGTATCTTGTCTGTCCTAATCAGTGATGCAGCAGTTCCCATCGTCTTTCCACTTCATCTCCGCTTGTGTGGATGTGCAACATGTGCGCTCTCTCTGTTTCCCTGTATTCTCCATTTAATGGTGTGATATCTTCATTCACAAACCGCAACTGACACTACTTTTATTTCCCATAATGCCGCCCACCAAAACAAGCACACCACTTGTCATACTCTTGTCTGCCTCCGGCTGCGTTCATGTCAGAGACATGGAGGGGTTTTAGCTTCATCAGAGGTTTAATTGTATCCTTCCCAGTGTAATATTGAAGTCATTACAGCAACAGGAACGTTTCATTACGAATCAAGGCATGAAAGGCAGAGTGCATTGCAGATGAGCCCGTACCCTGGCTCAGCAACATGTTTTGCATGATTCAGTGTTTGTTACTGGAAACGTCTCTCGGTAGGAGATTAGACAGAGTTGATGTCTCCCCAAAGGCACAGTTCCTTGTCTGGAGATAGACACATGAACACACACACTCTTCTCCTCACACAAAGATGCATACACACATACTCTGTCATGATTCATCAGCCCTCACAAGCAGGCCACGCTTGTCATTTCAGATCTCTCTATCAGCTTTAACGTAATAATTCTCCTTCGTCCTGCTTTTGTGTAAACGGCAGCTCAGAGCGACGGTGACGGTGACGCTGCGCTCTAATGCAACATTTCCCTCACTTTTGCCATATGTGTCGCCACACTGACGCCGGGATTAAAAGATGAATTAAGTCAAAGCTCGGGGCCGTATCCTCACACCAGCAGAGCTGGACGCCTGGCCTCCACATATGGCCATGCCCCCTCCCAGCCGGGGCACCGGGCCCAGCCGGACACACACACTAACACACATGCCCAGTTGGACGCACGCAGCCACACACTTTCCCCCCTCAGTGTGTCGTCTGGAGGGCGTCTTCCAGCCAACAGCAACACTGACTAACCTTGTAAAGCTCTGCGGGGGATTATCCTCTTTCAAAATGTACAACATTGTGACATTTGTTAGCATGTGTTGGTGTTCTGATCTGGAGGAACACGGAGCCTCGTCTTGTGCGATCACACTGTCGCTTTCATAGAGGCGCACTCACAAGAATAAGTGCACTGTTAAGTCCAAGCTATCAGTCACATGCATTCCATCGGACTGATTGTTCCCACGAGATGCAATAACAGATCTTATGTAAACCACAGAGACATTTTTCTTTTCTTTTCTGTTTTTTTCCTGTTTGTGTTCTTGCCCTGCTTGGCAACAGATCTATTCATGCTATAAACTTACATGTTTAAGTGCTTAATATCTACACATGTAAACATTGTTTTGCTATTGTTGTGGTCACTTTGATGCAGCCACATGACTATTGCAGTCATTACCCAGCGTCATGAGAGACACACCCCTCTCCTCAAATCAGCATACACTTTTATAGTATGGATGCTGACCTCCATCCTGTTGGATTTAGTAATTAAAGGGATAACACTTAGATTTTAGAGGCTTTGATTATTAGCAACATGAATGAGCCAGCCTTTTACTTGTAGAAGAACATATGTTCTCACACAAGCAGTGTTTTATTGAAAGTGTTGATCTATAAGACGACATATTTGTGGCTTTAATAGCTAAAAACCCTCTCCTCTATTTTTTCTGGAACAACAGGTATGGCTGAGAGGAGTGGATGCTTTGTTGTGACATCACAAAGTTACAGAGGTGCAGACAGCTGGTTTTAAGGCTCAGTTTCTAAAGACACTGTGGAATTTGTCTTTGATACTATAGCAGCATTTATATAGAAAATTTCTATTACATGACAGATGAAATGCATCTTATTATAAAATGGATTATTTGACACCAAAATGTCAATCAGTTCTCTCTTTGTATCATTACGTTGACATCGAGGAGGTCAACATCAGAGGTCATCATCCTATACATTCATTATTTCCACCCATGTATGAATCTCCAGTCTGTGTCCACATGTGACCATGTTAATCCTTCATCAGCGTATTAACTCTGTTCCCTCCAGGTTAGTCTCACATGGTTGATTGTTATTGGTCCCTAAGGAGGATTTTTATGTGAACGCATGACTGATGATTGTCTGTACTCACATCAGACTTGTTGTGTGTAATAATCCCACTGTGTTGACAGTTGACTGTGCAGGACTTGATTATTTGTATTTGAGCAACGGCTTCTTCTCCAAAGCACCTGCCAGTTTACACGTGTGCAAAGCCTTCGTCTTTTCATTCCTTCTAAACAACCATCAACTGACCAGCTGTGTGTGTGTGCGTGTGTGTCCATCCACACCTCCATCTGTCCATCACTCATTCCGTCACATACTGTGGAACATCTCAGCCTCCTTATGAAGCACTAATGATGGACTAATGCCAGCCATCCATCTCTGGTGTGTCTGATGGCAATGGGACACAGCGGGAGGTGTGTGTGTGTGTGTGTGTGTGTGTGTGTGTGTGTGTGTGTGTGTGTGTGTGTGTGTGTGTGTGTGTGTGTGTGTCTGGGGGCTAAAGTGATGTGACTGGAGAGCATGATGGCGAACTGGGGAAAGTGACAGATGGTGATACAGTGATGGGGGTAGGATTGTGTGTCACTAGGGGAGTGGGGGCTGGAGGCTGAGGGGAGGTGGTGTGTTGGCATGTGTGCGCAAGTGTATTGGATTAGTGTGTGTTTGAATGCTTATGTACTAGTAAGAGTGTGCACGTTTGCCTGCTGGATCTGTATGTGACAATATAGTATGCGTGTGTAAATGTGTGTGTGTTGGTGTTGGGGGGGGGATCAGTGAGACAGAATGAGCCGGTCTCTGTGATGCTGGCGGTGAAATAAAAGCAGGCAGCATCTCTCCATCCACCTCCAGGCTGCCTCTGACTCGTGTTTACCCCTCTGGACTAGTTTTCTGGGGTCACAGTGAAATCATGAAGTGGCTGGTGTCCATGCGCTCGCTGTTGGCCGGGGGCAGTCGCAGCGCCCCCGTCACCCCCGCTTCCAGCCCTAACACGCCCTCCAGGGCAGATCTGCACGCCAAGCAGGTGAGCTAGAAAGGCAGAGTTGCTTATTGCTGAGGTTGCAGCCTTTAGCGTTGTATCGGTGTGGGATTATCCTCATCATCGATTCATCTGTTGATTATCTAAACGATTAATCGATTAGTAACTGTCAATCGGTGTTTCTCAAACCACAGGATGACGTCTTCAAATGTCTTGTTTTGTCCACAAACCAGAGAGAGTTTATTGTCATAAAGGAACAAAAAAACTGAAATGTTCACATTTAAGAAGCTGAAATCAGAGAATTTGGACTTCGTTTCTTCTTCTTGAGTAGTTCTTAAAAAAAAAAAAACCTACTCAAACTGATTATCCAATCATCAAAATAGTTGGCGATTAATTGTTGCAGCTGTAGTGTGGGATAACTCTGCCTGCTTAGGGTTTCCTAGTGGCTCCTGTCAGCTGAGTGCTGTTTCTACATCCCACAAGTCTGTCTGAGCCAGAGTTCTAATGGTTTTTATGACCCGTCTAATTGCTCTTGGATTTTAATCAGATATAAATGAGCGCTGTGCTGTATAGATGAGACAGTATCCTTGTGTGTGTGTGTGTGTGTGTGCGCATGCAACCTGCACAAACTCACTGTCCAGGAATGCATGTAAGAAGAGAATGAGTTTATTTAGCTTGGATCCCATGCACGCCTCCTCTGGCTTCTCACTGTTTCACTGTGCTATTGTATGGATGTAGCTATACACTCCTTCCTGTACCAAACTACCCATTATGTCCAAGTAGAATGAAAATACGGGCAGCTCCATATCCTCAAGGTCTACTTATAAATCAGCGGATATATAGTTGGAAAGGAAGTGCGCAGCGACTCCACAGTATAATGGGTCATGTGTGTTTGTGTTTGTGTGTGAAACCACTGTAGTGGTATTAATCCCTCACCCTGACCTCCTGCTGCACTGATCCCACAACTACTCTCCACTATCACTTCACAACCTCCGCTGCCTCATCCCAGTGGAAAACTGACACTCAAACAGAATGTTGGTGAGCGATGAATATTTAAAACTTCCTAGTCGGAAAAACTCTATTTTTCTTCCCAGCAGCTCCTTTCAGAGGTGGAGCAGCAGTTCAGCAGAGGTGCAGCCAGAAATAATTGCTACATGTGAGGCTGCGTTTAGTCTCCTTTACACACGCATAGACACATGCCATGCACACACACACACAGTGGGGGTGCAACCAGCCACAATTTGTCATGAATATTAATGAGAGAGGGCTGCTCCATTCAGAAAGCACCGGGGGGCAGCAAACTCATTACACACCAATGAATAACCCCTAAACATGTCCTCATTGGTTGCAGGCATCTTGCACTGTATTCTTCCTGCAACACCAAGCAGATCCATCTCATTGGTTTGTTTACGAACAGCTTCTGTCACTGTTCACATCCACCGACATCACCTGATCTGACTCTCAGCTCTGATCTGGAGGGGAAAAAAGTTTTGTTTACTCTCCTCTTCAGCTTTCCTACCTTTAATTTGTCACAATTTAGTTCTTAGAAAATGTTGTGATCCCAGTCCCAGGTGGCACCAAATTGCTTTAAATGCCTGAAAACACACGTCTGGGTTCTCTTCAAAGAAAAACCACGGCGGTGTTTGTTGGTAGGATGAAAAACGACGAGTGGAGAAAGAGTTGCAGCGTTTACGTGTGTAAATATGTTTAGATGAAATCCAGCAGCTCCCTTTCCTCGGGAAAATCGAGCGAATCAAACAAAAGCAAAGGCGAACCAGCCGTACAAGGTGGCGGCAGTGTGTCCTCGTCTGCAGCGCCTTCAGATGGCACGAAGGCGTTTAGGAAACAGCTGAAAGCAACTATCAAACTCCAAACGACTCTGCCCCATTACCCCGTCCTCCTCGTCCCCGGTGTGGCTTTGGCAGCTCGCAGCCCGCCTTCACGTTGAAAATGTTCAGACAAGTGATTAGTTCCTCATCTCGGGCCCAGACAGGATTTTTAGGGGCCACAGAGTCAGAATCTGTGTGTTCCCTCCCAGCCTAATAGCAGATAATGAGGGCAGAGTAATATTGAATCACCTAATATTTACGGCAGGAATGTGTCTGACCGAGGCCTGGTGATTGATGAGCGGCTTGCACCCTAATCATCCGCTCTTACCAAATCACAAGAGCTGAGAGCGCGGCGGAGATGTTGTGTCTTTTCTCAAACAACCGCAGACAGTGGAGATGATGACGGCGCGCCAGGTACAAACTAAAACACGCTCTGTTTAGCTGTTTAACACACACATACACACCCGATTAACTAAGAATGAGTGCACCAGATCACTAACAGTTAAAGGGGAGAGTCAGCATCCTAAGGTATACAGTCATCAGTAATCATCAGAGGTAAGAATGGAAAAGAGATGGAGAAGAGCAAAGCACAAACTGAAATCAATAAGTGAAAACCAGACAATGGGGAGTGCAGGACTGTTGGCTCCGAGAGAGGAATGTGATTTCTGGGGGATAATTTCAATGAAAACCACTTTAAACAGATGGAAACAAATGAAAACCACCCACCAGGCAGGAGGGTAAAGCTCTCCTGCAGTCAGAAGTGAAGGAACACTGGAGAGAGAGAGGGGGAGGTTTTTAGTAAAAAAAGAAGAAACAGCATTTTGACCTTGAGTTTCCTCTTTGATTTCTTTATCGGGTCAGTGGCAGATAAGAAGGAAGTGTTTCCAGCTGCTTAAAGAGCAGCTTTTGTTTTATCAGCGGTCCGTGCACCATGAATCACCAGGTGCTATCAGCAGCTTCCAGTCACAGGCCCACGTCCTGCTCCCCGACCTCGTATCAGTGAAGTTACACCTCAGTCTGATTAACGTGGACAGATCCTCTCTGATGTCATGTCCATGTGGTCGCTCGGACCGTCCAGGTGGCGACACCGCGTCTGTGCTGCTGCACTAGGTGGCGCTCTCTTGTCTCAGGCATTTTGGATATCACTGCTATTTGGATAAGTAATGAATTGAGTATTTTAGTATTTAGTATTTTTTATTTTAACTAAAAACACCAGACATCCCACCAGCTTCTAATCGTCTATGATTGTACAGTAAAAGCAACATCTTGAGGTTTTTGTCTGAACCACAGGGTCAGCTCCTAATTACAAATATCACTGACTGACTGATCATAATTCTGCTGTCAGTCTGTGAAATCCCATGTGACTGAGTTCACTTTCCTTTTTTGCAATGGATTGGCACAAACACTTCCATCAGTTTGGAACCATGGACCACATTGCAGCTAGCATAATGTAATGCAGCCTGTACGTTGTGAAGCTCTCTAGGTTCAGGTTGCCCTTTGCCATTGTCTTTTGATCATGTTGTGGGGTCGCACTAACATTCACAGTATCCAGCATATATTTGGGCAATTTTTAAAACCACATTTAGACCGATGGAACCTACTACTACAAGTGTGTAAGCATTGTGACTGAGCTTGTTGCCATACTGACAGTAGCATGTAGCATTCAGAGTGAAACTACAGTTTGTACCAATGAGGTGGTGGGCGTGTTGTACAGCAGACTGTTGTGTTAACAGTGAAATGTGAATGAGGACACATGCTGGAGACAGCAGCACTGCAGCATGTGTGAAGGTCAGCAGCATGCCATGAACAGACAGTGGAAGGACTTATCCTCTGTGCTGAGGGACAGCCTGTCACTCCACAGTAATTGTTCAAATCACCCTGTACTAATGTCTCCAGTCTCTCTGCTCACACAGACGAGGGGCGTACGACCGCCACTGCTCTCCTGCTCTCTCTCTCTTTCTCTCACCCTTTGTCTTTTTCTCTTCACCGAGCTTCAGTTCCTCTCCGTCTGCTGCCTCCTCTCTCCTCCTCTCCTTCTCTCCCCCAGTAATATAAAAGTGGCTCTAAAAAAGGCTCTTGTGTTTAAGTCTGACATTAAGCTTGACAGATGGGTGGCTCAACTAAGTTTAGCAGCGTTTATCTTCTATACATCCTGCCTCACTGGCTCTCCTTCTATATCTGCCTCATGTCGCCTGCTCGCTCCTTTACTGGAGTGTTGTAATGCCCACAGCTCACTCACTGTCACTCCTTCCACCAGCACCTTTTTCACTGTCCCTCAAGTGTTTGGCTGATAACCCCCCCCCCCCCCCCCCCCCCCTCCCTCCATCTTTAGTTAAAGTGTAAAATCGGAATAAGTCGCCCATTAACCTTTCCCTCTTTATGTCTTTCTATCACTCTCCTCTTTAACTTTCTCCTCTTTGTACATCTGTCCTCTCCTTCATCAGCAGCTGCCTCTCATCACAGCCGTGTGTTGTCGATCCTCTCCGTGCATATCACTCTGACTTCCTCTCTGCTAATCAGTGCTGCTGGCGTGACCACTCAACACTTTGGAAACACACACACACACTCACTGACACAAACGCTCATTCTTCTTCCTTTTAACACTGGTCCTCCAGCGTTTCTTATAGTATCAGGACAACGTTTCGAGCAGCGCGCTCTTCGTCAGGTTGCTGTAGTCAGATGTAGTCCTCCAATAAATGTTTGTATACTTGGGAGCATCTATAGTGTGGTGAGTCTTTTCTTCTTTTTGATGTTCGCCTTTTTTGTTCATCTAGTATAAAAAGGGCCATGGTGGATTTTTTCAAGCAGCTAAGTTTGCAACAATACCATTATTATGATCTAGAAAGCAAAAAAAAACACATAAACCACATACACACACACATGTACAGTATATAGGCCTAGACATTATTATACTTTGTATCATTGCATGTGTTGCTCTTCATTCTCTCAGATATTTTGCCGTTGCCATGGTGAAGTCAGGCTTTCTCCCTGAGGAAATGTTTGATTTAGTTTGGTATGAATATGTGTGGAATTCCTGGGACTGGGTTCAGAGGCTGCTGGTTCTGCTGCTGCTGCTGCTGCTGCTGTGCTCTGTCCCCACAGCTCATGTCTCCGGTGTGACAGGTGTGGCTGTGGTTTTAAGGTGATGCCTCGCTCTGTCTGGTGTGTGTGTGTGTGTGTGTGGCTGCTCAGGCTGAGCAGATTATCAGCTGCTTGGTGTCGTCTGCTCACAGCTCAGCAACATTGAGTTTTTGCAGCAGATTCAGTGGACAGTGTCCTCACTGACCCGTCCTCTCTGGAGTAGAGACGTTTCCCAGCTTTTGATGAAATTTGGAAAGAGAGAAGTGGATGGAGAGAAAGAGTGAGGGTGATGGAGGGCAACATGTTAGAGAACAGAGCAGGAGAGAGAGAGAGAGAGAGTGTTACGCAATGTGTTATTTTTGGTCTTGCAACAAAAAAAAAACATCACCTCACTTGCGTGTTAATATGATGCTGGGAGCCTGTGACAGAGCCGTATGTATGCGGTATCTCCCACCCCGGCTTGATTGGTTGTACAGTACAGTGTGTGTGTGTGTGTGTGTGTGTGTGTGTGTGTGTGTGTGTGTGTGTGTCCTCACAGCACCACCTCACTGCTGAATCATATCTCTCTCCTCCACATTCTCCTCCTGTGCTTGCTTTAATTTGCACCTTACCTTGAAAAACCTTCTACCTCTCTTTTTTAACTCTTTTTCCCCACATCGGTCTTGGACAGCTGCAGTGAGACTTTTTTTCTCCACTTTACCTCCTGCCTGCTTTCAAACTTCCCCATGAGTTTAAACTTGTTCATTCAGACCTTAGAGGAGAGTGATGTTTTATTCCCGGTCAACGTCCATTTAGCCGCCCTCCCTGATGGTCATAGAAGTGCACCATTACTCAAAGGTCAAAAGGTCAAAAGGTCTCTTTATTGTCATACAACACATGTTAAAAACATGGGATGAATGAAATTGCGATGCCCTGGTCCCGTGCCAGCCGTACTGAAGTATTGAGGCGGGCAGGCAGCCTGCAGCCCAGCTAACGCTCTTCAACCGGGCAAGTGGCTCCCGTCAAAGTTCAACCTATAAACGGGCATTTTCTTTCAAACTGACAGACTCAGATAGTTACAATGAGTGTCCAGTAACATACTAGAAAGGAGAAATGAATGTATGTCTCTACCTTTAGCTGGAGGTCGCTGTTTGCTGTGATCTGTGTCCACAGGGTCTGCTGTGACCACTTAGACCAGGGATGACTACTGCCAGTCAGAAGAAGAGACGTGCTAAAGGTAGAGACATACGTTCATTTCTCCTTTCTAGTATGTTGCCAGACACTCATTGTAACTATCTGAGCCTGTCAGTTTGAAAGAAAATGCCCATTTATAGGTTGAAGGTTGAACCACTTGCCTGGTTGAAGAGCGTTAGCTGGGCTGCAGGTTGCCTGCAAAAAAACACTGAAGTTACCCTTTAAAAACTAAAGCAACTGTTGTTGTAAACAAAAGGTTAAAAGACTGACTTCCTGTTCCTCAACAACCAGACTTTGTTTTTAATTGGTTTTTTTTCAGCCCTCAATCCCAGCGTCGCCTGAAATGCTGCTCCTACGATGAGGCTTGGTTGTCATGGTCACAATAATAAACATGCAAACTGCCCTGCCAGCAGCGTAACAGACCATCTTTGCCATGGTTACGAGAGTAAACAGCCATGTCTTGGTTTGGTTTAGGCACAACAACAACTAGGTCAGTAGTAAGAACAGATCATGATGGTAGTTGTGTTATTCTATTGGTGCTGTGGGTTTCCACAGGTATCAACCTGTAGGCCGTCAATCTATAACTGCACTGACAAATAATTTGTTTTTTCCATCATTCACAATATCAATCAGTCAATCAACCAAACTTTATCTCTCTAGCGTTGTCCATACAGGCTAGTGCAGGTCAAAGTCTCACATGTGGTTGACAAGCCAAGAAAATGACAGATAAAATAGGAAACTGCCAAACACTCTAAATGTAAAAATGTACATTCAGTCGGGACGAGGGCCAAAAGAAGAAGAAAAAAAAAACATGGAAGTGGGAGACACATCAGTCACTGCGGGGCTGGAATGGTGGACTTTCTCATGCTGTGTTACTCAACCAGAGTGGACATTATTTAAGCTGGCACACACAGGTTTGGCCGGGACAAACAGCAAAACACAGAGCGGCGTCCAAGCACCATAATCAGAATCATATACAAGTTGGCCAACCGGTCATTATAAGATACTCAGAGCGGAGCGTCGTGCACCACGCCAGAGAACAAGAGAAATCACTTAAAGCTTTGTCTCCTGCTCTGACAGATCTGCTGAGGAGCAGCAGACGACCGCCTATCATTTAAAAGCACTTACGCTGTGTGTCTCCCCGTTACCTTTGACCTGAGACATGGAGACAGCGTTGGGAGGATGTGGGAGGAGGAGCTATGTCTTTTTTTAACCTATATGTTTGTTTGTGCAGAGAGGATATTGTATTACTCCATGCCAGGGACAGCTAGATCCTTTATGACTTCAGATTGTCGGTCAAATCTGGCTCAGATGTCACAGACTTAGAAATGAACTTTTATACATTTTATATCCAAAAGGTTGGAGGTTAACTTCACTGTGACATCACAACTCTCTGCAAACCCTTCCACTAACAGGCTGGTTGGTGGAGGACTGATTCTAGTTGATTGTTGTGGATCCATAGCCACTTACTCAGCACTGAATAAATATGGATATGAAATATGGATTTGAAACTCGACATTGATATCATCAGTTTCCTCTGGTGACCAATCAGCCGATCATTGTTCTGTCCAACAGCATATTCCAATCGTTGGGAGGAATCCAGAGTCAGGGGCCAAACCACCAGCACACACTTACAGCGTGCTCACACACATACGCTCTCTGTCACATACAGACACACACAGTCTCCTCACACATGCAGTAATGAGTTTTATGGCTGAGTGATTTATGCATTTAAAATGTGGCCACGTTGTCCTTTAACTGTCCACAATGAGATAACAGAAAACACATCAGCCGCCTGACAAACAGTGAAGCACAGCCTCCTTTCTGCAGAGGATGTTCGCCTCACCCACCACTGCCCACCTCCCCCTACTCCCTCACCCCACCCCAGCCCAGCCCCACCCAGTCAATAGTGATTACTCTGCATCGAGGGTGAAAAAAACAGCAACGTATTTTTGTTTTCATGTGATAGATATGTAAATGAGGAGGAAGGAGGGAAATGCAGCAAGGCATCAAAATTACTCCCTAATTTGTTTTTGGCTCATTACCGTAGATCCTCTCCGACTCACACATACACACACACATCCCATAGCTACATGAGAAGTTAACTTGCATAACCAGTGAACCACAGTATAGGCTATAATTACTGTTAGACATGCTGTAGGATAAATGACATATATGATGTCTTTTTTCCCTTCATGAGAATAGCTTCCACAGTAATGACTTCCATGCTGATCCCGGAGCATCCAGTTGAGACTAATCCATTTACTCCCTCCTCATCACGGAAGCTGAGTCTCTGCCGCAGCTGCCCCCATGTGGGGTATGGAGGGAAACATCTGCATGCGCATATGAGATGTTTAGCATGTCTTTCCTAAATTGTAATATTCA
This sequence comes from Decapterus maruadsi, assembly GCA_030347415.2. Lineage (NCBI taxonomy): Eukaryota > Metazoa > Chordata > Actinopteri > Carangiformes > Carangidae > Decapterus > Decapterus maruadsi. The sequence goes on along the minus strand of CM064889.1, from coordinate 2,716,741 downwards.
TTGGCATATATTTTGTTGAATTACATAATCTGAACATTTTCAGTTAGAATATTTTACTTGCTGGGCACTGACTCCAATTTCCTAACGGACTTCAGACTTTAGAGTCTGGACCACATGGATTTAACAAAATTCATACACACATTCCACCGACATTTGTGTATCATCAACAAGAGACAAGTTGTTAGTTTGTTTTTAGCCTCCAGTTCTCTGTTGGGTCTGTTGCGAATTTGACAAAATGAAATGACCATTTTCAATGTGAACCACTGCCAATATGAGGGAAATTCATACTTCGACTCTAGAGCTGGATATCAAGTGAAAACCTTAAACTTCATTTTTAAAATGTTAAAGGACCCATATCATATAAAGACAGATGTCCATAGTGTGATTATAGATCAGGTGCAGTTTCTGTATTAATATATTTATGCTGTGAAAGTATCAAAAGCTCAGTCCACGCAGAAATATACACAGCCTTCATTCATAAACTGAGCCTTAAAACCAGCCGTCTGGCCTTCTGTAACTTTGTGATGTCACAACCAACCAGTCGCCACTCTCAGTCACACCCCAAGCCCCGCCCACCTTGATCCAACCTTGCAGAATTTGGATTGCGTTTACCTGAAATCTCTTCTGTTTTAATCTGATCACGTGAACAGCAGTCCACCAATCAGAAGAGAAGCTCAGATATTCCTCTCTTCTGATTGGCTTACTGACCTACAGTATTGTTGCTAGAGCTTCAGAGAAAAGCTGAAGATGGAAAACTACACTGAGATGGTTTTTGGTTCTTTAAAAAGTGTTATTCTCATAGATCAACACTCAGGAAGACAGTTAACACAGATGTTTAAATGGCAAAGGAACAGTTCAGTGTAACAATACTCAGTGCTACAGATAAAAAAAAGTAATATATCCAGTCAGTTGAATGTCCTTGACGTAGTGGAATTGATAAATCATTTTTAAGTGAATGTTTTTGTTCTGTGAAACAGTGAAATCATTTTCCTGTTGCTGGCACTTGAAGAGTTCTTTGGTCTGGTTTTAATGAAGAGCTGTTGTGTCCCATGATGAGCTTGATCCTATTTTATAAACTTTTCCAGTCTGACAGGAAAGAATCTGACTGAGAAGAGGGCACATTGCTTTCCTTTTGTCGGTTTGGACAATCCAAAAGATTACATTTACACCACAATTCAAGCAAAAGGCCTGTTAGCCTCCTAAAACGGACACACACAAACTGGCCCGCTGACAAAACCTTCACCTCATGTCCTCCTCCCACTCTGTTCCCTCCTCATCTCTTTCTTTGGGTCAACCAGAACAGGAGGGAGGAGTGAGAGGATGAAAGTGAGTAGTGAGGAACAAACACAGCTCAGTCCAGGCAGCAGGAGGACAGTGTCTGCAGACAGACTTAGAAAAAGCAGCTTAGAGCAGCGCCACTTTGATGTGTGGACCTCACTGTGTCCCGGCGGACGGCCCCCGGCTCCCCGCCACCGAGCAGCAGCTCTCACACTTGTGCGACACCTTGGCAGGCCACTGAGAGCTGCTAACGTGGACCCCAGAGAGCTGTGTGTCTCTGTGCAGCCTGCGCTACCAGGCCCACAGCACTGACAGTTGTTTCAAGTCTGCTCAGCTCCCCACTTGTAACCTGTGTGTGTGTGTGTGTGTGTGTGTGTGTGTGTAGATTTCTAGCGGCTGTGACAGAATCTCTGCTGTGTTATTCTGAGCTAAAGCATTGTTCAGTATCACTGCCATGTTATTGACTTTAATTTCCTGACTCATGTGACAGGTGATTGGTGTTTCTCCTCCTTCTATTTGAAGTGTGTGCGTGTTAACTCTTGTGTTTGTGTACAGGTGTTTGTGTGTGTGTGTGTGTTTTTCCTCCTCTGTGAAGATGAGCTCTGAGAGGCTGTATTTTATTTAGTAATTATTTTTCATCTGTACAAAGAACCCTGCAGAGGCAAGTAAATTAAGCTTGTTTTGATTTTCTTCCCAGGGAAAAAAAGAGATAAACATTTTCATGTGTAAGAAAATATGTATTTTGTCAGTGGGGGATTTTTAAAAAGAAAGAAAGAAAAAGATCCTGACCAAAGAAGAATAGCAGATATTACCTATAAGGGTCAGTTTAAAGCTGGAAAAATTGAAACAAATATTGATTAGTTAATTAGCAGAAACTTTTTTGGCAGCTATTTTGAAGATTAGTTTAATCTTCTAAGCCATTTTCAAGGAGAAATACCAAATATTGGACTGTTCAGATTATGGACCAGGAATTTCAAGGAGCTTGAGTTGGACGTGTCAATAAGACACCAGATTGTAGAAATGATTTAGATAATATCTAAAATATTAAGGCAAACATTTAGAAACTAGAGGACTGCTTCATGTCATTATGAGATTTCCAGGTTTTAGACAGTTTGTCTGACAGAACTTCAGTTAAGGGAACGGCCAACTGTTCAACAGAGGAAGTGATTATAAAAGAGTTTTCAGTGTGCGTCTGGAGGCCAGAAAGCTGATTAGACATGATTAGAGTTTTTACTTTTTGCTGTGGAGAACAGTCTGAGCGCCATGCTGCTGCTGTGGAACTGTGATTTGGAATATGTGCGCGTTGGATTCTGCCACTTGATCGTCCAGCCGTCTTCGCAGCAAAGAGCACCCTCTTTCGTTGTACTGCAGCGATGAGATAGACGGAAGAAAAGAGCGAAGGAGAGCGATGTGATTCTTATTTATGACTGCCGACTCGCTGCCAGCCTCAACCCGCTTAGGTACACAAAATTAGTGGAAACGTAATCCCTGTAAACTAGGTGATTGGCAAAATTGTTCTATGGGACAAATGAAACTGAAGTAATCAAAGGGAAACCAAAATGACTGCTACGGAATAAAGAGGTCGTACCAGGACACGGCGGAGGATTCCGCGATCCTGTGGACGTACTCGGTGACCTTCGCCCGTTCCGGCGCCGCCTCACCACAGCCATTTGTCCATACGTCAGCCTTTAAGAGCTGGCTATTACCATAATGAGTAGGTGTGCTCCCCATCCAGCTTTGCAAATATTCAGAAGCCTATCTGCTGCTTCGGGCCAACGGCACCCGTTCTTCTTCTTCTCCACTTGCCCCCCTTCTCCACCCTCATCTGTGCTATTAGGCCCATTTCACAGTGGCTGTGCACAGTGGCTCCAGTGGGTATTATCCAGGAGGAGAGAGATAATTTCCCACTGTCCCCGCAACCGCGCGCTCAGCCAAACCTGGCCTCTCTCGCTGCCTGACCTCACACTCAAGTGGCCGTGCAAAGAATATGTCTTGGAGCAGGAAGAAAAAACAACAGTGTTAAAAACCCCCAGAAGGGGAAATAAAAATCCATATGTGCATTTAATTGCAGCTGGTTTGTCAGTTTTAACCTTCCACTTGTCCACAATTTATTCCACAAATCTCTCAGTGATGACAAACTGAATTTGTGTATTCATCACCCTCTGTTTTCCATTAATTCTGATTGACAGCTCCTGGCTCAGCCAAATATCCCCTCACACCTTCCCTCCTCACTTCTCCGCCTCTGCTATCTCCATCAAGCTCCGGGTGTGTTTTCTAATTGCCCACCTCAGGTAACTTTTTCAAGGGCAGGGGGTTTAGTTATTTGTTTTCCAACCCTGCACAGAGACCACAGAAAGACTAATGCCCCAATCTACGGGCTGCAGAATCTGGAGAGGAGTTTGTTTGTGAAATTAACATTCCTGACCCTCAATATAGAGGCAGTGAAATATGCATTCACTTTTTTTTCTCTCTCTCTTGTCGTGTTTGTGGTAATTTCACAGTCCAGTAGTCGTGGGAGCGCTCTCCAGCTGGGCGGGCTGGTGCTTTACTTTTCATAGTGGGATGTTCCACTGTCCTGTGGTCCTTTTTTTTTTAGCCAATCACATAGCTCAGAGAAAGCAGAAACTCTACCAATGAGCCTCTGAGAAAAATCTGCTGAGCTCAAAGTCCAATCTGCTCTCTGTGCCGAAGACAGACTGAATTAAATTTGACAAAGGTCTGGTGATGAATGTTTATCCTGCTGCTCAGAGAGGGTAATACAACAAATGTTTCTTTATGAATTATGGTGGATGTGAGTCTCACTCTCCACCGCTGCTTGGCTCCAGCTCCAGTTTTCCTCTCCGTGGCACTGCATAGAGTCATTACAAAGCCATTAAAGGATATGAACTGGTAAGTGCCCCCATACAAACCGAGAAAAAAAAAAAGGCCTGACACTTGCACAAATATAGATATAAATACACACCAGGCTTCTCACAAACACACTCAAAATCTCTCCTCCAATAGTCCTCATGCTCTCTGGCAAACACACATTCTTTACAAGTCATTGAACAGTCACTCAGGCCTAACCATGACTCAGCTACGAGGATGTTCAATTTCATAAACTACCATGTGAAGCACTTTATTCCACCCCAGAAAGCTCAATAATCTCCAGAGCAGCTCATCTCCTAACTCTCGCTCTGCTCACCGACATTCTGCCAAGGCTCAGATTTATCTCCTGTCACTCTTCCTGCTTCAATAGCTGCCTTTCCACAGTCTGACACTCAAGCATTTATTTCACACATCAAGACAAACACACGGCTTTGTGCGTTTCCTTCCTAACCTGAAGCAGAAGGAATCAGCTGGGAGAGAGAGGGTGATGGAGGCTCTTCCTGCTCAGTCTTATTGACCACTGACTCAGTCACTTCTCCATTGTTTTTTTTATTATTATTGTGACATCGCAAAGTGACAGGAAGTCCTGACGGATAGTTTTAATGCTCAGTTTCTGAATACAGGCTTGTGTGTTTCTCTGTGGACTGAGGCTTTGATACTTTCACAGTGTTCATGTATACAACCTATACCTGATCCATAATCAAACCATACATGGGCTTGGATTTGCGATACAATACGATAAACTTTATTGTCCCATTTGGGGATATTTGTCTTGGACACTGTAGCTGCTCCATAAATGTCTTGATGGCCACAATGACAAAAAACAAACAAACAAAAAAACAATACACCTCAGCCATATCAATCCAACACACCAGACATAACAGCATTACATATCCCATAACATAGTACATATTGCACATATTCCATAACATAATGCATATTGCACAACCCATAACATAATGCATATTTCACAGATCCCACAACATACAGTAGCACATACATACACCGCTATATGGGAGCTTTAATCATGTCTTGTGACTGTATTTTCTGTGGTTGGATGGATCATTTCAAATTCGTTAAGTATCAGGTCCAAAGGTCTTTAGACTGGTGACCTGTCCACAGGGTTCCCTGTCCACTGTGAGCTTGGACAGAATCAACAATTAGTAGGTACAGGTGGAACAGATTGATAGATTCATTATTTGAAACTTCTTTTTCTTCCCTTCCTAGAGTAGCTGCTCTTTTTATGTCGCACTGACTCTGTGCATTCCTCCTTTATGAAGCGTGTAAGGCCTATAGACTTTATTAGGCCACGCTGCTCTCTTAGCCCTGTGCTATTTGTTCTGACAGGTGCTGTGACGTTATTTGTTTGGGTGGAAAAATGGAGCTCAGAAAAGGAGCAGAGCAGCCGCCATTTGGTTCCATTGCCTCCTCACAAACCCTTCCCCTCACACACACACACAACTTCAGACTTAGAGAAAAGCCTGAGAAGAACCTGTTCCACCATGACCCTGCACACGAGCAGATAATATCTCCACAGAGCTATGGTTAGAGACAGCCAGCAGCCCAGTAATGACTTCCTCAGGCCCTGTGGAACCCTAGTCTATAGTTGAGGTTAGGGCACGACTGTTGATGGAAGATATTATAACGCTAATATCTATGTATGCGTCCACATGTCATCTCTGTTGCTAATCTAATCAGAGTGACAGTAGAAAGTGTAGCACCCGGCTGCGACTCACCAGTAACCACTGTCACTTCTGGAAAGCTCTTTCCTCCAGTGCGCCACCACTTCCCTCCATAAATATGAAACGACAGCGGTAGTGGAGAAGTTCATTTTCTTTCATCCCGTTACCCTGCTCCGGGCCTGTTTTTGGCTGCTCTGGTTTCTCACTGGTTTCTCATGATGCTTTTAGGAAACTCTAGAAACCAGACAGGCGGATACACATCAACGCTGCGACTGATAGCATCTCAGAGATTTACAGCAGCGGGAGGAGATAAGGCAGACTGAAGCTGAGTGGGTCTGTCAGCCAGGCTGGAGGCCAGGGTGTCATTAAGTAGTCGAGCCTGGAGTCAGTGGTCAAACCAAACCTGAGGAACAGGTCTACAGGAATATTAGACCTTCTAATACTGTAAAAGTGACATGTCTTGAAAATGTATTAGATCAAAAGGACTCATCTGAATTTGTCTGCAAGGAATCTCTCCTCAGAATGTGGTTCTTTCTGATCCTCAACAGGCCCAGGTCTACAATACCAACAGGAAAGAACTTCTTACATGTTAGTAACCAGACCTTTGTTGAATCAGAGCCCCAGAACCAGACTGAGATGTCCTGTTGTTGATGTGTATGTTCAGTGACATGCAGACAGCTCACTCAATCATCATCATGTAGCTCCTCAGACAGCCTCATTTTCTCCATGGCTGCAAAGTGACCTGCAAATTGTGCTCTTTGACTGGGCCGTGGGCCACTGATGGTGAGATAGCACGTGAATCAGTTGTGTTAAAGGGATAGTTCAACATTTTGGCAAAATGGCCCATTGCCATAATCCCTATAGTTTTAGGAGTAGGTTCGTTATTGTTGGTGCAAGCTATTTTTAGAACAGTGGAGCAGAGCTGCGAGCTGCTCAGAGATATGCTATTGAGGCTAATGGAATTTCTTGGTTTCCTTCATCAAACTCATCAAATACACAATCCAACAACTCCAAAACACTCTGGTGGACAAGTTGTGACCTGCACATTCACCACGCTATTAGATAATAACAGAACGTTACAAGACGGAGTTGTTTTCAAGACTGCTTGCCGAAAAATGTTTTGTATGAATTTACCTTGAAACAACTAATGTTATTATCTCAAAACTTTGAACTTTGGAAAGAGTTTTCAACCCCTCTTCCTCCACCAAAACTTTGCTTTGGAAAGAGTTTTTAAATGTGGGTAAAGCTGCACATCATAGCTACTCCTTTTGCCTTTTTTGAGAGAACACGCACAACTGCAGGGACCAGTGTAATCACACAGCCGTGTTTACATCCGTACCGATTGGAGCCAGAGCCAATAAATACCCACGACTACAGCAGTCATTTGTCCTGGGAGTCAACACTGATTTTAAGCTCAAAAGCCAGACATTGGCAGCTCTAAGCAGAGTTTTTGTGTGCTGTCCTCACCGTGTTCAGCATGGAGTTCATTGGCATCGTAATACGGCAGAAAAACATATATAACATTTATTATAGTCCCTCCTTAGTTCTGAGAGGACCTCATCTAAACTTTATGGATTCTATAAGGATATTAAGTCACAGTAATTAAATAAAACACCTGCTAGCAAGCAGCAACTCCACTTTTTTTTATTGTGCTTCTTTTTTTTATTCCTTCAAGAGAGAGGCCTTTTAGGTCCAAATCTTAATAAAGTTTCAGTGTTGAGCTGAAACACCAGGCAGGAGAAGTCTACACAGTCATGCCGGTGTGCTAAGTGTAATCACACCAGATCATAGCTCATTTTCTAATTAGCACGACAAAGTCAAAGCATCAAAGGGATGATTTAGTGTTGGACTTCTGGGAAACTAAAATGATCAAACGCAATGAGGTCACAGGTCCAGACATTTAGCTCAAAAAAACTGCTGGATCCTTCTCCTCCTTTTTTAATGCATCCATGATCAGCTGTTCTCCTGAGGTGAATGGACTGTTCTACGTCTCATTCTGCAGAGCCTCTCTCCTCAGATGACTCAGCCTTGTCCCATGTTACTTTATGCATACAACTGTTAGTCATAGAACAGCCCTTTTCACAGCAGAGCGACATTTCATTTAAAGCAGAGTTACGGCCCAGTGTTATGGTTCACTGGCAGGAGTCTGCTATATGTTATAATTATAATAATAAGTGTAAAGTCTAGGCTCCACGCTCCAGGGCACACACAGACAAACACATCCACACACCCTCCTCAGACTGGCAGTTGGTCCAAACACAGCAGGGGGAGGGGGAAGAAGGGGCATAGAACAGACTCCTCCAGGCCTTTTATAGCCCTGTGCCCACGCGCCAGTGCCCACCCTCTGATGATGAAGTGTCAGAGCGAGCAGCATCACACACCGTGGCCTGTCAAGCCCAGAGAGCAAGATTAACTCCCCTGACCAGACTGTTTGGGGCTTGGCAGCCTGTGGCAGTGCGCCTGGGCACAGAGCGCAGAGTAGAAGACCTTAATTGGACAATGTGCGTGTGGTGGTGAGCGGTGAAGTTAGAGAGGGGGGGGGGTTGGCTTGCTGGCTGTTGGCCTCTCACAGTCCCCGTTTGGTTTTCATCAGAACGATTTGAGCAAGAGAAATGGGCTTCATGCTGGAGGCCCTCAGCACTTAGCCACATGTTCAGCTCTTTAATAAAGTCTGGATGCAGCCAGGGAGGCCAGAGCCTCATCCCAGTCCCAGTGGCAGAAACTCAAAAAAACAGAGATAAATTACTGATCCTCTCATCCCGACCGGTAAAGATTATTACTATGATGCACTGAGAAAGAAACCAGTCAATGTCATTGTCTTTATGAGCCTGGTCCACTTCAAGTGGCAGTCACATCTGCTGTCTCTTTACACAGTGCACACACTGAGGTAGAGCATGGATGTCAGCAGGGTGCTGCTGTGCACTCACTTTAAAGAGGATGTTTTATGGAAATATCACTTTTCGAAGGCTCTTTAACATATATTTGGGTGTTTGTCTTGGCTTCTGGATCCTAAAATGTTAGAATTGACAAGAAAAATCTGTCATTTGCAGACTCCCTAGGTTGAAATTTGTGTGGCAATGATGTAAGTATAGTTTTCAAATTAGCATAATACCACCCCTACCTGGTACCAGTTGAAGGGATGGGACGGGGTAAGCAGTGGTTAATTTGCATTTAAAGGGACAGACACTGAAACCAGTCGTTCTGAACAGGGCTGTTTAGAGAGGATGAAAAGAGCTGTGATGTTTGATCCTTGGGGGATTTTGACCAAAGCATGTCACAGACATGTCTTTAAGACACCTGGGGACTATTTTAATTTGTGGAGAAGGGGCAGAATATGTCTCCTTTAAGTGATGATTACAATGTTGCCCACCCGCTGACTTCAGAATAAGTGCTTTACGCTCCTGCGTGTTCGGTGACCTATAACAGAAATAAGGCTGCCTTAATCTTGGATGATGAAGAGGATGATGATGAGTCCTTCTGTGGTTTGAATGCTTTGTCTTTGTTGGTGGGGGCGTCCCACCGTGGTTGGTGTGCTTATCATCTCCTAGCTGGTCAGACCCGTCCCATCCCCCTCCCTCTCCTGTATTCCTGGTTTCTTTCCCTGTAAAACATCAATAACTAAACGTTTTCACTCAACTTTTTGCTCATTTAGAGTGCATACTTACAGTGGACTCCTTGTGGCTGTACTTGTCAGTGTGAATGCCCTTATGCACTCAATAGTGAGAGGATGTGAATGGTGACCCGGCAGTGAGGAGTGTCATGAGGTTCTGTCAGCTGGATAAGTGAAAACCACTGGAAACGGTTCAACGTGGCAGGGATCCACTAACAACCAGCATCACTGAGGTTTGTTTTAACAAATCCTCCGTCCTTTCATCCTCTGGGCGTCTGCTCTGGAGGAGGAATCTGAGTAAAGACCTGACTAAAAGAGGCTCAGGCACCCGCGATTGTTGAGTCAACTTAACTTACAGTAAACCCCAGAGACTGAATCAACATTTGTTACCATTTAGAGCAATACTGTGATAAAGACGACGTGTGTTTTTTTCACCATCTGGGTTTATCTGTGGATGACTGGAAACTGACCGGCTCAAGTCTGCTTGACTTCATCTAGTCACATTGGTGCTTTTTGGTTGATTCCAACCTGGATACTGGAAACTGGATGTGATCCAGGTGACTGCACCCTCAGACATGTCTCCTCCTTAACTCCCAGTGTAATCAAGGTCTGAACTGTGTCAGAGCCAAACCGACAGATCTGCACACGGCGATTTCTGTTTCGACTCTTTGTCTGGAGGCAGGGAGCCAACAAAGGGAAGTAGGAAGGAATTAGACGTTTTTGGCAGCTCCGCAGCTCGGTCTTTCCTCCTCAGTTTGATTTACTTCCACTGCTGCAAGACAAAAATAAAGTCTGTGTTACACTGGGGTATGATTTCAAAGTCAATTTAGCCTTTTAATCACACCGTGGTACCAGCGACTCTGCTGCAGATGGCTTTTACATGGAAGTGGCTGCCGGGGTCTGTGTGAAGGAAACGTGCCGATCGTCAGCGGTTCTCCACAGTAGCGTTTGGGATGTGAGTGTTGGGACATAGCAGCGCCAGCTGCTACTCTGCTGCTAAATCACCAGCTCCCTACTGCTATATCACTTTGTCTAAATGACTTCTCCACCTCTGCTGCTCCACCACACAGCTCAGAAATGTCATGACACTCAGACTTTACTGCATGTGACTAATTACTGGCCTCCACATGCAGAATTGAAAGATTCATTGTCATTTCAGTCAGTTATGCTACATGAGGGCGGTAACATCTGGCCAATGACACTTTGAGAGCCAGTGTGTCAGATGAGGAGCCATGACAGTTAGTTGTTTTTTGTGGATCCAATGCTTTGTAGAAAAAGAGATGAGATGCATCACAGCCCTCTGTCACTCCCAGGCATCATCACCATAATGCTGCCTTCAGGAAGTACGAGGGTGTCAAGTTAGTCTCTGCTTTGTTTTTATTGTGACATTCACTGAAGAATGAAGGAAGCAGTTTGAGAGCAAGTTGCAGTTGTCACTGAAAAATCTGAGGTATTTTTCACTGGGTTTACAACTTCTTGGCAACAATGTCTGGTAAATAAATTCACCAACGACGACTGAGTTACATGTCACACTGTACCTTCTGCTTCAAGTGTATCTACATATGATGTGTTTAGGGACTGAATTTAGTTCCAGGTCGTTTGTGCTTTGGAACTCAGAGCTTCATAAACAATCAGTGTGGTCACAAGTGTGAAATACCTGGAGAATGGACATGAAGCCTCACCACTCAGCCTACACGTACAGTACAGCAAGCTGATATTACTAGTTGTGGTGATCCCATTGTAAAGTTAGAAGTTTAGCTTTTTGAATGGATGATAATATTGGTTTATCAAACAGCATGTCTGCAACTAAAACAGAACTTAAATATCAATTACACGCATCTGCTTTTTCTTTTTGACAATTTCGTTGTAACATAAACCAGTCAGTGTGGTCTAATTGTCAGATATACAAAATCCATGATTACTATGATCGTACTATAGTGGCTGCCTCATCAGCTCAACTTCAACTAATACTGTCATCAACAACAAACCTTTAAATGTATAATTAAATGTAATCTGTGCCCTCTGTACTGGTCAGTCACACAACTGTGTGTGTGTACTGCCATTTAAGTGTAAACGAATCCTGTAATAACCAAGGTCCGTGCACAGCAGAGGGCCATTAGGCTTTCAGCGGCTGTCATCAAACACACTGAAATCAAGGAAAAAAGGCCAGAGTGTAAACACATTCAGACCACCCTTAGGTACACACACACACACTCACACACAGTCTTGCAAATTACTATCTTTTTCTTCTCTCTCTGTCTCTTTCTCTCTCAGCAAAGAAGAGCAGTACAGATGAGACATTTACTGTTAGAAAATGCTGTGTGATAGAACTAACGTAAACCAAGCTGACGTATATGTTTTCATGTTTCTCCTGGTTTGACTGAACCTTTTCAGTTTGACTCTTTGCTCTTTACATGTTTCCTACAGTATATCCATCCACAAACAGTTACATTAATTCCAGCAGAGGTCTATTCTCTAAGAAAACGGTTAAACTTCAAACTCAGTGATACAAGATTAAAGGTGCCTATTTTCATATCGATCAACACTATAGTTCTTTATCAAAACAGTGAAAGTATCAAAGTTTCCATCCACAGAGATATCCACACAGCCTAAAAAACCAGCTCTGATCAATTTATATTCAATCAACTTTACAGGATTTTGTTTCTCTGAGTGTTTTATCTGAAATCTGATTAATTTATATTCAATCACTCTGAGATCATTCAGCCAATTCACCAATCAGAACAGATGCTCAGGACCTCCTCTCCTCTGATTGGCTCACTGACCTTTCAAGAGCTCTAGAAAGAGGCCTGAGAGAGGAGATGTAAAATTACACTGTGATGTTTTCTTTTAGTAGTTCAACATGTGAGAGGTGTCTCATACTGGAACCTTCTAACTAACTGTGCACGTCCCATGTTGGGGGACTATGCAGAATCCTGAAGAACAAGCAGTAGCTGCTCCACCGCGCTGCCCGTCAACAGGATGCAATTCCAGCAATTTGTGTCAGAGCAGAGGAACTCCCACCTCCAACACGGCCTTGTCACGCACGCACACAGTCATAGGTAAACACACTTCCTGCTTCTTCCCACTCAGCTGCGGAGGTGGACCTAATCTCTCAAGAAAACCCCAGGATTGTTGCTCTCCACGGGTCAGAGTGTAGCAATTAGATGACTGTCCTCTAGGCCTCATAACCCCCCTCTCCGGCACGTCATGAATTAAAACAGCAGAGACACCCACCAGCTGCTTTTTCTTAAAAAAAAACAAACTTATGCAACAACTGTGTGTAGTTTACAAGACAGTGAGCATACAGTACCGTGCCATGGGCTGTGTTTGACGGCATCTTTAACAAGACGTTAAACATAATGAGATGTTGTACAGTCAATACAGCCTGGTTCACTCTGCTTATCATGCGATGTTGTGTCTTTTCACATCAGGGGTCACATGTATGTGCTATATATATGTATAAGAACCCAGAGGTGCATGTGCACATTGTCACGCTCACATCTGGCTCTGTTGAGCGTGTGTCAGCATCCAGGGGCACAACTGAAGGCAGACGGGCAGCTTTTAACCTCCTCCTCTTTAATTAGACGCGCTCTCAGATGGGTGTAAAAACCGGCCGTTACAGTATATGAGCCTCAGCGCTAATGAGGGAGTCAAATGAGAGTTGAAGGGATAGTTCACCCAAAATTCAAATTTCACTCTGTCTACTCACCCTCATGTCGACTAAGAGCTGTGAGAATTTTCAGAGTCCTCCGTGCCTTCTCTGAGTTACAGGGTGTCCGCGCAGCAGTATTTGTCCAAATAATGGTTGTGAATGGATACCAACTGTCTTCGTCCAAAAACAGAGGTACATGTGCACAAATGAGTGAAATTTGAATTTTGGGTAAACTATCTCTTTAAGGTAACCCCAGGGGTTAGCTTAAAGCCACAGATGACACCAATACGTGTTTATCAGATGGGTGAACAACAAGCTTCACAGCCCAGGAGGACAGAGGTTAAAAGCAGTGTGCCACAACGCTGCAGTAGAAAGCAATGAGGCTTAAGCGAGTTGCTCGGGGGAGAGACAATGCTTGTCTGTTGTTTTGGCAGGAGCTTATGAGGTTCACACACCAGCTCTGTTGATATTCTAAAGGTGTTGACTGTGGTGATAAAATGTTCGTGGGAGTCCTCTGTTGTACCAAAGTTCTCCTAAAGTATCTCATTAGTCAAACACAATGTGTAAAGTAAAGGCTCGTGACCTCTGTAGGAATCCAGCATGATTAATGTGTGGACAGTCCCTCCCAGGAGTTATATTTATATACAAACTGCAACAGCACATATGTTTTACAGCAAACATATTTGCTTGTGTGTTGCTTTTACTGTATCTGGCAATTTGCTAACGTGCTGCTCAGGAATGTATCTGGGAGACAGGGCTCCCCCAGAGCAGGAGGTGATGCAGGAGGCGGCGAGAGGACGCTGGAGATGGGCTGGTTCCTGCTGTCTGCAGTCACGACCCGGTCCAGGAGTTTGTCTTCGTCTCGTCTCCTGCTGATTGCCAGATGTACTGGCAGTTTAAAAAAACAGTTTCAATATTAGCTTTTCAATTGCTCTTCTAGTGTGTTCCTTCTTCTTGAAAGCATATCATAATGCCTATGTGCAGAAATGCTGGAGGCAGGTTGAGAGGACGAGCCGTCCCATGGTGAATACTCGCCGGTGGTGACACAGTCTTGGCACTACAGACAGAGCTGGCTGATAATTTATCACAGATGAATGCATTTTTCCACCTGACTCTATAATCAATCCACATTTCTGACTGCTGGTCCCCGCAGACCTTTGTAAGCACAAAACAATTACTGGCAGTGAAAAACGTGAGCGGAGCCAGCGCTGTACGGTTGACAACACCCCTCATGCAATGATTATGGATGAAACAATATTAAATTTACATTATGATCAAATCTGGAGGAATCAAGATACTGTCAATGCAGCGTCCAGTCAACCACTCACATGGTGGGTTGGTTCTGAAATGCTGAGGTTTTCAGCTTTTTTAGGTGAAAGGTTGAAGTGCATTGTGGGATAGGTTGGGCCACGAATATTTCTAGGTCAGTCTGAAGTTCAGTAATACTTTGTAAGCATTAGTTAAGTTTTAAATACTGAATTCATTATATATAACACATGAATGGTCATTAGCATGTAGTTTTTGAACACAGTTTAACAACCCGATCAGACACACAGAGACACAAGCACATGTCAGTTAAATTATATTACCTTTAGGTTTTTCTAGAACCAACCTTTTTTAAGATTTTTTTTTTTTTTTTTACCAGTTTCTCATACAATTTTTAAACTTTTTTTGAGAAATTTTGCCATGTTTTTGAGAAATTTGACCTTTTTTTTTGTTACTATACTTTTTTCTAGAAATGTTTCAACGTTTTGCGAGAAATTGTACCAGTTTTTCCAGAAATTTCTCTACAATATTTCCACAAATTCTCACTGTTGGCCCTAATTTGAACGTATACATTGCTTTAAAAAGTAATGTTCTTCAGGCTCAGAACAAATATTTATGTATTTCTGGTGTTTGCTTCAAAATTTTGACTAATGGGGGTCTAATGTGTCAATTTTAGGGTCCTTAATATAAAAAAGTTTGAGAACCACTGCCCTATCACATTCAAACAGTATTGAGAATGAATGAATGAATGGATTATTGGTCAATGGTTCATTACCACTGGGACAATAGCACTGACAAGGAAGCCTCAGCATAATTATTTGTAGTAAAGTATTTCCCACAAGGGTCTTTTGAGGCTTCTTTCTTTATTGTTATAACTGGGATCCCTGCCCGTAGCCACAGTAGCTCCTCCTGAGGCACTGTCCTCTACTTGTTGGCCGTTGTGCCTGACCTGTCAAACACAAATATAATTGACCAACAATAGCGATGGGCTCTCCAACATTCTTGTCATATCACTTTGGTTTTGCCTTTGGCTTGAGATGACACCGAGGCAGTGAGGGTGGTGCCACATTGTCTCTGAGGTTTGCTGTCGGTCATATGACTGAATTTCCCCTCGTCCTTCCAACTCAGATGGATTTGTTGTGGACGTCCGTCACTTTCAAAAAGTCGGTCGCTTGAGGTCACGACCGCTGCTCAGACGCAACGCAACCGAGGGGTTTGATCTAGTTTTTTAATAAATCTCTATTGAGTAGCGCCCTCTACTGGGCAGCACCGTCCTCCAGCACCAGCGTCCATCCCTGCCAGCTCCTCGTCCCCCTCTCCTGCTTGTTGTTTTTGAGGGAAGAGTCTCATTCAGCACTTCGAGACTTTATCAACTCCAGCTGTGAAATCCAAGATTCACCGAGGACACGAGTCTTTCACAAGAGGGGGAAACATGGAGATGCAGGGTGGATGTGGGGAAGACCGTAGCGAATCACAAGGGAAAGGAATGCGATGCTCGTAAATGGCACTGGTTTACGCCAACTAGGCCACGAGGAATGAAAGTCATTGGCTTTTGCAATTTGTCAAGTGTAAAAAGCACAGTGTGTTTTCTCGCCGAGGAAAGTTTTGACAGTGGAGAAAAGTAATGGTGTTGTTGTGATGGAGGGGTGTTAGTATTTGACATGACAAGGAGCGGTTGTCATTATGTGGAAGTGCTCATTAAATGTCATCAGAAGTCTCTGTGTGTGTTGTAGGCTTTCTCTTTGGTCCAGAGGGAGGGAAGCAGCAGTCGTGCAGAGCATCGTACCATGTAGGACGAGCTGCATTAAACTGATGTATTGTTACCAACCCCTCCCTCCCATCCTCTCTCTAGTATCACTTTATCCCTGTGTCATAGTCCAGGAATGATGTGCTTTGTTTGGTTTTCACTCCTCCAACACAACGAGGCGAAAATCAAAACGAGTGCCGACCACCCTCTCCACATTTCCCTCATAATTCTGGGGCCATGTTCTGACCCATGAATTCATCCATTACTTGTATTACCCTCTAACTTGTAACATGAGCGAGGGGACTTTGACATGCAGCAGATATCCTTGAGGACGGGTGGATGAGTCAGAGCTGGAGACAACAACTGAGGCATGAGTGTGTCAAAGGAAATATAACAGGACAAATGAATTAGGTATGTCAGAAATAGATGAGATATGAATGGTTGATGAGTTGATGATTGGCCAGCGTGCAGCATACACTGTATAGATTAAGTCCCAGGTCCCATGGTTTACACTTTTAGTTGAAGTCTTCCAAGAAGAAAAGGTCTCATGGAGCTTGAAGAACAACAGGTGGACGAGCCAATCAGATGAAAGAACTCCTCTGACTGGGACTACTTTGTTGTGACATCACAAAGTTACAGAAGTCCTGACAACTTGTTTCTGAATACAGGGTGTGGACTGAAGATTTGATACTTTCACAGTATTAATGGGGAACCTAAAGCTGCATGCATGAGTGAGTAAGGAAATAAAAAATAATCTGATAATTGAATGAACAAGTGAATCAATACAAAGGACAGTAAGTGGTTGTTGGGGGTAGATATCTTAATGACTGAACAAGAAGTTGAGTGAAAGCCAACCTGGGCCTCCAACAGGAGGAGGGCTGGAGGAACAGGAAGGGCCAGAAGTGTCCTACCAGAGCTCTGGTAGGAAATCCTGCTGCCAGAGTCAATCTACATGCCCCCCTTTGATTCATTGTTGTAGGGGTATTAGCCCAGCACATGGCATTTCAAACAGAGCGCTGACAGAGGAATCCAGGAAGCCTTAATTACTTTTAATTCATCAAACTTGCACTTAATGTTTTGTTTATAACTACAATCCCTGAACAAGGCATTTTTCAAATTCCACCATCCCTCAAACGTGCCTTCTCCCTGCCCAGAGTCTAACAGGCTCTATGTTTTACAAATGAGCTATTGAGGGCAGAGAAACCGAGTGCTGCTGAGCGGTTCCCAGCCTCGGGAGCAGGCTCCACCAGAGGGTCATGAAATAAATCTGAGGGGTTGAGAAATGATTAATGGGAGAGGAAAGAAGAAGAAACAATGTTCTGATACACATTTGTATGTATTTTTTGGACTTTCCTCTAATCTTTTCTTTTTTTTGTGAAACACTGTGTATTTCTTGCCTCTTTGGGCCTCAGGCAGTTATTGAGATGAAATGAAAGCAGCTGAGGGGTTTACAGAGGAAATCACTTTGTTGTACAACATCTGAAACACGAGGGGCCCGGATTAGAGAGGAACCACAAGCAACAAGGTTGAGAGCCACTGATGTAGAATAAGCACCTATGTCACCAGCTCACTGCATGTTTACTGCCGTCTTTATACATGGACTTTATTGTACTTTTTAATCAGCTCTCTTCATCTAAGAGCTTAGACACAGAATACTGTTTGAGACGAGCTCAACAAGGGATTTACTGTAGTCAGAGATGAAGATCCGTTGGGGCCTACATCTTTTATATGTTATTGATTTGTATGTGTAGTGGTATGTCGTTTTTTCCCTTTTTATTGTAAAAAACACAACAGAGTGGACATACATTGATATAGAGTGTGAAATAAGGTTTGTGTGTAACTCAGTTATAATAGTAAATCATTAATAATAAGTAATAATAACAGTGTTAATTATATTTAAATATATAAATAATAACTAGTATAAAAATAGATAATAATACATTAATTAATTAATAGATTAATAATAATAATAAAAATACATTGGTTCATTGGAAGATATAAGACAGTGTTAATGATATTAAGAAGTAAAGACGTGATATCATTGATTGCTTTCCACATCTGGAAACAGATGTTGGCACTTAACTCTAACTAATTATCAAGGGGAACATTTAACCTGTTTTATTATCTTGCACTAGCTCTAACTAATTAACTAATTATCAAGGGGAACACTGTAGTTATTCTAGTCCTTAGACCTTATCTACCACAGAATCTACAAACAGAGCATTTTGCAACCAATATTTTATATTTAATAGTGAACACAAGACTTGAATAGTAATGCAGAATATTTATAGCACACAGTGCACAACACAATGACATACAGTACAATATTTGCATTTTGAAACACTTACCTTCCAGTTATTTTCTCAGCGGTACATGTTAAATATTTTCTGACATACATTACACTACACAGAGAACATGAAGACGTGTTCCAGTGTTTTGTGCATTAGTTCTCGTTGCGTGGGTGGGTTGACCGCGGAGCAGCCAGAGGTTGACTGAGGAGCAGGAATCTGTGTGTGAATGCTGAAGCAGACACACAGAGCGGGGATGAAAGTGAACGTATGTTTACGTCCTCCCAGGTCATGCTTGATATATGTTAATGGCACATGCCTGTGTTCACCGAGCCGCCGCACATGCCTCCATTTGCTCGGGCACCTCTTTGTTGCTTGTGTGCCAGCACGAGTGTGTGTTTGTTTTATTTTCCATGTTGTCTGATGTGCGGTTGACTGATAGCATTCAGAGCGCTGACAGGGCCAGGTGCGTGACTATCTATCTCCCCTCCCAGGGGGGATGTGTTCCGCCTGTGTGTGCGTGTGCACGCTGCAAGGGTGGAAGGTGTGCGACCCCTCTTATCTGCAGCGCCCCGGCGTGTTTGTTTTCACAGCCACAGCACAACCTGAGTGCTGACGTCACGTGACCCTGGGCGGTATCTTTCATATGAACCACACACACGTCCACTAGAGCAGTTTACCGAGCGTCCACCCACGGCCTGGAACAGATAATAAACACATGATATTATTGATTCCATGGCACTAAAATATGTGTTGTTCTTACTGACAGAAACACCATTCAACATGTTGTATTTTCCAACAGCAGCCAAAAAAGAGAAACATCTGATCCAATCAGGAGACATACATTCTGAGGCAAACTGAAGCTGTAGGTTAATGGAAATATCACTTTCTGAAGGCTCCAGGGCTCCAATGGCAACGAGCCCAGTCCACCTCTTCAAGTGATCTCGGCCCGATTGTTGTGTTCACATAATGAACCGATCTCTGGTGTAAAACGCTCCCTTTTTCGAAACAACTGCTCCAAACAAACGAGGTGTGACTACACCCAAAGACACCTGGGAACTATTTTAATTTGTAGAAAAGGGGCATAATATGTCTCCTTTAAAGAACAGATGAGACTTATTTTGAAGGAAGCCGAACTACCTGTGGAGAGCAGCACTTAGCGAGTGTGGGTTAATGACACCATGCTGCTTTCAGCTGCGGTATGTGGAGACGGTTGGTGCAGTCAACCTCCCTCCAGCTTTCATTCATCCCCGGCTCCTTGACCGCCACCTCCATCGTCTGCCTCTCCTCGCCAGAATGCGCTCGCTCCTACCGCAGGTTCAGTTGTGGTTTTTGCTGGAAACCCAAAACAGGGA
Source organism: Decapterus maruadsi (assembly GCA_030347415.2). Taxonomy (NCBI): domain Eukaryota; kingdom Metazoa; phylum Chordata; class Actinopteri; order Carangiformes; family Carangidae; genus Decapterus; species Decapterus maruadsi. The sequence continues at coordinate 2,696,995 of CM064889.1, read as the reverse complement.
AGCATTGCTGAGCAGCCTACACAGGAATTATCACCGGAGCTTAAATTTAGATGCGGTCGAGTCTTTTTCATGTCTGTGTAAATAAATATGAAGGCATTTTAACAAGAGGTTATCTCCAGTTCTACTGAGAATGCATTTGTCCTCCTCTTTTAGATGCACATCAGTTTTTATTTTTTAACTGATGAGGGACAGCAGGTTATTTGAAGCAAAAAAGGAGACAAAAAGAAGGCACAGGTCGTCCACCTTTGGTGAAGGAGATGGGTAGAAACCAAGCAGCGACCTCCAGCACTGAGATGTCAAACTGCAAAACAAATACAAAAAGTCAGTCCCCATAGACATCCATATTAAAACGTCTTACAGCAGGGCAGAAACCAACATGTCCACAGCCTGCTACCAAACCAGTTTGGTCTCTACGGATTATTTCCTACTTCATGTCAACTTTTTAATCTGTCTATATGTCTCGTATGTTTTTTACGTCTTTTTTACTGCTGCAACACTAACTGCCCTACGGGGACACAAATAGCTGAACTGAACTGTTTATACAGTATAACTCACCTGTTTACTTTTATTCATGTTTAAAGTTATGATAAGTGAGGGTGTGGCCTCTTTGAGTGAAAGTAGGCTCCACACACACCTCTCCACTTTTTGGATTAGGAGTTTGACAGTCTTAAAAACAAACTATGGGTGACATTAGAGGACATGTGATGTTGATCCTTTATTTCCAGTCTATGATGAGAACTGTCAGTGGCTCACACAAAGCAGTGGTGCTTGCAGATAACTGACAGAACAACGTCTCTGTTTTGATTGGACCTGCCTCCTTGTTGTTTCTCAAGGGAAACTCTTGGATTTGGATGACCTTTGACCTTTATTACAAATAATCTCCATCCATTCATCCATATGTTTTTCTGGTGTTATCCAAGTATGAAATCCAGTCTGCAAAATACAACATAGAGTTTTAGTCTGTTTCCACAACCCAGCGACATATAACCTGATTAAAGCGGTGGGCAGGCAGGAATTAAAATTACGACTTAACCCCCACTCTGAAACAGTATCCTGTGTTTCCAAACCTAAATGTTGGCAAGTATTCGGGACCATGTTCCCTTGATTATGTTGTTTCATTGTAATTCATTTTACCCATACAGTATATTGTCTTTTAATTCAGTTTGCTGCCGTCTTTTCCTCGTGGTGGTCGTGACTGGTCTTCGAAGGAGGTGGTCCTGACTCCGGTTGCACTGATTGCTTTGCAGTCTGTCTGCCACATGTTTTGAAATATTAGTCAAAAGTGGAGGAACTCAGCACACACCGTGAGCATTTAATCTCCTTTTGTCAACATCTTCCTCCTATTGATACCCATTCCATTCTTCACCTCACCCTGTTCTCCGCACTTCAACCGTAACACAGTTGGCCGTTGGCTCTATTTTTAGAGAAGTGGTCGGCCCTCCTAGCCAAACATAAGGCCGCTGACCTGCCCAGCTTGGTTTGTGCGGATGGAAGTGAACCTGAGACCTCCTCTGCCTGTGTTGACTTTGGAAAGCTCCGCTGTTGTTAAATGAGGAACTTTCGGCACTGTGTTACAGCGGCGGCCTTTATACCTGCAGGTAGCTGAGGCGCTCTGGTTCCCACTGTGCAATTATTCTGCACTGTAAGGTGATTATCTCCAGAAACCAATGCAAAACAGGAGGAAGTATAAGAGGCTTTCCTAAGATCTCTCCGAGGTTTTCGGTGCGAGCTTATTCCGACTCAGCACCCCTGAGAGGGGACCTCGTCACAGACGGGTTTCCCGACAGTTCCAGGGCAAAAAACCTGGGAAGTCTGGACGCCGGCCAAATGGCGCTCCGATTCGTGTAACTCGGCAGGCAGCGGCGGTCGGAGTCGAAGCTGGACTCCTGCCATCCATTCACGTGGTATCCTGTTGTTTTAGGCTTGTCATGATAGCCCCTGGTGCGTGATTGAAAACACGTTGGAGTAGATGGTGCTATTCAGCCGTGGTGGTGTGGGCAAAGGGGGGGGCAGCATCCCTATTAAGGCAATTGACTGTCAAAGGCACTAAAGCAGTGTGAGAGTGAGTAGACGAGCAGCAGCAGTGTGTTAAACTGATTCTTTCACCTCGACGTCTGACCTTTAAATCACAGGGAGGATCTCTCCATCACAGCTCTCATGGATAACCAGACATTTCAGGTGTTGGGATTTCTGCGAGACGAGCTGTGTTTACTTTTCCTCCCTTTCCCTTGACTTTTTTTTATTTTTTTATTGGACGCTGCCGTGTTAAAGAGTTCCGGTTTGCCGTGACACCGCAACGTGCCCCTCCGACTCCAGCACATCTCCTCGCCTCTCTAAACCGAACCAGATGGAGCCTTTCCATATAAAACTTTCACTCCCTTTTAAGTCTTGCACAAAGCAGGGAGCCATTAGGAAAAAAAGGAGGGGAAAAAGGCTACATGTTATATTGTGTCCAGTTAATGCAGTCCAAATGCAGTACGGCTCATCTGTGTCTCACAAAAACAAAACATTTGATAGGACACATACAGATCCTGATGCTGCGTGCAGTTCTAGTCTTTGAAGATATCCTCCGTCGCAGATTTCTATCTGTCCTGGATTAATCCTGCTGTCAGCCCATCCTCTAATGTTACAAACGACACCCCATTAATACGCTGTAACACTGAGCTCTGGCCCAAACCCACTGGTCTCAGAACAATGCTCTAAACACTTCAAAACGTCACTGATCAAAAGAAGCCCTTGAAGAGATTTACTGTAGCGCTCAGCGTGTCAGAAGCCGGGGTCAGATAGTTTGAAGCAGAGTGGACGTCGGATTTTTTCTTTTTTTTTTTTGTACAGTGGTTGTCATGTTTGTGGGAGATGCTGTCAGCCTCCTGCTGTCCTCACCACTGATATACATTGATGCAGTGTCTGGTTCTTGTTACGCACAACAAGCAGCCTGAAACCAATTTTGTGGCTGTTTCCAGCAGCTGCTCGCCGCTGACAATTTGGCCTCCTCAAATCAAGGTTTCACACACTTTAACCAAACATTAATAATGGACACCATCAACAGCGTCGGCCAGGTTAGTTCACTCATCATCACACATTGAAAACTTCTTCCTAATTACTCAAGAACAAAGTTGTACAGTACTTTATTCTGTCTTTATAGCAGCAGTGAACATTCCTCCGCAGAATGAAAGCTGTCTTTAAAGGGAGCATACGCTGTAAAAATAGATGTCCATGTGTTATCAGGACCATATTAATACTGTGAAAGTATCAAAGCCTCAGTCAACAGAGAAACACACGCAGCCTGTAACCTTGTGATTTCACAACAAAGCAGCACAAAGCTGATATCAACCTTCCCTCGAGCTCCCTCTAACGCAGAGAACAGGCTGACTCTGACATGATTTATACCGCTTATCTGACTAAAAGATCTCACACTACTAGTTATTGAAACAATAATCACATTACTGTAATGATTTAAATGATAGCAAATAATCAATGACAAGGAACAATAAAGGGTTAAGATCTTCCACTGTTAAAGGGATAGTTCATTATCTACTCACCCTCATGTCGACGAAGAGCTGTGACAATTCCTCCATGCCTTCTCCGAGTTATGTGGGGGTCCGCGCTGCAGTTTTTGTCCATAATGGTTGTGAATGGTGCTCTTTGTCCAAAAAGACACACCAAAAAACATCCAAATACCTCCATACTGCTCGTCTATAGACTTATTTCATTTTTTTCTGAACAATTTCTCATGTCGGAGCTTCAATACAAGAGGGACATTACAGATGGACAGTATGGAGGTATTTGGATGTTTTTTGGTGTGTCTTTTTGGACGAAGAAAAGTGGTATCCATTCAAAACCATTAGCCTATATGGACAAATACTGCTGCACGAACCCCCCGTACCTCAGAGAAGGAACAGAGGATTCTCACAGCTCTTAGTCGACATGAGGGTGAGTAGATAATGAGTGAAATTTGAATTTTGAGTAAACTATCCCTTTAAGACGTCTCTCAGACTGTTGGTCCTTGAAGGCCTCCTCACTGTTGTACCCACTGGAATAGTGATAAGTCCAGATACTTCATATGTTACAGTAACTTTTTAGCCATCTGAGCCATCAGAGGTTTTGCACACTGTCTCAACAATGAACAAAGTGCATTGAAACAAACAAAATGTCATCTACACAGTGACACACAGTGTACTGGAGCAAAGTGCAGGAGAAATCTCTTTATGAAGCACAAAGTGTGGATCTGACCAAGTGTCTCCAGCTTAGGATCCAGCCACCGTCTGCAGCCACATTCAAAAAATATGAATACTGAGGAATGGAAGAAGGTGTGATAGAATCACTGAGGTGTGTGTTTATCTTTCATTGTTTCTATATACAGTACGTCCTCAGGAAAGGAGGAGGAAAGAGAATAGTAACTCAGTGACAGTCCAGTGCACTCTGAGGCAACAACCAATGTGAAAGCAGAAACCAGTTGGCAGCAATAATAACTTTAGTAAAGACACCTCCGACCACGTCCAACAGCTGCTCACGCTGGAACTTTCCTTTTCTTATTTTAAGATTTCCTTATTGTGTCGAACTCTTAGGGCTTTTTCCCCTCTCACATTTTTACTATTGCTCTCATGGAAGGGAGGGGCGGCTCCAGATGTAGACGGAGAGAGCGCGTCTATTTCCAGTGCTCACTGGTAGCGTGAGGAGAGAGAGAGAGGGACACGGAGAGAGAGACAGAGAGCTGTTTTGACAGTTGTGTTGGGGAGCACTGAACACACACACACACACACACACACACACACACACACACACACACAGGTCTCTGTAATCACGGTTTCTGCCGAGTGGTGGTTATACCTTCCAGAGGAGTTCACGCCCCCTTGAACTGTTTTGGCCGACTTTGTGGTGTACACTTCTGACAGAGAGGGAGAGAGAGAGAGAGAGAGAGAGTGAAGGAAGGGGAGGGAGCAGTGCTGCTTGTGGGAGGAGAGGGAGGAGAAGGAGGAGGGAGTGAGCAGGAGGAAGGAGAAGCCCTCTCAGTTTCTGTCAGCCCTGCTTGCTGTAGGCTACAGAATGAGCGCAGTTGCTTTCCTCTCAGTCTGAGAGGCAACTGCTGTTTTTTTTCTTTTCTTTTTTTTTTTTTAAGTTTTTCCTTCCGTTCCAGTGCCAGACATCAGTGGGAGACCCTGCAGATTTGCTCCCCCCCCTCCTCCTCCTCCTCCCCTTCCCAGGCAGTACTTTTTTCCTCTGGACCTCTGTCCCGCTCCTGTGTTGTTATTGTGGTGCCGGTCGTGGCAGTACCATGCCGGTGGTTGGCGTAGCCTCCAAGCTCAGGCAACCCTCCACGGTGGGCACGAAACCGGTGCACACGGCTCTCCCCATCCCCAGCGCGGTGCGGGCGGCCGCCTCGCAGGGCTACATGGCCCGGCAGCAGGAGCTGAGGGCGGGCGACGGCACCCCGGGGCTCTCCTCCTGCCAGCTGTCAATCAAGTCAGAGTACCAGCAGGAGAGGACGCCCGAGGGCAAGTCCAGAGCCCAGACGGAGGAGAGCAAGATCTGCAAGGTTAGTGGAGGTGGACCGGTGTGTGTGTGTGTGTGTGTGTGTGTGAGTGTCAGACACTCCACAGGTGTCAAGGAGACGAGCGAGCTGTCGGCCCGTCTCCCTCCGTCTGTCTGTCTGTCTGCGTCTGTCCTGCTGTTTTCCTCCAGCGTGGTCTGAGCAGGTGTCTGGCTCACTCGGCGGTGACTCACGCCTGCTCCGGTGAGATGATGTCGCTGGTTTGTGATCATGGAGGGGGGGGGGGGTTGGATGAGTAATGTATCGCTGGCAGTGCGTTACCTCATCCTGCTGCCCATTCACTCTGTATATAATTTACTAGTGTGTGTGTGTGGAATGGAAAACTCCGGCGCTGTGTGTGCTGGAGTATTTAGTGAAGACTATTAAGATCCCCCCACCTGTGAAGTGAACCGTGTCAGCTCCTCTGTGGGGTGGGTGAGGGGGGGGCTAATACAGAGGTAATGTGCTACCTGAGAAGCCCCAAAGACTCAGGGAACATTGAGCGTACACACTCTATCCCCCTCCCGTCCTGTCTCCTGATGCAGGGTAATATTTCAGATAGACCCCCCCCCCCCCCTCCAATTTCAATCCCAGACTATATTCTCAATATCTCCAACAGCGTCAAAACGTTGCAGATGGTTTTAATGGACGCACAGAGATGGTTGTTAAGTGCTTCGCCATACAACAACTCTGTCCGTGCCAAGTTCTTTCCTATTTGCGGAGATGTTTGGCCCAGGTTGTCCTCCTGCAGCAGAGGAGGCGGGTGGGTGGGTGGGTGGGGGCTCGGTCTGGAGGAAGAGAGTTTTCAAAACTCCCCGCCAAATAGTTTGAGCGGCGCCTCGGCCCGTCCCACATCCAGAGCTGTCAGAGCACAAACTGAAACTTTCCTGTTTGGCCAGTTGATCTCTCTCCCCCCTCCTCCTCCTCCTCCTCTTCCTCCTCTTCCTCCTCCTCCTGCTTCTCCACCGTTACAAGACTTCCTCACAGAGACAAAAAAGAAAGCGAAGACTCCCTGACCCTGATTCTTTTTCTGGCTCTCAGACTTCTGATAGCGAACAAAGCTGCTGATTTTCCTCGTGACCCAGAGGAAACATGGGCAGAAGACATCAAAGCACGGGTCAGCGCTCCCCCTGCCTCTAAATCCTCCCGGCGTGTCCGTGACTGAGTCCAAATCGCCTGCAGGGTGATTATGAGCAGGGGGGAGTCTGTGTGTATGTGTGTGTTTCATCATTAACCTGCTGCTGAACTGGCAACTTCAGCTTGACTTTCAGCTTGTTAACACAACGTGCTTCTCACAAACCTCCATTAAAAGGAGCTGTTAGAGTTATTTACTGATTTTACTGTGTCAGCCTCCATCTGCCTTCATGCAAACCTCTCCACACTCCACATGCACGCTCCACCTCTGATCTTTGCCCTTCTTCTTGTTTTCGTTTTGTCAGTTGATTCCAACCCTCTCACGGACGGAGCATCAGCTACATTTCCTGACTTGTACGATCTCTGCCCCCCCCCTCTCTCTCTCTGTAGTCCCTGTCGTTGCAGAGCTGGGAGGCAGGCGGGGAAAGCCTTGCCTGTCCCAGCCTGTCGGTGTGGGTGAGGAATGGGTGGTATGGAAGGGGTAATTAGCCTGTCTAATTGTGTTGTGTAGTCCCTTAAGAGCTTGACTCTGTGGGTTTCAGAGCAGAAAAAAGCAGAGAAGGTGGAGAAAACACTGTCATTACTCCTTTAACATCCACCAACACTTCTTGTTCAGCGCGGTTCTATCATCAAGCACCATCAAGCGTAGGACTGTGTGTGTTTGTGCAGTGCATGACTGCATGCTTGTTTGTGCACATGCCCCCCCCTCCTCATATATACAGTAGTGGCAGCGTGTGTTGGCTTGTTCCTGAGGTTAATGTGGGTGGTGTTTAGTCAGTGAGTGGTGGCAGAAAGTTCCACCTGCTTAATGAACAACGTCATAGTAACACTGATGACCCAGCCTGCAAACTTATTATGACACAAGTGCAAGAAAAATAAATGATGGCTCAGTGCTAAAGAGAGAGGAAGGAGGGATTTGTTTTGTCTTTGCTGCACTGTTTGCAGAAGACGGCAGGCCCACGATGTTGTTTTGCACAAAGCCGAGGAGGAAGTCCGTACGAATCTCAACACAAACTGGGCTGAAACAAATCCGATCCGCGGCTCAGGCCGAAAAGCCGAAGCCCCACCGCAGCGCTCCGGACCCCAGAGCTTTCACATTTAACGGATGTGGGCCACAAAAGCGCCGCCGCCCGTTGACCGGGGCGTGTGGAGGAATGGTGAGCCGGCTAGACGAGGTTACCTTTGGACACGGTTCAGAATCAGCTGTGCCTAATCTCAGCTGTATTCATCCAGTCTGCTTTTACTATGTGGACATAATCCCCCGTGGATCTGCACCGGAGGCTGCACCTAGTTTCAGGGGAGTGTCTCCGAGTTTGTGTGTGTTTGTCTGTGCAGAGTTTTACACTGTGTGATACTTATTGTGAAGGCTGCAACACAACTACCACAACGATGCAGTGACTTAATTTGATGAATGAACTCTCGGCCTAACCATTAATTTCACTTACGTAACCACTCGCACATGGTCCACAGCCGTCAAGTGACAATATATCATAGTTATAATAAGTAGATGGTGGCTCTGCTGTGTAATCACCATGAAGAAATCTGGTTATGCCGAGTCAGTCTCCTGCGAATGAAAATAGAGACACAGTGACACAGTGCTGTGTGTCTATTAGCTCCCTGTCTAACTTGCATGAAATCAGCAGGTGGCTGCGCACGCCTCGAGTTCTGTCAGTGTTGTGCAACATCTGGCTCCTCCAAGGTTCCCCTCATAATCCATATATGACCCGGGCCTGTCGACTTGCTCCGTGATGGAGATGAGAACAAGGCAAGACGCTCGTTCTTCCTGTCGTGCCCTCCACTGACAGTTCATATCAGCCGCCGCCTGCGGCTCTGCAGAATGACGAGCTTATCCGAGTCGACTGGGCTTTAATGAAGTGTCGACGCCACCGCCAGCTCTGATGGGGGAATTATCTTGTGCATCAAGAGTTTTGGCAGCTGTCCAAATCATGCCGCCCCGGGACTTTTTGTGTAATTTAAAGTTCTTTTTTAAGATAGGTTTGAACATTGCCTCGCACCTTTTTTCTTAAATCTGCACTATGACAGAAGAACAAGTGACATTGATTGGATTTATCTTCATTCATGCTTGAAAAATTCCACATGCTTATGGGATTTAGCTAGTCCTGTCTCCAGTCTTTGATGCTTCCTAGTGAATGCATCCTATGGCATCTGTTTGGGATAAACTTTATTGAAACATCACATCAAAGCCACTAGTAAACAATGAACAATTAATTTTTGCAGGAACATAACTGTGACTGTTTAAAGTAATGAGGTTACTGTATGTTGTTAATTTACAGTAATGATATTCTGTGTGGTCTGTTTTAACACAATGACGTCAGACACAACCTGATTATTCACATTTATTTACAACACAGTCTTAACAAATGTGCTTACTGTATGCTGCATAAACCAAACACAGTGACACAGCCTCTTCTGCTGTTGCACTTGGGTTTTTTTTCCTCCTAAGCCTGAGAATATGGCCAATTACAGAGTGAAGCTGTGCTCAGGTCAGCCTCCAAACACCAGTTTGTTAAGAGTCGCACAAAAGTCCCACTTTTTATTGCTCACTTACTGCAGTTTTATTCCAGCTGCAGTCAGTTTAGACGTTTGGGAAACTTGTGCCTTTTTTTTACACGTCTCTTGACCGTTTGGTAACTGAGACTCAGAGATTGTAAAAATACAACGGCCGCACAACGGTACGGCCTCAAAACAAGCAGAAAAGCACAAACACCATATGATGCTATCCTTCTCCTCTGTGTCATCCTCTGTGTGCAGGGTGTGTGTCGTCTGAGAAATGCTGCTCATTGTATACATGTTGCAGGCTGCTGTTTTTACTGGCCTCTGATGTGGGAACGCTGCTCCTTGTGAATAACTACATACGTGTTTGCCGGAAGTTCAGCTTGGTGCCAAACGCACTCACCCACTTAAAGAACAAAAAACATCCTGCTGATCCTCCCTCTCTCTCTCCCCCCCCCCTCTCTACACTGAGGCCTGAGGAGAATAATCAGGGTCTGTTGTTGTATATTTTGTTGTTGTTTGCAGCTCAAACTCCGGCTTGATAAAGCTCAAGGCAACAGTCTGGGTGGGTTCAAAGAAGGAGAGAGAGTCGGAGTGCCTCAGGGAATAATGTTGGGGTCCAGTGAGTTTGAGTGAGCGAGCAGAATGTAAACACACCTCCCTCTTTCTCTTTGGGCCTGATGCTCTCAGCTCCTCTTGTCTCCTTTCTTTTTTTTGCATTGCTCTCACTTTTTCTTTACTTTTTTTATGGAGCACAACATCTCCCCTGTTAATGTGAGATTCATTACTAGCACATTGAAACACACTTATTCACACCATCACATGCACCCTGTGATATTTAGCATGAAAATTCATTTTGCTCATAATCCTGTTACATTCATGCATGAGGAAAATCCCCTTCATTAGCTCCACTGCAGTGACATTTGCTTTTTTTTGTGTCCGAGCATGTGCAGTGACATGAATATGAATAGGAAAGATCAGATAATTTGTCTACAAGCCACCTCCACAATGTTAGCATTTAACAGCTGTGCACTGGCCTACTTAACCTATGGAAAACTTCAGTAGTGATGCATTCATGATCCTGTCCAGCACATCAGTGGACCTAGCCTTCTCTCTCTCTGTCTCTCTGTCTGGCTGGCTCTCGCCCAGCTCTTGCTCGTCCCCCTCGAGTGGCTCTGACACTGCTGAAACAACCGAGAGAACACAGGGAGTGAGAGAAGGCCAACTTGTTCCAGTAGGGGGAGAGGGGCTGTAGTGTGTGTGTGTGTGTGTGTTGGGGGTTGGGGGGGGTGGGGTGTCTGTGTGTGTCTGAATGTGTCCCAGTCATGGGTGGTCTGACTCGCCGTGTGCCGGACTCCATATCTGGAAGAGAAGCTGTGGTGGTGAGGGAGGTGTGAAAGCTAACCAGCAGGAAGAGCAGCGCTGCTATATTTGCACTTTCTCTCAGCCAACGAGGTCAGTGAGTGATCTTTCAAACACACTGCGATGAACCCGGAGTACGGTGGCCCGGAGAGGTCAACACACCGCCGCTGAACAAAACACATGCACATAAACAACCAGGCTTGCAGATTCAATCCTATAACACAACGGACATGTTTCCAGCAAATACAAGCATGGTGGGTGGTGGTGGTGGTGGGTACCAGTCCTCACCCTCGGTCAGAATTAAAGGTCCAGTGCGTAAAATGGGGGTAAACACGTGATTTCTATCATTCAGATGTTTCCTCAGGTTGCAGTGTACTAGCTTTCTCTGCTCCTACAGCACATGTGATCCTAGACTGACTAGACCTGAACACGGCCTCAGGAAGATGCAGCCCGTCACGATTCCTGCAGGTTTTTATCAGCCCGTGCTGGTCCGTTCTGCACTGATTTGTCCCTTTGACTGTAGCAGCGTTGCACTTGAAGGTCAACAAGTCTGTGGTCTGTTCAGCCAATCAGAAATAATGTGTTAACAGGGGAGTCCGCCCCAGCTCGCCGTGCCTGCTCCAACTTGGAAACATGGCAGTGATTTTTGGTCTAACACATGATTTTGAACCATAAGATTATCAAATTAAACCTAGAACCGTCAGAAAAAAAAAACAGATTAGGTTAACATATGTCGCAGCTGAATAACTACCACTCATGTGATTCGCTCACATTTTTTACATTAGTGTCCACTTCAGCAACATTCCCCCCTCTGTGCTGAGATTCCTAAATGACCCCTGGGTCGAAATTGGGAAAATATTTGAGACAATATTATGCTTTCCAGTGCTCGCTCTCCCTGCGCCTTTTGTCTCACACACAGTATTTCATTGCCTTTTGTGCCGCGGGGAGTCTGCTGTCGGGCCGCGCTGTTTAAATCTTGGAGTGAGAACACACAGAGCGGCTGGTGTTTACAGTACAGCCACACTGGTTAAAAATACCCTCCCCTGGAAGTATAGTCGCAGCGTTCGCTCCAAAACACAGAGAAAAACAAGTTCAAGTGCACGGCTATAACAGTGAGACGCTTTACCGTAAAAATCCACGAGGATGGCTGGAAGCTTCAGTCGAGCAGAGCCGTAAACTTTACATTCTGCAACTTTTTTAATGTGAGTTCCTTTTCCGTCTAAACGGCCCACGTTGTCCTCCCTGCCTTTGATGTAGCCCAGACAGCCAGGACTTTTCTTGAAGACAGTTACGTAGGCTTGACATTGTACATTTCATTCAATCCCTCTGACCTGAGGCTGCGTGATTAAAACACCGAGTGAGATTAAAGTGAACGCAGCCTCCCGGCGCTACTGTCTCATCACATTCTGAGCCGCTCTCTCTCTAGCACTGCGTGTGAGGCGTCGTGGCACCGAATAAAGGCAGGAAAACATCCAAGCGAGCGCTTGTGCATAATAGAAAATAGCCCTGCTCTCATGCGGAGGCTGCTACGCTACATACACACACATATACACTCACACCAGGCCCTGTGCTAGTTCAAAGGTTGGCTGACTAATGATCCAGGAGAGGGATGCTTCGCTTGTTTGTCGGTAATGCCGTAAAAGAGGAAATGTAGACACAGACTTTATGTTCCCCACATGTATCTGATGTTATCACTTAGGCTGCTCAGTCGTCTTTGACCAACACACCCACATAAGCACACACAAAGACACACAACCATAAAGAAGCTGTAAGTGCAAAAGTCCCTGAAGGCTTTCAGCAGAACGTCCGTTCAGTTTTTGAGGAATTTGTCAGCTGTAAGGGATTGAAAGCTGTAGACAAACACTGAAATAAGACATTAGAAGACAAAAGCAAAAAAGTTGTGCTTTAACTGAGCTGACCTCAGGTTCAACAGACAGAATAAAAAGTAGAAACTGCCTCACCTTGTTTGGTTCTGATTCTGGGAGCTCTGAGCAGACCAGTGCCAGCTGACCTGAGGGGTCCGGATGCTTGGTAACATAAAAGTAAATCTTTATAGAGTGCTTTATAGACCAGTAGTAGGATTTTAAAATCTATCCTCTGACGCACAGGAAGTCAGAGCAGTGATTTAAGGACTGGTGTGATGTGCTCTACTTTTCTTGGTGAGAGTGATGAGTCTGGCAGTAGTGTTTTTTTTTTGTTCTTTTTAAACTTTAAGACCTGTGAAGACATTATACCGGTTGTCCAACCTGCTGGAAATAAACAGCAAGAGCTTCCTTAAAGGAATAGGTCAATATTTTGGAAATTCCGGCTTCCTGGACCCTGTGAGGCTGTTGGGGAATCAGCTGAGACTCCAGGAACTCAGTGTCTCGGCCAACACGCAGCTCCAGCATGTAACTTCCTGCAAACCATAAATTGTCATTTTTCTCTCTTTGGTTCTTGTGTGTGGATTAAAGGGGAACTGGAGGACTACTGTATGTGTAAGAGGAGCTGTGTCGAGGCTTTAGAGGAGCCCTGTGTGAAGTGTGGGTCAGCTGCGTTTGTGCCTGAAGGCTACAAGAGGAGTCTGGAGGAAGAAAGAAGTAAACTTTCTGTCTGCTTGAGGCCAGTTGCTCCAGGCTACATTATTGGCTGCCGTCGCTCAGGTTGCATTATGGGTAACATGCTGGGTCTAATAAGGGCGATTAATGCCTGTGTTTCTAGTCCAGTGCCTGTGTTTCTAGACCCAGCTGTAGCAGCACCATGCTAACCCTGAGAGGTTACTATAAGGTCATCAGAGAGACACACACTCACACATACAAACACACACTGACACACAGGGAATGTTTCGAGTGTGGAGCAGATCATCGTCACCTCCACCTCAGATTCCCTCCATTTGTCTCTCTCTAGCTGTCTGTCAGCAGTCTCTCTGTCTGCTCTGTTTTCTTAGCGTCCCTCTCTCTCTCCTTCCTTTATTCTCCCTCAATCCCTCCTTTTCACATCTTCCCACCACTTCTTTCTTTCCCCCCTCCGTCTCCTGTCACCGTCTCTCTGCTCGTTCCCATTCCCAGCATTCCTCTCTGAGTACTTCCCTGGCCTCAACCTTTCTGACTGGAGTCTTTTCTCTTATTCCACTCCCTCCAACTCACTTACTGCTATTTTCCCTGTGACCTTTACCCCCCTCCTTTTTTTTTCGGCTCTTTTTTTCCATCCATTTCACCATCATGCTCCACCCTTCCCTCTCTCTCTCTCATTTCATTTTATATTTTTTGTCGATCTTTTCCTCTGTGATATTTCTAATGAGAAAAGCAGTAGGACAGAGTTAACACTCACCTGGCCCAGTTCTGTCTCCCCAGCTGTCACAGATAACCTTTCCTCTGCTGGACGGATAGGTCACCTCTTCTCTTCTCTTCTCTTCTCTTCTCTTCTCTTCTCTTCTCTTCTCTTCTCTTCTCTTCTCTTCTCTTCTCTTCTCTTCTCTTCTCTTCTCTTCTCTTCTCTTCTCTTCTCTTCTCTTCTCTTCTCTTCTCTTCTCTCCTCTCCTCTTCTCTTCTCTTCTCTCCTCTCTACCTGTGGCCTCAACAGCTGCAAGAAAACATCTGGGAAAGCCACAACAACCGGTGTCAAAAGTGTCCCACCAAGTATGGACAGGAAGAAAACATGCTAACACATCCTGTAACACAGGCTAACAAGGGCAGGCTCTGTGTGTGTCTGTATGTGTGTGTCTGTGTGTTGTTTTTAGTCTTGCAGGGAGAATGATTGCTGATGTTATGAGTCAGGCGAGAGGTCTCTGTGGTATTGACTCACGGCTTACACAGCAGCGGCAGTAGATCACTAGCTATCAACATGATTACTGGGTTTCCTAGGAGAGGTGGGGTTACACAGAGTAACAGCACCTATACACTCATATACATCCCACTGACTCACAGACTTGTAGTGCACACATGTCCCAGTGTTAGAGGTAAATCAGAGCCTCATAAAGCAAACACCACACATAATGGGCTTCTGGTAATAGAAGGTCAATTACTGTACAGATTTTCTTATTTAATTCCTACAAAATCAAAGCTCCATCTTTTTATTTTTGGAAAAACAAAAACAAGAAAAACCCAAAAAAGTACTGTAGGTCACAAGTCATTTAAAGGTGCTACACAAAACACCCACAAGTTACGTCTAACAGAGATCCTAGAGTAGTTAAATCCTGCTGTTTCCATGGAGACCATCTCTGTTTGGTTGTGTTAGCACTTTGTGGTACCTGTTATCACTTTTGGAAAGACGATAACATGAAAGGAGTGAGCTGCTATCTCATCCTCCTGTTGTTTGGACAGTGAGCTGGTACCGTTCACCTGAGGACAGGGAAGAGCTCCATCAGACCTGACTGGAACAATCCTAGCCTACTGTATGGAAATAAACCCTGCAGTGGTTATTAATAAGAGAGGAGCTGGAAGAACACAGCTTCAAACAGAACTCATTACTGAAGTAAGATCAGTCTGTCATCATTAAGGGCAGCTCTTGGTTGTGGCTCACTCTTCTTGGACACTTCTATTTCTTCATCAGTCACTATAATCTCAGCTCAGAGAAAGAGAAGTACAACATTATTATTTTTATAGGGTTCACATGACATGAAAAGTTGTGTGTTGTGTGAGAAGTAGTTGTGTTTTTATTTGGGATGGGCTGATGGGCTGAATCCCAATACATGTGGGAACAACCTGACTCCCATCACATTTGAACAAACTCCATCTCCAGTTGCTCATCAGTTAAAAAAAAAAGGGGGAAAAAACCGTCTGTGGTTGCAGTTGGTAGTTTCCAGGTGTGAATGTTTGTAGCAGCATGAAAGTGAAACAGAGTGCTGCTGGAAAACAGCATCAATCATCCATCCCTGGGTTACATTTAAGGGCTGACTATGGGATGTTTTTGATAAATAAATAGAAAACACAAACCGAGCCTCAGACGCAGATGGCAGGATGAAAAGCCCCGCTCTGGTGGGATCCTGGGTGGTGGTTTGTTGCTGTACCCTCCCTTGGCACGAGCTTTTACAGGGCGCTTAACAGAGCGAGCACACATGTTTTTTTGGAGCGGTTAGCCCTCACATTTAGACTCATCATTACCCACAACCCGCGTCTATGTTCTCATTACTTTTTTTTTTTGTTTTGTTTTCAATCCAGACATGTAGGTTTTCCTTATTTTCTGCATTTTAGATGTGCACGCCTTATGTAAGCACCAATAAAATGCCAAATGGAAATCATTACACTCTCATATATTTCTGTATGTTTACTCTCAGCTGCGAGGGATTTTCCTGCATGCATTTCATGGAGTCTCTCATTCAAATTGCGTCACATTGCCATGTGTGCATGTTTAAAGGGATATTTCAACATTTTGGCAAAGTGGCCGATAAATCAGCGGGGCAGGGGTGCGAGCTGTTCAGCTAACACAGCGAAGGCTCGTGGTATTTCCAGGCTTTCCCTGAAAACTCATCAAATACACAATCCAACAACTCCAAAACACTCTCTTGGACAAGTTGTGACCTGAGCTGGGGGGCGAACGTTTTTCCAGCAAAGAGTGTCTTTTTTGCACAACTCCGGCTTTGCATTTACCTCATAAACAACTCTGTCTCGTAACGGTCCATTATTATCTCATAGCGTGGTGAATGTGCAGGTCACAACTTGCCCACCAGAGCATTTTGGAGTTGTTGGATTGTGCATTTGATGAGTTTGATGAGGGGAAGCTCGGAAATACGTATACGCCTTTGTAGCGTTAGCTGAGCAGCTCGCGGCTCTGCTCCGCCGTTCTATAAATAGCTTGCACTGACAATTAAAGGTAACAAACTTCTAAAACTTATGGCATGGCAATGGGTTAATTTGTCAAAATATTGAACCATCCCTTTAATATTAGTGGCTTCATACCCATCCTATGTGTAAGATACTGATTAATTTTGCATGCTCTCCATCCTGTTTGGTGTCATCCTGGCACGGCTGGACACTGATGGTTGTGGCTCTCCAAGGTTTACAGTTGTGGAAAGATCATGCAGGTTCGAGGCAGACTCAGTGATCCTAATGGAGTCATGAGATCATAGGCCGACTCAGTGGAGCGTGACCCCCTCCAGCCTCCGGACAGTCTGCGCAGCATTATGGCAGCATTTGATGTGTCCATGGCCTTTTGGTAACAGTAAATGGAGTGTGAAAGTGCATGTTGCAAAGTTGCAACTGGAGCCTTGTGGGTGCACGTCTGTGTCTGCGCGTCTGCGTCAATAAAAGTGAAATGAAATGAAATGAGGTTTTACAGTAATATAAATTATAAAGCAGCTTTTTCAGTAGTGGGAGGTTTTGGTGGTTCGCTTGTCTCACAGCGAGGAACACTTGGACCCGGGCCCTGGCCCCGGTTCTCTCTGTATGTGGTTTGCATGTTCACACCGTGCTCATGTGTGTTGAAGAGACTCTCAATCCATAGGTCACCATACATCACACTGACTGGCATCACACACTGGGTTTTTACACACACTCGCCACAATCTGGAACAGGAGCAGCCAGTTATAATTGGAGCCCGAGTGTATGTGAGGTCCTGACTCCATGTTCTGGAGAGCAGGTCGTAATGATCCAGATCTCGTGGTGGACAATGTCAGGGCTGTTGCGTCGCCCCCTCAGTGTCCTGACTCTGCTCTTCCTCTGGGCTGCAGGTGGACCTCTGCTCCACCAAAAGCACAAAGCACCTCTATTAAAAAAAAGTCATTTCCACCTCACCATCACAACCTTATTGCCTTTGCAGTTCCACTATATTAAGTTTGCCTATAAACTGTGTTAACTCTGCCATTAATGAGTGTTAAACATGAACCAGCGGCCCTTGACAGCGTCTCAAGAGATGGAGAGCTGAAGTCTAATTCCACCCTCCCCTGTCGCCGTCGCCCTCCCCCTCCTTACCCCCGCCCGCCTCCCTCCATCAGCCTCCCTCCATCAGCCTCCCCACATGGCCAACAAAGCTCTGCTGTTTTGGGCCGGAGCGAGTTTTCTCACAGGATAAGTCTCCTGACACACATTGGAGTTGGGTTTTATTTACTGGCTGCTGTTGTTGTTAATCCCACGTGAAAGCTCAAACTCGCTTTTAACAACCTTGAGTTTTTTGTTGATGCATCCTCAGAGGCTTTTTTGGCGCTCTGCTCATTTCCTCTCCCGACTCAGCAGAGTTGACTGTTGTCATTTAAAGCAAGCAGTGGGTCTGTTGAGTTGCATCTGCACTGACAGCACTGGCATTACTACATTTATAACATCCACTGGGTGTCTGGTTACTGTATCTGTTCCTCTTGATATAGACTATACCCTTAGATTTTTGGTACATTCTTTAATGTTATAACACTGTAGAGTTGTAGTGAAATGGGATCAGGATGAATCTTTGCCTGTGTCGACATTGGGAGGTTATCACCTCAACAATCAACCCGGTTGAAGGTTGTGGTCAGACTTTCAGTCAGTGCAAGCTTGAGCAAAATGAGCAACGTTTTCCCTCCATAATCCCTTAATGATGAGAAAGGGCTGTCGGCCATCTTGGACTTAAGAGTCTCATTACTGGAGCTCTAATGAGAGGACAAGAGGTTCTTTATAGCAGCTACCAAGGTTCACGTGCTGACGGTCGATTAGCCAACATCCTGCCTGACCCAGAGTCAGCTGTCCCTCCTGAGATCAACAAGAGGCTTTTTACCGTCCCTCACCTCATTCTGTATTAATTCAAAGTCACTGATCCAGGGTCTCCACTGTCAATCTCCAGGCTCCTTGATTCATCCCAAAATGATCCTCTGAAAAACAAACAACATTGACGAGCAGCATTAATCACTGCACATGTTCAGGGCCCCGGCTGATTGGCAGATTTGAATAACAATGATAATGTGAGCGGGAAGTGCTAAAAGAAGAAACTCAGAGGGGAGGAAGAGTCAAAGAGAGGGATGGAAAAGATTATTAGAGTGCAGCTAAAAATGAGTTGAGGATATGATTCATGCACCGAGGCTTTGTCTGCCCTTCACTGTAAAAGCTCACTTAGCCTAATATAAACAAGGAATGTGCCACCGTCCGTTATGTGACATAAAATAACCTCAATTTAGACGTTTGTGTGTAATAACTTAGTCATTTTATTTACAATAACCAATTTTGTTAATGATTTATCTGTGTCCTGCTTTGCTCACACTGCTCTCAGAGTTATTGGAAATGACCAGCACACAAAACTTTCCAGAACAGTAATGTGGAAGGTATGAGTACACCTGAAACAAAACAAATGTGTCACATGGCCCTAGTCTGACTGGGGATTTCTGTCCTCTGACACATTTTCAATCAAGTGATGAAATAATTTGTGTTTAAAAAAACAGCTTTCTGTCACATTAAGCTGTAATATCTCTGATCCAACACACTCATTTGCTTGTATTCTATTACAGTAACATATTGTGTCAGGGGCAGATGGGGGGTTTACAGTGTTGAGGTGAGTTGTGAGTCTTCTGTCATTCCACCCTTGTTGAACCAGGAAGTAAATGGGTTGCAATCATTCAGGCAGACAGACTACTCCTCGGAGAAGGGAGGGCGAAGCAGCCAATAGTAGCAGCTCTGCTTCTTTTATTATTTAGGACTTATTCAAAGAACATGTGGATGGTAGGAGTTAACTCGCCGCTGGATTGGAAGCAGATGCAGGCACCTCATTCAAGTTTAAAACCTTAATCGCTCTCTGTATCTGGCTCCTACTCTTTGGCCTTGTGGGGAGAACAGCTGAAGGTAAGATATCTATACAGGGCGGGGGAGGGATGGAGGCGAGGGGGGGGGGGGGGGGGGGTGGCATTGGTTCGGATGTGGGGGAAAGAAACCGGAATGGTGGGAAAGAAAAGTGTGAGAGGAGGAATAGTGATAGTTATGTCAGGGACGCTGTCTCACAACATAACTTAGGGAAGTGAATATGACCCTGTAGGTTGGAGCTGGAGTGGAGCCATTCGCATGAAGCTGCAATAGGCTGTTAGAGCAGAAGAAGAAGGAGAGGAAGTGGATTGAGGGGTGGAGGACTTGAACCATATGCCAGGCTGATCTTATGGGACTGGGAGGTGGATGTGGTGTAGGCCAGGTGCTACATGTCGAGGGATACCCGCGGTCGTTAGCGTGGATTCTAAGGAAAGCTCTGTTTATGACTTGTAGATCTCACGTTTAGATGAGGAGGAAGTGAAGCCTGTAAATCGTCTCTGCGAAATCTGCCAAAAGGGAAATGAAAATGTATGCACCACAGGCGTGGTGGCGCTCCATCACACCCAGTCGCACTCATCTCTGCACGCAGAGGAGTGTGTGTAGGTTTACAGCCGTATGGAGACCAGCAGCACCATTGGCCCTCCTCCTCCAACTGTCATCAGATCAGCGCTGGTTCATATTCATTTCCGTGAGTTTGACAGGAGCCATTAGTCTTAGAGAGGGAGCTTAAGTTGCAGTGTTGAGGGGGTAAGGATCCTCTCACACAGGGAGCTGTACAGTGTGTGTTATACAATAGCCCACATCACAGTGAGAGGGAAAGCTGTTGGACAGACAGTAGTGGAAGTGTGGGAAAGATGAAATGTCCTCCTCAGCCAGTCCACTTTGGATGCTGGCAAATACCACAAAGTTACCTGCTTCCAGTCGTCTGTCCTCAGAGAAGAGCTGCTCAATGACTTTCAGTGAGAGGAGCCAGCAGGTTATCATGTTGGCTTTACACAAAGCTTCTGTAAAGTCACTTCATCCAGAAGCTTCACTGACTGAAAAGTGTCCATGCCAGAAGAGTCTTGGGTTCTTGGGTTGAGAGCTTGGTTGTGTGTCAGCTGTCTGATATTTGCATGAAACACCAGGAGGAAAAGTGGTGCAGCAGCAGATCCAAGAGAGGCCGTAGGGTTGCCCCTCTGTGCTGACTGTGCTGTTGACCAGGATGTTTGAGTTCTCCCGATGGCTGCGCGGCTCCCCAAGATGTGTTGAATGAGCAGGAGGAGGAAGGGCCGGTCCCAGGGGAGCCTCCTGGCTGTCTGCTGCTCAGTCCCATGCAGCGTTTCCCCCCAGTTCACGCAGGAGAGAGCCAGGAGGAGATAGAGCCCGCGGGTTGAAAGGTAACGTCCTCTCCCACGTCCAACAAAAGTCCACTCGATGACGGACATCTGGACGGGTCCAGCAGCAGAACCCGCCCACCCAGCGCTCACTTCCTCCCTCAGTCTCAGGCTGAAGGTCACTCCAGTGCAGCGGCTGTTCAGCAGGGGTGACTTGGTTAATTGGGACAAGCTGCCAGACAGGCTTGACATAAAGGTCCAGTGCTATATTTAACAGGATGCCTGTTGCTCTGACCCGACCCAACAGGGTTGGTGAGGAGGAATGGAAAAGATAAGGTGTTTGGTAGAGCTACATCCCATGTCTTCCCCTCCCTTTTTGGACTGAACTGTGTCCTCTGTTCACCTCTCACCGTTTCCACTCATCAGAGTCCAAATAACTGTCCTAATGCTGCTTCACATGGAGTCCAGCAGACGGCACGAGAAAACAACGGCATGTCGTGCATTTTGATCTTGATCATTTGTCCAGTCACTCTTTGTCTGAGTCCCTTTGCCTTCATAAGGCCTCAGTATGCATGAAGTAACCACACTATAGCTGTGGTTCAAGTTGAACTCAGCGGTCGTTGCAGGTCGTCCGGCTCGAAAAACGCCATAAAAGAAACTCGTAGAAATGCAACTTTTACACACTCCGTGTTGACATATACGTACTGCACATATGTCTGTGTGTGTGCATGTGTGTGAAATTAACGCGTTCCTTTTTGTGTGGGTGTGTGTGAGGCTCATTTTCCCAGGTCTCCACTGCTCCAGAGTAGCGGTTGGCGCTGTAAGGCCAGGCTGTAACACTTTAATAGAGGAGTTGTTTACTCTTTATACCAACCCACTTCTCCCCCATTTTGGGAGGGTTCCTCTGCCTTTGGCACCGCAGCATGTAGACATTTTTACAGCCTAGTGTGCTCAACACCATCGTACCGACGGATTTTTATGGCCCAATGGATTCGAGTTTGTGTTTTTTATAATAACTCCAGGTTATGCAATCAGACTTTGAGAAAGCTGGATCAGCCAAATGCTTGATCAAAGCACTGAGCTCCTCCTGTAAACTCAACAGGTTGTATAGACGGTGTATGTTCTCCTTCAGTGTTTCCTATAGGTGCCACCTCCAGATGTTGGTCACACAGAGCAAAGTCAGTCCATTCAGTCCATAGCTGTGCATCTACAGCCAAAACTCCTGTGTTAAAGCAGTGTTCACATAAACTGGCTATATATTAACCCCGAGTAACCGCAGCAAACTTTACATGAACCACAACTACCTTCAAAAGCCTCGGCGCAAACATTCCAGAGGACCTGGGGATTATCCCAGTTAACATCTGACATTTTCACACTTGTTCCAGTTGGAAATGTCAAAGCAGCACCTTGCAGCACGGTGGGAGCACACTGCACTGTAAACATGGGCAGCCCCCACCGGGACAGCGTCCCCAAAAACCTCGGCGCTGTTTTTCCACACATTTTGTCAGCTTCAACCAGACAGCAACACCTGACAGTCTGCCCAGAAGGTGTTACAGCGTGCATTGTGTTAATATCACATGGCTCCAAGGCTTCAATAGAGGCACTGTAATTATTCTGCTCTGGCTTGCGGGGGGGAAAGTGCCGTTACAATATGATGATTAAAGGTGATCAGCGCTTGCCAGGAAGTTGACATTTTCAATATTTGGCTGCAGCGGCGAGGGCCTCGCAATCACACGCACCCTTTAGACGTTTCATCTTGTGAAGGGTAACGGTTCCAAATGGAGCAGTTGGGAACATGACGCAAGTGTGTTATGGGGAAAAACTGATCAGGTTGATAGAGTTTACAACAGAAAAAGGCTGCTTTGGTCCTTGTGTTTCAATGCGAAGGCTTGTAGATGATTAAAGCTTTTTGTTTTTTTTTACCAGATTGTAGTTTTCATGAGAGAGAATGTTTGTCCTTGTAATGTTTCACTGCAGTTTGACTCAGATCAGATTAGTATTGAAAGCAGCTTTGTGAAACAGTCTCCCTCTGCTTGCAGGTGTTGTTCCTGCAGAATGAATCTATTCAAGGTTTTTCCCAGTCAGAGGAGATAATTACATCTTAATTTATCACAGCTATTTAAGCAATCTTTCATTATTCAAAGTATTAGTTGAAGCTGTCAGCACCTTTTGAGGGATATAAGAAAGAAGGACACTTCAGCATAAATGAGTCATTTTGTCAGCAGACAGTCGGTGTATGAAGAGGTGGGGGGAACATTAGGAGGGAATTATGGGTACATTTTCCACCGCTGTCCTCGGATCTGCCAAGCCCAAACACCGAGCTGAGGCAGCAGCCAGCTTACTTAGTGGCTGCACTCTGTCTGTCCTCAGCATATGACACTTCAGTTAATGTTTTGGGCTGGAGCATTAGCCGCACCGAGTGAAAGTATGTTTGCCTTGGAAGCGGTGGCAGGGCCGGTGAGCACTGCCATCCATGTCAAGTGGTACACCGTAGAATACCATCCAGGGCGAACTTGGACGCCCGACGTGAAGAATTACATCTGTGGTTATTTCAACACGAGCCTGAAGTGGTCGGCCCGGAGGCTGCGTCGCATCCAGAGGTCAGCAGGGATGTAATTAGGGGAAATCTGTTTAAATATTTTAACGTATTTATTGATGCTCTGTGACATGTGGAATTATGCCCCTCTTGCGTCAGGACTGCACAGGCTTCCCAGCAACTTCTCTTTAGCGGCGAGCCTCCATCTGTCCTCACTGGAAAAATCGCTCGAAAACCTCCGTCAGCAAAGCCCGGCGCTCGCACGTTTTGACCGTATCGATGCTCTACCATAAGTCGCATTCTGCCCCGAGGCGGCTCACGAGTTGGCGTTTCTTCCACTTTTTTTTTATTATTATTATTTGCTGGCGCCCGGTCAATACCCTCCTCTTCTCTTCTCTCTGAGATTTTACTGTGAAAGAGCAGATTTCTCTCTGTCTCTGTTTGTCCTCCACTCCACCTTCAGTTTCCACCACACAACCATCATCGCACACTATGCACACACTTTCCACAGCTCCGCTCTTCATGCAGTCACTGAAGCTTTAAGCAAAAAAAGGCAGTCCAGAGGTCACAGAGGCACCGTGGTTTCAATCTGAAGCTGGAGGGAATTTGAATAAAGAAGCCCTTAAGTCTGCGTACTTGCCCTTGAGCAAGGCACCGGACCTCCAAGTCGTCTTCTGCTGCTGCTGCTGCTGCTGCTGAGCAGCCAACAAATGAAGACTTCCAGACATGAAAGTGTGGAACATTGTGAGCATGGAGTCAGGCTTCAGATACATGCATGCTAAGTCAACCTTCCCTGGATAGATAAAAACTTTTTTTCTTTTTAAATCCAGATTCAGATCCAGTTATCTTCACATCCCACTGCAAACACATCAAGGCAAGAGCTGCTTTTTTTATGGTGCAACATATTTTCTCCATAAATCAGCAAAATATAAAAGAGCTATCTTTTTCAGCAATGTTTTTTGAATTCATCTCTCACGCCAGACACACAAACACACACACACAAAAAAGCCGGTGTCTTCCAAACGTCTGGAACTCTGAAATGCACAGCGGACCATAAAAAGCTCTGGGGTGGTCGGCCGCTCTGTGCACTAACAGGCCGCGTCCAGCTGATGAGGACTGTTTACTCCGGTCAGCTGCTGGGAGCCTCAGACCCCTCCGCACAGCCTTGTAAACACAGCACAAGTTATCTGGAAGTTATCTTTCCTGCTGTCTGTGCACAACGGCGTCCGCCAGCCGCTGCTCCCTCGCCCTGAGCCTGCTCAAGTTATTAGAGAAGCCTCTGCTCTGTGTCCATTTTGAGACAGAAACTGGAAATTTTCAGCCAGTAGCTCGTAATTGCAACCTTTATAGGCTCCGAAAAAAAAAAAAACAGCAAGGAAATATAGACAGAAGAATTTCTTCAACCGAAGCCACCGCTAATATATCATCTCAGTATTATTTGGGAACGTTGGCTAGCTCGTGTTAACTGCACAACTTGGAGTTATGTTACTTTTAGCAATACAAGCGTGATAAATAATGCCGTTGTGCCTTCACAGGTGTTGACGGGAGATTTGAGGAAAGTTGGGGTGGAGAAAGTTTCCTACTTGGAGCCTTCGCTGTGAGGGCTGCTCCGTCGTATTATTCATTTGGAGAAGTCAGAATTTCCAGCGTTCTGTCCTAATGATTCACTGAGCTCCACTCACTCACACAGACAAGACACTGACTTTGAGGAGGGAGGACCCGCGAAGCAGTCGTAGCCCGAAGGCCGCGCTCGCTGCAGCCAGCCAAACACGGCCCGGCAGCTGGAAGCATGGAGCGCAGAGAGAGCAACAAGACAGCATGTCAGAAAAGAGTGTGGAGATGATGTTTTTCTGCATTGAACAGCCACTGTTCTTTTCACGGAAAAAGAAACATTTTCTTCTTAGATGATATTAAATCATAAAAATCATCAAAGAAGTAAATCAGTGAGAACATTACCAAAACCCATCTCCTTCAATGTATAGAAAGAGGAGGTAAAAGTCCAAGTTTAGATGCAACAATTTCCCTCTTTTCAAATTCCAAAAATGTTCATAATTTCAGTAGTCATAAGAGTCTGTCCGGTTCGAATCCCAAATCTGGTGGTCCTTTGCTGCATGTCATTCCCCCTCTCTCTGCATTCCCATTTCCTGTTTGTCTCAACTATCCAATCAATTAAAGGCAAAAAAACTCCCAAAATACACTTGACTGCATGGCAGCTCTGCTCATTAACAATTCTACCATACGATCCATGCTGCTTTCACCACTGATGCACATACCTGATAAAAACCCAGTCAGGGAGCTTCACTGCCTCCAGAGCTCACTGAGTCTCTGTCTGTCAACACAACTGCTGAGTTTTCAAGGTGAAACTCGTGGAGCAACATTTCAGAGAGTCTCTGGAGTAGTGTGGACTGACTGTAGTGGAAGTCAGTGTCTCTGTCGGAGTAAGTGAGCGTCTTAGGATTTATACTGTGGAGTATCGGACGTGTCCGGGCTCCAACAGTCACATCAAGGACTGAGATACTTTTAGAACAGAGATCCAGGCTCAAGGTAAGGTAAGGACAGGGACTCATTTCCAAGGACGCATCAGCATGGAGGACACTTTCTGACAGCGGTCTTGTCTTGTCCTTATTCTGCAGGTTTTCAGATTAACAAAACCCCAGCACCTGGGAGGACAGCTTTCACCCTGTGCTTACTTTGAAACAGGAAGGACTGGCTTTAGAGCATAATCATAAAGCACGAGGCACGTATTCAAACAATCTGTGACTCTGCATATTATCCAAGAATGCGGAGGGAGTTTTCTCATGCTTGTTTTATAATAAGACGAAGACACCAGCGCTGATTTGTGTGATTTTAATTGGAATACTCTGGGAGACGTCTTGGCATCTGCGAGGGAACGTCACTGATGTGGGGAGATTGTGCAAAGTGACCTCTGTTCCTCTGTGAGAAGCTGGAGATGATTCAGACTGCATTTCATTAAGCAGTGAGGAAATGCAGACCACAGCCCCCCCCCACCCCTCTCTTACTTCTTGATGAATAGCGTTTCAGGGAGGGCGCAGTGTGGGCTAATTTAAATGCAGTCATAATTGTTTCAGTGGTCAGTTTTTATAGTGGGAATGTACGAGGACTTTGATTGCCAGTTAGCAGATATTTTGCATGGACAGAAACCAACTTTTCACTTGGCTCTCAGGCACCGGCTCTGATCCACATCGCAGTTCACGTCAGTTCTGAGTGGGGAGCATTTGATCGCAAAATATGATTTAATAAAAAGGCAGTAAAAACCTCAATATAATCCAACAACAAATCACACAACGCCTCACAGACACGAGCTGATAAGGCCAGATGGAGGATAAATAGCTGATTCTAGTGCAATAAAACACAGCCCCTCCATGCATAATATTAAGTTAATATGCGCAGACATAAGGCCGTGTGATTTTATATGCAAATGAAGCAATCAAATCATACTTTTACTGTGGAGTGTGTGCATTGGCTCTAACTGCTCTTCAGTGTGGGGGAGATCATGTGCAGCATCAACTGTTGACGTTACATGAAATGACCTCATCTCATGAGAGGGTCATGCAGGTCAGCGCTGTTTTTATGGTTGTTGATAGAAGTAAGAAGTGATAAACATGAAGGAACAAACACATCCTGGGCTTTTCATCCCTCTGCTGCTGAACGTGGCTTCTTGCAGCTTGGTGGTGGTGGTTGTGTCTTGACAAGAGTTCGGCCCATTGTTGCATTCACAACAATATTATTATATTGTGTTATTATAACACGTTCTCTGAGCGTGTCTTGAGGCCAGATTGGATAAGTCACAGTAAGTGGAAGGAACAGGGCTAGCTGGTTAGCATGCTAACATCAGTAGTTTGTTTCCACTGCTGGAGACAGCTGCTGGTGACTAAATGATTCAAGGACAATGTTGCTCATGCTAATGCTAGCTATGTAACAATGACAACACTTAGAATGATCTCCTTTAATCAACTCTTTTGGAGGAGTTAAAGGTCCAGTGTGTAAAATGAGGGTAAAACTGTGATATTTGCTGTTTCCTCCTCCTTCTTCTTTCCTTCCGCCTTCTTCTTTATTTATTAACGCAAAACTCCTGAAATGTGCTCTCTGGCTGCCGTACAAAAATGGCGGTGCAAGACCCCTTGCTACATAAAAGAATAGTTATAAGGATACGAAAACCAAACGAATTTTATTTTATAGCTATTATACACTTAGAAATAAATTACAAATATATTCATGGGTAGTAGGCTATATTCAGATTTTGCCAATAAACCTAGCCAATTATTACACACTGGACCTTTAAGCAAACCATTTGTGGGATTAGAGTTGATAAATAGTCCAAACTGAACCATAAACATCCATGGAAGTCTACAGGTATGAACGATAGTGTTTTATGTATGTCCACTTCCAGTTCTTTCTTCATGATTTAGATCATCTGCCTTCTCACCGCTCATGCTTCTTGCCCCATCAGACTTTGCTGTTGCCCAGCAGCAGCAGCGTTCTGCAGCCATAAACAAGCTCTACACTGAGCTGAATTAAAAAGTGTTGATGAGCTGTGAAGAGGTGGTTGGCAAACGGTGATGAGAGAAAAAAGTCCAGACAATGAGGAAAAGAATTTATGGAAAATAAGAACCCAAATGGGCTTATTAGGCCATAAATCACTGGCAACCAGCTTTGTTTATGCACATTTTCTCATTAATTAATGTGAAACTTCTTCTTAAACCAGCTGAGACACAGTCCTGAGACCTGGGCTTCTCCTCTGGCCGGTGTCGCTGTGGCAGCACAACCCTCCCTTCCTCCGCCTCAGTGAGGAATACAAATGTATAATTAGGCTCTTTTTCCCCTCGTCTCAATATCTTTGCTGTTTGGTGGTTTGATGTTTGCACACGGGATTCACAAGCTCAGCATTTCATCGTGATAATAGCAGCTTATTTAGTTCTAAGTTACTGCGCAGCTGGAGGAGTCTCCTGTTAGACTAAGTGTTTTCATATTCTCCTCTCATATCCTCCTCTGCAGCTCTAATGAAGAAAAAAGTACTTTTCTGCTTTGCGCTCCTTTGTTTTTATGATTTTATTTGTTTTTATTACCGTTACCCTCAGTTTTACATCATATGGCTCTGTGACTACAGAAACATTTCCCAGCCTCACTTTATGTGGAGAATTTGAAGCCGACAGTTTCTCAAGCTTTCGTTGAGGTGCAAGAAAGTTCAGATGTCTGGCGGTGTGAATCAGCATTTTATCTTAATGCTAAGAACTCTTTTATTTCTGTACATCTGGACAGAATTGGTGCCTTAGACACAGTTTGTCCCTGATTGTCATCAGACTGACTCAGATAATGTTGCTTCAGTCTGATTAGGAAATGGCAAGCAGCAGTGAGAGGTGGCAAAGCGCAGTGGTTCCTTTTCTTCTGGAACAAGAAACAGTAGCTCTTTTATGAAGCCTCATAACCGATGCCATGTACTGTATAGTGTTAACTGCTGCTGATAGTGCTGCTCCATCATCCAGTGAAAAGGGGGCATGACCCCACCGCCTCCATCTGCTACCAACACCACTGAACAATAAAGATACAGCGGCAAAATAAAGCTGGTTGTGTGTATTTCAGTATCAGTCGGAATCTAGATTCCATCGTGTGTGTGTGTGTGTGTGTGTGTGTGTGTGTCTGGGGAGCTGGTGGATTCGCCTCAGTGGCTTTGCCGTGGCGATAAAGCAGCTCGACTCTCCTTTGATGTTGCGAGGTGGAGGCCCGGCCCCAGCAGGAAGCGACGGGAACAACCCGTCTGTCGGGAAGACCTGGTCCGTCTGGACTCAGGGAGAGAACACAGACCTGGACCAGGAGCACGCAACGTTCACGTGCGCTGTCCTCCGGTCAGATGTGGCTGAGAGATAACCTCCTGACTCGTGTTATCAGAGGAGGAAGAGAGGAGAAGGAACATCCATGTAAGGGTGAAAAGCTTTTACTGACCTGCTGCCTTCATACTCGGTCTTCCCTTGTATTCAGATATGAGTGCTGCAGTTTCTGCACAGTTAAAGGGATAGTTCAGCATTTTGGCAAATTGGCCCTTTGCCATAATCCCTATAGTCATAGCAGTAATTTTGCCTATTGTCTCGTAATGTTCTGTATTATCTCATAGCGTAGTGAATGTGCAGGTGACAACTTGTCCACCAGAGCGTTGTGGAGTTGTTGGATTGTGTATTTGATGAGTTTGATGAGGGAAACCAAGAAATCCCATGAGCCTCCGTAGTGTAGCTCTGAGCAGCTCACGGCTCTGCTTTGCTGTTCTAAAAGCAGCTTGCACCAACAATTAAAGGTAACGAACCTACTGCTATGACTATCGCAGTTATGGCAATGGACCAATTTGCCAAAATGTTGAACTATCCCTTTAAGAAAGAGAAGAAGCCAGTGTGTGTTTTGAAGTTAAAAACCCTGAAAGACAACTCTGTCATTTTTTGGTTATTGTCTCTCTCTCTCTCTCTCTCTCTCTCTGTAGGTGTGTGTGTGTGTGTGTCAGGTATCTTTCCTCTGGAGCTTCAGTGTGAGCGCTGCCTGCTCCCACACACACACACACACAGAGCTGTCTCATGTCTGTTTGAAGTCACACTGCCGTGCTACCTGAGTTTGCAGAAACTCTCAGAAAAGACTTTTTGTCTTTTTCTGAGAAGAGTCTGGAGGTAAACCTCAAAGACACCACAGCCCATCCAGAGTGTGTGTGTGTGCATGTGTGTGTGTCTTGCAGATGAAATGCAATCATATACCTCTAAGATATCTTGGCGTGTGTGTGTGTGACAGAGAGAGAGAGAGAGTGTGAGAGAGCTAGCAGACGAAATCAGATCTGCCACAAAGGCAAACATAGTGGTTGAAGCTGTGTGTGTGCTAACAGGTGAAATAAGATCAAAGACAACTGTGTCACTTGGATTTATCGTGTATGTGTGTGTGTGTGTGTGCATGCCTGCAGACAAAATAAGATACACCTCAAAGGCATTTGGATTTAGTGTGTGTGTGACTCTGTAAAAACTCTGTACAACCTCAAAGACAGGAGCAGCATTTGTGGTTATGGCTTGTCCGTGTGTGTGTGTTCCTGGGAATGTTGACATTCTCCTCAGCCCCCCCCTCCAGCTCTGAAGTCTCCTCCAGTGGTCGGCTTGGGTTCCTCACTATCCCACCTGCGCTAAGTGACCCATGTATACCTGTCAGCCGCCTGGTGACGCTCAGCCTGCTCAGCTTTGAAGTACCTGAAATGTGTGTGTTTACAATAGATGTGTGCGTGCGTGAGTGCGTGTGTTTCTGGACCAGATTCCCAGCTGGCCACACACAGCCACAGCTGCTCTTTTGCACACTTTGCATGCTCTTGCTGTGTCTCTTTAAGGAACTGAGTTTTTTACCTTTGGCTGAGTTTAAAAACAGGAATGCTGAAGCTGTGGGTGGTGATGTCGGTCAGTCTGTCGCTATGTCTGTCAATCAGTGGACAAAAGATCATATCAGAATGGTTTGAGGTCACAGCAGAAGCCTGGTCCTGTGTTGAGTCTGTCTGTAGATGTAGTTAAAGGGGTCACGTGACCTGTGGAAACTCATAAATCTCTGCATCCTGTATCTGCTCTGACTTTATCTGGAAGTCCTGATAAGAAGCTGTGATTCCATCTTCACCCAGCTTTGATGCGTCTTCTGGATGGTTTCCTGCTCGCTGCTATCCTTCACTCCGCCTCGCGTTTCCATGACAACGGGTCAGGAGGACAGATCATGCTCCTCTCAGGATGAATCCTAGAACTTCACACCTCGCTTCATTATGAACTAAAACACAGAGGAATCGTTCCCATCAGCCTCAGCTGCTCAGCTGTTTAATGCTGATGTTCCCAGAGGAGGCCTGGACTCAGGAGGTAGAGTGGGCCATCAGAGGTGTGGTGGTTCCACTTAGTGTATAGATTAATGGATGAGATGAATGAGTCAGTGAGTGAAAAGACTATAAACGTGTTGTATCGTCCATTTTTGTTTAGCTGGGATGAGCTTTAGGTGATTTGAGTCGAGTTAACACTGTCACGTGACTCCAGGTGGGATGTCTTGGTGTGTGTGATTGCAGTCAACACACAGTGGCAGTGATGTATCTAAGTTATTGGACCTGATATTGGTACATGATCTCATCACCACACACACACACTGGTATGCATTCCTGACAACAGCTCTGTCCCCATCTTATCCTCTTTGCAGGAAGCAGCTGATCACCACTGGTTCCCAAGAGGATAAGATAATACAATCATTGTAAAAAAACCTCCCTCCTGCCTTCACCACACACACATACACACACACACACACACGTGCGCAGCAGGACGGTGGTGCAGCAGCACCTGTTTGGACGCGCTCCAGCTCCGCCCGCCTCCTTTCAAACCACCTCCCCCCTGTATGTAGCCTTTCATGTATTTTACAGGCTTGTATCCAGTTGAGTGCAGAGCGAACCAGGCTTGTTGTTGTGTAGTTATCCCACTTAAGACAGGTTTTGTGGCCGGCGGTTCAGCGCGGCAGCTGGATCAACACAGATAGTATTCAAAGATGAATCACTGAAAGCACTTGCTGCTGGTTTATGCTGAACAAGCAATAAAACCCAGCTCTCCTTAGCCTGTTTGAAATAGGACGTATAAGCACTAATTGAGTAACTAGCTAGCATGTTTTCAAGGTGTTGTGGGAAAAACCTCTTTGTACCCTAAAGACTACTAATCAGCCTTTTAAAGTATCCTCCTTATCTGGCGCACCCCCTCTGGACCAGAACCAGCCATTAATCACATTCCCAGGATGCACTTTTCTGCGTGGAGCTCTGAGCAGCGCCGAGATGAAGTCCAGGAGGGACGGCCTGGGCCAGCAGGAGTTCCTGTGGTGCAACTCTTCTCTTAGCCCGTTTCTCACAAGAGAAAGGAGGAGGCGGGAGAAGGAGCGAGATGCTCCGGGGAGCAGCAGCAGCTGACACTGTCGGAGTTCATGAGAAAGGAAATGCTGGGAATAGAAAGGACTGGCGAAGATCAGGGGGTTAATGAGCTGCAGAGTCCTTTTCTGTGTGTGTTTCATGGCTCTGCCTGA
Source organism: Decapterus maruadsi (assembly GCA_030347415.2). Lineage (NCBI taxonomy): Eukaryota > Metazoa > Chordata > Actinopteri > Carangiformes > Carangidae > Decapterus > Decapterus maruadsi. The sequence goes on along the minus strand of CM064889.1, from coordinate 2,664,871 downwards.
ACAACCAGAGCTCCAGAACCAAACCGGCCGTGAAGAATGAGTTCCTCCAATCAGTGTATGACAGTAACGTGTGCAGCGTCTCTGCTGCACAACAATGAGTCTGTACTGTATGTGCTTCGCCTGTGAAATCCATCAGAATCTCAGTGTCTGCTAGCTTTTCCCATGAAGGCTTTTGTGGGCATAATAAATAATGGCTTTTACAATATCTACAATATCTGTCCAATATTGTAGGATAAGTGCAGAGTGAACGAAGGGCCACCAACAGAAACTCAGAAAGCCAAAGCCAAAGAAAAGAGTCCATATAAAGGAGAACAAGGACGTGGATCCAATGATTTTTCTTTTCTTCACAGAGCAGTTTATGTTGACAATCTCTCAGACCAGAGATTGGTGTTGTGGTCAGTCAAGGGCGACATCCGAGACAAAACCGCCGCCCCGCCTCGGGATCAGAAACTTTCAGGAGCGGTCGTGTTGCGTCTCACCGCAACAGCCGATTTTTCAAGGTCCCGATCTCGGCAGGCCGTATGACTTTGCATCAGGGTTGCTCTCCCCACATTTCAAGGTCTCTGGCAAACCGAGGCTGCCAGCGACTGCTGCAGAGAGCCGGATGCTCTGCTCCCACATCACCCCATCCAGAGTGGAGGAGTAAATAAAAGAAGAACAACAATGTAACACATACGAACAGGGAACGAGAGGGAGCCCAGATGAAGAGGGAGGAAAGGAAACAAAGGACAAGGAGGATATGAAAGCTCCACAAACTCAACAGTTGTCTTGATTTCTCTAATTAAAAGTTTCTTGTTTTCATCTGATACACCAGCTGACAATGGCCTGGCAACGAGGAGGTCTCGTGTCAGTGAACCGTCGGCGTTTCCATCTGCTCTCATTTCCTGCCTGATGCAGATTGAGAGAGATGAGGGATGGCGGCGCGGAGCCGCTCGCCGCAGGAAGGAAGCGTTATCGGGCGGATATTGAGCGAGGATGCTCCGTGGAGTCATTTGGAAGCAACAAACCCCAGGAAACAACTTCAACCCTCCTCCTCCTCCTCCTCCTCCTCCTGGGTTACCGTGGTGACAGCCCCTACAAACCCACTGACACACTCACGAGATCACTATCTAGCTCTGGATTTAATTAGCTGGGTCTGGTTAGGAAGAGATAAACTGCCTTTATTAGGACTTTGATATCCTAATGAGAGGGGATCGGAGGCGTACGTTTGATACTGTTTAGGAGTCATGATAAGAGATAAGAGATAGAAGGAGCTTATCAGTGACACTGTAGGAAAGGAGATTAGTCTCAGAGCATTAGCAGCAACCTCACATAATACAGCAGTTAATGATGTGTAACAAACATGCTTACCCTTGCTGCTGCTTTGTTCAATATGCAAGAAAGACAAAAAAAAAACATTATGCATATTGTCAAATCATCATTTGTTTGACAGCGTCGCCTCTGCAAAGATTTCTCCAGTTTGTTCTCAGCGCGTAATTCAATTTGACAATTACACAGACACGCCATTCGTCTTTAATGTCACGCTAATCTTGTTTACCGGTGGTCACGGAGACGTGTTTGTTTGTTCCCCCCCCCTCCCCTCCGTCAGTCACAGGCAGACACGTGCTCAGCTCCCTCAGAGGAGGCTCTGTCCTCCCGTCGCTGCTCCGTCCAGTCTCGTGGCAGCGCCTGGAAAAAGAGAGCGACCCGCGGCGAGGAGCGCTTTCACAACCACGGAGCTCGTCATCCACATCAATAGAGCTGCTGAGATGGGTGTCGTCAGATAAGAGGCTCCTGGGTTTCTTTTATCAACTAAAGATGGAAATATGTTATTTCTCCCACAGCATCACCTGTCCATCCACACCTCGACTTTTTCACGTTCATACCGCGTTTTAGCTCCGTATCAGAAATGATCTGCGTCTGACATACATAATCATGTACACACACTGGGCGTGTGCAAGCCAGTGTAAACATGGAGCAGATTATCTTCACTGATATTAGTCATGGAAAATACAGTGAACTTTAAAGGAGACACATCCAGCCCCTTTTCCACAAATTAAAATAGTTCCCAGGCGTCTTTGGTCAAAATCCCCCTAAGGATCAAACACATATTAACACATTAAAGTAAATTACAGATTACTTTGTCACTTCTCACATTTTAGGACAGCAGAAGGCAAAACAAACTCCTAAATATTCGTTAAAGAGCCTTCAGAAAGTGATATTCCCATAATATGTCCCCTTTAAAGACAGTTGTAGCACTGAAGCACAGAATTGAAGAATTCAACTAGTCGTCCAGGCAGATAAGATGAGGGTGTGACCATCTGTGTCTATGTAATAATTTCCAAAAGTCTGTCCAGACCCCCCCCACATCATATCAGCTATTCACAATTTTACAGGGTGGTGATAGGACGATTGGGTCATGGTTAAGATTGCACAACCGTAAATGAGTAGCAGTGTGGATGTTCCCAAGAACAAAGCTGGTCTGATTGCGACCAATCCTTTTCAGCCACTCTCTCAGAACACTCAGTTCTCTGCAGTGCATCTCCCTAAAGGCAAAACTAAATCCTCATGTGTATTTCCTATAGAGGCGTCATCTCCCTGTCCTCCTCCAGGACCACCTCCTCTCCGGCTCGTCTGTTGAATGTGCTGCAGCAGTATGGATTAAAAAGGATGGACTCGTGTTTAGAGACACGACTCTCTTCCTGCCTCCTCCATCGTCTCTGGGATCGATCAGCTCTCCCTTCAGCTCCCTGCAGATGTGCTGTGTAACTCTGCGCCAGTGAGAAAGGAAAGTGTCCTTCTAAAGCGAGAGCAACACAATGGGAGGGTGAAATAACGATGAAGCAATAAACATGAGGGAATCACGGAATTTATAGAGAAATCACCCTCGTCTCCTCTTTCTCCCTCTCTGGTGTGTTTTGTTGCACAACACACTTCTTGTGAACAACACCAGCCTGTCTTTAGCCTGTTTCTCACCACCGTCTTCTTACAAGGCCCTGTTGCAGCGACCACTTCTCTCCCTCTCCCTTCGTCTTCGGGGCTTTACAGAACTAATTGACCCTATCGGCGTTTGATGTGCGTCACCGTTGCGCAAAACCCTCCGACATGCAGGCTGCCACATTCCTCTGGGGCTTGGGGGTAAGGTGAGGTACCTTTCCACTTCCACAAATGTATTAGCACCAGTTTGTTTGACAAATGCTGGGAGGGTCAAAGGTCAACCCCTGAGGAGAGCATGTTGGCAGGGGTCTGAAGGAAGTTTCCAGACAAGGGACGGGTGATGAGAATGAGTTCATAGGACAAATTTTTACTTTTCTGAGTTCTTCCTTCTAGATGGAGAGAGATTTGTTTCCATTTGATTATATGAATGAAAAGGAAAATGTTGACCAGCCCTAAACAATCCTGCTAAAGGAGTGTGTGTATGCATAAGTACCTGTGTGTGCATAAAGAGTGTTATCAGAGGGACGGGGTCTTGAGATAAGGCTGCTACTAACGAGCCTTGTCCTCACCAAATAGCTGCTTGTGTTGACTGAAGGTCAGCTGCTGTTTACCTGACCACTCTGAGGTCACCGCAGCTGTGGGAACTGTAGTAGAGATGGAGGTGACACACATTCCAGGAGGGAGCAACGTCTGGAGGCATGCTGGGATATGTGGAGGACGCACTTTGACTCAACAGTTTCCTCATGTTTTACCTCATGTACCTGACGCTCCGCAGGCTGGTGATGATGCTGTGGAGCGTATGTGAGGGATTACAGCACGATGTGATGCATGAGCAGGTTCAACACTTCAGTGGTGTAAAGAAGTCCGGTCAGAGACGCTGACAGCTGCTGCTGTCTGGTGCACACTTCTGACCTCTGCTGTGCCTTAACTCAACTCTTGCAAGAAACACTTCAGCCTGGATGGTTGAATATGAGGCTGAGGTGGACTAACCTGTTGTAAATTTATTGTCATTGCATGGGCATATACATTGAAATTTGTCAGTCTCTCTCCTGTAGCAGCAAAGAGCATTTGGAAAAAGTATTAAAAAAAACATGTGCAACGTGTCAGTAAATAATTTAATATCAACATAATTGCAGCTTATAAGAGTCTACAGACTAAATTTGAATCTGAGCTATCATAGAACATATTTTCAAAGCTGATTATCTGTCATGAATATTTTTATGCTGAAGTATGAAAGTGGATGTTAGACTTCAGATGTTCAGAAAATTCTTTACCTCAGTCAAACTGATGCCTTGATGAAAGAGGTCAAAGGTCAGTTGAGCTGAATAACCCGGGAGAAGATCGGGGCGGTGAAGGACTCTCTTTGAATACGAAGGCCTTCCTCTACGCAAATGACTTTGATTTGGAGCCAGGGTGTTTTATATGTGGTGTGCGTCTCGACAGTGAGATGTTAGCAGTGGTCTTTGAAGTGGTTGTAGTATTTATAGTCATCAGTAGTCGTTAGGGGTGTAATGGGTTTTGTATTCGTCCCGTGCCGTCACGGTTCATTGCACACGGTAGATACGTCTGAGTGAGTATTAAAAAAAATCCAATCCAGGTGGCGGTAATGAGCCTAAAAGCTGCCAGCAACGGTCAGAAGAAAAGTGACGAGAGCAAAGATACATAGACTGTATAGAAAAAGGAGCAGCCCGCTTCATTTCTATCACCTTCTCAGTGAAACGTAACGGCACACAGCGGTCGACTGGACCATCTGCGATGTTTCATAGATGTGCGGTGCATCGCTTGAAACGCATCAAACATGTCAACGCTGTAAAACATCACCAAAGCAACTGGCATATAGCCTATATATACATTAACTGTGTATAATAGTTGCCAGTTGGCTCTACCAGGGTGGTTTTTAGTTTTACATTCGATCTGCGTCTGTTGTACCGAACCAAGGCAGTTGCAGTGATAGAATCAGTGGAGGTGTGAACAGTAGTGATACAAGGCCCATTGTTTCTCACTGTAGCATGATGACAAAGGGCATACAAGGTTAAAACCAGTGGTGCCAGATGTTGCCTCCAGTGGGGGGAGCTGGTCACCAGATAGAACAGCAGTGACTCCACTCACCCTGCTTGACAATTTACACAGCGTGTTTGAGTGTGGCTGCGTTCCCTCTCCACTCAGGCCTTTGAAGACAGATTGATATAACTCACTTCGTCTCTTGTTTTCTGCTCCCCTCCTCGCCCCCCCGCCTCTTGGAAAATCCTGGGTACATCGGGGTAGTAAGATGAGGTTTGCGGTGATGAGGGCAATTCCCCTGCGGCTGCAAAATATCACTTTCTCCCTGTTGGGGGGAGGAATTACTGACACGCACCACAAAAACCAAGTGGCCCCCGGGTCTAAGGTTTCAGGGGCCCTCGCATTGAAAACCCTCCATCGGAGAGGAGCGTATCTTTTTACAAAGTCTTCTCTGGGACAGCACTTTTTATTGGTGAAAATGACTCACTGTTTTTTTGATGATTTAGTCTCATTCTAAAGAGAGAGACAGGGAGAGACGTCTGGATGTCACGTGGCCTCACAGCCGTGTGGAACATTTTGGGTTTCAGCGATAATTAGGGGGTTGCCCACTTTCTTTAAAAAAAAAAAAAAACAGATCCTCACAGTTTTGCACAGCAGATTTTCCCTCCTTCATACTCTTCATCAAAGCCGTTCAGATGAATGATTTTTTTGAAGCCAAGAATACTTCAGTTGAAAGGTTGCGGTGACTTCAGGGGATGATGGATGGCGTGGAAACGGCACCGAGAAGGACAAGGACGAAAGAGAGGCTTTAAAAATACAGCTAGTCATTTAGCGTGGAGACGGTTCCACAGAGGGATGGAAAAATTAATGAAAATATTCTTACATGCCATCTGTCTACATATATTTATATATATATACGAGCAGGGCAATAAATACTCTCATAAATGTTTGGAATTTTGTTTCATAGTTTGTTCAATTTCTCTACAGATTGAAAAGATCGAGAAAAATACTTTAACTATACAACCACTGTTGCGAATTTCCACAAAGCCCCTGCATGCGTATTATTCTCTATTGTAGCTTAGCTGCTATACTGCATGAAGCCACTCACTTTAAATTACAAGTGACCAGCAAACAGCAGCAATGGCTGCTGGGAGTCATCGCTGCAGGAACTCCGGTTCAAACACACCCGTCCCGTTTTCTACTCACACACTGCAGACAGAGGGACGGTGCTGGGACCCACAGTCTGATCAGCTGAACAGAAAAAGCACTGGGTGTCCACTGCCGAACTGTGTGCTTGAGTATGACGCTGCTAGAAAACAAGCTATCAGTTATTATTTCTTCCCAGAAAAAAAAAAAAAAAACACTGGCCCACAGCAAAGTCTGTGTCCAGACACTGAGGCTCTATTCCTACAGTCCAAAACACATGGTCTGAAGCATGTGGTACAGCTACGTTCAGGCCATTTCCATTGAATTTCTGCTATTTTAATGGCAGAAAAACAGCCACTGCTCCAGGCACATGGTTCAAAAGAGTTTTATTTTCTCTTTTAATTATTCATGGGCGTATCATCCAGTGAACCAATCACAGAGCCGGTGTCTATCGCTTTAAAAAGCCAGGCCTCCTGGCGCCTCGGTGTGCCACTCTTACACCAGTGCGGTGTTGCTTTCTGATGATGCCTGACCACTGACCGTCTTCACCGCCCCTAATCCAGTGAGGTGCAGTGAAGACAAGACTTCAGTGCATAACACTTCCCACCCATCACTTGAAGTGGCCACACCCTGAATGGTGTAGAACCTGTGTTGATGGAGGAAGTTAGTTTCAGTGGCAGCCTGTAAACATGTCGGGGAGCATCCACTGAGTTATTTTATAACCAAAAGCATTACTTTGAGATGGGAACAATGGGAGTTAAGAAGGTATGACTCCAATAAGACCATAGATGAATTACCATCATGCTGCTGTTACTTTTGTCAAGACGTTCTTTTCTGTCTGCAGCTTATGTGGATGAATTGTGGCTGCTGGAGAGGAAGCAGACAGACTAAGTTTCTCAGCCTCCACCGGAGTCTAATCTACATTTGACACCGAGCTGTGTTTTACTGCTCTTTTGTAACTTTATCGTCACATTTGCTGATTCGATCAGAGTGCACGTCAGCTGTTATCAAAACCTCCGATCAGCTCTTTTATTTATTCTTTCTCAAACAAACGTAGCAGGGCGAGGGGTTTATGGGAATGGTGGGTTTTTTTTCTTGTTTTTTTTTTCGCGAAATTCAAACTGCCTGCTGATTTACAGTACAGTACAACGTTCGGGGGGTTTGATTCCCACTGAAACCCCACCCGTCCACACTGAAAAACACTTTGGATTCCAGCCCCCCAGGAAATGGCACAACTTATATTGTGTATTTATATGACAAATCTACAGCTGCAGCAGGGGGGGTCGGTGGTGATGGTGGTCAGGGTCTGGATTGAGGATCTATCCGTGAATGAAATGAATTGTTATCTCTTCCCAGAAGCTGGGCTTGGCCGGGCCTGAGCAGCAGCCGCATTACACCCAGGAGGTAAATCAGAAACACACCCTGGGATCTCCCACTCTGCCTCGCGTTGAGCTCTCACTCTGAGCTGAAACCCAAGCTCCCTATCGCACTTTGTTTCTCATTCATGTTAGCCAGACCTATGAGGCAAACGAGGAGGTAAAGACGGAGGGAGGTTGATAAATGGAGGTCTAGAGGAGAATGATAAGACGAGAATGAGACACTCGGTGCCTTTACATGCAGTATTTCCTCAATCTGATTGTAAATAATCAGATCCGGGTGAATCGGATCCAGAATGGTGTTTACATGAGACTTTTAGAATCTGATTGACCTCTTAATCTTATCGTAAATAGGATTTTTGGACCCATGTAAACGCACCTAGTGACTCTGAAAGAGGAGCAGAGAGTTGTATATTGCAAGTTTTAAGGCCAGAGCCCAGCTGCGAGCCTTTGCTTATTCAGTCACATTATATCATCCAGACAAAGCACCTGATTCTCTCATCATCTCCGTCCGTCTCACAGGCCAAACTAGACTTGTCTGCCTCCTTCCTTCTTCCCTCTACGACGTCCCACAAGGGTACGTGCATGGCTTTGTGATCACTCGTCTAGCGAAAGACGAGGAGGAGGCAAAAAGGAGGGGATACGGACAAGACAGAGGGCGATAAATGACGGAAGATGAATGGGCGAGAAAATATGAGGAGGAAGGTGAAAACGGGAGAGAAATGGGAGGAGGAGGCAGAGGCAGAAGAATGAAGAGGAGAGGAGGGTGTGGGTGAGATAAGGGAGGAGAGAGGGGGAGAATATTAACAGCCAGCAGTGGATGTGGAGCAGAGATGGAGGAGCTCTTGTAATGGTACAAGATCAAAGCAGAGTTTTACAGTATTTTGCAACAGTGTGGATGTGAAGCTGCAAAGTATTTTAGAAACATTTTGTGCGGCCTTCTTCTCAAAGTCCTGCTGAGTTATAGGTTTTATTTAAAGGTCTTTTTTATCCTCCAAACTTTCTTTTTCACTTTCTCTGTCTTCAGGGCTTTTGTTATGACTGTCAAACATCAATCAAATGGTGCCATAGATGAATATGTGATTATCAGATTACCAGATTACCCCTCTATCTGCCCCTGGGGCAAACATAACCCACCCACACACCGTTCCTCCTGCTCTAAATCGCCGTCAAGTGCTCATTTATGACAATGCAGACTTCAGACTACATGTGGCTGCTCCATTATGTCTGTGTAATTAGAAGAGAGGAGGCCTCAAGACCATTGTCTGATTGGCTGTCTGTTTTCTGGGAAATCCTATAAAAATCTAGTCGATTTCAGGTGAAAGAGAGCAGTAGCTGCTCTGTTGTGACATCACAAAGTCACAGAAGTCCTGACGACTGGTTTTAAGGCTCAGTTTCTGAATACAGGCTATGTGCATTTCTCTGTGGACTGAGGCTTTGATCCTTTCAGAGTATTAATATAGAACATTGAGCTGATTTATGAACTAGACACGGACATGTAGCTTTACGCTAATATATAGGACCTTTAAAGGCACAAATAACAGATTACCAGCACTTTAAGACATCAGTATGGTTCACATTAAGTATTTGTTTGATGACAAAACAACATCAGAAAAACCTCCCCCACAACTCTCCCACATCAGAGCTAGCTGGGCTGTGTCTCACTGTTTTTGCAATTTTCCAAAACTGATAATCTCACCACTCCATGCAGTGAAGGACCAGATGTGTGGAGCTAGATCTTAACTTCTCTCTCCGCCTCTTTCTTCAGTTTTGTACAATGCATCAAGTCAATGCAGTGTTCTCAAGCACCTCTGCATGTGGTTATTTGTAACCCTTTTCCCTTCAGGCGTGGGAGGACGCCATGTATGAGCTAGTTCATGCAGATCTACTCCCTCCCAGGCCCATGTCTTGTTGATATTGTGATGGAGTTGCGCTAATTTGCCAAAGAATTACTTGAGAAATATCTTGAGTTATGGGACTCCAGGCCTCAAGCCTTCACCCTGACAGCTGGATGACCGACAAACAGGAAGTGGTGCGGATGATGTGGCAATTGCAACACATCAAACCATTCGTATCTTCTCTAAAAATATGACAGTGAGATGTGTGAAAGCAGATTTATTCAATTTGATTTCCACCCCTCAACACGACTCCCGCTCTGAGACGTGAGATGTTTTAGCTGACAGGGGAACACCGCAGCCGGCTCTGCCGCTGAGACCCACTGAAAAGGTCAGTCCTCAAATCAAAGCAGTCATGCAGGACATGTCCTAATCAGAGGGAGATTATGGTGCAGTGGGCAGGTTTGGCTGATAAACTCATTTCCTCCTGCCTCTGCAGCGCTGCATGTAACTGAAGCGTTTCACAGGATTAAAACCACAGTGAGCAACTTTGCTTCAAAGTAGACAAAATCATATCACTTGCACCAGCTGGATATTTCTCACTTCACTGAATAATGAACTTGAGATAATGATTTTTTTTCTTCTCCCGAAGCACTTCTGAATGGAGTACTTTATCTGCTAAACTGCAGGCTACTGTAAGAGACAGGTTATTACTTCAGAACGGGCCGGGCTGCAGACGTGACTCCATCACATGCTTGTTATTCACTGCAGGTAGCAGCACTTGACTAAATACTTAACACTCACTATCGCCATCGCTCCTCTGTGTGTGGATAAACTCCTCATCCAACCTCTTCTTTTTTCAGGTCTTCCCTCATTCTTTCATCCTTTTAAAGGGATAGTTCACCCAAAATTCAACTCAGAGAATGCACGCAGGAGTCGACATGAGGGGAGTGGATAATGAGTGAAATTTGAATTTTGGGTGAACTATCCCTTTAACGCAGCTCTTTTTCTGTGTTAGTCGCAACCTGTTTTGGTTGCCACGCACACTGATTGGTGTGTTGTTGTGATTGTTCTCTCTCCCTGTCTCACTCTGATCCTCTTTATTGGTTCAAACCATGAGATCTGAATGTTCTTTTTTTCTATCACTACTTGTCTCATGTCAGATCTCAAACGCTCCTTAGTTCTATAACCAAGACTAAATATAGTTTGAATGGTGACTTTGTTACACCATGACCATGTATGTACAGTATAATCTCAGCTGACTCACCGACATCAGTTCCAGGGCAATATTCATCTTCCGTTTGCAAACATAAGCTATCACAGCAGATAGAGCAGCACACCCACTGAGTTTGTGGAAATAATTGAGTGTGCTGTTTTATTATTGTTGTCTTGAGTTTTTAAAAATGTTTTTGAGGAAAAGACTAAACCAAAAGTCACAATTCTAAATTCTAAAGATGGTTTTACTTAGTCTTGTTGAGATGTTCTGACATGTGACATTTCAAAGTAAAACAAACGACATGCCAGTGTGATTCTGTTCCCACAGCCGACAACTGCACACACACATCTCTCCTCTCCATCTGCCCCCCACATTTGACAATTGAACTGTTTCATGGCTGTTTGTAATGTCAAATAAAGCCCGGCTGTTACTGAGTGGAGACGTACTGTTAGGGAGTGGCTCTGCTAACAGAACTGACACACTCTCTGCTGGAAACACTCAGTACGTTCACATGCAGAGCTTGATCGAGATGGGCTCAAAATTCGATTTTGGCGTCCCATTCCCAGTCCCAGTTCACATGCAACTGAGAAAATCGAATAACTGACTGTCCTCCTCAACACCAGGTGGTGATATGTGTCGTTTCAGTCGGTTAATACGGCCCTCTTTTCTGTTGACCTATAACCTCATATACTAAACAACTGGAGTCAAGCGGAAGACTCAAACCATTTAGTACTTCCTGACAGGAAGACAGCATCTTTACTTCCTGACCCATACTGTTGGATTACAGGAAGACAGCATAGTATTAATCAGGACTGGGTGTGCCCAGGAAATAAATCATGCACAATTTCTTCCTGTCAGGAAGTAGTAGAGCTTGTGCACCTACCATATAGCAAGATGGTTAATCGTACGGCTTTGTTCATGTCACTTATTGTGCCGATAAGGTGCACGCTATCCCTTGTGGTCATGGTGGTTTTGAGAGTTTCCGGGGTCATACGCCAGCGGGGGGTGTGAAGCATGTAAACTTGTAAGACCGCCTGAACCGAGACCAAGATACTACCAAGACCAGAGAGTACTGTATCAAGACCAAGACTGGTCTCAAGAACTACAAGTCTAGGAGCATGTGCACTTGGATTGTCCAGTTAAACCCTGTTTAAGGCGTCTACATGCTGAAGAAAATTGATTTCCGTTCGCATTATCTGGGTGTCCTAGTCAGAGTTGGAGAACTCCAATAAGTCGGATTAATGCGTTGACATGCACTTCAGTTGTCCAGTTCTAGTCTGATTAAGGCCATTCTTTGGTGTTCTCAAGTGTCATGTAAACGTACTGACTGACTTTGTCCACACACCTTTCAAGGTCCTGTGTTTCTCTGATGGATTTGAGTGTCTCCTCCAAGGTCCTTGTGTTTGTAAAGACTTAACGCTGCATATTACTGATGTTGAAAAACCCTCTGTGCGGTGGCTCTGGCACAGCGCCTGGCCTTTCAGTGCATTTAAGCTGCTGCGCGTTGTGAATTTTACACTCTTTAGAATTGTCTTTGAATAGTGAGAAAGGTCTAAAGTCAAGGAAGAAAAAAAGCTTTTTAAGAGCAGTGAAAATGCAGTACACATGCTCCTACATTCACAAACACACACACACACAGTCATTTTTTATAATTTGCTCTCTCTGCAAGGCAAACAATCGATCTACAACAACGCCAAACCCCTGGGCTCTGCAGATGGTGTGTGCTGGCGCGCACCGCGGTGCACTCTGGGAGCGTGAAGCGAGCTTGCTTAGTCTGTGTCTGGTCGGAGCTCTGCACCTCTTGGGTTTTTTGTTTTTTTTTTCTTTCCAGCTAAAAAAGGAAAACAAATCAATCAGTGTTTAGAGCAGGAACTGTGTCCAACCGCGCTGACTCTGAGTCAGAGGAGCGGCGAGCAGGCAGGTGTGTGCTTGCGATCTCTCTCTTCATTAAACTTTTGACCTTTCAGAGTCCTGACAACAACGCTGTTTCACCGGAAGGAAGTGTTTAATCCCTGTGATTAAGCAACGACGGCCATCGATGCCGGTTGCGAGGCGTTCCGGGTTCACTCTGGGTGCCTTTGCTCCTCTCTGCACTTGAAGTCAGTGAACAGGAGTTATGTGGTCACGCTGCTCGACGGAGCAGAAAGCCGCTGTCTGCTGGGCCCCTTTGATCACTGATTTTTCAATGCCGCGGCCCAAAACCTGACGTACGTTAATCAGCATCAAATACATGGAGTGTGTTTCCTTTTAAATATGCACATTTAAATCTGTGCCTACATCAAACACCCTTACACCACACTTTGATCCTCAGTAGCCTCAAATTTGATGTTTAATTTATACTTATCCCTCGGAAAGGATACTGGGAAAGTGTGGCTGATCTTCTGCTGGGCTGTTGGGACGTCTAATTGGCTAGTTTTATTGGAAGCTAACGGAGCACAGGGACATCGTCTGCTGGGCTGGATCTAGCATCGGCTCCCAGGGCTCAGGTCAAGATGTGTGTCTGCTGCAGAAATGTCAGACTCCTTTTGTATTTACAGCTGTCATAAAGTGCTCAAACGCTCTTGGCGCAAAGTCTTCAGCGTTACAATAAAGCCATTCAGCTTTATCCGGAGCAGCAGAGGAGGAGGAATCGGATGCACTGCTGTAGCGTGGAGGTCTGCGGAAGATAGATTGAGGACGAGGGACTTTTCTCGATGGCTATCACCGAGTTCAGTGTCCTCAGCTCCTCCACAGTGCGGCCTTTCATCAGTATTTTTGGACTCTGTCTAACCCAGTCTCCGCTCTGTAATATCCAGCCTTTTTATTGGGCCTGTCCCGTTGACTCTGGGTCTAGACGCAGGGGCAAATAGACTGGAAAAACGCTCGCTGTCTCATCCCAGACACATCTCTCTCCATCACTCTCGCTCCTCGGAGAGAAGAAAAAGTTTTTCCTCGCGCCGCTTCCCCCTCTCTCCCCCCTCTGATCCCTTCTTCCTTCTTGTGCGCTTCTTTTCCAATTTTCGCAGCGGTCCCTCACTGCCCGGCCCGGCCCCAGAGGGGGGCAGTTACAAAGCTGTCTGTCACCCCGGTGGACATTAGCGCTCTGTTGTCTCTGGCTTTGACCCCTTCGTTGGACTCAAACTGCTGTCACTCTAAATCCATTAGGGACGGGTCATAAATAATGTTGTCAGCCGCCGGCTTCTTGTAACCTGAACGCACCGGCTCTCACCCTCGGGTCCCATCAACAAGAGCCACCTCCCCTCTCTTTAGAAGATCTGTGGTAATTAGTGAAGCTAATAGGCACCCAGCTTAAACAGGGCAGCAGCAGGGGAGGGGCGATGTTCACGCCCGGCTTAAAAGAAGCTCTTAAAGTGCTGTGATGAAGGCTCCTGAGATTTTAAGGCGTGATATGATCTTCAAAAAAAGAAGACCCCCCCCCCCCTTCTCTCTCCTCTTTCAACAGGCCTTCTCAAATTCTCATCCCAACAAGAAAAGGCTTGGAGGGGGAAAGAGGGGAAAAAAGGTTCCGTCCCGTCACTGATCTTGACAGGTCTCTCCTCTGACGGCGTTCTTCTCCTGCAGGCTACGGAGCCGCACTTGAACTCGCATGCAAGCAAACTGGCAGGGCTCTCATCCCCTGCGGTGCCCGGTCGGCACAAACAACCCGCAACGAAGGATGCGTGGGCTCCTTCTTTTTTTCTGCCCCTGTTGTCGGAGCCGAACAATAGAACACGGGACGCGTCAAAAAGAAAGTCACAGGGAATTGGAAAGTCCGGGGCCATTCGTCAACTTGACTCGGGTCAAAAATAGCTGTCGGTGTTTTTTCTTTCTGCTCCAGCTGAAGTCCTGCACGTTCACACAAAAAAACAAAAGCGCGTTTCCTTTTGTTCGCCTCCATTTGGGTTTCTCCGTCTGACGGCAGGTGTTTGTCCCCAGTCCCGATTCTGCAGATGTTTTCAAAATATCAGCTTTAACTCAGCCCCATTTCTGCTGCACTATAGGTCAAGGATCTGGTGGACGCACATACTTTTGTTCTTTGGTTACCTCTCGCCTCCTTTCTTGCACACACAGCCCTGCGTACTCTATTTCCTTTGTCTGGACTTTGTTTTTGTAGCTGTGCGGGGTGACTGAAAGAGTCCACAGCTAATGCCTTGTGTGATATATTACAGTAATGCAATATTCGTTTGTTACTGTTTGACCTCATATGCTTGCCGTACTTTTGAGCAGTTGTCTGCGCATGCTCAGTAAGGGTTCTAGGAAGTACACACATGCTACCTGTTGCTGTAATGTCGTCCTGAGCTGTTAGTAAAGTCATTCAACGTGTGCAGCTGCCTCGTTATTAAAATACACCACATAATTGGCGACGAGATAAACTGGACGAGGTAAATGGCGACCTTTGCAAGACCGGACGAGTTCAGGCCTGAAATTGAACCATGGTCTGCCTACGTGGAAACTCTTTTTCGTAGCACACGATGTTGCAGCGGACAAACAAGTGGCGACCCTGTTGAGCACCATGGGGGCTTCTGCCTCTGGACTTTTACGCAATCTGGTCCAGCCAGAAAAGCCTAAAGATAAAAGTTTCCAGCAGATTGTGGCCGTGCTGCGGGGATATTACGAGCCTAAACCGTTGGTCATCGCCGTCTTTCGTAAGTGTGTACAGAAGAGTAATGAGTCGGCTTCTCAGTTCGGCTCAGCAGTTAGCCGCAAAATGTGACTTTGGAGACCGGTTGGATGAATCCCTACGTGATGGTTTCGTCAGCGGGATTAACAATGAAGCGTGCCAACGGAAATTACTCTCAGAGGACGGACTTACTTGCAAAAGCCCTGGAAATCCAATGAATATGGAAACAGCTCAACGGGATGTGCAACAGCTGAGGAAGGGAGACGGCGCCGCTGCTGTTTCTGTAAACAAGGTAAACGGGAAACAGAGACACTCACCTTCAGCACAAAAGGAGTGCTATAGATGCAAAGGCAAAAATCATAGCGCCGCTGACTGCTACTTTAAGGACAGTAGATGTCATAAATGTAATAAAGTGGGGCATATCCAAAAAGCGTGCAGGGCCAGCGGTCCCACGCATGAGAGGAGAGGAGCGCAGAAGAAGCGCACACAAAAAGTCACCACAGGCTACGTCCATGCAGAGGGGACAGAAGTGGATATGTTCCCGGTGCTTAGTGCAAGTGACACGGACAGGCGGACATTTAGCGCTGACTTTGAAGTAAATGCGGTTCATGTGCTGATGGAAATAGACACGGGAGCCGCTGTCAGCATCATCTCAGAGACTGTGTACGAAAGATCATTCTCACACATACCGCTAGAGGGCGCGGGTGTCAAGCTAAACACCTACACAGGTCAGCCCATCCCAGTGAGAGGACAGTTCATGGCTAAAGTGACATATGAAGATCAGACTGCTGATTTGCCACTGATAGTTGTAAAAGGAAAGGGTCCTTCGCTGTGTGGGAGAAACTGGCTTCAACAAATAAAACTCAATTGGAGAATGATTAAAACTGTCAGTGAACACACACAGCCGCCCAAGTCTATTCCTGAGGTGATTGCAAAATACAGTGAAGTTTTCAGAGATGAGCTTGGGACATTAAAGGACATCAAAGCGACAATCTCTGTCAAGCCTGATGCAACCCCAAAATTCCACAAAGCGCGCCCCCTGCCTTTTGCAATGAAAGAAAAAGTGGAAAAAGAACTGGAAAGGCTGGAGAAAGACAGCATCATCTCCCCTGTAAAGCACAGCGAGTGGGCTGCCCCAGTAGTCCCGGTAACCAAGCGCGACGGCACACTCCGTTTATGCGGTGACTACAAGGTTACTGTGAACCAGGCTACAAACACTGAGATATACCCTCTACCACGCATTGAGGAAGTGCTGGCAACACTTAGTGGTGGGAAATTATTCTCAAAAATAGACCTGGCTTCAGCATATCAACAGGTACTACTTGATGAAGACTCCAAGAAATATACAACGGTAAACACTCACAAAGGACTGTTTGTTTACAACCGCCTCTGCTTTGGTGTAAACTCTGCTGTCAGTATCTTTCAGAGAATCATGGAGAACCTGATGAAGGACCTCAACGTGGTAGTTTATCTGGATGACCTCCTTATAATGGGCAGAGACGAAGCAGAGCACCTCATGAACCTGGACAGAGTCCTGCAGCGTCTCCAGGAAAACGGGTTGAGGGTGAAAGAGTCCAAGTGCGAGTTTGGCAAGACTCAGATTGAATATCTGGGTCATGTGCTGGATGAAAAAGGTGTGTACCCATCCCAAGACAAGGTGAGAGCCATACACGATGCACCAGCACCCACGACCATCAAAGAGTTGAGAGCTTTCCTGGGACTGGTAAATTATTATGGTCGTTTTGTGCCACAGCAGAGCACAGTGCTCGCACCTCTCTACAACCTGCTAAAAGATGAAACTACCTGGAGATGGGGCAAAGCTGAACAAGATTCCTTCAACAAGTGTAAACGACTTTTGACAAGTGACAAAGTGTTAATGCACTATGATCCTCACCTGCCACTGACCCTCGCATGTGATGCTTCTGCTTATGGGATCGGAGCGGTAATTCAGCACACAACGCCAGATGGAAAAGAGCATCCAGTGGCCTATGCTTCACGGTCTCTCTCCCCGGCAGAGAAGAAGTATTCACAAATCGAGAAGGAGGCTCTGAGTTTGGTGTTTGGTGTGAAAAAGTTTCACCAATACTTGTGGGGACGGCAGTTTAACCTGATCACAGATCACAGGCCTCTGCTAACACTGTTTGGAGAGCATAAGGGACTTCCAACAATGGCGGCAGCGCGTATCCAGAGGTGGGCCATCATTTTGTCTGCATATGATTACCACATACTGTACCGTCAGTCTGAAAAGCATGCCAACGCAGATGGATTATCACGTGTTCCACTGCCTGAGACGAAAGATGCAGGAACAGAGACAGTGTCAGCATACATCGATGCGCTGGTGTGTGAGCACCTAGAGGGGGCACCACTGAGTGCAAGACGGATCGCCAAGTCGACAAGAACTGACTCTGAGCTCTCAAAGCTGCACAGGTACATCATGGAAGGATGGCCAAAAGAAATACCAGAAGAGCTGAAAATGTTTCACAAAAAGAAAGATGAACTGTCCGTGGAGCAGGGATGCGTTTTGTGGGGGACAAGAGTGATTGCGCCTGCAAAACTGAGATCAGCAGTGCTAAGAGAAATCCACGCAGGTCACCCAGGCATTGTGAAGATGAAGGCAGTCGCACGGCAATATGTCTGGTGGCCTAAAATCGACATCGACATCGAAAAAGTCTGCAAAGAGTGTGAGACTTGTCAACTGGATCATCACATGTCACGGCAGGTACCACTACACCCATGGGAGTTTCCAGGGGGTGTTTGGAAAAGACTTCACATTGACTTTGCGGGCCCGTTCATGGGTAACATGTTCATGATCGTGGTCGACGCATACTCCAAATGGTTGGAAGTTTACAAAATGGCACAAATAACTTCTGCAGCCACCATCACCAGGCTAAAGAGGCTGTTTGCGTCATATGGAGTTCCAGAACAAATAGTCACGGACAACGCAACGACCTTCACGTCAGACGAGTTCCAGCAGTTTGTGAAGAGAAATGGAATCCTTCACACAACTGGTGCTCCGAGACACCCAGCTACCAACGGCCTAGCTGAGAGGTACGTTGCAACCTTCAAGGCAGGCATGAAAAAGCTGGCAAAGGAAGACCTAAGCATTGAAGATAAAATCTCACACTTCTTGCTGCGGTATCGCACAACTCCCAACAGCACGACTGGCGAGTCACCAGCTGACTTGTTTTTAAAGACACGTGCGAACCAGATTGGATTTCCTGAAACCAAGCATCGCCGAAACAGTGAGGAGGAAGCAATATCAACAAAAGGAAAGACACGACAACAAAGCTGCAGAGAGGCAGTTTGACGTGGATGAACAAGTTTATCTGCGCAATACTGCAGGAGAAAGCCCGAGGTGGATTCCAGGAGTAGTAAAGCAGCAGACTGGCCCTGTCTCATACAAGGTGCAAGGTGAAAAGGCTGACCACATGTACAGACGTCATGGAGATCAGTTGCGGCCCCGCTTCTCTCCAGACACTCCGGAGCAAGTGCCTGAGGAGGAGGCAGCCGAGCTGGCCGAGCAGGCAGAGGTTGGTTCAGGAACGGAGCTCCTGGCACCTGAGACCCCAGCCGCTGAGCTGCCCAGGCTCCCTGAACCACCTGACCCAGCTACTGTGACTTTGAGGCGCTCACAGCGTGCCACACGCTTTAGCGTTACCAGAACTGATCTTGGAGATGTGACGTTCTGAGGACTGTTGAGGAACTGATTGCTAAATTTGAGTTTATTACAAGTTCATAATTGAGTAATACATTAAGAGCATTCAGTACAGTTTAGTAAATATGTCTATTTTTATTGTTGACTGTTACAGTGATGATAGTGATTGCTTATGCACTATAGTGGAAAACACTGTTTTGGGGTGTTGCAATATTTTGAGTTAGTTTTGAGCTAAAGGGGGAGGAAATGTGATATATTACAGTAATGCAATATTCGTTTGTTACTGTTTGACCTCATATGCTTGCCGTACTTTTGAGCAGTTGTCTGCGCATGCTCAGTAAGGGTTCTAGGAAGTACACACATGCTACCTGTTGCTGTAATGTCGTCCTGAGCTGTTAGTAAAGTCATTCAACGTGTGCAGCTGCCTCGTTATTAAAATACACCACACCTTGTGTGTGTGTGTGTGTGTGTGACAGAGGCACATGCAGCATGGGCCCCCTCTTGTCGCTCCATGTCACCAGCCATCACTGGGAAAAAGAACTTGACAGGGAAACCAGTGAGGAAATCCTAAACACAGCTCTGGTGGGAGTTAGCCGTGTCCAGTCTCTGTGTGTCGGTCAAAGACGAGGATGTTTCCCTCTCGGCCCGAGCGGCTTCACGACTTTTAGAAAAGCAAAAGGAGGAAATCCTGACAGAGCGCAGACCCAGTGACCTCTGACCTCTGTTGTAACAGCTGCAAGTTACAGCAGGTTCCTTCAGTGAGGAGGGAACAAGGAAAAACTCTGTTATATAATAATGCTGTGATCCACCTTTTTATACTTAGACACTTAAAGGTCCACTGAGTAATAATTGGAAAGGGTTATTGGTAAAATCTAAAAATAAACCAACGAAGAAGAAGGAAGAGGAAACAGCAGCCATATAGTAAAACGGTTTAGATCTTTTCCTCATCACTCCATGCTCCTGAAATACTCCCACTTGTGGTAAAGAAGTTTTTTTATATATCAGCCCCACCCCTCATTTTACACATTGGACCTTTAATGTTGTTGTTGGTTGCAGCTCCAGCAGTTTAAACTCCTCTTATCCTCCTTATCATCAAAACAAACACAAAAAACAGTAAAGACACAGGAGGACGAACAGCAGCAGCAGTGACACATCTTGCAGGCATGAGCGACTCACAGTCTGTCAAGCAGAACACTGGTCCAGCATGGCTGCATGGAAGCATGCTGTGGACCCAGTGACTCAGCAGCCGTCACCTGTGATTCAGGGCCCAGTCACAGCCCCCCCCCCCCAGCCCCAGATGTTTAGCACATCCACTCCACATTTACAGTAAATGTCAGGGCTGATGGGTAGAAGCAGCCAGGCTGACCGCAGCATCGTTTCACCCGTGTCTTTAGCTCATACTCATGTCGCTGCTTGATGGCTGCAGGTTGCATAAGCTGGACTCGTTACTGGAACTCCCTGTCTGGTGGAGAGGCTGAGCCCGGGGTGAATGGCCTTTGTGTTCTGGGATGTTTCTCTTGCGTTATGATGATGACTTGAGAGTGTGATCACATTTTCTGTGACACAGCTAAACCCGGTTTCACTCCAGAAGTTGTGCGCCACCTTTGTTTCTTCACAGTTTCGCTGTAGAATAGAATTGAATAGATGTCTCTATACAATGCTCTGATCTTTATTTTAGTCATTTACCATCAACAAAAGGGAGCTAAGCAGCTCTTTGTCACTGCACTGAAGAAGCTTTATATATATAAAAACAAAACACACAGAAGCATTTGCTTGTATGTGTGTGTGTGTCATCATAATCCTGCAGTCTGCTGCTGCCGTGCATGATGACAGCAACTGCCTCCTCGTGTGTTTGACTGAGCTGGTGGATCCACAGTAAACACCTCTGGGGATTAGCGGGGCTGTCACCGGAGTGAGCCAATTAACAATCAGGACCAGTTTCTCTGGTCTGCAGGTCCCTCTACTGGTGCCAGTACAGAAGTAGCACCCAGCTCAGACTGCTGATGTCAGCTTCCACAGCCCAGTGACAGAGTGAGAGCTTTGCTTTTCCCTCTTGTGTTTGACAGTTGTTTTTTCTTAAATTTTGTTTGGAAAAGGCATTTTCCTCCTGGTCCTTCATGAGCCTCCATATTGACTCTCCTGGAAACATGTCCTTATATATTCCACTAAATATAAAAGGTTTAGCACATTTCCCGACAGTGTTTGACAGTTTTAATGATTTAAAAGCATTTGAATGCAAATCTGGCAACATACCCACCTACTTGGCAACCTGTATATCAGCTGCTCTCTGTTTGACACTGATCTCGATCCTGTTTTAATGTTTCCTTTCTAAGCCCTTTCCACATTATAATCTATTCTATATGTGAAATATTAATGAGGACCTGTGTGTATTAATGATGTAAGTGAGCTGTGTGCACTGCCTGGCTTTGAAGGGAGAGCTGCAGTGAGGTGAAGTCACTCTCTCTTTTTAACCGTGTTGACAGCACCATTAGAGAACCAATGGAGTTCACTCAGTCCCTGACCCGGGGAGGTCGCGACCCCAATCTCTCCTGCTTCTTTCATACTCAGCAGCACAGACACCTCCTCTGAGTTCACTTCATAATGAAGTAATGGCTGCTGCTCCGAGTGAGGGGGCGGAGAGGTCATGCCAGTCTGTGGAGTGCCGACAGCCTCTGCCGGCTCTCGCACAGTGGGCTCTGATGAGGCCGTGAGTTAAATTAATTATATGGCCACACGTTAGGGAATCATTAATAGACCTCATTCTGTGGAGGAGAGCATATGGAAGACATAAAATCCTTTTGGAATAATGATATTTTTAAAAAATGAGAGTAAAAATGAGTTAGAAGTTGGTGTGTTCATTTCAGGCTGTACATGTACCAGGTGTGGTCATAAACTTACAACAATAACTGTGAGCCTGATTTGATTAAAGAAAGTTTTTCCTCCCAAAGTAATTGTTATTAAGAATTACCATATGCATTTTAATGCAATTTGATGCAATTTATTTTCCCTAGATTACCAAAATCATTAAGTATGCATAACAATTCTTGCTTGAAATGAATGCCACATGTGACGGCGTAGGAAAGCAAACCAGTCTAACCTCTGTCTGCCCTGTGCTGTCATCGCTCACATGGCTGCTGATTCATGTGGTTAATGATGGAGAGAAAAGATTCATGTTTTACACCTTATTGGACCCATAAGGAGATGTATGAGTTCTGAGTGTAGTTTTACAGCTGTTTTCTCAGCCTCTCTAGTCACAACAGGTCAGTGAACCAATCAGAAGAGAGGAGGCTCTGAGCTTCTCTTCTGATTGGCGCACCCAGTGATAGGCTATATAAACACTTAGAGAAGCCAGAACCTGTGATGTTGGATGGTGGGTACAGGTGTGCAGTGCTCGGGGTGTGGCTTAAGGTGATGACTGCTCTGTTGTTGTGACATCACAAAGTCACAGCCAAGTCCTGATGGCAAGTTAAGGCTCAGTATCCTAATACAACGCTGTTTTCATTTCTCTGAGGCTTTGATGCTTTCACTACGTTAATATAGAGCATAAAGCTGATTTATGGATATCTACCTTTATATCAGTCCATGAAGTTGAATTCAACTGAGTTAGTAAAGCTCTTCCTTTAAGTTAACATAACCGGTGCCACAGAGTCAGTGATATTCTGATTAGATTTCACAAAACAGGTCAAACTTCAAAACTGCTGAATCCTAAGCCGTGTAATATCCTCTACTTGTCCCTGGATGGAGAATACCCACATTCCTCAGTCTTCTCTCAGTGTCCCCATGCAGACCACATCACCAGGGTTTGTTTTCAGACTTTTTGTATCTTAACTGTTTTCCCAGACTGACCAGTTCTCCTAGTGATGGGTCAGAGGATAGACCGGCTGACTGACTTCTGAGTAAAGATGAATAAACAGTCTGAGATCATACTGTACCCACATAACCTAATCTAACCTAATATAATCTAACAAGCTTGCTTTGGAGTTTAGAAAAGTAGGTTTTTATATACTTTAAAGGGGCATTTCGTGTATTCTGCCTGTTAGGACTCACTAATGTCTTCCTTTAAGGTCTGGACAAGGGGAATCTGGTTTCTAGGTTATGGTTCCAGAGAACACAGGGAAATATGGCTCATTACAAACCAAAGAGCCAAAGCCACTCTGCGTTTGAAGTGGTCGGCCGTTCTGGCTTTCACTCTCAAACAGTGATTCACAGATGATCCTTGAATGACTCATTAAGTTCATTCGCGTCGACCCCCGGCTGCTCTTCGACAGCCAGCAGCTCCACAAAAGGCAAATTCAGTTGAGTGTGGTGCTGGGTGACGGGGCAGAGGGTTGGTGGGGTGGAGCCCTCTGCTGGACAGAGTGTGGAAGACACGGTGTTCACAGAGGATCAACAGTGGAGTCTGCCTCACCCCGCACCTTCAAACCTACAGTATACAGCTCTGTTTGTTGGATCAGTTGCAATTCTGTGTTCAGAATAGGGCTGCATTATCAATGAATCTGTCCATTACTTAAACAGTTCATCGATTAGTTGTTTGTTTGCTCAATAATATGTTACAAAATGTTGAAAAATGTCAGTCAGTGTTTCTCAAACCACAGGATGACGTCCACAAACCACAGAGATACTCAGTTTATTGTCTCAAAAGAAGTAAAAACAAATAAGAAAATAGAAGCTGAAATCAGATAATTTTGACTTTTTTCTTTAAAAAAAACTACTCTGACTGATTATTAAATTAAATATTATAAACTAACTGATTATTCAATTATCAATTAATAATAATAATAATAATAATAATAATAATAATAATAATAATAATGGTTTGGATTTATATAGTGCTTATCATGACACTCAAAGTGCTTCACAGAAACCATTATTCATTCATACTGGTAAACTACATGTGTCAAGGCTGGTGCACACCTAAAAATCTTAAGTTGACAGGTGCGTTGGAGCATGGGATAGGAGTCAACAAGGAAAAAATGGTCTCCTGCACACTGTCCAATCACTTACAAGAAACTTTATTAAATCCTCAGGACATTTTTCTCTGCTTGAAAAAGGTCTTGAGGACCGAAACGTTGTTTCCTCAATAATGAAGTTTTTTGTCAGCTACGTGTGTAGCCACAGCTGCTGCCCTTGTCGATCAATCGATTGTGGCTCTTGGTGTCAGTTTCCACAGCTTTCTCATGTTTGCAGCTGTTTTTACCCACTTGTCAACAAAATGAATTAGTCTCAGAGATACAGTGAAAACCAGTGAGACATGGTATGGACGTGAAGAAAACATTTTCTTTTTAAAATAAACATCATCTGCATTTAAAGATGGCTCAGGTTTATGACGATGTAAATAGTAATATAGTTGTGTAGCCTCTGTAGTTATTTAGGCTACAGTTTGTGTCAGTTGTTTTGTCTGGATCATTCACTCACATTTTGGAGGAAAGTTAAGATTTCAGACGTGTATCCAAGCCTTCCACACAGAGCGTCGTGCTGCTCTCACCTCAGCTGTGGCTTGTTTTCCTGATCACTAAAGGACCATTACAGATCATTACGTACGTCTGACTTCTGCTCATTTCAGTTTCACATCCAGATAAAGTGCTTGAGGTCATTGGCTCAATGTGAACTTGTTTTCAACCTGTCTGATGTTGATGTGGTTTATATTCCAGTGTTATTACCACTAATGTCAGCAAAGAAACAACGAGCAAACACGCAAAAAATAACAGCAATATTTGAGATGGATTCAATAAAAGTGTCTTTATATGGATCTGGAATAACCTGGTGGTGGAGCAAGAAAAAACCTGTTGAGAGACAAAAGGAGAGTGAATGATTGATTTCAGTCAGTCTTTACAAAACAACATCTATCCACCCAACCACTTGAAAAACAAATGACGCTCTCTGCTATTCAAGCACCATCATGTGTTATTATTATTGAAACTAAAGACTGTGCTCATATTCTCAGAGTCAGCAGCGCACGAAACAATCAGCCGTTTAACAGTCTGACCGCTCGGCTAAGTGGCCGGGGCGCAGCGCCGCCGTCCCGTCCTCGTCCTCCGAGAGGTTTGTTAATAAAAAAGCGGGCCGGGCTCCTGGCGGTCTGGCCGGCACCCAATCAAAAACCCATTAATCTAGCAATCTACATTAATTTGTTTCTCAACAAGCAGATGGCAGTCCTTATTGAAACCAAACAGACATGTGTCGTGCACTGAATATAAATATGCTTACAAATGGGCTTTGTACACAAACAACAAAGGCCAGGCTCGTCCAAGAGGGCTGATACCTGATCAAGACTTTAACAGTTGGTGGGCTGTTGATAGCTTTGTGGGCTCAGAGCACCGTGTTTACCATAAGCTTAAAGCTGTAAATATTAGGATTTGTCTTCAGAAGTCCACAACCTTCAGCCCTCCCGTCTGCGCAGGCCTGATAACCAGCCCCTCATCCCTCTTCTCTTTGTTGTTTGCTTTTTATAAAAAGGCAGCGCATGCAGCGGTGCAGTGAGGCTGCATGGGCCTGTCCTGGCTGAAGCAACAGTTACTGAGAGGGAAAGTGTTTCCAAAAATCTGGCCCGACCAGAGCCCGGCTCGTCCTGTCACACCAACCACAACAAGTCAAAGTCGGCCGCTGACTCATCTTGATTTAATGAACGGTAAACCAGCAGGATGCTGTGAGGAAGTGTGACTAATGTGAGCGGTGAGTCACACCAAACACAGATCATGTCCTCATGATTTGGCTTTGGATGGAATCAGCGTGGAGAATCATCTGAACCCGGCCGGTCCTCATGACGGGGATCTTTTCCGTGTGCATCCCTTAAGTGTGTATTCCTGGCAGATAGCTTCTCCTCCGGCTAATGACACGGTAGCCCTGATTTATTTGAGTGTTTTTGGAGTGGGCGTGGCTTACAGAGGTCTGAAGGAATGATTACAGAGCCCTGCGGCGTCCCGGAATAGACGGGTGTCAGGCGGAAGCTTGTTAAGGCCTCCGTCCGCAGCAGGAAAGGTTTGCCGCCGCTGAATGCAGGCCCTCAATTAAGAGACATCAGCAGCAGCACGGTGAGGTGATGGAGCTCATCACTGAGCTAGCAGCTAACGCTAATTAACACAGAGCTCTCAGTCATCTACCGGCTGCATGTCGGTTGTGTTTTCATGTATTATCTCAGCCACTCAGAGCCGAGCTGGACTCTGGACGATGAGTTCTCTGCTTTTATTTTTGGACAGAGATTTGTAAAGCACAGAGCGGCCGCGTGAGGTGTAGAGAGAGTTCACAGTTGTTTGTGTGTGTCTCTCCTATGCCAACACGATGGTGGCAGTGTCTGGATCACAGGCCGCAGAGCCGGCCAGCCAGACGCTGCCTCACACGCCGCGGTTGCCATGGGAAGGTGAGATACAGCTTGCGTCTGTGTGTGCGCAGAAGTCTCGTAAACCTTGGCGTGAGGACGCAGCGTGTGTGTGAGAGAGAGAGAGAGACTATTTCAGCATCTGTTGCCGTCTCTCTGTAATTTAAGGGTAGAGATGATGGCTTGAACACACCACTTTGGTTTAGTTTATTTATGGCATTTCTAGTATTTTTATCTCAGTAATAAAAAATACTGTATCTGGGAGAACATTAAATAACAGTGATAAAATAAAACAATTTCAAAAATGTGCATTATATGGCTTCAGCCTATACATATAATAAAATATATAACGGAGAACAAGGGGGGGTGGGATTAAAACCATCAGTGCGGTGCAGACCACGCATTGCCAGATTCCACCGTTCCTCCAAAATCAACATGAGTATGGGACTGTAAGTCATGCTTAACCCTGACCTTCACAATGTAAATATCGCTTCATGATTAATATTTGATGGTGTAATCAGACTAACAGCGGCGCTGCCTGCGTGAGGAATGGGGAGGCCATCGATCATTTCAAGGCAGAATCTAACAAGCCTCAGAATGTGAACCCTGAACCTTTAAGTCTTCACAGCAACTCCTGGATTCCATTATAGATCCATGACAGATGGAATATGATGGTGCAATGGTTGTGGACAGTGTTTCAATGAAACGTGTCTCACATGCTTTTAACTGAGTCTTAACCTGAAGATGAGGAGGGACAGGGACAGTTTTACCATTTGTAACTGCGTCTATGTAACTGCGATACGTGATGACATCACTCAGTGCAGCTGTGTGTGTTTTTTAAACCTGTTCATACCTGCTCATATAAGTGGAAGAGGATATATGTTGTATCATGAGTCACTGATCATAGTAATCATTGGTTCTGCCTGCAGCGACTGATGATCCCCTCTTTAAAAAAAACTACAGTGGCCCAGAGAGCTCAACATACAGCAATATAAGAAAACACAAATTCAGAAGATATCCACACCAGCTTGACAACACGCACACAGCACAATCAAGAAGACAAGCACGTTAACGTTCTCATTAATTAGGCCAATCAAGAACTCACTGTGCTTCCTCTTTGATACAGCATCTGTCAGAGAGATCTCGTGTCCCCACATGTCTCTGTGTCCTTGAACACACTGAAGCCTAGATTTCCCCTTGCTACATGGAGCTCTGTGTGTGTTTGTGTGTTTGAAGGGGAAACTTAGAGGCACATTGTAAAACACTTTTAATAAAAGTGCTGTTTAAAAGCAGACAGCTTACATTTATATTAGCATAAGTCTTTTTTTTTTCTTTGGAAAGCTGTGTTTTTTGCACAGAAGAACTGTTTTGATCTTTATTCTATCTCACAAACCACTCCAGCTCTTTAATGACACAGTATTTTTATGTTGTGCTACCAAATGTATTTTTTCGCCACCTCACCTGTGTGTTACACAGCTGTGGAGACTCAGTGACCTGTCTGGTGGACAGGAGGAGAGAGGGTGAGAGACTACTCCTCTGTTTTCTGCTTCGGGGTCAAGACAGCTTTCAGAGTGTGTGTTTGTGTTTGAAGGTGTGTGTCAAGAGGGTGTCTAAAATAGCTGCAGCTCCATCACAGCACACCACAGAGCGCAAAGAAACACGAGCGACAGGCATCAACCTTGGTTATTGTTACAGTAAAGAGACTCGATCCGTTTGGTTCACGTTGATTGTGCAGGTCGGAGGTCAGCATCATACGTCTCTAAGTGTTAATGATGAATGAGAGCTTTCATTACTCCGTACTTGGTGTTTCCTAGTAAGTGGATGGTGTCCTTCATGTGCCAGGCTCTGTGGAGCTGAGTGGTAGTGGAACTTTGATTTTCTTAGCACAAAAAAAAAGAAAAGCCGCTGCTTTGGCCGACGACTGTTACTGGCGCTCGTAGCCATGGACGGTTTATCAGCCCGGTCAACAAACCTCATGTCTCTGTCTTCTCTCCCCGTCTCTCTGCTGCCGTCTGTCTCCAAATTGTGTTTTTGCTCATCTGTCTTCGAGCTGTTTTGGAGCTGTCATCTCTGTTTGAGACCGTCCTCTCTCCCTCCGCTCCTCCCTTGTCTTCGCTCTTTGGCCCCAAGCCGCCCGCTTGTGCTACAAGAGAGCAGTGATGACTGACGTGTGCGAGCGCATCCAGGATGGATTTTGTGTCCAAACTTTTCTCCCAGCCGTGCAATTATATCATTTTCTGCTCAGGATTTCCCCTGAAACGACAAAGTGGCTTGGCAGACCATGGCACCAGAAAGAGCTGTTTTTTTTTCACTGCCCGAGCCTCATCTCTGTTGTCTGCTCATTGTAGTGAACTCATTTGGTCAGTAAGGTTTGAATGTGTTAAAAGAGCTTGAAAAGTGAAAGTGAAGTGAAGTGAAATTGACTTTTACCTTGTTCTGCAGCTACTTAAAGGGATAGTTCAACATTTTAGCAAAATGGCCCATTGCCATAATTTTTTTTACCTTTAATTTTCGGTGCAAGCTATTTTTAGAACGGCAGAGCAGAGCGGCGAGCTGCTCAAAGCTAAGCTACGGAGGGTAATGGGATTTCTTGGTTTCCCTCATCAAACTCATCAAATACACAATCCAACAACTCCAAAATTCTCTGGTGGACAAGTTGTGACCTGCACATTCACCACGCTATGAGATAATAACACAACGTTACCAGACAGAGTTGTTTTAGAGGTAAATTCATGCGGTCTCTTTTACCTTTAAAACAACTGTGTCTCGTAATGTTCCATTATTATCACATAATGTGGTGAATGTGCAGGTCACAACTTGTCCACCAGAGCATTTAGGAGGTTGCACCAACAAATAAAGGTAACAAACCTACAGTACTACTATGACTACGTATAGGGATTATGGCAATGGGCCAGTTTGCCAAAATGTTGAACTATCCCTTTAAGCTCTCATGAGCAAGGCACCTGTATCTTGGAGCTGCATGCTGGTGGGTAAACACGAAGCGGGAACATGTTTCCCTTGGAAAAAAACAAACCAAATAAACAGTGATGCTCTGTATGAGCTGTGAGGAAACGTTGAGTAAGACTTTTGGCCCGAGGAGTCAAAGGAGTTTTTTCCCCCCGGAGACTGAATCGACATGTTTTCAAGTGTAAACCTGATCAATCACATCCGTCCTTTCCCACTGTTTGTTTTCCTCTGCGGTCACATTTGCGTTCAGTGTTTTATCGCTGCGTGTGAAGCTGTTTTATCGTCCGTATAAATACAACCAAACAGACATTTCCTCAGCCGTGACTCCCAGCCTCGGCTTTGATTGACAGCTGGCGTCCTAATAAAGTTGTAACCCCCGGCTCGTCCCATTCGCAGCCTGCACATTTCACATCATCTCTGCCACTTTTGAGATTATTTTGGAGAATGCTGTCTTGTAAAAAAAAAAAAGTGGTTATTTGTGATCCGTCTGTGCAGCACCAGGCCACACAGGAACTCCAAGAACACCATTTGTATATTGCTGGTGTAAACTCCTCACTTGGGTGTTTGTGAGATTGGAGTAAAGCCATGTTGGGAAGCTGCCTGCTGCTATTACCTCTGGATTAGGTGGGTTTGAAGGAGGCCTCTCCATCCCGTTCCCAGGACAAGATAATGATGGCTTCAGAAGGAATAGAGATGTGTCAGCGAAAAAAGAAAAAAAAAAAGGTTCACATGGTAGAAATGGCTTCCAGGTGCTTAGATACTGTACTTGGATGTTGAGTCCATCTGCCTCCCAAAAATCTCCTGCTTACTGTATCTCTCACTTGGACTTCTTCTTCAGTGTGAACATCCAGAGCAGCAGATGCTCGCCGCAGCGTATCTGCAGGATTAGGACCTTCATCTCTTTTAACGACCCGAGAAAAACCGATTCACGCTTTGACTTCCTCTAGAATTCACTGCGGCGTGCACAGCTGTCCGGTTGAGCAGCATTTATACTTTTAGAAAAGTCCAACTAAATTCAAATCTCTGCAGCTCGACGGAGCCAGAAATGTGACAATATGAACCACAGTTTGCCTTTCGCTGGATCCCTGTTGCCAATTTACAGGGGTATACAAGGACTGGAGCTGCTCAATATCAAATTCAAGCTCCCCCCGCATTGAAAAATGTGTTTTTGCTGCTGAGGACGTTTGATCTTGTGTGTGCAGAAAACAAAAGAAGGCTGTTTTCTCATTGATCAGATGAAGCCTCTCCCCTCTCACCTTAAATCTGAGTTCAAACATGTTTTTTTTTCTAGCATCACAAATAGTTAAGAAGCCGCAGTGTCACTCAGCTATGTAAGTATGAAACCTCCTGTCTCAAGCTGTTCAACTTTAGATTCTGGGGGTTTCAGTAGAAGAAGAGATGAATGTAAGTGATTAGATTGCCTCGTGTTGTTGTTCAAACGTTCTGAGCTGCTCTTCTGATTGCACACTTGGATGGTGAATCAAGGGGGCGGAGTTTAGGGCAAGGATTAATGTAGTGTCGACTACTTTCTTGTGACATCACAAAGTCACAGAAGTCCTGACGGATGGTTTTACAGTAAGGTGGAGTTTCTAAATACAGACTGGTTGTATTTCTCTGTTGCCTGAGGCTTTAATGCTTTTATAGTATACAACTTAGATGTGCTGTATAATCAAATATACTGGACATCTACTGTACCTTTGTGCATGACACCTTTAAGGGTCCCATACCATGAAAAACAGTTTTTTCTGGTCTCTACATACATAAACTAATCCTCCCTGAGCGGACCAACTCCTAGAATGAGGAAAGCAAACGGGTCCTGCATGGACTCTGCAGCCCAGCTGTATAATCAAATATACTGCTCATACAGTGTTCAGACTCAGCTCCTGTGGTGAGTAAACGGTGAAGGCCGGCCCCTCATAATATGGGATCTTTGAAACATGTTCCTATCTATTTTGAAGAGGTTTTGCAGCCAGACTATGCACACACGCCCACCATACCTTAAGTGACACTTGTCATTTAAACTGCACAGTCAGTACAGACTTCTGTTGAGTTCAACTTCCTGCAGGTGTCTCTCTTTTCTCCACCACGCTTCATAAACTTGACTTGACAGTGACACCATCATCCAATCCCAGCTTTCTCCTTCCCTCCTTCACTCCTGGTTGAGTCGTGGACCTACAGACAGACAGACAGACAGACTGATGCAGAGGAAGCTCACATTGCTCTCCACTCCATTGGCCTGCTTGCTTGTTAAGATAATGTGGCTGTATGTTGTGTTTAATTACATTTAGGAGCCATGTGGGAGTGCCAGGCGGATGCAGCCTCGGAGGAGACGTACCCCCCCCCCTCCGACTGGTCTCTTTCAAACAGCATTACACAGCTAAACGTCCTGCGAGTGATCTTGTGTAACTTGAATGCAATCAGCCTCTTTAATTTAGGAGACAACATTGGAATGATGCCCTGATTAAAGAGCCCATGCATTAACAGTCACAGTCATCCAGCTGAGACACATGCATAAATGCAGTCAGTCCTGCTCGGTTGAAGTTCCTCTCTGCCCCGTCTGCTCTCACTCCAGCATCTCACTCTCTCTCCGTTTGCCCGGCTCCCTCCAGAGGCCGCGCTGCACCACTGCAGGCTCTGCCAATAATACCTGCGTAGCTGTAGTCACTGCATTGTGATCAGGACTGTTGAAGGCAGTTTATCTGCTGCTGCGGGGGTAAGAGCCGGCTGTTTTGTTTGCAGCTTTTTTTTTTCCAATGACGCCGAGGGGACGGATCTGCAGAGCAGGTAGCGAGGAAGAGGAGGAGAGGAAGAGGAGGGGGGAGATACTTCATGTGCCATCAATAAGGATAACATCAGCAGAGAGACTGGACTTCTGCTGATTGATGCAGGCTGCCGAGAGGGAGAGGAAGGAGGGAGGGAGGGAGGGGGGGTTCAGTGTGTGTGTTGCTTGTGTATGAGTTACTAGGGAATCTGTAGATTGAACGTGCATGTATGTGTGTGTTTGTGTCATCCAGCCCGTGCGTGTGTGTTTCTATGATGTCAGTATTCTCAGTCAGCAGCACTGAAGGTGGCGTTGTTGCTGATGCTTCAGCCCTGTGTGGCTGCGCCGGCTCCAGCTTCCCCCAAAGCGATTGGGATTCAAAGAGGAGAGGCTAACGGGAGCGGGAGGCTGACAGGCTCAACTCACGGCTCCGCTCAGGAAGTCGGCAAGTGAGTGGATCAGGGAGTCGGTGGCGCTCACGCAGAGACGGGAGACAGGCTTCTCCAGAGATGCTGCCTTTGCCGCTTTGATGTTTTTGCACTACGGCAGGAGGAGAGGAGAGGGTGAGGGAGGGCGACACAGGTCCCAGGTCAGAGCCAGGACATCAGTCAGATCCTGAAGCTCCCAGCTTGTTTCATTCTCACCTTGTGAGTGGAAGTCGGAGGGAGAGACGCTGTTGTTCTGCTGTTGAGTCGTCATTGCTTTTTTTAATCTCCTCTCATCTTCGCCTGGCTTTGTCTGACAGAGGAGATCTGAAAGAGCCCAAACCTGGATCTGGAGCAACTTTTTTTTTATCGAGCTGCACGTTATTGCGTTCCTCTGAGCCGTCCTGCAGCTGTTAATTACAGGTCATGTTTAGTCCAGTTTAAGTCATGTGAATGTGAATCAATGATATACTGTAGGAGGGGTTTATGCAGCAGCGAAGCAGGCCAAGGATGGCTTTGGCTGGAAACTTTATTGTGTTCCCGTGGAAGCGCGGTGCCAGCGTGAGGGCTTGCACTTCCACAAGTCGACATATTTTAGTTTAAAAGTTTGAATTTTGCAGCACAGGCTGTTCCTTGGTGGACAGGTTGGAGCAAAAACAAATGCTGCCGTTGTTATTCTGAGCAGTCACAAGGACTTTCTTCACAAATGGAGACATTTCTGCAACTGTGCACATCAGGAGAAGTGGATAACTCTGAAACTTCAACATTCACCTGCTGCACAGAGGAGTGGATGGGGCTCTGACCTCCAGGCTGCATGGAGAATGTCAGAGCTATTTCAACCATCCATGCACTTCAGTGTTGAGAAGGAAATCATGCACACTGCTCTCGCTCAGCATCATCATTTATTGATCATCCTAAAGTTTCAGTCTCTCTAGACCGGTGATCCTCCAACTTCTACAGATCAGACAGAAACAACAGCCACTGATAGGAGTGTTGCTTTTTACATGTTTTAACACAGTACGTGTTTGAAACCATGTGACCGAAATAGTCCCACATCCTGTCATTGTGTTCCTCGGTAGGAAGGACTGGACATAGAACCTCTGCACCTTCATTGTAGAAAGACTCAGGACGAAAGATGATGGATGAGCCGTGATGCTGAGTGAGACACCGTCTGGTCTGACGCCTGCACGGGAGACATTTGGATGTGCAAATATCTCCATCTGGAAAAATAGCTGTAAATGTGCTCAAATTGAATTCCTCCACTGGGTGCTGCATCCTCCACCTTCCTCTCATCACTCCCCTCTTTCTTTCCTCAGCATGGTGGATGTGACTGACAGGCCTCCCTCTGTGTGTTTATATCTACCTAATTATACCTGCGTTTTCAATTTTTGTGCCTTTAAAAACCTGCCGGAGTGGAGAGCGGAGCATTAGCACCACGAGCTGTCAGTCTTGATGAACCCACTCCTAATAATCATGCAGCAGCAGCAGCAGCAGCAGCGGTGGTGGTGGGTAGGAACCTGTCTTCATTTGCATTTAGTTATAATTTTAGATAAATCTGGAGGGAAACATTTCTGTTACTTACAGGAAAGTTGAGTCACACGGTCTGTACCACAGAGTCTCTGCAGGAGCATAAATCCTCTGTCCTCGCTCTCTCTTAAGAGGAGGAGGAGGGAGGGGGATGTACAGCAGAGGGGAGGGGGGGGGGGTGCTCAACAATGTAACAGATCAAACCTTCCTCCTCCTCTTCGCCTCAAGTCTCTGGTTAAGTCAGCTGTCCAGCAGCTTGTGTTGAAGCCTTGCCGGACTCTGCAGCAGCCTGATGTGACTGTAGCTGTCAGCAGGAATCGCACAAACACACTTTCTCTCTCTCTCCATCCTCCTGCTCTCCCTGTTTGTTTACTTGCCCCCCGATGGGATGTGGTTTTGCATTTGCGGCGCGCGTGTTTTTGTGTCCGTCTGTTTCAGCGAGCGTTTGTATGTTGCCGTCAGGTCTTTAGTGTATGCCAGTTTGCCTTTGTGTGTATGTGTGTGTGTTTTTCCCCCGATGACGGCTCTCATTTTTTCGGGTTTTGCGCTTTACGACTCCTCATCATGGAGAAAGTCGCTGAAGCAAACCACAACAGATACAAAAGTTCTGAGAGGCGGCGTCTTTAAAGGAGCGAAGCGTCCCGCTTCCAAGAAAAAGGAAAAAGGGCGGCGGAGGAACGCTTTTAATTGAGAGTGGTGTGTGAGGTAAACGAGGGGAAAAAGGGATTATTTCATCATGAGGAGGGTTTATGAGGGAATTCCTCGGGAAATGTCGACCATCCCACGCGCTGAGGAGCCTTTTTTCTGTTTACTGAAAGTTTGTCTGTGGAAAGCCCCGAGACAAAGGTGATGGAGTTCTGTATCAGTTTGATTGACAGCAGATGGATTGAAGAAGGACCACAGGGACAAGACACAGAGCTTTAGTCAGAACTTTATACCAGAGGCTGGTAGAAAACAGTACATCCCTGAGCAGTTTTCACCGTTCAGAGGCCTGTGTTGCTTTAAAAGTGGAGACAAGAAGAAAAGTTTCTGCAGCAGTCTCTGTCTTTATATGTGCTGGGTTGGTATAGCTATATTTTTTTTGGTACCGGAATCTCAATTTGAGCATAGTTACGTAGGAAGAAAGATGTTGCTCCATGGCTGTCTGTAGAAATCTGTATCAAACACATGCTGGGCACAGTGGGAGGCAGAGGAGATCCTCCTCAGCTGCTGTTCCTCAGGTACCGTCTCTTAGTCAGACGAGTATGGGAGGACATTTTTAGAAAAGTTGTGTGAGTGGAGAGAGGAAGTGATGATGGGTAAAGTTAGAAAACTGTCTCTGGGATGTGGGACGGACCTTCTCCCATCCTCCTATTTATACACCAGAAACCTGAGTCTTTGTCAGTACATACGTGCGCTTTGCTGTCACGCGGCCAAATGTGAATCACATCTCTTGTGTGGAGCGGCGGCAGCTGTCAAGGTCGGTCTGTCGCCTGACGGACAAAGCGTCGGTTGGCTTATGGACTCTAATGAAAGACAAAGAGGCTGTTAAGAGGTTTAGGTGACAATACGGAAGATTAGCTGACATGTTGCTCTTCCGGCCGGACAAACGCAGACGGGGAAAGTGAATCCACCTGTTGCACCGAATGTCTTCATCACCGCATGATGTAGAATAAATAAATAGAAGAAACTTTTATTTGTATCCGTGAAACTGTCTCTCTGAAGGAATTTGCAGCGTCTTTATTTCTACATACTTGGACTCAGTGTCCAGCAGTCTCCTGACAGACTGTGTATTGTCTTTGACTGGAGCGCTGTGCAGTGTTTGCACAGTCAGTGGAGGCCGTCATATTAACATCTATCTATCAAAATGTTTGCTGGGATCATTTACAAATCCCTTGGAGAAAGATCATAAACAGTGGAGAGCTCCTTGCCCCCCCTCCTCCTCACCCCCCACCCTCAGACAGCCAGGGCTCCATGAAATATTTGTGTTTGTGTAGTGGAGAGCATGAGTGTGTGGACATTTACAGTGACACTGTAGAGAAGACAGAGGCAGAGCAGACAGCATGGAGGAGGGAGGAGGGAGGAGTGGGGGGGTCAGGGGTCAAAGGTCAGAGACCCTCCCACACTTCAGTCTGCTCCATGTCGTTTGTCCTTCTCTTTGTTTTGTATTTTTTACTCCTCATTGCTTTTGTAAAGTGATTTATGTTGATCATCTTTGATGTGAATAGAACTTCCTGTGTCAACGGGACATGTCCCATCAGTGATGGATCATAAAAACAACATAACCAGATGTTCTTCTATCAGAAAAAATCTGCTTTTTAACGGCTTGACTCGTCCTGTATGTTATCTAATGAAGATCTTCTCTGAAGTTACTCATTTTTATCCAGCTTTGTCTTTTCTCTACAGTTTGCCAATGTGTTGCTTTTTAATGCACATTAAAGGGATAGTTCACCCATAATTAAAATTTCACTCATTATCTTCTCACCCTCATTTCGATTAAGGGCTGGACTTATGGGGGGGTCCGGACAGCAGTATTTGTCCATATAATGGTTGTGAATGGTGCTCACTTTTCTTCATCCAAAAAGACACACCAAAAAACATCCAAATACCAAATATTTGAATTTTGGGTGAACTATCCCTTTAAATGACTTTAAAAAATGAATCTGAGCATATCATGTGAGTATTGACTGATGTATACTACTAATATTTTGGGAGGAGTTCACGATGCTGTGAACACTGAGGAGTCTGTTGTTCGGTCTAATGAAGGGGCCGATGCACTAATGCGAAATCAGTGAAAACTGTGTTTGTTTGTCACACACCCCGTCTGTATCTGTGTTTCTCAGCCACACACTGACAGTGTCTGTTCTGTCTCTGCAGATTTACACAGACTGGGCCAACCACTACCTGGCCAAGTCCGGCTGCCCGCGCCTGATCAAGGACCTGAGCCAGGACATCACTGATGGAGTCCTGCTGGCACAGATCATCCAGATCATAGGTCAGTGTCTGCACACACACACACACACACACAGACACACACACTGACTTCTGTTTGTCAGTGTTGTGTCACTAGAACTAACAGTATATTGTTTTACTTCAGACACAACTTTAAATATTTAAAGATTATTAATGATGCTCAGATAAATAAATCCATGTGTTATCTGCAGTATTAAAACACTGTGTGTGTATAATTCATTCTTTCTGGTAGATGAAGCGACCACCCACTCGCACTCGCACACACACACACATACACACACACAGTGAGCTGTTTGGTCTTTGTTGTGGTGAGTTGAGGGAAGCTGTGCCTCAGTGTGATATTTGGGCCAAATCACAGCAGCTCCCTCTTGTTTTGGGTGCTGGGCGAGCCGCTGCAGCAGAGAGCTCTGACTCCGACACGCCGGGGCGCAGAGGCATGTGTGTCCCGCTGGAGCGCACACAGTCTCGCCTCCTGTCTGTCTCTCTGTCTTTCTCTCTGCTTTCATGTCTCTGTCACTCTTTATCTCACTTCATCGCTGCTGCTCTCTCTCACTCCCTCGCTGTTGAACTTTTTCTAGGACTCTCTCTCTCTTTGTCTCTCTCACCCCTCATGTCTCTTATTTATTTAACACATTACCACATACTGTTTTCAGCAGTAGTGCAGTCATTTCATTACTGCCTCAATAACACTTAAACTTAAAGGCTTCTGTTGGACGGATGTTTGTCCAGTGACACTAGTCAGTGATGTTTTAGCTTATACACCTTCTTAAAGGTACTTTTATTTGTCAGTGCAAGCTATTTTTAGATCGGAGGAACAGAGCCATGAGCTGCTCAGAGCTACGCTACAGAGGCTCATGGGATTTCTTGGTTTCCCTCATCAAACTCATCAAATACACAATCCAACAACTCCAAAACGCTCTGGTGGACAAGTTGTGACCTGCACATTCACCACGCTATGAGATAATAACAGAACGTTATGAGATGGAGTTGTTTTTGAGGCAAATGCAGACACTGCTTGCTGAAAAACTGCCCCTGAAGGCAACGTGCAACAGTGGTTTTGCATGAATTTACCTCGAAAACGGCTCCGTCTTCACGTTCTGTTATTGTCTCATAGCGTGGTGAATGTGCAGGTCACAACTTGTCCACAAGAGCGTTTTGGAGTTGTTGGATTGTGTATTTGATGAGTTTGATGAGGGAAACCAAGAAATCCCATGAGCCTCCGTAGCATAGCTCTGAGCAGCTTGCGGCTCTGCTCCGCCGTCCTAAAAGTGGCTTGCACCAACAATTAAAGGTAACGAACCTACTGCTATGACTACAATGATTATGGCAATGGGCCAATTTGCCAAAATGTTGAACTATCCCTTTAAATACATGCTGCATCTTCAGTGCTGGCCAGTGCACTAACACTGACCATGAAAGCAGCAGCATGTGCACATGAATCTGTTTTTACGGTGTGTGAGGTCATAAATTCTGGGCTGCGTACAGATTGGCCATATGGACCCTCACAGGCCTGGGCAGATGATGAACATTTATGCCAAGTGGACTCTGGAAGCCACACACATGTGGAAAGTATAATTTGTGCTTTAGTGTGTGTGTTTTTTTTTCTCTCAAATGCCTGAAATGACCCGTGTTTACGTTTAAAGACCTGTTGTTGTCGTCGCTCTGTGACGGCTGGCAGAGAGAAAAGCAGCCTGATACTATTTCCCTCTAAAAACCTGCTGAGAGCATGTTCATTAAACCTCAACCACAGAGGTGGCTTTTTGGAAGGTGCAGGAAAAACAATGTAACAGTTTAGTGGTTTATGACTCCAGCACTCACCTGGTTCTGTTCAGGTCTGGAGGGTGTGTGGCCCCCGAGGCTTCACTCTGAGGACTGCGGTGCTACATCACTGAGGCTGCGGGAGCTGTTAATGGTCAATAAATACCTTCAAACCACAGGCGGACAGCATGTCGGACAGGAATGCAGTTGCATTTTCACACCACGCTTTAAAAGTCCCAATTTTACACTTTTCTCAGTTTTTATTGGACATTCTGATATCCTGAGGAAGATACATTTCAATGTAGTTTTACTTCTCCTATAGAGCTTCAATAACAATAGATCAGGGGGCCCATCTGATTGGCTGATTGTTTCCTAAGTACAGGAATAAAAATATGGCCGATCTTAGGCGAAGACTAAATCCTGCAAGGTTTGGCTGATGAAGTGTGGCTAGAGCAGTGACTGCTTCGTTGTGACATCACAAAGTTACAGAAGTCCTGACAGCTGGTTTTAAAGGTCCCATATTATGAAAAACAGGTTTTTTCTGGTCTCTGCATACATAATCTACATAACATGATCTTCCCTGAGCCGACCAACTCCTAGAATGAGGAAAGCAAACGGGTCCTGCATGGACTCTGCAGCCCAGCGACTGGTAAAACGCTGCTCATACAGGCTGTTCAGACTCAGCTCCTGTGGTGATGTCACCACGGGAGTGAGGCCGGCCCCTCAGCACCAGAAAACACCTACCACCTCTATTTCTATGGCTGCAGTGCACAGCAAGAAACCCCTGAGCTAAATTGATGAAATACCAACCAATTTGAAGTCATAAAGTGGTAATAATCTTTGCTGTATACAGTAACCATGTTACTTAAAGGTGCAGGTGCAGAAACTGCCGACATTCAGGACCACGGATCAGTTTGGGGCAATACATTTACAATACAGTTTAGTTGGACGTCTGACAGCTGAGTGAAATTGAGTAAAAAGAGTAGAATGTGGGATCTTTAAAACTCAGTTTGTGAATCCAGACTGTGTGTACGTCTCTGTGGACTGAGGCTTTGATCCCGTCAGGTTTATCCTGCTTTATAATCAAAACAGACATGGACATGTACCTTGTACAAGACCTTTAAATAACTTCATATTTCAAGTAACTTGCACAATTTGGCTGTTATGTAATTACCCTCACTCTTTCAGACACATTTTTCTCACATTCTTTTTCTTCTTACAACTACCGTCTTTACTCTCACTCTCTCTCTCACATTTTCTTTCTCTTTCTTTATGTTACTGTGCTGAACTTCTGTCTTTCTCTGTCTCTCTCTCACACCCCCCACACACACATTTTCCTCTCAATTTCATAATCTGTCTTTCTCACTGATACTGTCTTCATTTTTTTCCATCAACTTCCTCACTCTCTACTCTCTCTCTCTCTCTCTCTCTCTCTCTCTCTCTCTCTCTCTCTCTCTCTCTCTCTCTCTCTCTCTCTCTCTCTCTCTGTTGGATTGAAACTTTACCCTCCCTGCTCGCCCAAACAGACAATGAGGCCAAGCAGGCCTGTCAGTAATTCTCTGGCGGCAGCTGACGAATTAGGCAGCTTTGCTTCCCAGACCTCTCCTGCGTCGCTCTCCACCTCGACTCACACGCACACACACACATGCACATTCACACACATCCACACACACACACACACAAGAGACTCTCCTACGCTCTCCTCAGCAGAGGTTTCCTGCTGGATCCGTGCACCTGAACTCAGAAGAGGCTGGAACGTCTGGATGTTAAAGTTCACAATGGGACGACAGTAAAAAAGTCTTCTTTGTGTCTTTTCTCACGCAGCGAATGAGAAGGTGGAGGATATCAATGGCAGCCCCAGGAGCCAGTCACAAATGGTGAGTGTCTCAACTTTTATATCCAAGCCGTATCCATCTCCTGCTGCACTGTTGCATGAGAGTGAATTATGTTTTATCTGAAGCGCTGAGATTTAGTTGCGCTGCTGTGGAGCCGGGATGAAGTTTTATATTTTGCAGCTTTATACTTAATATTCTCACTGAGGCTACGGGAGTAAAATAAAGTGTAGGAGACCACAGGGATTACAGGCTGTCAGCCGGAGTCATCGCTCAGAGATGAGTTCAGGTGACGCTCTCATCCTCCGCTCCCGACAACAGCACATCCCCTCAGCGTTATTACACAAACCTGGGGCTGGAAAACGTCTGATAAATAGTCACCTACATACCACTGAGAGGTTTTGGAGTTCATTATTATTTATTTATTTGACAGCTGCGGCACATGGTTATTTTTCCAGATTAAGATTTTAGTATGAAATACTGATGGAGGTTGGTGAAGTCTGCTTTGTGACATTTCAGATGTCAGTGAAGTTGCTGGCGGTTCTACCACACACGCGTTTCCCCTCACAGCCTGTTGCACGGTTTCCTTTAGATTAACACTTCCAGGGTCACATTATCAGGTGAATACATTTCATCTCCAACCACATTCATCATCTCACTGCTCTTCAGATTTATTTAGTGACCTGTTGGAAGCAGCCGTCCCAAAGGTAGTAAAGCAGTTAAATTTAGTGAAGCAGAAGTGTTTAAAAACATTTTGCTTCAAGTAGGATACATGAATCTGCACTGGTTTAGTGCTGCGTGCCACCGCTGACCATAGAGGATATATAACATCATAGTCCTCCTACCACCTGTGTGCCCTCACATTTGAACAACATCCATTAGCCCCATCTTTTACACTTTCCCTGTGATTTATTTAACTTGAAGCCAGGTAATTACATTTTCTCACATTATTATCCAAAGCAGAGTATTTTTGCATGTCATAAAATTATTTTTGAAACTTCTCTTTTTGTTAAGAAGAAGTGTGGATCCATAAATAGATATATTTGTGGTTTTAAAAATCTAAAACCATCCCAGTTTAGTTTTACTTCAGAAGGGAAGAGTTTCTGACTGTCTCTTCCGATTGGATGATTGTTTTCTGAGTGATGAAAGCAGATTTCAGGTAAAACTCTCTAAATCCTGCCAGGTTGGGTGGTGGGTCTAGTTTGGTGAGAGCTGCCACTGCTTTCACACATTAATTTAGAAGCTAGATCTGCTCTTTAATCCAAAACACATGGACATTTACCTTTATACAATATAGGCACTTTAACAACTCCTCAGTTCTAAGTGGTAACAGTCTGAGCCCTGCAGTGTGTGTCTGTGGCTCCAGTTCAAACTGATCACTCACCAAAGTTTGAACTGTCATTCGACTCTTTCAGTGTTGATCTCAGACCAGGACTCTGATTGAAATCATTCACAAACCTTAAGCATCTTTACAAGTGGAGATGGTGATGAGTGGAGTAACCACACTGCCACTTGACCAAAAAATGCAGTGGAGCAGTGAAAACTTCAAACTTGATTTACTACGCCTTCTTCAGTAATCTGTATTTCTGGCTGCCATGTGGCTGAGTGATGCTGGCGGTGTCGTTTTCCCCTCTGTTAATGAGACGACGGGCTGTATAACTGCTGATTGTCGTCACTGTGAGATAATTACCCCTCACTTTAACTGGAGTTGACTAAGTGTTTATGCAGCATTGGTTTTGCCCTGGCATCTGCCCTCCTGCCATTAAAAGTGACTAAAGCTGTTGAGCTGATTTGGCGCGTTTTGTCAGTGAGACGTTGTGGGCGAGGAGTGTGTCAGGCCCTGACAGTGTGTGTTTTTGTCTGTCACTCTTTGTGGCTCTTTGTCAATAGATGCCAGAGCTGTGCTGTTAGTGTGTAGAGCTTGTTGTTGTTGGTGTTGCTTTTTGGTCTTCATAAGATTTACATTACACTAACCACCACTTGTTAGTTTGAACAGGTGATGAACAGGGCCGTATAGGGGAGAAAGGTGATGATAATTCCAGGGGCCCAGCGCCCAGTAGGGCCCGCAAAAAAACTCAGTAGTCTAATCTTTGTATGACTGAATTATTCTGCATAAGACCCTGACTAATACTCATAGTAATGCTGCATTAGCATCAAAACAAAGTAGGCTAAATAAAAAATGATAATACATAGTCTAAGAAAAAAAGTGGAAAAGTCAGGGGCCCACTTTAGTATTCTTTCAGGGGCCCCAGAATTTCTAGCAGCGGCCCTGGTGATGAATTCGATAAAGTTTCATCATCCCGTCACTGGAGCGTATTTCACACTGGTTTCACACGTTTTCTTCACGGTGAGTCCAGCTGTGGTGGAAGCAGACGGCCAAACTCTGCTAGAAAAACAACATGAAACGACCAGGAAGGAGGAAAAACGCTGAGGTCAATGTGAACCCTCATATAATCGTATGATGTCGCTGTGTTCTAAACCAGTTGTGGAAAGATAAACTGCTGCACGTTGCCTTATTTTTTATTGTCACATAAAGCGCTTCTGGTCCCAGAGTCCAGCCTGAGGCAATGGTCACTCGGGGCGAGCTGCTGCAGCACCACAAGCATGCAGCTCCATAAGCCAGCGACCTCTGTGTGTGAGTGTGTGTGTGTGTGTGTGTGTGTGCGCAGCTCGCTCTTTGTCTCCGCCGCTCGCTCACTAAGCCCATTGATCCAGCACCTGCTCTGACCACAGAGGGTCCGGCCAGCTTGGGAAAAATGAAGTTTGCGGAAGCACGGCTGCTTATAGAGTGGGCGCGAAGGGAAGGAAACACACACTCATAACATCACAAAGACACAGGCGCTGGGCAGGGCCGCCGTCCAGACAGGTCAAGGCTCCTACCCCAGGCAGGTCGAAGGACGTGTTCAAGTGTGCGTGAGAAATGGCAACAGGGAGGTGGAGACGGGGCACAGGTGCAGATCTCAGACCTGCTGTAAAGTCATGTGATACACCATTTAATGCAGTGATATCTCACTGTGTAGACACAGCAAAAGGTGCTTTCACACTTAATCCGTTCAGTATTTGCTACTGTATGTTAGTGTGCTTCATTTGGGCAGGTGTGAAAGCTGTCAATCAAACTCTGTAGAACCCAATGAGAAACAAACCAAGATCAGGTCCAGA
Source organism: Decapterus maruadsi (assembly GCA_030347415.2). Taxonomy (NCBI): domain Eukaryota; kingdom Metazoa; phylum Chordata; class Actinopteri; order Carangiformes; family Carangidae; genus Decapterus; species Decapterus maruadsi. Next base: position 2,621,430 of record CM064889.1, on the reverse strand, counting down.
CCACCTACTGTGACTCATGATAAGAGATGTGTTTTATAAATCCAAAAGCCAAATTACTGTAGAGTCTGTGTTGCTGACTGCTGGTTGTCAAGGGAACAATCTTACAAATGACTTACCGTACATGTTTATGTTATTTGGTAATCATCAACACAAGAATACAATACTTTCCTCAGTCATCCTCATTAAATATGCAGTGATGACACTCTCACTATCTCTGTCATTATATATTTACTAGCTGAGGCTGAGTCGTAGGTCTGACTGATGAAGTCCATCAACAATGAGAAGCCAAACAGTTCACCTCCACTAAAGACCACAAGAGCCTGGCTCCAGCCACAGTCAATCCCACAGTAGCCTTTGGGTGACAGGTGGGTGAGTCTACAGACTGGCACAGACCAGAGTCTCAGGGTGTATGAACACCAGGCTTGTATAGTTCACTAGAAACACACTTTTACCTTCTGAGTAGGTCTACTAAAGTCTGTTTCTAGTCTGGTTTCTAGTCTGTTACTTTGTATTCACACCTGTATGAAAAAACCTTTTCCGAACTAAATGCAGAATCCAACCAGCTTTCTTGGATTCAACAGGCTTCTGTTGTTGTGTGAAAAAATAATTGCTCGTTTGCAACGTACCAGACGCTGCCTCCTCGATATTTGGTCAGAGGAAAACATTGATCAGATGCTAGAGAGGACCCACCCGTAGCCACCCTGCACATCAAGATACCGCCGATCATTTTTATGCAATGATCGAGCAACTGTGACGCACACATGCTTTTGTTTACAAAGTCAATGAGCTTCAAAACCACTCTTCAGAACTTGGCGTCACGAAGGCAACATCCATCTATCTTTCTTCTACGGTCTATAGCAGCTAGTGCTGCTGTTGGAATGACGGTCCATGTAACTTTAAGCCGTTTTTCATGGACCAAATGAAACACAAAAGCATTTTGTTGGCTTTTTTTTATCTCATAAACTTGAACCCTGATATGACCCTGAGATCTGAGACCCAAGTTATTTACTGACAGCCTTTCCACTGTCCTAAGAAAAAACAGAGCTATTTTTTTCCACTCTTGGCTTCATATTGACAACACGAGCTGTGAATGTTGGAATCCTGCCACTGGCCACCTTGCACCTGGAGCTTAAAATGCCTTGGCCAGGGACATCACAGTAGCAGCAGCTGTCAGTGCAGGGGCAGATGATTCTGATTTACTTCCTCTGCACAGATTTTTTCCCCCCATTTGGGACATGAAATGATGATCCAGGAGTCACAAGCCTCTTTCTCTAACTGGTGGGTCGCCGCTCGGTCCGATGAGTGGACGGACGCCAACCCAGCAGCTGCTGGAAGCGGCAGCAGCAGAGCCCGGCGCGGCAACAGCATCTGCGAGCCTCTCGAATAATCGACACAGATAATACGCTCTTTCTCTCCAAAGCCGTGCTCACAATGTGAGAGATCCACACGTCAGTTGAAAGCGATCGTTTCCTGTTGAGCTAATCCAACAGAAAAGCTTGGCCTCTGTGTGGACGGTCAGTGTGAAGGCCAAGAAAGATTTGCTTTTTCTTCGACATCTGCTGCCAGCAGCCAATACAAGCACTCCCTTGTCACACAGTCAGTCTGATTCATGAAGAAAACGCATCCATCACTAGAGTGAATGGAAAGATTTAAAGTATGTTCTGATTATTTTTGAATCTGATCAGATCAAGACACTTAATGTCCACGCTTCCTATGAACCTTCTGCAAGAAGACGGGTAACTTCTCCATAGGAGTGATAACAATTGGCAGCTCTGTAACTGTCCTCTATAATTACAGGGCTGAGGAGTATCACCTCTACCACCCAAGGGGCTCATGGGACGGCACGCCAAAGAACTGTGGAATTATTAATTAATAACCCCTGTTTCTCAGGTCTCCCTCCTCTACTCGCTCCAATTTGCTCTCGTCAGGAACAATATGTAAAAGAGTGCGACCCATGACCTCGTCACTTTCACAGTGTAGAGTAGAAGTCTGTTTATAGTGAATTTGACGCCTCTGTGTTTTGTTAGATGTCTTGATTCATGAGGAGACATATTTGTAGTTTTAAAAACTAAAAAAAAACAACTTAGTGAGGTTTTACAGCTTCTCTCTTAGGGAGGTTTCTCTCTGGAGCTCTAGTAACAATACTGTAGGTCGGTGAGCCAATCAGAAAAGAGGAGGCTCCACAAATGAAAAGTTTCATTGACATATTCAACACTTCATTTAGCCACAGAAACAAATCACCTTATTTTGGATTGTGGGAGAAACAGGAGCACCTGGAGAAAACCCATGTGTTGGTGGTTACCATGGTGTTTGGACACTGACAGTATTTTCTGCTGTGGTGTCTCCTCCTCCGTCATCTTGCTCAGCCTGGTGATCTCCAGCTCTCAGCTGTTGTTAACACTTCTCTCTGCAGCATTGATGCTGCTGAATCTTGCTGCTCTTCCTGATGACATCACCTGGTTGGTCCAGTGCTGTTGGTTTTAGCTTCCCAAACAGGCTTTCATAGTATGGGAGCCAGTGTGCAGCATTGCCCGATGATAATCTTCTCATGGTCCTATTGGAGTCCAGGCAAACCCAGAATGAAGTAGTTAGAAAGAAACTCTCCTTGTCCTTCACTCACAGGTGAATGTTTTGTTCTGAACGCGGAGTCGCTGCCTGCTTAACACACCTGTGGCTCTCTGAACCATGTTTGGAGTGGAGCTGAGAGCAGTGACTGCTTTGTTGTGACATCACAAAGTCACATAAGTCCTAACAGCCGGTTTTAAGGCTCAGTTTCTGAATACAGTCTGTGTACATTTCTCTGTGGACTGAGACTTTAATACTTTCACAGTGTTCATATAGAACATTGAGCTGATTTATAATCATAAAACTCATAGACATCTACGTTTTTTACTTTATGGGGCCTTAAATACTGAAAGGTCACATTTTGGTGAGATGATTGCTGATGTGAAAGTGAACCGCTTTTAAAATGCTGTCTCAACTCTTCTCTGACTTTGTTTTATAATGCAATAAAACAGGACTTACAGTAACACTTACATCCTTTAACTAAAGGCTGGCTGATCCTCTCTTAGATCCCCCAAATCCCCAGTCTTACTGCTTTTAATACTGCAGACACATTCTCCCCCTCCCTCGGTTACAGTTTGTCTTGAGAATGGAGCAGAAGTGCAGCAAATCTAGGACGAAATGTCAGAGCTCCATATCTGCTCCGTACGGTAGCTTCCAACAGTGATGGACGGAGGATTTTTCTTTTGCATGTCTTTTGGGGGCCACTAAAATGCAAATGATGTTCCTGACAATGTGCGGCGCTCTCCGTGGTCAGACCGGACCAGATTGCAAAACATGCCCATCTTTGGTTTGGCCCTGGTTTGGGTTGGATTTATTTGTGTAGGAACAAATGATTGCTGGGGAATTTGTTTATGAAACTGGGGGTGAGAGGGGGGGGGGTGGAGCTTGTCCACAGAAGCATACCCCCTCCACCCCCCCAGCCCCCCCTCCCATTCTCCAGACCACATATTCGGTCCCGGAAGGAATCATCTGCAACCGCTGTGCATGAAAGTGAAGATGAGGAGAAGGAGAAGTGACAGGAGCGTGGGACAAAAGGCTGGTAGCTCTGTGGAGATTTGAGTCTGATTCTGTACTTTCCACTGTGTTTAAAGGGATAGTTCACCCAAAATTCAAATTTCTCATTATCTACTCACCCTCATGTCAACTAAGAGCTGTGAGAATTTTCATAGTCCTCCGTGCCTTCTCGGAGTTTGAATTCAAAATTTGAATTTTGGGTGAACTATCCCTTTAATACATTTTCCTCCCTGTGTGTCAGCTCTGTGATAATGGATAAGACCAGAGATGGAAAATGTATAACATACTTAAGTTGGTCTTCTTTTCTCAGTTCAGTTTAACTTGTCGTCTCCTGTCACATCCAGTGTTGCTCTTCCATTGTCGGTTTACTTTCAGTCATCTTATTTTAGCGTTATGGATGAAAAGTGCCTGTGATATAAAACTATAAATGTATTCTGTTTGGATTAAGGATCTCACGGCGTTGGTATGAATCCCTCAGACGTCTCAGTCATCTCACCACACCCTCTGCAATCCCTCTCCCATGTAAAAGCTCACGCCCTCTGACGGTGCACATCCTCCTGATTGTGCAGACATCTGAAGGAATTAGATGCAGGTTTAAGAGTCGACATTCTTTTTTTTTTCCCTTCCTTCTCTCCGAAGAATTGTGCTCCAAACACGAGAGCGGCAGGTGGGAGACGGCAGAAGAGGCCCATTCAGCAGAAAATAGTAAAGCCTTGCTACACTAATCCTCATTATAGACAGACATCATTAGCAAACCACGGAGCGCTTCCCTGCAATACGGATGACTGTGCAGTTTCACTCAAAGTGTGCACGCGCGTGTGTGTGTATGTGTGTGAGTGTTTAGCTTTCAGCAACCTCATCAAAGGATGTCGGGGAAAAACAAACACTTGTCAAAGTCTTACGTGAACGCTGAGATGTGTCAGCAGATAGCTGTGCAGGATAGCGCAGGGAGAAAAAAAAAGGATTTTAAAGTAACTATTCTATTCCAAAGTGTGTCACAGTCAGTGTGACTCTCCTGGTCCACTTTGACTCGATTATCTCACTGTCTGGCAGCTCATTTACACTGGAAATTGTGTTACGTATTTCATAGGAAAGGACCGATTACAGCAAGGTCAGGATGATGTCACAGCGCTGTGATGTTTGTGTTTTGACCCCAGCGTTGTATACAGTACGTGATCTTGTTGTTAATTAATTCTAGGAAACTTTCCTAAAGGATACAGTACATGAATGTTTGGGAATAAACAGATGTTCTCCTATTCTTTATCACAATTTTACTGTGAATAGATTGATGTTTTTTTTTTATTCAAGCTCCTTCAAGTGTGTAAAGTTTCTCCTCTTCCATATATTGCTCTTCACCAAATTAAAATTGTGTGAGAAGAACCTGATGCTGGTCCTCAACAGCCGGGTTATGTGGTGCAACACATTCCCTGAACACCTTCTTTGGACCTTTAAAGGGATACTTCACCTAAAAATCGATAATTCACCAATTTTCTCCTCACCGTCATGCCCAGGAAGGGTTTGGAGAACTTTCAGAGTTATCAAAATGCTTTTGGAGTTCCTTATTGTAGCAGTAGCTCCCTAGCCTCGTAAACCAGACTCTCCCGGAAATGCATTCAATTCATTTCTCAGGGAGAGTCTGGCCTCATACCCGTTGAAATCGTTTCGCCAGAAATCGGCCGTCTACCGAGCCAATCAGCGTCGCCGCTGTGGATTGACACAGCACGTTGGCCAATCAGGGCCTGAAAACATCGCTACATGGACTGGACTCACCTACAACAAACATGGCGGAGCGTCAAACAGCGGCGTAAAAACAGCAGTAAGGGAAGTTCTAAATGAAATACCATCAATTACAGAACTTAAACTACAGCAAGAGTCGGCGCTTGTTGAGTTTCTGGGAGGAAAAGACCAGAGTGATAGAAAAACATGGAAAAGACGTTATCGCTGTTCTTCTTCGGTCCCTGATTGGCTCGGTAGGCGGAGTGTTTCGGCGAAACGCTTACAACGGGTATGAGGCCAGACTCTTCCTGAGAAATGAATTGAATGCATTTCCGGGAGAGTCTGGTTTACGAGGCTAGTAGCTCCCAGTTGCTCTATTGATGTTTGTGCGCATGCGCAAGATTTGCTGTGAGATGTTTGTTCATCATTATAAACCACAGGGAGCCACTCTTACATCAAGATCACATTGTTTTTTTGTTTTTTTTCCGAACAACTTCTTCATGTGGCGGCTTCAGGACACTTGGGTCAGTACAGACGAGCAGTATGGAGGTATTTGGATATTTCATAGTGTGTGGTTTGGATGATTCAAAGTGAGCTCTATCTGCCTCCATTATATGAAAATCGCCATCTGGACCCCCCCTGGAACTCCAAAAGCATTTGATGAATCACTTTAACATAAAAAAACAACAACATTGACACAGAATTCAGTGGAAAAGTCTCAGATTTAAAAAAAAGACTGCGTGACGTTACTTTCTGGTGAAAATCCCCATGAAACTCCACAGAAACCATTGGATCATACTGTGTGTCTGTGTTGCAGACCGGTGGCTGCTCAGGCTCATTGAGTCTCTGCTGTGTCTGAACCCAACAAAACCAGGCAAACACGCAACAGGCTGAGAATCCCGAAGCTGAACTGAACACAGTCGCCATAATGTCACGATGTCACAAATGGTGATGTGAACACTGATGTTTATTTCATCAGTGATGCAGCTGCTTAACATGCAGAAAAACCGTCCAGCAGACCCAGTCACAGCAGACTGTTTTTCAGTGTCTTGGCCTAACATCAGGTCTGGGAGGTGGGGGTTGGCGGAGGGGGGGGCATGCTGCCTTTGTGGCCTAAATGAGTCTAGGGTTTCTTGGAGACTTTAAAAAGCCACTCGTCTCATCTGGGCTCCATCTGTTGGCAGCCTCACACACGAGGACAAAGAGCGTGAGCCACTCGGTGCTATCATCTTCATCGCTTTTGTCACCGGCACACCTCGTTATTAATCAGCGCTCCCTATTGATCATCTCTCTAGTCTGAGTCCGTAGCCCGGAGGCTGCAGGATCAAACCATTTGGTCGCTGGTTTGATCGCAGCTGGCCATCAGGAAATTCATTCTAGAAATGCACAGACAATCGGGTGAGTGGAAGTCAGGGCTTTGAAACGTCCCCCATGTCGTTGCGCGAGTGGCGGGGAGCGGTCTGGAGAGGACGGAGGCAGATGGCCGGTCCACACTACTGGAGCTGCAGCTCTTCAGGGGACTTAAGTCAGTGTCTCCTCCCAGCCACAGACACAGTGCCTCCATGGTTACAGAAGATTGTTACAGCCTAGCTCGACAGGAAAGAGGGAAATACATAGAAGCAGATGTAGTTGCTGTAAGTCAGTTATTTATTTGCTTCAAGTATGTCAATTAAAGAGGAACTATGCAGGATTTGTAGCTTAACTACGCTACATTTTTACCTTAATGAAACAGCTTTGGAGTAATTGTGATGGTTTTATAAATGGCTTAACTTGTTACAGGGAGAATGGAGGCTCTACCCTCCATGTGTGTGTCACTTATTGCATTTCTGGGCTGAAAAACAACTTTGCAAGATCGCAGCCGCCATCCCAGTATATCCCAGCTTTCATCACCACAACACAAATGTGCCACATAACCGTAATCCCTTGCTTATGACAGACAAGACTACACAAATGTACACATCGTAACATTGTGTATCGCTGTATTGATTGGTTTCTTGTCGGCTTTGTTGTAAACAAATGCACATGGCCAGGATGAGGGTTAGCAAAACAGCAGAAAAGCGACCAGACTCACGTAGTTCCTCTTTAACCGAGGAAGATGAGGCAAACGCAGCTGAAAGGGGATTGTCGCAAGCTGCCAAGACAAAGAAATAAACATCACCAGACTTAGCTCTCTACTTTCTTCTTCTCGTAACCTCCAAGGAAAAAAAAGGAAAGCCAAGATACATACAGTCACATCATATGCAACAACTGTCTGCCAGACAGCAACACCACAGATAGGAAAAGTCTGATGTAGTCAGACACTTACAGAGACTAAAGAAACACATTTTACCAATCACTTCTGTTCTTGGTAATTAGCTTGAATCTTTACGATGACACTATCAAAGCAGGAGATAAGTACCAGAGACATGAAAGAAGAGCTTTGACATCACGATCGGCACATTAAGCTGGAATCCTGGAGAGATTTCTGTCCACCGCAAATCATGTCCCGTTATTGATGTGCATCATCTCAGCGCTAACATCTGGTGTTCAGTAATCACTGAGAAGGATATCATCTCTGTCTGCTTTGGGCCAACACACGTTTGTCTTGTTAAACAGTCAAAGGGAAAGACATCTCAGGTCTATATTTCTCCATTATTAGCGCGATAGGTGCTGAAAGTAGTGAGTCATGAATCTGTGATGATCCAAATTGGGATGTCAAGACGAGCTCCGAGGCCTTGGACCGCGATCCAGTTCTAACGTCTGGCTGGTGAAGTGCCTCAGCAGCTGTTGCAGTAAAACTGGCTCTCACACGGTGTCAACACGACTCCCCTCACTCTCTGACTCTTGTGAATCTTCTTCGTGACCCAATCTTCTTCTTTCTTTGTTCTTCTGCAGCCGCCGGTTTATTGTTTTCTAAAGGTGTGTGTAGGCGTGTGTGTGTTCTGGAGAACGGGTTGACCCCGTCACATGTTAGCCAGTTTAGTGGCAGGAACAGAGCGCCGCGGGGCTTGTTATGGTCCCACTTGAGGCGCAATAGGAAGCTTTTAATCACTCATAAGTGAACGACATGGGCAGATGTTCTGCTGAGGGAGCGGAGGACTGGCTTGTTAAACTGGCTCAGTGAAGGACTGCGGACCTTTCATCCGCCTCAGTGTTTGGCTGTGACTCTCCAGCTGCAGCCTCTTGATCCAAGCACTCAGCACCAGGACACCTCGCAGCTTCCCTTATGGGAACTGGACCAACTGATGTGTCTTCAAACCTGGACTGGGTTGTAGATTAAGTTCAGTCTTTTGCCTCTTTAGAGTTGGAGTTGGATGAAATAGAGTTTTATTCACTTTGCAGTCAACAAAACCAGAGCCGTACAAAGGAAAAACAGGGGCCCCGTCACACAACACAGTCTGGCTGATTTCATTCTTCTTTACCATACTTTTTATACTTTTGACATCAAACAATGTCATCATTATCTTATGCACATCAATCATAGGATTTGTTTGGCATATTTATTACGTTAATCACCCAATGCTCTTGAAGGTGGGAGCTGTGGATTCTTGCCCTGTGTTCGAGGGGGCTGCTTACATCCGAGCAGCACCATAGTGCGGCTGAATGTGCCTTGTGAGGGTTTTTTGGTGCAACTTTAAAGTTCACTGAGAGGTTAACAAACACATTAAAGGTCGAGGTTCATTGATGACAGAACACCAAATAAGGGGGAAACATTAAAAAAAAAAATACTAAGGAGTAAAAAAGCTAAACAAAAGATGTTATACTAAATGAAATACACACTTTGATTATAAAAAGTAGCATAATATGATCTATAATATTTTACACTACACAACCAGGACAGGTCTTTGCCACTTGTGCGACTGAAGGCTGAGCCTCAGTAAAAGTGGTTTTAGTTGTAGGTTGCCCTGCAGCACAAAGGGGGACAAAAGGAACCGGTGTGTTACAGTATGTCTGTCAAAGTCAAAGTGCATTTGTGTTGGTTTGGATTTATTTTTATATCGTCCTCTTAAAAAGAGCAGTGAAAGCAGCAGTAAGTGACTCTCAGACATGTGTCAGTAAGTGCACACGGTGTTTATCACTGCAGCTTTATACTAAACCAAGGAAACAAAGGGGAGGGGAAGGATCTCCCAGGAGTCCAGCTTTGTCTGGATGGAGCGCCCACTCTCCTGCTTTTTAAAAGACTTTGTCATTTCTGATGTTTTAATACATCTTCTCAGTGAGCGGAGGATTTTCTTGCCACTCACCAAACTGCAGATGTGACCTCTCAGGTCTCTGCTGAGGACTCGCCATGATTTAAAATAAGAGAAAGTCATCATTAGAGCAGCTTAAAAATGTGCACGCTCACTACTCTTACTGATGAAGATTAAGGGGGATGTTTACTGAGGATTTATGGGAGGGGGGGTTAGGTGATAAATAATGACTGCTGTGGATCCTAAGGGACCACACAGAGATTTGGCACAGGTTAAAGGGAAGAGAAGCAGCACCATGCTACTAGTGCTACTGTTCAGACTCACAAAGCATGGGAGGGGAGAGGGGGTGGGGGTGGAAATGAGCTGCTGGGCCTCATCAGCTCAGACTGACCGCTGCAGCAGAAAAGGCTGCATGTGACGTTTAACAGCTGAGAAAAGCTGCTGTTAAAACCTGCAGCACTGTTTGAGTGGATAGTGGAAGGTGAGAAGGGAGGCAGAGAGAAGGGGGGGGGGCATGCTGGGTGATGCACTGACTGCAGCAGTGTGAAGATGTGTTATAAGGAGACTGTGATTCTCAGCTCTGCGTCCACATCAGCTGCTGCACAATTCTGCTGACTTTTAATGACTCATAGCAGGTTCAGCCAGGTGTGTAACGACTGAGCCAATAATCCTTTAATAATACTCACTCCATCACTGTGTGGCCATTAGTCCATTTAGCTAATATCTCCTCACATATACCACAGCTCATATAGCTTCAGCAGTCCTCTATTATTGTATTGTTGATACTGATGCATCACTGGATCAGCAGTATTTTACTGATGTAGTGAACACTGGTAGGGACACTGAATAATAACATGATGACAATGTTGATGATGTTGGATGAATGTGTATAAAAATGTATACATTTATTTTTTAACACAATTTCCTCAAAGGTATAGTTCAACATTTTGGCGAATTGGCCCATCCCCATAGTTTCAGCAATACCTTTGTTAACCTTAATTGATGGTGCTATTTTTAGCTATTGCTCATATATAATGTTTTTGATTTGAATATGATATGATATAAAATAATTTAATATAGCTCTATTGAAGCCTTTTTGTTTTGGAGACATTGCTGTGTCCCCACCAAACTTCCCATACTGACATCTACTAAATAAAAGTGAGTGAGTCACAGCTCCCTGTGTGTACCAGTCTCCACTATAATGAGAGGTCAGGAAATGATGTCACTTTGTTGTTATCTAGGGAAGAAGGACAGAAAGGTTGAGCAGCAGCAGTCAGCAGCAGGACTCTGACAGTATTTCTCACCTTCCATAGTAGCAGCTCTGCAGGTTATGGAGACAGATGCCTTAGGAGTCAGCAGCTTCACCTCATTGACCCTTCTGGGAGCAGCGGCCTCAGACAGCTCTGACAGCCTGGATGTGCTGCCTGTCAGCAGTAACTCTCCACATCACGTCGCTGATGTTTACCTGCTCAGAACAGGACTGTAACAGTGTGTATGTGTGCGTGTGTGAGAGAGACTGACAGACAAATCATCCAGATGGCGTCATCAAGACATACTCAACGTTGTCCTCTCGCACCTGAAAACACCATTTGTCCTCCCGTGCATCTCTAATGTGCTCTGTGCGAAGATTAATACAAACAGTGCATCGTCTTTCAGCTCCTAGTCACATATTTATTTACAGAGCCATTAGCTGACAGGAGGTTAACTCAGATGAGATTCCTAGATGCATCTCTGAACCTTTCAGCTCACTTGTTTTGCATTTCACTTTAAAGAGGGACTCCATTAGCACAATAATCAGATTTCCATTCCATTTCACTTTGTTCATTCAGCCTAGGGTGGCGTGTTAGATGGTTTCATGTTGGGGCAGGAGCTGATGTTGTGCTGCTGTGCCCTTACAGATCAGTGGTGAGTGATGTATTTCTGCTGCCAATGTCACTTTCAGATGTGAAGGGAGATTTCATACAAGTGGTTCAATTAATATTTCCCCTCTGATCACAGACACCCACTTTGAATGAAGTCACATAGTCACATACAGTAGCAACACAGTTTAACGCTTTCATTCTTTCTAAATCCTGATTGGTCAGTTGATTCTCCGCCATACAAGTGCAGAGGTGCACTGTCAGGAGAGGCCAACCTGAAAATACTTATAGTTCACCCCAAATTCATACTATCCCTTTAATTTATGCATATGAGGCATTCAGGGAACATCTATACAGTACCAAGCTGTATGTGAGGTATACTTCCTGTTTTGTCTCTCCCTCCTTATCTTAATGGAAACCTGAGACTTAATTGTTGGGCAACATTTTTAATTGCACTTCCTTACTGAGGAGGACGTCCGCAATGACACTTTGTTGCTAGGATACTTGGTCTCTGTTGTTTTTATGTTGTCGTTAATGCTGCTGGTGTATAATTATACTTTGTTCTACGGTAACTCGGGATGAAATATGTCTTAAATGAAAAGGAGAGAAAAGAGACAAGCGTGTGTGATGAGACAAACATTTCAAGACATTAACCCAGATTGATGGGGCGACTTGTTTGTCTTTGCCATCCATGAAACATCTTTGACCGTCTCTCTCTTTTTCTCTCTCGCTCACTCACACACATGTTGACACACACACACACACACACTGTCTGTGCAGCAGATGCGCGCAGCCACATGGAGGCTCTCCAAGTTATTTGATGCTGTAAACATCTGAAAACGAACCACCATACATAATTGAGACATCCACGGGTATAGGCTCGCATCGCCATGCAGATCCTGTTGATTATACATCACGTGTGTTTATGTGTGGAGCGAGCGAGGGGTCGGGGGGGGGCGGGGGGGGCTGCAGCTCCTTTCAGAAGCAGGAATGTCCCCCGGCAGTGAAGCCCTTAAAGAAAATTATAGTTTTATTTAGAAGAAATTGAGGTATGACGCGCTGAAGCTCAGCTCGGAGCTTGTTTTGTCTCCCAAGCTTCAGCTGCTGCAATTGAATCATTGTAGTTTGGTTAGGAAAAGTTTTATGGCGAGTGGTTTCATAACATTTAGGCTGCTGTGAGTGCAAACTTTGTCAGGTTGGGCCGGATGGAGCAGGATGTATGAGGTGTAGCCTCCTCCGTCCTCAGCCATCAGCCTGTGTGATGGATTCCAGTCAGGGTCAAGGATTATTGTGATTAATTTCACATAAAGCAGCTCCTCGGCTGACGTGTGATGAGAATAAAGTTTCTTTACTTTTGGATCTTTTGACGTGATGGACAAAGATCCCCGGATTATGAGACAGGATCCTTTAACCCCCGCCTCCCTCTCTCTACCCATCAGCCGCTCTGGGCTCTGTCGCATCTGATCTGTTTTGATTCACCGTCTGTCAGCAGCTGTCTGCCGCGGACACTCCCAGAGTGATAGGGCGAGGTGAAAGAGGAATCAATGGACTGTTAGGGATGAGACAGGCGTCACCCCCCGTCTGAAGAGCAGAAGGAGGGGAGAAATGACAGGCAGCGAGAGAAGTGGTTTGTTTGGGAGCAGCAATCCTCACAGCGTAGTGGGAAAGGACTCTGAGCTGACGTGTCCTTCAGGTTTGGGCCGTTAACGGTGGGGGGAAAAACACTGAAGTACAGTACTTCTTGCCCTCTATTTTCACAAACCACTCAGCTGCAGAGGGATTTGGCTTTTTGTAAACCTTCAGATTTCAAAGCTCAACTCCCAGTCATGTGTCGCCGCTGCGTGAGTGATGAGCTCCGGCTCATTAGGTTTCAAATGCCAAGAGGAAGTGATTGGTACAAAAGGTGTGTGTTCACTGCCGCGCGCAAGAGAGAGAAAAAAAGAAAAACTGTGAAGCGACCGAGGCAAAACTAATTCTGTGAGATTCAGCCTGTATTGATTCTGATCTGCTCTGAGAAAAGCTTAAAATGATGACACAGTGGTTTGATTTATTTCAAAGCACCTGAGTCATCAGCAGACTTTGATGTCGGCCTTCAGCGAAATAAATATCTAAGCAAATCCAACAAACGCAGCCTCCAAATGACTGACCCACACTCCACTGCTCATCCAGGCTCAGGCCACCAGTTCTAAGTAAAATCAAGTAATTAACTCTGACAACATTTGGAAAATAATCAGGGGACAAAACAAACAAGACAAACAAAAACTAGAAGTGGATGGAAGTCAACGGAGCCGTCCCGAGACGTACTCGTGAAACTGCTGTGTTTGTGAAGCTGCAGTCATCTGTGTTTTTAAAAGACTGATTTAGGGATTTAAGGTGGCATGTACTTTCCAGTGGATATGTAACATTTTGGAGTAAAACCCATCAATTATTGAGCCGTGCTCCTGTGCTGCAAAGCGCTAACGCCTGCTTTTCCAGTCCTGTTGGTTGTTTTCTGTCCCGTAGGAAGTGGTAATTGAGGTGTTGGCTCATTTGTATTTGACAGTTGCATCTGGGGGATAACACTTTCCAATTCCAGCCATCATACATCAGTCATTTGATACCTTTTTAGAGAGACCTAACGTAACCCAGGAACACGTCTCGCAGGCGAGGAGAGACGAGAGGAAACTCGGGCCGCAAACATGCAGATGTAGCCATGTGGCTCATTCTGTGGAGTGAAACGAGTAAACGAACGAACAGAACGATTTAACCAAAGTATCAAGAGATGGGTCATTTTCTCACAGTTAACATTAACATGTACAAATCTAAAACAACAAGCTTTCAGGCGAAGAAAAGAAGAATGTGCAGAAACTAATTAAAGCCCATTAGTTTAATCTTGTTGACTTTTTGCAAATGGAATTACAACTGACTGATCCATTCAGTTGTGTTTTATTTTCTTCTCTATTTGTATGTTTGTTTACACAGGTCCAAATAGTGTGTTCTTTGACTTTTAACCAGTTCTATATTAGCACTGTGAAAGTATCAAAACTCATAAAGAAATGCTCCCATGTCTGTATTCAGAAACTGAGCCTTAAAGCCTTTGGAAACATGACTTTAAATAGTAAAAATGCTTATATTATATCAAAGTCAAGTGCCTCATTAAGCATCTACAAAAGTCTGAGTGACAATAACTTATTATAACTGTTAGAAAACCTGGTTTTAAAACAGCTCATTTTGCATTGAGGCATGTACTGAGGTCTCTGGTCAGGACAGTGTGGGCGTGGCAGATAATGCTTATGATTGACAGCTCCCTCGTTTTGATTGACAGCTGGCTCCGCTCACTTCAAACAGCAACACGGCAATGGCGACCGTTAAAAAAAAAAAAAAAAAAGTCCTCACCGGACTGTGCATCGATCGATGCTAGCTATCTAGCTAACTAGACCAAAGACGGTTTAGACTATGACCAGCTTTCGTTTGGGAGCGATATAACCGTCTTTTGCCCTTGTCGCACAGAAAAAAACGCGCGCGTGTGTCTGTGTGTGAGCGCGTCGAGGGGCTGATTGACACAGACAGACAGGTCGCGCTAGAATGCTAATTAATGCTAATCGCTAATGTACTGTACACCCCATGCTCGACACACATGCACGCCCCCCCCTCCCCCCGCTCCCAAAAAAACGGCTGGGTGTAGAGAGGAGTTGTGAAGAGTTGTGATGAGTTGTGGGCACACAACACAACAGGCAGACAGAGACAGACACGGCAGGTCGAGCTAGAACGCTAATAAATGCTAAAAGCTAATCGCCGATTCACCCCCCCCCCTCTCAAAAAAAAAAAAAAAAACGGCTGTAGAGAGGAGCTGTGAGGAGCTGGAAGGAGCAATGAGGGGCTGTCATAGAGTTGTGAGCAGAGTGACTGACAGGGCTCTGGTTGTGAGGACTTCAGAGGAGTGGAGGAGCAGCGACCGGGAGCAGAACGGTTTTGTTTGCCACCACTGGGGGGCTGGATCAGACGACTGACGTAGTGATTTATGAGTGGTTAGGATTTATCACGTCATAAATCAGAGAGATAACTCCGCCCAATTTAAACCCATTTTTCAACGGTTAAAAAGACAAATATTTCGAATTTGGATGATAACTGATTTCTCATATTTTTACATGTTAAATATTATCTACGTAAGACCCTAAATTACATAGTTAGAAGACTTTTGTGGATTTGGGTTTCCAAAGGCTTTAAAACCATCCGTCAGGACTTCTGTAACTTTGTGATGTCACAATAAAGTGGTCACTATCTATCAGCCATGCCCTAAACCCCGCCCACCGGTCTCCACCATCCAAGCTTAGTTTCCCTAAGTATTTTACCTGAAATCTGCTTTTATTTGATCCCTCAGAGCAGTCAGCCAATCAGAAGAGAGGCTCAGACCCTCTCTGAGAGTTGCCTGAGGAGATGTGAATCTACACACTGAGATGGTTTTTGGTTCTTTAATATAACTTCTTATGGCCTGACACTTGACCTAAAGCACAAGAGGAGAAGAAAAGTATTAATCCAATTACAAATTCTTAAATTTAGAATTTACAAATACTCAAGTATGAATAGAGACACTGTATTTTCTTCAAGTTTAAGTGTTTGAGACAAGAGTGTTTACGAGCCAATCAGAAGAGAGTCTCAGAGCCCCTGTAGGGCCTTTCATGCGCTACTGTTTGAACCGGGGAACGGTTTCACATTCGACAAGCCTCATCTGAGTACGAGCCGTTCTCCACTGTGTCAGCTGGAATGTGATATTTTGATTTGTAGTGTGGCTCCTTAAATGAAACATAGTTTAATTGAAACTGATTATCACAGAAACGGAACAGCTCTCCCTCATTATTCTTCCCAGCTCAGCGGCAAGTTTCCTTTCCGCAGCGCATGTCGCACATGTGCCGTCCTGTCACTCCTCGGAGTGTTCCCCCTCTCTTCCCTGCTCTAAGTGCTTCATGATTGGATGAAGTGCTCCTCATCAAAATGCCCTTTTCCAAATTGCTTTTAATGGCTCATGTGGATCTGCCTGATGCCAGCCTGCGTCGGAAAAATAAATGATGTCGGTTTCTCGAGGAGCTGTTACAGGATGCCGCAAAGCCAAACCACCCACCAAACTAGCAGTTAAACATCGCCAGAACCCTGCGGAACATTAATGCCCCATCCGTCATCAACGCCTTCAATCATTATTCCGCTTGTTTACGTCATTTTAGAATTAAGGCCGACTAAAAACAAACAGCGGTCGCGTCTGAAAGCCCCAGAATTTCTGTTTGGATTGTCATTTGAAGGCTCGCAGAGAGAAGGCGGTGATGTCTGTCTTCCTTTTTAAAAAAAAGAACGGCAGAGATTTACTGTGTGTTTATGAGTTCACTCCTTTTTGTCTTTATCAGCCATTAAACCAGCCTTCAAACACACATATGAACACACTGGCTGCCTGAGGAACAGATGCACAGGGCTTCACTGGGACCTTTCACTCTGTTTGCTGGGAATATTTGAATGAAATCAATAAAAAAGTCCATATCATCCATTCAGGCTCATTACAATCACACTGTTTAAACCTCTACACATCACAACGCTGCTCTGTCTAATTAACACTGCGGTGTAAACGCTGCTCGGCACATGTCTCCCCACATACAAACTTCTGATGTGGGGAAATCAAAAGGCGCTAGCACCTGGGCACACATGTGTCGGCCCGTGTGTGTGCACGCCTGTGTGGGGAGACAATATGGACGGCCACATGTGAGGGGAGTTCGGTGCCTGCCGGAGGAATGTGTGTGATGTCGTGGGAGAGGGAGGAGGTGAGGTGTGTCAGGCAGATGGGGGGGGACTCTGGATGTGACTTGCTGTCCCACATGGCACCACTGGAACTAGCTTCTGACGTGCCTCCGGGCAAAGGACTGGAGCCGCTGTACAGCTGCTCAGAGGCTGATAACTGATATGGTTGTACTGATGGGTGCTGGAGTTATTACATTTACTCTGGTTGCCGTAACAAAGTCTTTTAGTTTTTGATTTTAGTTTTTTTTTTAAAGAGGAACTGTGCAGCTCTTTTCCTCTGTTTTGCTAACCCTCCTCCAGACCATGTGCATTTATTTTTTGTATAAAACAATCAACAGAGCGATAGATAACCTTGTATATCATATCCAACGTGTTAAGATGTGTATATTTGTGTAGCCTTATCTGTCATAAACAAGAGATTACAGGTTACGAGGCGTGTTTGTGTGGCGGTGCCTCAGAGACGAGAGCTGGGACACCGGGTCGGAGGCTCTGACTTGCAAAGTTATTTTTCAGGCAAGAGACGCTAGGTGGAAGCCTCCATCCTCCCTCCAACAAGATGCACGTCATTTATTTAACCAGCACCAGTACTCTTAAGCTGTTTAATTAAAGTAAAAATGTAGCATAGTTAAGATAAAAATCCTGCATAGCCTCGTTACTCCTACTTATGTAATTTCTTCTTAACCCAGATATTTGACTTCACTACAAAGTCACATGATGAACCTGTGGCTCTATGAGAACGCACACATGAGAAGAGTCAAATCAGCAGCTGTTGTTGTTTGTCCACTCGTTCTGCTGTTAGCTCTGCAGGAAGCAGCTGTCTGGTCTATTTAGCTTAATATATGTAACATTATGAACCATGGTGATTATACTTGAAAGAGCAAGGCTGTGCACTGATATTACAGAAAGACCACACATTTTAACTTTATATCTCTATCTAAGTAGTGTAATAATTCCACTTGTAGTTTATAGTAGTTGTAGTATTTATATAGTGGAGTAAGAAGGAAAGAACTAAAAATAAATAAATAACATAGCTCGTGATCTCACGCTCAAACTTTGTCATGTAGCAGCTTGTAACGAGCAGAGAAAACGCACGCTCGTGAAACTTTATGAAGTCGCCCACATGCTCTGGCTTTCTGTACCATGAAGACGGCGCCGACTCTCACCGTCGAATAAAACGCTGCTGAAAACACACGTTGTTAAGCTGCTGAGGACAACGGGGCTCAGCTCAGCGGGAGTCACCGAGGCATCAGCGAGCATCCAAACGGGCTGCTTTGTGCAGATATGACTCATTATCCTGCTTCTTCTGAGTCTGTCTCTCACTAATAAAGACACACAGCTATCCTGAGTGAACACAGAGAGGGGGAGAGGGAGGTGGTGGTGGTGATGGTGGGGGGAGTCACAGAGCTCAGGGGGAGTTACAGCTCATGAATCATCATTGCCTGCTGGACGTCTGGCTGAGTTGCCCGGTCTGCCCTTTGTGTGGCCTTGGCACACTGCGCCGAAGCCGAGCGCTCCGACCTCCGACCTTGTCATAAAAGAGCTCTTGAGGGGCTCTGGCGGCTCGCCACCATGCTAATGAAGCCACCCGTGAGCCACTGTCAAGGAATGCAAAAAAAGCCCCCTCATAACTGAGCCTTTGTGAAACTGATAGCAGTCTGCAGAGGTGACAGTTGTAGACCGTGCTGTAAAAGACAGACACGCTTCTGGCTCTGGTTCCGTTCTGGAGTCTCAGAACCTTGGTGCTTTCTGGTGAACCAGTGGAACCAAAGTTGGAGGACGTTACTCAGGAAGAGTGGCAATAAAATGTTGTGTTTCTTCTTAATTAAAAGCTCTGGAATAATTATGACGTGTTATGAGTGAGTGTGGAGGCTTCTTCCACCTGGCTTCTGAAAACCAACCTTGTAATCTTTTAAAACGGTTAAGACACGTTGCAACATTGTGCATGTTATATAACATTATCTACCGCTGCATGGATTGATTTTTTGCTGGCTTTTTTGTAAACAAATGCACATGACCGGGAGGAGGGTTAGCAAAAAGGAAAAGGGACCAGACTATAGTTCCTCTTAAAGTTTATTAATTATGATCTGATGTGAATCCGGCCTTGACCGTCTCTTCCTAGAGTTCAAAGACAAGAAACGTTATTAAGCCCGAGGGGAAATTCATACAACTTGTTCTTTCTTGAACTATAACTTTCTAGATTTTCTTGAAAATCTCTCGATTCCCAAACATTTAGTTTCCCCGTCTGTCTGAACATGCTGACCAGTTCAGAATTGGGTTCCACAGAGCCAGGCTCACCTTCATGTGCTGATGAACCTGTTTTTTTTTTTTCCTCTGGTGTGTGTGTGTGTAGGATTGGACATCCATAATTGTCTGTCTGTATATTATATTATATTTGTCCCACTGCCATTGTGTCTACATTTGGGTGTGTGACCCCCCCTCCACCCCCCTCCCGTCTTGAATCGAATGTGTGTAACATGCCCCGGGTTGTGTAGGTGGCAATACACTGCGGTCAGTATGTCACGCAGGCGGGTCCCACGGGGCGAGCGGAGGTCGGGGTAATGACCACACAATGATGTGCTTCATGGGTAATAACACTGATGGTCTCCGTCCTCCGAGCCCACTGCCCCCGAGACATTTAGGCTCATTCAACGTTTAAGTTTCATCACATTCCCGCGGCGTCTGTCCTTTGTGCTGACTTGTCTTGCCGTCTCCTCCGCAGATCGAAAATGTGGACGCCTGCCTCAGTTTCCTGGACGCCAGAGGAGTGAATGTACAAGGGCTCTCAGCGGAAGGTAAGACGAATAAACAATACGCGCTTCAAGTCCTGATAAAACTCTTAATTGGATGAGTGGAGCAGCGGAGGAGGCATCTCTGTTGCATTTCTAATTTCTAGACCTGGAAAATGAGTTTGGCTCCGGCACCACCCGGACTTTTCATGGGGAGCTTTCCATTTCTTCACAGCACCAAGTATCTTCAAAAAACAGTTTAAAGCCTATTTCCAAGACATGCTATTATACTTCACAGCAAAGGAATTTACCACATTGGTATCATGGCAGGGGTGCACAGTTTCTCCATCTCCAGCTTTCACTATGGCAGTGTAGGCAATCATTAGGGCATCAAAGTGGATTGTGGGAGGATAAAAACTGCAGAGAGAGATTTGCCTCCCGACCGTCAGCGTATACAGTGCGAGGCTTGTGTGACAGCGGCGCTCGGCCCTGAGACACCGCTCGCCAAATTGAAAGATAAGATAAAATTGTCTCACAAGGCCGAGGTTGAAATTACACTTAAGTCCCAAACTATGTGTTATGATTATGTTTTACACTTAATTTGGACTCAGCAGGAGGAACCCCACATTCCCTCAAAGTTCAGAAATGAATCCAACTGCTGTCAGGTTTTTTCTTTTTTCTTTTCTTTCACAGCCTGCGAAGCAAATCCCACCAGATGTGTTGTGCAGCGTTTCATGCTCAGCACTTGAAACCTGCAGCCCACACCTGACCCACTGGACATTAAGATCCAGTCAGGGTGCTGTAGTTGAAACCCCCCACGCCCCAAGTCTCTGGAGCACATATTCATTTTCCTGTGGAAACCACGTCTCTCCAACATGTAAACTTTAATGAGCTAAGAAAACCAGCCCCTTGTTTACAGCTATGTGACGATGCATTTGTTTTTAATAATCCATTCAGCTTTTAAATGGTCCATTTAGCTTAAGAATTGGGAGAACTTCCCATAAAGGAACATTTAATGCTTCACTTTGTCTGAAAACCAGAATTGAGATACATAGTTTTCACTGGACAGCAGTAAAATGTGAAATGTGTGGAGCTTCTAATGAGCATGGAGCCTGCAGTGTTAGTGATGCTGAGGCACAGATCTTCTCTTGTTGTTGGTGTGTTGCACTTCACTCAAACTCACTCTGCCTTGTTGGGCTTTTGGACTCAGCCCCATACAAGCACATGTCAATTATTCTATCTTAAAGTGGCTCCAGCTGTTCTTCAACACCCCCAGACCTCATGTTGATCCTGATCCCCTTTAAACATTAAAGAGGTGAACGTGTCCTTGACCCCTCCAGCAGCAAAAATAGTCTGACAGCCTGACACACTGACCGACAGCTCTAAACCCCCCCCCCCCTTTCACTACAGCACTAAAAACAGCAAAGTGACTCACTAGGCCTGGAATTTCAAAGTGGCTCTGTAAATATAAGGGCTATTGAGTTTCTCTGCCCATTGCTGTTGCTGCTGAATTTCATCACCCCCTTCACCCGGTCCATCTCTATCTGGCTGCTCTCTGCCTTTGTCAGCTTTATTCTCAGAGTGCTGAATTAGATGGTCATTTCTTTCCCCGCTCATGTCCTGAATCAAGCCCAGGCTTTTCCAGATTCTCCTGGCTGGCATATGCAGTCTTTATTATCTTTTTACAAGGCGTGGGAATGAAACGAAGTGCTTTAAGTGTTTGATGTGCGTACAGGAACCTGGAAGTTACTTATTGTAATAACCTCTCTAGAAGTGGCCTCGCATCTCTGCGGTGGGTGGCTGTAAACCGGAGTTCCGGTAAAATTCATCTTGTTGAAAGAGCATGGGTTCCCCCGCAGGAGGTTATAGCTCATAATGAAAACAAGTCCAAAGACCTTTTTTTTTTTCCATGGAGCAAAAGAAAACTAATGGCACTGAATGTGACAGTGACGCCAATGGGCTTTTGACCTGAAGACAAAAATAAGTTGTCAGGTCCTAACATTAGTATATGTGCTTCTGATGGAGTGGCACCCTTTTCATCTATTTACACCACATCTATCAAATGAAATGTCATGGAATTTCCAAAATGCCCCAAAGGATGACGCCTAATGACTTCGCTCGTCACTGGACTTAGATCTTCTGTCACCAGCAGGTAGCCTACATGTTCTCTCTCCGCCAGGGAAATATCTATCAACATAGGGCGAATGATATAAAGCTTTTAAGTTTCATATAAATGGTTTGTACCTCAGTGTCTAGAGAGATGCCCGCTGGATTACCTCAGACTTTTATGTCCCCATCAGGATGAACTTTCATCATTTTGACGATCCTTTTAATTTCTAGCATCTTCATCACATCATTAGTCTGCAAAACTCATAACACTCTCATCAGCCTCAGCAGACTTGTTTAGTCCTAATTAAAACTGCTAGTTTGCGAACTCACTGAACTAATATTCTCAGCATGTTGAATATCTAATATTATCATGTTAACATTGTCATAGTGCACATACAGAGCCACCAGGTAGGCTGTAGACTCTTGTTATAAAGAAAAAAGCTCTACTGTGATCTACTCTGACCCCATGACACAAAAATATATCAAAAGCAACACGAGTTTTACGACTTGAAATGTGATAATTATCCACAGGAAGTTCAGTCTAGCGTTTCCAGGCTTAAAAAGCAGGTGTAAAGCCCTAAAACACACGTTTCCTGCAGTTGATAATGGGGCTACAGTGAGGGGTCCGCGCAGCAGCTCATTAAAGCTGCTCTGCTACTGGGACCTGAGCAGGACACCGTCCTCCTGGTCGGAGCGCCAGCAGGCAACCCACAGTATGACCTGCTCACCACAGTAAAGTCTCTGCCTCTTGATCTCAGTGGGTGAATTTTTTTTTAAACAGCTCTGATTTTTATTAGTCCACTTAAACTCTCCTGTGTGCTGTGTCAGCAAGAGGTACGCTTCTGTGACCAGGAGGTGAGGCCGAGGCCAAGGTAAGGCCTGCAGTTAGAGTGGAGTGTGATGTAAAGAATCAGGCCACAGAGCCAAACTAAGAGCGACGCAGCCGTTGTTTTAACCTTCCTCTTATTAGCTTTCTGCGACCATCTCTTGTGTTAGGGTCGGTTTTTACCCATGTCTTATCTTTATCTTCCCATATCTCTTGGTTATGTTGTTAGGCTTCTTTGTGCATGAAAAGGTTCTTTTTTCACCCTGTCTTAAATCAATTTTAACCTTAGATTTATTTTCCTCATTTTGTTTAAAGCAAAACTTTCAATTTTGGGAGTTTGGTCTTTTTTGCCTGAAGGAAGACTCCATTTCCCATGAGCACCAGCACCAGCACAAGTTTCTACTGTATTTCCAGCTGATCATTTCACAGTAAACACACATACACAATCCGGCGGCGAGGTGCAGCATTGCCTTCTCCCTCGTTGTGAATGTGAAAGTGAAAGTGAAACTTAATTGAGAGCCGGGTCCTACCATGCTCCTGTAAGCTGCTTAGTGCCCGTGAAGGCGATACAGACCCCCTCTGGCCATGACAGAGGTGTCATTCAACCTGTTGTAAGTCCATGTACCATCACAAAAGTTATGAAAATATTATATGAAGGTTGAAAAGTTCCTTACTTACCCTGTGAAGTTTTGAAAATGTGCGCCATCTGCCGTGTTTTTTGTTTGGCAGTGGTTGTAATGTAACGGACATTGGTTTATATGTAAAAACTCCACAGGACCACTTTAAATAGAGGGTCCTGACAAAGTTAAAAGGCCTTGATGCAATAAACAAAATGTATATTGCACTTTTATGCATTAAAAATCTAAAAACTCTTTGGTGCCGACCCTAACACAAGAAGAAGGTTAAAACATAATTGAGGTCTGATAATTAAATTTCAGTCAATCAGGGGCATTAGATCAAACTTACTGTACACAGGGAAGCTGAGAACAGCAGGAGAAGCAGCTGTGCAGTTGTAAGGAGAGAGCTGACTGCTTATGGGCTGTCTGGATTAAACCCAAGCACTGTTGATTAATCAGGTAAAGACAGAATATCTAGTCCTTAAGTGCTTACACTGTATTTGTCATGAGCTTTGTGTTCTCCAGCTGGGATAGAATCTTTCCTTCACCTCCTCCAAAATTCCTCCGTGACTGATCAAATGAAGAAAAAAACTAACTCCTCCAAATAAGAAAAAGGATTGAATGGATCCTTGTCTATCACTTTAGAAGTCTGCAGAAGCAAAGGCACATTTTCATTGAGTGTTGGCCAAGAAGAAACACTTTTCTTCTTCTTCTTCTTCTTCTGCACTGCTCCAGAGCTGCAAGCATCCTCCTGCTCCCAGCGGATGAAAAGGTTTCTTGACAAAGAAACGCCTCAGACTGCTTTCATGGCCATGACAGTGAGTTCAGTGAACCTCGGTGGATTCCACAGTCTCCACAGCTGAATCCAGTAAAATATCATAAGGATGGATTGGCAGCAAATCTGACAAAAATACTTCTAATACAATCTAATTCTAATCGAATCAAATTCTAATCTAATTATTTTTCTAATACAACTTCCTCTCTAACATTACTCTGCATAACAACAACAACCACACAACAAGCCCGTGTCCTCCACAACAAGTTCATATCCAGCCTTTTAGTTGGAAATGCAAAGCTCCAAAATTGTGTCTTTTAATGATGAAACCTTCCTATTGAGCATGTTTGTAAAATGAAGCATTTGTTGCAAATGAGCTCATCATCCTGCTCGTCACGTCTCCTAGAAATTAAACTTCTATTCTTGAACAGCAAGGACAGCACAGCTGCCAAATTGCCTGGTTGGTAATGTAATGTAACCTTCCTGCTGAAGTTTCAAAGACATAAACTACTCCAGTTCTCTGGCTGACCCTGACCTCGGAGGCAGCTTCCCTTTTGGGATCACTGAAACATTTTTCTTCCCCTTGTTCTCATCAGTGCGATTTCTATTAATTGTTACAGTTGCCAGAAGTTTGAGTCCACAGCGGCTCCCCGATGTGTGAATCTGCAGCATTGTCTCTCCCTGCAGAACAGAAAACACTGCTGTTCAGACGCTCTCCCAGGCCCTGTATAAATTACCGCCTTTGGGTGTTAGAAAATGGAAAACACCCCCGCGAGATTAATCTCCTCCAACTTGCACAGTCTCCAAGCAGACTGGCCATGGATGGCTGGGGAGAACAGAGCCTCCCCAGATTGAAAAATGGAGTAAAAAGCCCTGCGTCAGCCGCTGCCATCCTTCCCGTGCCTCTGTGTGCCAGCTCTCACTGAGGGGCTGATATGAAAAGTCCATTTCACAAATGGGTGCGTTAGCCACTGTGATCAATTTTTCCCTCCTCCGTGACTGCTGAGTCCTACCTCGGCGCTGTGTGCAGGAATCTATATGAGAGATGCATTTGTTTGAGTTTAGTCTGAGATGAACTGTTGAGGACGGGACTCACACTCGGGACAAAGTTGCTGGTTGATCAGGAGCCTTTTCCTTCTGTTGCCGCCTCAGCGTCTTTGAAGGTTCAACTTCATCTGCAGGGCTGCACTTTCTATGATATCTGATCCCAGAAACAGTCTTTTAATCTCTGGGCTCCTTTCACTTCATTTGCCATTTTAGTATTTTGCTTTAATGCATTTAATTATTTCCATCCTTATTTCCGTGCCGTCTGCCTCAAAGGACTTTTCAAAGATTGCATCCACGCATCTTTTTGACCGTTTTACTTTGAAAACTCCTGGGTTGTGTTCTGGTCTGGGTGGACAAAAGCTGGTGGAGTGTACCCAACAACAGTCACTCCCTGATTGATTCCTCAGCCTCAGATACCAGTGGGAAAAGCAATTGGAAAACAAATTAATTTGTTACTGACCTTGTAGTCTTTGCTAGGAGCTGTGTTTCACTTGAATTATTTTTAACTCTACAGCAGTCTGAGCTGTTTGTAGTTGATTCAAAGTACAAACAGAGAAGATGAACTGGTCCTTTATACACTGGCTCACATGCAACCAGCGTTTATTAATGGTCATATGAGTTTTTATGTGTCTGTGAATACAGCAGAGACACTATTTACAAGACTAGATCCCTTTGAGATGATTTCCCATCATGCTCCTGCATGGCGAAAATAATATTTAAAGGGATAGTTCACCCGAAAATTCAAATTTCACTCATTGTCCCATTCTCCCAGCCCTTAGTCGACATGAGTGAAATTTTAATTTTGGATGAACTATCCTTTTAATCCTGGGCTCACACCAAACCACTCAAATTCTAGCTCCCCTGGAGTCATCTCCATGCACAACATGCATCGTTGAACATCACTATCTGGCTAAATCAGCATGTTTGGGGGCGGTGTTTAGCTCAGTTGGTAGAGCACCCGCCCCATGTGTTGAGGCCGTCCTCACTGCAGGCGGCCCCGCTTCCATTCTCCTATCCTGCAGGTCATTCCCTCCCTGTCTGTCTCCCCATTTCCCGTCT
Source organism: Decapterus maruadsi (assembly GCA_030347415.2). Classification (NCBI taxonomy): domain Eukaryota; kingdom Metazoa; phylum Chordata; class Actinopteri; order Carangiformes; family Carangidae; genus Decapterus; species Decapterus maruadsi. The sequence goes on along the minus strand of CM064889.1, from coordinate 2,595,188 downwards.
CTCTCGACTCAGCTATCAAATAAAGGCATGAAAAGCCAGGGGGTCTCAGGACAGCTCAGACCATCACCTGACACCCAGTGACTGAGATGATGGGAGCATGCCGCAGCTCCAGAGACCAAACATACTGTAGCAAGTGTGTGTGTGACAGTGAAATTGCGTGAAAAGTTAGTTGGCTGTGAGAACGACCTTAGCTGTGATTTCCACAGTAAACCCAGCTGTTATCATTTTCCATTTCAATAACATATCATCCCACAGTCGCATGTGGCTCCACCGCTGTTCCACCACCTGCACCACTTCCTGGTTTCACCTCAAAAGCAGAAGTGTAAATGAACTTCCTGTTGTGTATTTTTTACCGGTTGACCTCACATTTACCTTGACACGGAACCGCTGCCAGACACACACCAGTCCAGACGTTCCCTTGCTGAGCTCCGCTCCTAAATCACACATCTGTGTGTTAGCTCATGTGTGTGTGAGCAGATGCTTTAGGTTGGATGTACGACAACAGTTTGTTCTGGTCAGAGTAAGTGTTAATTCATGAGGAATGTAATTAAGACTATGACTATAACTGTTTAAGGCTATAACTCTGCATGGTTATACACCAGATATCAATATCTACGCTAAGATATAATTGTACTTATAAAAGTTTTATCCTTGTTGCCCAACAGCTGCAATTGAGTCAATCCTCAAGTGATTTATTCCTTTAGAAACTCAGCACATGTTCACTTTACAGTGTTTGAAATACACAATAAATGGTCTGGAAAATGTTCTTTTTTTTTCACCGTCACAGGACACTGCTTTGTTTCTAGACAAATGAAAAACAAGTTCTGCTCTATTTTCATTTCGGAAGAAATGATTTTATCCCCAGGAAGTTGCTGCAGGCTCGATGCAGGTTGTAAATCATTATACGCGGCAGTAAATGAATGATGGATGCGGAAAGAAATCACATGGCAGACTCTCTTCCCTCTCCTCCACAGAGATCAGGAATGGCAACCTAAAGAGCATCCTGGGCCTCTTCTTCATCCTGTCGCGCTACAAGCAGCAGCAGCAGCAGCAGCAGCAGTACTACCAGTCCCTGGTGGAGCTCAGCCAGCAGACCAGCAGCACCGCACCGTCCGCCAGCAGCCACAAGACACAAGAGATGCAGTCCAGGTAGGTCGTCGGGCTGGGATGCAGCCGTTTGATGCCGGCTGGGGCCGCGTCGCTGGTTTGAATTAGGGAACCAGTTATGTTTTAGGGGCGCATGCTGGAGGGAGCAGAGGTCGACTGATTTATCACTTTTGGACGCTTAATTAGGTCCAGTTAAAGCTTTTGTAAACAGGAAATTGATGGATATGAGCGGCTCGCAGTGGGAATGAGTAACAGGCTTCCGAGATGTTTCTCATTAAATGCTCATAAGGATTTTTTGCTGCATCAGCTCCACACGGACATTCTGCCACAGAGCCGTCAAGGCTAGACAAGTTGCATTATAACGTCCTCACCACAGATTCTATAGGAGATATGCTTATTCAATGCAGTAGAGATGATGAAGATTACAAGACCATACAACTGTCATATTTGTCCTTTAAGGTAAAGCTGCAGTCAGTGGGAACTCAGCTCAGCATAAAGATAAGATAAGAAGCTTTATTTCCACTGTAAAGCAAAGGAATACAACAAAATTGGCCAGTGGCCTTAGTTTCATAAATATACACAACAAGACTGGACTGGCCCACAGGAAAAAATGAATAATAAGATGTATAAATAGACTAATAAAGTAACAGCGCAAAAATCGCAAGCAGAGGGAAACAGTTTGTCTGTCTCCGTGTGAAGGTCATTAAACTCACCTACAGGCACCTTTAAGGCTTATGAATTTAATGAAAATACAGACATAATCCCCCAGTTTTACACTCTTGTGCAGATGTTAATTAGTGAGCTTTAGAGGAGCAGCTTAGTAGATGTTTGTGAGGAGAAAATGTAGAAAACTAAAGACTTTAAAAGAAGGTTAATGTATTCTGCAGGAATAACGTGGCATTCTTAGAAAACAGCTTAATGCAGCCGCTAAAGGGTCTCCAATGTGGTTGAGACATGACTGGTGGCAGTGGCTGCTTTGTTGTGACATCACAAAGTCGCAGAAGTCCTGACAGCTGGTTTAAAGGCTCAGTTTCTGAATACAGGCTAGGCTTGGGCGATAGGTTAAAAATTTCCAATCGGCCACCGTCACCCTTTAAATCGGCGGTTGACGATATATTCGGCGGCTATGACACGTGGGCGGAGTTGCAGTGACATCACGTCGAAGTGACCGCCGCCATATTTGTGTCCGATTTGACAGTTCTCCCCATATGAGAGCATGTAAACCACATCCATGATGTAAACCGCAGGATGGAAATAACAGTTTCTTGACAAAATGGCATGGTTTCATACATCCTGTCTGGGTTTGTTTCTCCACAACAACAGACTAACTCTACATTATCCCACGTATTACACGGTTTATGAGTTAATTAATTAATTTGATACGTAATGTTGATCAAAGTCCGAGGTCCGGTCACTCCGCGCTGTTTGCTCCTCAGCCTCCTCCCGGTCGACTCATGTGCAGTTGTTTTCAACATGTTCTTGATAATAAATAAGTAGATCGATGAATTATCATGCAAATGTCACGATGTGCGCATTTATGTAGTCCTGTCTGTATGAGACTATGGCTACGGACACGTTTGTGTCGCGGACTCGCGGTGGCACAGACACAGCTGGTCACAGCTGTGACGCTATCGCAGGTTTGGTTTCCAGCAGCGGTGTGGGAGGCAGAGAGCCTCAACTCTCCCTCTGACAAGCTTAAAGTCGTTTTAACATCACAATTAGTCTGAAGCTGTTTAATGACGGTAAAAATGAAACAGGTGGGAGAACGGGATAACACAGGCTACCTGTCCTTGTAACTGCACTTAAGTTTTTGTCTAGTTCTCTTAATATGATTTATGAACTGACGTTGCTTTCATCTCTGCCATCACTGCCATATTTGGTGAGAGACTCGTCGGAAATCTGTGTGAATAACATAGGCCTATTACATAACTATAAATGCTAGATCCAATTTACGCACGCTTTGAATTGTGCTCCATTTAAATTAGAGTTGAATTCTGTGGCGGCAGACCATTAATTTGACAAAACAAAATGCAAAAAAAATCGCCCAGACAATCGCCAAAAATTAAATCAACCGTGACGGACTCAGCCGGTGGTCGATTGGCGATACATTCGTCCTATCGCCCAAGCCTAATACAGGCTGTGTGTTTCTCTGTGGACTGAGGCTTTGGTGCTTTCACATCATTAATACAGAACATAGAGCTGATTTATAATCAAACAGCACATCTACATTTAGACTGTAAGAGAGCTTAAAGGGGTAGTTCACCCAAAATTCAAATTTCTCACCCTCATGTCAACTAAGAGTTGTTTGTATGTGGGTCGTGAAGAAGTAATAAAACTGCATTGAAGTTGTTCCAGCCTTAGAGAATGACAGAGGTCATGTTGTCACTCCTTCATTCCATGTTATTAAGAACGAATGTATTGTACAGTAGAGATGTTGGCAAACAAGCAGGCAGACTGTAAAAGCAAAGCTCTGTCCCTGTGTGATGTAAATAGACAGAGCAGCCATTAGTGCAGCATCTAAAGGGAGGCCTGACATGCCACACATGAGCTGCATTCTCCCCGAGCAGATCAGGTTACAGCTCTGTTTGGCCACGCTGTGTGTGTGTGTGTCTGTGGAAGTGTATGCGTGTGAAATCGGTGCAGTAAGAGCTGATAGGCTCAGCGCTGGAGTAGACAGTATGTGGGTAAGACGATATTGTGGAGAGCTTTAGCTTTACTGTGTTTGGACGAGTTGGGGAATGGTGGCAGTGAGGTCAATGTATGTGTATGTGTGTGTGTGTGTGTGTGTGTGTGGGAGGGTTATTAGGGGCACAGCTGCCTGCCATTCCCACCGTCCTCCTGCAGCCCCACACAACAGGTGGGGAGCACTCTCACACACATACACAACAGTGAAATTTCAAACACACCACCGCATCAGTTGGAACATACCACACCAATACACACATACACACACACACAGAAGCTCTGCTCCTCTCTTCTCAACAAACACAAGGAGATATTTAAGGAAGAAGAAGGTGTAAATTGATGAAGGACGGTTCTCAGCTGGTTTCCAAACAGACCCCGTGCCCTGGCTGTCCACAGCCTCGGTAGCGTCTCCCCGCCCCGTGCTGATGAGTGCATCCCATCTGAGCGCTGAAGGCCACGGTGGAGGTCAGAGGACCGCCGTGTCTGTCAGGGACAGAGTAAACCATTAATCTGAGAGCGGACCTCGCTGCCTCTCTGTGGAGGTGCACAGACCTGATGAAGTCATCTTAACAGGAGAGAGGAATCAAAGTTACTCTTGTACAACAGCACCTAATAGCAACAAATGAGACTGTGTGTGTGTGTGTAGTGTTTGCATAATGGTGATCTGAATGAAGCAGCAGATCATGAGTGTGTGAGTCAAACGTCTCAGACAGATGACTTGTCAACATGTGTTGTTGTTATGTGAAGAACTCAAATCCTCACATTTGTATATTCATGAAGGAAAATCCTCTGAATTTTTTGTCGTTGTGATTCTGAACTCATTCTTCAGTCTTTGCTTGTGAACTTGTGAAATGCAGTTAACCCAAAGAATTTTATCTTAAAGGAATAGTTCACCAAAAAATGAAATTCAGTCATTATTGACTCACCTTTATGCTGATGAATACTGAGTAGTTTTTTTCCTCAAAGTGCATCTGGAGACCCAACACAAAAAGGTCCATAAAACTGCACAAAGACTTTGTACTATTCCTTCTTACTGCTCATCTGCTGCAGTCCGAGTGTCCTGAAGAGATATACAGTAGTCCAGAGTTTACTCGAAACACTACATCCCCTCAGGACACTTGGATTGCACGGACGAGCAGTAAGAAGCAATAGTACAAAGTTTTTGTGTAGTTTTATGGACGTTTTTTTAGGCGCTATTGACTCATATAAAGTTTTCGTTGGACTACTAACTACCCTCCGTGGTCTCCAGATGCACTTCGAGAAATAAGACTACTACTCCGGAGTATTCATCAGCATGAATGTGAGTCAATAATGACTGAATTTAATTTTTTTGGTGAACTATTCCTTTAAGTTCTACAGTGAATGTATAGTAGACGGTGAATAGTGAATAACGCAGCCATAAAATGTTGTTTTAGATTTGAATAGATTTCCCATTGTACAGATAATTAAAAGAGCGGCAGCTAGGATTTAGGAATGGCAGCCTGCCGCTCCTAAATGAATGAAGAGGAAACACTTGAGGGTTAGGGGTTAAAGGTTAAGGGTTATAAAGAGCTGATGCAGCATATCTGATCCTGTCAGACAATGCTGAAAAGGAGGATTCTTCAAGAATAAGTCAGAAGTGGAAACAGAGGTAAAGTGATTCCTAATCACTGGTGATGTAATTTTTTTTTTCATCTATTATTTGTTAACTGTTTTACTTTTATTTTACCCAGAGGAAACATACACAGCAGTCAATTTGGTTTTGTATCTGGTTCCAATTTGGTGAAATGCCCAGAAACATTAAGCTCCACAGCCAAGGTTTCCACATCGAAGCCGTCGCTCGTAATCTCTCATTGATTTTTGCCTCTTTCTGGAGCTACGTATTAATGAAGAAGATGTTTTCATTTCCCACCAAACTAATGGCCCAGAAAGATTCAAGGAGGGATTGAGAATGGTTTGTAGATCCATGTTTGATCAAATGCTCTGAGCGATCATCCCTGTCATACATGTTTGGAATGAGGGCTGAGACTTTAACTTGTTCCTGCTCTTCTACTGCTTTTACTTTTTCCTCCTACAGTACACACGTAATGAGTAATTGCATCATGGGTAACGGATAAGAACAAACTATGTTTCTCCTAAAATTTCCTCATGCATTTTGACGTGTCGTATCTTTATGAAATTGATTTTATGAAAGGAACACACTGTACAAATAGATTAGTAATAGCTGAGATTGTTTGCCATGGGGTCATGTGAGGTGTTACAGTACCCAGTCTAGTCAGATCCAGATCTGCTGCCAGCTGAGAGACGAGGGCTGTTGATGAGACCATCGCTTTCACTTTAATATTATCACCACTTTATCTTCCAGTGAAGCAGACATTCTCCTTTCATTTCTACAGACAAGCACACCTATGCCTAGTTTTGGAAGTAGCGTGTGCTGCAGGTGCACGTATGCATAATAATACAATAGTCCAGTGGTTTGCAATCTGTAGCTCCAAACTGAAGGACTGTGCTCCTGCTGCTTCTAAACGTGGAGGTAATACAGTGACTATTCCCCACATCAGTTAACCCCACCTATCACTTTAAAGAAATGTGTCCGTTTCTTTCTGTCTCTGCACTCAAACTCAGTGTCAGATGTGTCATGTTCTTTTGTGTGGGGGCTCCGTGTTGGGCTCATGGCGCTCAATCCCTCTCTGCTGCTATTCAAAACACTGAGATGTAATTAAATCTATTCATGAAAAATCTTTTCTAATTCTAATTTTCCACAATGATGAATTCCCGTCAGCTCCTGTCGACCCTGAAGATTTAGCATGTCTGAGTAACTTCGCAAAATATAAGATAAGCAGGGAGAATGGGTGTTTTAAATTAAAGACGTTAAGCTTTTTAAATGATCAAATTATCTGTCTGACAGATTTACACACACAGCCGCGCTCTCCCACACACTCTGACGCGCTCACATTTGGCCTGCTGCACATCTACAGTTGTGGTATGAGGAGCTTTCTATAGACAGCACCTGCTGGCCTGACTGGTGTCTCTGGGAGACAGGGGAATGGGATGGAGGAGGGGGGAACTCCCCATTGCTTAGATCGCGACAGCCAGGAGCCACAGGAGGTTTTCAGAGCTCTAGATGTTGAGGGGGGTCCAGGGGCCTGGCAGGGCACAGCGATACCCTCCCTCTTTAACTCACCATGTCCCGGGGCGAACAAGTTGACCCCCTGGTCTGGCGCTCCTCACGCCTCCCCACCGCCGTGTCTCGCGACAGGAAGAGCCGTTTGCCTTATGGCAGAGCCAGCAGCCTCGCCAAGCCTGACTCATCTCCTAGGTACAGTTTCAGCTGGAGCAGTGTGTGTGTGTGTGTGTGTGTGTGTGTGTGTGTCCAGGGAACGGATCATCTGTTTGGATCATTTTGGAAATCGTATGTTGATATGAGGAGGATGGAATAATGTCAGTGCACCATGAAGTGGTAAATAGTTTTGCTCCACTAATGCTGTTTATTGTGTCAGGGTCTGTTATACATCACGGAATAGTGCTTCCACTGTTTTGACTTTTATTACAGGCTGTTAACAAATATGGATATGAATATTTCTCTGGTCTTCCTCATTGGAAACATATGCCAACAGCGTTTTGTTTTGTTTTTAGTGTTGCTGTCAGCTTGTTCAATGAGCGGTGTACAACACAATAAAAGTCATGTTTTCCGCTGCATGAATGTTGAACCAACGGTATTTTAGCTTCCACTACTTTGGGGAACTGTTTGTCTTTTTTCCTCTTCAGTGCATCTCAGTCCCTAACAAACAGTGACAGACATAGCCAAGCATTGTTAGAGCACTGCAAAACTCCATAGAGAAAAAAGGTGAGGTGTCTGTTGAATGTTTACATCCTCCCTTCTTCTTTTACCCATGACAACAAGCCCTCTCTAACCATAACCAACTAATTTTAGCTTCCTAAACTGACTGAAACTAACCCTATCTATAGAACATGATGATAGGAATCATCTATGTGGCAGACATCTGGCTGATTGCATCAGGAGATTGGTTAACACATATCTGAGTTGTTTTTAGGGGCAAACTTATTTCGGTGTTTACAGTAGGTTGGAGTTGACAGTATCGGTGCAAGATGAATGGAAGAGCTTCAACTTCAGCCACATGACAAGGAGATTCTGTGTCACATGCTCAAATGGGGATGTGACTAACAATAATAGATTAATCTGACAATTATTTAAACAGTAAATCGATTAGTTTGCTCAATAAAATGTTCAAAACTGTCACTGTTTCCCAAACCACAACATGACGTCCTCAAATGTCTTGTTTTGTCCACAAGCCAAAGAGAGACGCAGTTTATTGTCATAAAGGAACAAAGAAACCAGAAATTTAAGAAACTGAAATCAGAGAATTTGGACTTTTTTTCTTAAAGGGATAGTTCACCCAAAATTCAAATTTACTCATTATCTGCTCACCCTCATGTCGACTAAGGGCTGAGAGAAGTTTCAGAGTCCTCCGTGCCTTCTCTGAGTTACAGCGGGGCTCCGTGCAGCACTGCATGTCCATATGACGGTTGCGAACGGACCCCACTTTTCTTCATCCAAAAAGACACACCAAAAACCATCCAAATACCTCCACACCTCGTCTGTAATGTCCCTCTTGTATTGAAGCCCTGACATGAGAAATTGTTCTGAAAAAATTAAATAAGTCTATATTTTACGCTTGTTTGTAGCGGAAGCTCCTCTTCCTGGTCCGTCCAAATCTTGCGAGATTTGTAAAATTTTGGGTGAACTATCACTTTAAAAAACTACTCAAACTCATTATTAGATTATCAAAATAGTTGACGACTAATTCAATAATTGATTGTTGTTTGATTAATCGATTAATTGTTGCGACTCTAGTGTCTGTATGTAAGTAGTAGGTCCAGAGCGATGGTTAAAGCTGTTGTTAGTGGAGCTTTGGAAGGACGTGGAGGTCAAATACTGTCTCGTTACCTGCTGTCATCACACTGGCCTGAGCGCTGCCGTGCCATCTTAGATCTAAGGTCCTGCAGTTTGTCTCTAACTTTAGAGCTGTGGCCACAATCAGGCTCAACCTGATATTACTCACATTTAATAGGACGGCGACGACGTCCAATATCACTTGCATGTGTGCCACAGCGTCACGGACGATTAAACAGAGGCACTTGATGTATGTTGCATTAGATCAAAAGTGACAGACTGTACCGCCACTCCACCCTCCCTTTCACCACCACCACCCCCTCTCCTCCCTTACTCCTCCACCCTGCCGTCTCTGTCGTCTGGTGTCTCTTTTTCCACATTGGAAAGATCTTAAATGTCATGGGTTGGCACTCCAGGCTGGTACTCTATACCATTACCTTCATGTTTCATTGCATTTTATAAAGATGGAGGTGGTCGGGAAGGGGAGGAGGGGGCAGTCAGGATGAGTCCTGCGGTGGGAAAATGTGCACCAGCACCTCTTTACTGTCGTGTAGGAGTTGCTCCTGCATTAGCTGCACTTAAACTACTTTTCTTCCACTTCAGCAGCCTTTGCTGACTTTGAAGATAACACTTGTTCCTCTTTGCTAACAACCTTACACTGCACTCCCCTCCTGAATGTGAACAAAAAGACAGAAAGAGAGAAAGCAAAATGGATAAAAACTTTACTTAGAGAAGAATGTAATGCATAAATTTATGCTCGACCCTTTTTTTCCCCCTTCCAAAATGCTGAAAAGGCATTTTAGAGTGCGGCTGGCTCCATTAATCTCTGTCTCAGCTTGTCTTTTCTGTGTGCCGAGTGTCATTTAGGGCATTTAACCAAGCTCAGAACACACTAGTGGGGGGCTGTGAGGGGGTTTAGGAACATATTCAATTGCCAGACACCATTAACCGACATGTCGTGTATCATATAGTTCATTAATAATAACATGATACAAAGGTGCTCACCACTATAATGGGAAACTGCCCTGAACTTGCTTCCTCTGTGTTGGACTGTCTGCTGTGCAGCTCGTTAGTGTAGCGTTGCATCATGAAGAACTGCAAGGTCAGTTAGACTCCTCACTTCATCACAGGTGGTTTCAAAGTGAGGTTAATTGTCTAGAGGGGAGACATAAATAGAGAGAGACTGTGTGGGGACACAATAGGCTTACTGCCATTAATTAACATGTGGCTCACTCCCTTGTCATTTACAACTTTCCTCCTGTGAGCAAAGCAGTGAATGTAACTCTGATGCTCTCTGACAGCAGCTTTGATTCTACAGAATGATGAAACTTATTCAGTATGTTGATGAAAATCACACCAGCAAGGCCCGGAACTTCACAAGAGGAAATGATGCTTGAATAAAAAGCTGCTGTAACATCCATCTGGAAGGGATCCTCTAAAGGCCGTGCTCTTTGGACAGTTTAGTGCTGGTATGTTAGAGCTGTGTAGCTCCTTTCATAAAGTGATGCATATATGCTTTTAGGGCCTGGTATTTTGCTTCTTTTTCAGCCCAACTCATTTTTTATTCAGAGTGGTCAGGGTGTCAGCTGAACGCATGCATTTGTTCAAAATGTAAAAGTCTGATTTCACAGTTGTTGGCATTTGTTTATGCGAAGCAGAGCAGCGCGCACTAAAAGCAGAAAATGAGATATGATGATTGCTGTGCGTCACTCAGCCACCCAGTATAGGTAGTTTATTGTCTCTGTCCACTTTCGCTCACCAACGCCAAACCAGCAGCCCACAATCACAAAACAGAGAACAAGTTGTTCCCCGTTGTCAGAAAAGAAGGACGTCGTCTGAACAGACTGGACTTCCTCAGTCCTCCAGCTGAAGCTCTGCTCAGTGTAGAGGACACTGGGAGATGGTTACCACTGAACTTGTTGTTGACGTACCGTGGCTCCGTCTTCAAGAGGAACTGAGAGGAAAACTCAGGTTTCTTTCTCTGTTCGGCCTGTGAGAGGTACGAGGCAGTCTGCAATTACAGGAATGAATGTGTCAAACAGGTGTCTGACAGGGGAACTCTGTGTGTTTATACAGTAAGATATTGATTTTAATATTTTAACATGTTCAATTTGGTGTGAAGTAAAATCAGCATTTTGTTAATAATAATAATTTCTTTAAGATAGCTACAGTACCATAAGACTCCTGTGAACTGCAGCAGAAATGCATTGATCTTGTGACTTTGTCTTGAATCCTTGTGGGTATTTTAGCTTTATTTATTTTAAGTATCTTTAATTACACAGTGAAATTGTTATATATGTACATATATGTGTAGCTATCCTTAACAGGTTTGTCTCTATGCTAACAGCAACTACTATATTCAGTACATATACAGTACATATTGTAACTTCATATTCACTTAGCTAATAATAGTAGCATACAATAGATTAGCTCATTCTGCCACAACACTGACAGCAATAAACTCTTTATATAGCTGCATCCTGCTGCTTATGCATTTCCTGTGTGACTTTGCCTTTAATCCTTGTGGGTATTTTAGCTACATATTTATTTTAAGTCTCTTTAATTACACAGTGAAATTGTTACAGTATATATATATATACAGTATGTGTAAGTATCCGTAACATGTTCGTCTATGCTAACAGCAGCTATACTATATATACTGTGCCTTTAAACCCACTTAGAGATTAGATTAGATAGATTAGCTCATTCTGCTACAACACTGACAGTAATATAGTGGTGCTGAATTTAAAACAAGTACCCTTTATATGCAGCCGACTGCTTATGCATTCCTTGTGTGATCTCAAATGTACTTTTCTTTGTTAAACAGAGTGAAAAAGTAGCAACAGCAGCCAGTAGCTATTGTGCTATGAATGGCGCAGTTATAGTATTGAACGTCCATCAAGACTCTATCTTCTTTCCTCGTTAACTGAAATTAAAATGTTACTGTTGCTGAGGGTTTTTTGTTGCCCAGAAACATAACCCACAAAAAGTATTTCCAACAAGCATGTTGGGCTATTTGCTAAAAAAAAAAAGAGAATAGTCCATACTGTGGTATATCTAGATGGTAAAGAGGCCAACTCTCAATAGAAGGTCTGTTCATTCAGTTTGTGATATCCACGTGGTTCAGCTTCTCCCAGGACATTTCCACAGAGGAATAAACAACCAGCACCTGGTCTTTGACTGGTTATTGTTTACAGAGCTGCACGTATGACGATTAAAGACATCTCTTTGTTCCTAAAGTGCTCTACAAGTAGCTTAACAACTTCCTGTCCAACATGAGCGCGGCGGCCAGCGTTGTTTCCCGTCTCTGCCGGTGACTAACAGTGAGTGTTGGATTATAGACTGTGACTGGTGCTGTGGGTATTTCCTCCGCCTCGACCCTGCGTGGAGTGTGTTTTTCGGGGGCTTTTCTTCAAACAGCGCCTCCACCAAATTGATTGTGAAAGTTATTTGGGCCATTTCATCTCAGCCGGCCCTATAAACGGAGGTTACTGGCTTAGTCATACGCGTGTGGTAACAAACATGTGTGAGCCATCATGTGAAAAAATCAAAAAAATGTTTGCTGGCGTGCTCCAGTGTGAACCATGTGGTTCTTCTCTCTCTCTCCATACTTATCTCCTGCTGCCTCCATCTGAATGCTTCCTCTCACACACATTATTACATTAAGGAATGGATTAAGAAAATTCCTCAAGACGCTGGTCCCATTCCTGGTCTAAGTGTGTTAACAGTGTGCCTGTCATCTCTGCTCTCTCCTCAGCCTCACAGCACGATATGCAAGTCCTCCGGGCCACAGTGGAATAGGGTCACCACAGAAGAAGAACACAAGGTAAATCTGACACAAAGAAATGTTATGTATGTGCCCTCAGATGTGTTGTGTTGTGTGTGGTGTTTTCTGTGACACTCTCATGGGGTCGGTGGTCAAAGGTCAGGGTCAGCTAGAGAACAGCTGATGAGGATTCAGAGTTGTGCTCTAAGGGGTGTAGCTGTGTCTCATGACAGCTCAAACCAGTGTCCCACAGTGAAAGAGCAGTCTCTCTCGGTGTGCTAAATGCTCATTGTGATACAGGTGATTCAACATAATTAACCTTTTCTGTGTTGAACAGTGTGTCGGATCTACTGGGGAAAGTCCTTGTCTGTGTTGCTGCTGCAGTCAGAATGACACAAATGTACCTGTCAAGGTGATTTCAAAGGATTGTGTTCCCCTGTCGGTCCATGTTAGTAATGCAAATTAAGCATCTAGTGATAACTACAGTGAATAACATTGTCTTATTGAAAATGAATTGCACCAAAACAATGACAGACTTTAAGTTGTTGCATTCAATTTTCAGACAGGGCTGCCACCAAGGCCACTGTCAACACCATGATTCACATCACATATCCCCATCTCGGCACCAACGGCAAATCAGTTCAGTTGTTAAAGGGGACATATTATGGAAATATCTAACATATATTTGGTGGTTTGTTTTGCCTTTTGGCCCCAAAATGACAGAAATTGACAAAGGATTCTGTAATTATCAGGCTCCCTAGGTTGAAATCCATGTGGATTTACGAGCTGTCCCCTCAGTTGTCTGGCAATGATGTAACTAGTTTTCGAATTTGCATCATACCACCCCTACTGTACCTGGTACCAGTAGAAGGGGTGGGGCGGGGAAAGCAATGGTTCATTTGCATTTAAAGGGACAGGCACTGAAACCAGGACTGTTTTGAGAGGATGAAAAGAGCTGTTATGTTTGATCCTTGGGGTATTTTGACCGAAGCATGTCGCGGACATGTCTTCAAGACACCTGGGAACTATATTAATTTGTGAAAAAGGGGCATGATATGTCTCCTTTAATGTGCGAACCAACCAACAAACAAAACATGATGTTATTTGATTGGTTTCTGCTGTAGTTGTAGTTTGTCCACTGCAGCTAAAGCGCTGCCAGAATCACCATCATGTAGTTAACTTACACTTGAACTGTTAATCTCTGTCCTCAGACTTTTGCTACTTAGCAGTGCTGCATTGTGTGATGTGTCTATTGGGAATAGCCCTTCTACACATCTAGTCAATAAAGCTGTTGCTACCAGACGTTATTGACACTCTTTGTGTTAGCTCTTGGCTGTAGCTTTTAGCCAGGGAACCGCAGGCTTCAGCTACTCCAAGACGTGATGTGTGAGATGGTAAACGTATCACACACACATCTGTAGGTGTTCAGGCTCTGACTCTCATGCACACATCACTCCTACTTATGATACGGTCTGAGACTATGTAAATGGCCAAAACCACACAGATGCAAAGTGATACTATGCACATATGTTCGTATTAGACATGCACCCACCAATCTGCCCTCACATACTGCATACTGTATGTGCACACCCGGGAGTCCAGCTGTCTGATGCTTGCAGCATTTGTTCTAGGCAGCTCAGAGGCAGCGGGAACCAGCATGCTGGCAAAAAAAAAAAAAAAAATCCTCTCCAGCCGCTACTGAGCAATGGCAAAAATGCTGCAGCCAGCAGCTCCAGCCCGATGGGTGGTAATCTGCCCTCTCACAGCACTGACAACAAACCTCACTGCTGCTGTTGCTGCTCTGCAGAAGCAGCTTTTTAATTCCTGCACATTGATAAAGATATGACGCAACACAAACAAATGAATAGTTTTAGGTCAGAGAGCACTGACAGCGTAAGCATCCCCATGTTACCATGTGATGCTAATCCCGTTTTTATCACCATGCATTGCCTCGTCTTAAAGAAACTTTCTCTTCCATATGCCGCCCTCAACGTGCAAATGTTTTTCCCTCAAGCTGCTCAAGTTGAAGGGATTTCTATGCTCTGTTTTTTTAGCCAGAGCTAAAACAACTGTGCATTTTACAACTGCAGCTTTTACTCCAGTAACTTGTCTCCTAACAGGTGCAAGTCTTCTTTTCATTAGTCGTCCTCATGAAAGCGCAGTATAATGTGATGGCTGAATGAGCACATGCTTTGTTCGCCCTCAGTGCCTTTTGTGATGTTCTGTCCTCTGTGTATATCAACACTGAGCTTTTCATTCCTTCATAATGGTTTACTTCATGTCACTGAATCTTAGTTTCCCCTGTGATCAATGCCAGTTCTCTTTGGCATGTTAACAAAATTGCACTGAAAGAGCTTTACAGTACAGTGATCCAAACACCTAGTGTGATTTGAAACTGACAGGGCTGTGGCTACACACCGTCTCCCCTCAGGCTCAGGCTCACCCTGACACCTCAGTGCAGTTCTACTGGAAGGACACACTGTACCTTTAAGCATCCTTTGAAGGACAAATGGTCTATACTTTACACTTTTGCAGCTTTGCAGTTTTTGTGATTTAACATATTTCCCCAATTTTCTAATGCAGCCATTGATTCCCACTAATTTTGTTCAAACTCCATTAGCAGGCTTTTGACACTTGATTTTAAGGTCCGGTGTGATATCTACAGTAGCGTTCACATTCTAGTTTGCAGCACTCACTCACTCACTTGCTCACATTCAACCCTGCCATCGGCAAAGTGACGGTGGCCTCCAAGGACAAAAAAAGTTTACCACAATTGGGAGTATTTCAGGAGCATGGAGCGATGAGGTGAAGATCTAAACCTTTTTACCAGCTGTTTTCTCCTCCTTCTATTTTATAGCGATTGTACACTTATACAAATATATTCATGGGTAGTATATTCCGATTTTTCCAATAAATCTTGACAATTATTACACACTGGACCTTTAAGCATCCTTTGAAGGACAAATCATCTATACAGTACTTTACACTTCTGCAGCTTTGCAGTTTTTGTGTTTTAACATATTCCAATTGAGCCATTGATTTCCACTGATTTTGTTCAAACTCCATTAGCAGGCTTTTGACACTTGATTTGAATTATCCATCACAGTAAACATAATTTTTCTTTGTCAATGTTTCAACTAGAGTCTGCTGATTGATTTTCATGAACTACAGAAATGTATGCAAATCAATGGCAGCCTGGCACACTACAAAATATACATTAGAATTTAGCTCCACAGCAGAGCAGGGTTTGTGAGAGGGACTGCAGCTAGTGTGACTCTTAAAGTTCATCATGAATGCAGCAGGGGGTGATGTTGGACAGCTTGCTGGCCACCTGCCCACTTGTGTTGTCTTTCCTCTATTTTAATAAACCTGAGGTGACTGTGACTTTGCGTTGAAGGTGGCGTGGATGGCACTTCCCTGGCAAATAGAGGATGCTACTGTAAGAGCTAGGCATAAGGTTGGTGCTCAGCAGGGACCTTGGCAACGGGAGTGAGAGGGAAATAATCTCTGCAAGAAGTTTCACTGATAGCCAGTGAGTGACAGGCTGAGTAATGTGGTGTCTAGCTCCTCTCCTCGCTTCTTTACCTCCCATCCAGGATGCAGATCCTTCCTGTGTCAGATAACACTTCCCAGACTCTGTCCTATAATACTGTATAAACCCACTGTCCACAATTTACATGGTGTTTCTCTCTCGCTCCATTCTGCTGACGCATTATCAAACGTGTGTTTTGGAAGATGAAAGAAGCTGATGATAAAAGGGACTACCTCTGATTTCCATCTGAATTGCCTCAATCTCTCACTAATTTCCCCTCTGTTTGTCTTTTCACTTTCTCTTGTCTGGGTTTGCAGCTACAGTTTCTCCCCCTCTGCATCATCACTTCTTTTTCTTTTTATGCATCTTAGTGTTTTTATCTCAATTCTTTATCATCCTCATTCTTTGCACATTTGAAAGCCCCCAGCACCGACGCTACTATAATCAGTGCCTGTGTGTGTGCGTGGGGGGGGTCATCGAGGTCAGAGTTGTGACATATTTCTCCCTGCTTTGCTCCACTGCTCTCCTCAGTCCCTCCCTCTGTCTGGCTCTGGGTTACAGTATGTGGTTGCTACTGTACCAGTTCATGTGTGTCAGGCCGGCGCGGCGGCCTGGGCTCCGGACTGAGCACCATCTCAGTCTGCAGCTCAGTGAGATCACCCAGGCAGAGCACCAAGCCTCTGCTCTCAGACATGGATCAGCATCTTTAAACAGTCTGCAGTCTGTTGTCACTGCTGTCGACGTACGGCCCAGTGTGAGAAATACAAAACAACTCAACACACAGGACCGGCACATTTGCTGCTTCTTGACATCAGTTCTTTCTTTCTTTTTTTTTGCAATAGAGCACATTTTACTTTTGCACAATTGTCGGCATGAAACAATGTTTGCATTTCTCAGCACATGAACTGACTCATTAGGCAGTTTTGCTCTGACTTCATGCTGTGCAGGTTGCTTAATCGCTGAGACTTGCTCTATTTTTGAGCGAAGCATCCAAAGTAAACTTGTTTTTTTTTTCTTTCTTTTTTCTGCAATTACAAACCATTCAAGTCCCTCTGCTGCAATCATGGAAGTGCTGACTTTAAAAGCATATGTTAAAACCATAATTAGCTTTACTCATATCATTTAATAGAGTTTCCCTCCCCTGTTTCTTCCACTTTTTTCTGGTTAAACAGCTTTTACTGTGAGTTTCTCATTCACACACAGGGCTAAGGACGGAGGATGTTGTAATGCTGCTTGTAGGTTTTAGCCCCATGGGGAAAATTAGTGATTTGGTGATATCAGGCTATATGAATATAATTTGACTTGACTTGAGGGAGGCGATGTTTAAAATATGAATTTTTTGTGGTAAACCATATGACAATGCAGTGCAAACTGTTTTCAGATTGTTTTCATTAATAATAAAAAGTAATAAGCAGGCTATATATCCACTACCAAGACTGCAGAATGTACAAAACCTTGTTTTCACGGGGTAATTGTTGAATGTTTTTGACCACTCATATTACTGAGCTGTCATCTCTTGTTCATATTCTTCTTTTTTTCTCAAGTTAGACTTGTCCTCAGCAGAAAATTCTATTCCCGCTCCATGTGGTTCCATAGCACCCGCTTTTTCTTCCCATGTTTTATTGACCTACAAGTGTTTCAGATGCACCAGGGAAATAAAAGATCAAGCGTTGCTCCTTCCTCATGATGTGGTGACTTGATGACCTCTCTTATCTTTAACTGTTAATGTCTCTCTCTAACACATGGAGTCAGGAGGGAGTGAATGTGAGAGACGTGAACTTTTCCAGATGAAGTTCATCATGGTAGCTGTCGTTGTGTGACACACTAATAAAAGCCCTGCGGGCAGCGCAGGGTATTTCTCCATGATCGTAGTTGTTTTTTTTTATTCCTACTACGTGTCGATCTGATCTTCTGTTTTGTTTATTTTATTAAGTAAAGGCCTGAGAGAGACGAGACGGAACATATGAAAAAAAAAAGTTCTTTCTCCGCTGAGAGTTTTTGACCACATAATGAAAAAAATAATAAGAACTTTTCCCTCCGCCATCTCGGCTCCATCTGCAACACAGACACGAGTGACATATTCGGCGTAGCGAATCGATTATCTTTGTTAGAGGACATCAGGACAGCTTTCAGGCAGGGGAGACAGGCAGACAGGAAGTGGCTCCAGTCCATTCAAGGTTTCTCCTCTCCCTCCTCTTATTGAACAAGACCAAGCTGTGGATGTAAACACCTTCAGCAAACTGATGCAAGGTCTTCACCCGGTGCCCGTTTTCAGCGTTACCTCCCTCTCACTTGAGTGTGTGTGTTAAGTTCCCTACTTTTCCATTCTGCAGCTCTATACTGTATTTTTATGCCTATTCAGATTCTAAGTGAGAAAGAATTCAGTAGGCTGATACATACATGACTTTTGGAGTCACTTCCAGTCATTTATGCGAAGATTTAAAGGGATAGTTCACCCAAAATTCAAATTTCACTCATTATCTACTCACCCTCATGTCAACTAAGAGCTGGGAGAATTATCAGAGTCCTCCGTTCCTTCTCTGAGTTATGGGGGGGTCCGCGCAGCAGTATTTGTCCATAAAATGGTTTTCAATGGATACCAACTTTCTTCGTCCAAAAAGACACACCAAAAAACATCCAAATACCTCCATACTGCTCATCTGTAATGTCCCTCTTGTATTGAAGCCCCAACATGAGAAATTGTTCCGAAAAAAGTCTATATTTTAAGCTTGTTTGTAGCGGAAGCTCCCAGTGTCTCAGTTCACTGCTCTTCCTGTGTCAGTGCAAGAGGGACATTACAGACGAGCAGTATGGAGGTATTTGGATGTTTTTTGGTGTGTCTTTTTGGACGAAGAAAGTTGGTATCCATTGACAACCATTATATGGACAAATACTGGTGCACGGACCCCCCCGTAACTCAGAGAAGGAACCCAGGAATTCTCACAGCTCTTAGTCGACATGAGGGTGAGTAGATAATGAGTGAAATTTGAATTTTGGGTGAACTATCCCTTTAATGGTCGAGACAGATTAAAGTTGTCATGAATTTTGTCATCATCCTGGAGCCAGCTGCCAGATCTGTTTTTCGAAACAACTTACTAACAAACACATGAGTGAAAGCATCTGGCACAAAAAAAATAAAAAGCAGAGTGCCGTTATTGCACCATAACAACAGGTTTTTGATGGTATAATTATTTGAACGCCCCCCCGAGAGTCGTGAAAATCCTCCAGCTGCAGCATGGCAAATCAACATTTGACACTAGCAGCTTTGGCTCTGATTGTGTGAGAGTGTGTGTGTGTAAGACTGAAAACACAAACTTCCCAGGAGGTGTGCGTGTTTGCCTTTGTGTCTCTATACAATATTACAAATTGTACTATGGTTGGAGAACAGAGGACAAATGTCTATTTCCATCTGCTTAAGTCTCTTTTTCCTCCTGTAATCTCACTGAAGTGAACATTTGTATCTGTCACTTACACAATATCACTTTTACCAAGTTCACCTCCTCCTTTCATCCTCCCTTCTCAACCCACACACACTTTGTGTCTTAAAGCGTTCCCTGGCACACACACTGAGCTCAGGGTTAGTATTCATGACACAATGGAGGGGCTCTTTCAGCCTCTGCCTCCCTGTCTGCTCCACAGCCTGCTCTGACTTGTTTGAATCATACTGACATTTGTTTCTCAGTCCCAGTGGATTTTATTTAAAGGTTAACTTCATGTTTATGTGTTTTTTTTCTCCAAGTCAGTCTTGAAACAACACAAACTACGCTGAGGCTAAACTAGAATGTTTCCTTACGTCTCAGAAAGCAGACATCTTCAACACCTCTGGACTTCCCACACTGATGGAAATACTGCACTGTGAGCCCACACAGTCCTGGTTCTGTATGACGTGGTCACTGCCAAGAGATTTATTTTGAAAGCATAGAAAACACAGATTCTTCTCCTGGTTGAGAGGAGCGATGGGAGTCCTGCACATAAAGAGAACTGGAGTCCATCAAGAACCAATAAACCCAGCTCCACTTTATCACAGAACCTTGCTCTTTCCTCGATGCTAGCAGTGAAGATGTGGAAATCATTTTTCTGAGGAGACGAGTGGGAAGAGGTTTTGTTCCTCTCATACTGATATTTGTTGATTAACTTAGTGTTTTTCCTTCCTACGTGCTGATCCGGTCTAGTTTATATGTTTGTCTGCCTTCTTTAATAATGTAAAAACACACACACTGGAAGTATTACTCTCTGAGATTTTCCCTCTTTCCTTCAATTCAATTGATGGAGCGCTACATCCACAGTCTTGATCTAAAGATAATATGAAACGTCAACAGCTTGAATCACACAAGTCAACTGGGTACTCATCAGAGTTTCTGTGTTTTTACAGACAGATTCCTGTTTAATGTCACTGCCTCACTGACATAATGTCATTGAGCAAGAAAACCCAGTTAATGTAATAACTTAAAGAGGAACTGTGCAGGATTTTTAGCTTACCTACAGTACAGTATGCTACATTCTTACCTTAATTAAACAGCTTCAGAGTCCTAGTGCTGGTTAAATCAATAACTTGTAACTAGTTCCAGGGAGAATGGAGGCTCTCTGCCTTCCACCTAGCATCTCTTGGCTGAAAACCAACCTTGTAAGATCGGAACCTCCGACCCGGTGTCCCAGCTCTCGTATCTGCGGCATCGCCACACAAATGCACCCCATTACCTGTAATCTCTTTTTTATGACAGATAAGAAACACATCGGAACATCATATATGATATATATCATTATCTACCACTCTATCGGTTGATTTCTAGCCGGCTTCGTTGAAAACAAATGCACATGGTTGGGAGGAGGGTTAGCAACACAGTGGAAAAGTGACCGGACTTGCATAGTTCCCCTTTAAGTTGAATTTCAGTAAACAGGACCTGTGACATGATCCTTGATCACTTGAGGGACCACATGGTTTAAGCAGTAATTCAATGTGCGTACCAGCATGAGACTGATGAGTAGAGTGATCTGATTCTTTAAGACATGGGTGTTCATTTACTGATTGATTTTTGCTCTTAAAGTAGAATAAAGAATGAATCTCCGGTGGGCGGATGTTGAGAGTTGGATTGTCTGTGTCTAAGTAATGAGAAATGATTTCCTCCTCCCACCACTGACCCTCAACATCACTATTAACACATCTCTGACCTAAGATCAGCTCAGCCTCCAGTCATTAGTATAAAGTCAAAACTCTTGTGTATCTTTTTAACCTTCTGACCCGTCTCTCTCTGCTCTGGCCTCCGCAGGTTACCGGGGCCCTCCAGGGTACCTGCTGCAGGCAGCGGGGCCTCCAGGAGCCCGGGCTCATCCAACCTCAACCGTCGCAGCCAGAGCTTCAACAGCATCGACAAGAGCAAGCCTCTTCAGTATGCCAGCGGCAACGACAGAGGTGAGGAGGACATGTTACTGCATTATGTCTCTGACTGACAGCGCATGCTACATTCTCCATCCTGTGTAAAGAAGATAAAAGTTGCCCGCACACTGTCCTTCAACTTGCAAAAAACTTTAACATATAACAAAGAAACAACGTTTTGGTCCTCAGACCTTTGTCAAGCAGAGATTTATAAACATAGTGGAAGTACAGGCAGATATACAGCCTACTCTGTGGGAGAGCCAATCAGAGGCAGAGGGCCAATAGTCAATCATATCCAGCTGCATTCAACTGGTAATCATTTAATCATTCAATTACATGAATAGTAAGACTGTGGGACATAGGCTACATCAGTGGTTCCCAACCTTTTTTGGCTTGTGACCCCATTTTGACATCACAAATTTCTGGCGACCCACTGTGATCGCAGCTGTCAATCAAGATGCTTCCAGGAAGTGAAAGTATAGCATACAGTTGTTTCAGATCGTGTATGGTGTTTTTAATCATAATTTAGAATAATTATTATTAAAATAATTTTATCAATTAGCTACTGGACATTTCAGGGGACCCCATTTGAATTCCAAGTGACCCCATGGGACCCCATGGAACATGGGGGTCCCGACCCCAACGTTGAGAAATGCTGGGCTACATGAGTGTAAGCCCAGATGTGCCTTTATGCAGCAAGTTAAAAAAAAAAAAAAAGACAAACCAAACATACAATACAAATGATTCATACACACAATTATAGAAAATGTATTTAAATGAGGAAAAAAAAAGATTGATACATCGTAACAGTTCATGGAGAAGCCCATATAAAAATACAAGAGCCTGGCGTCCTGATTTAAAGGCATAAGGGTCAGGTCACATTCTCCATCCCAGCCACTGGATGGCGCCACTCACACAGACAGATGAGCAGAGGAGCCTGCTCTCTCTCTCTCTTTCACTTTACCAATCGACAGCAGTCTGCTGAATCACTCCCAGCTCTTTATTCCAAGTGAGTTATAATGGATGCCATTAAGTGGAGGCAGCAACACATTCCCACAGCACGGCGAGAGCCATCTGAGAGGAGACCGAGGGGGCAAACCCAGGCAGCTGCTCTGTCAAGCATGATGAAGCTAATGAGAGCGATTATGATTTGAGAAAGGGTCTCACAGTGATTGAGAGTGAGAGTGCACGGTGTTTTATTTAACAGAAAAACTGATTATTGACGAGTAAATAACTGTCTTAACGGCCTCCCTCTGACGAGGAGGGTAAATACATCCACTCACAACGTTTTAATTACGGCAAAGCACGCACTGTATTTGTAACAGCTTTAGATTTATGGTGGTGCGTCGGCTCGTACAGTAATCAAAGTCTCTCACACGCCTCAGAGTTATTTCATTAATTAAAAGCAGCCCTGACGACTTTATGATCACGTTATAATGACAGCGTTTTTTTCTTCTTGGGGTTTTGCTTGCAACATATGTCTGAGTAAAAATGTTTTCTCGCTTTGAATCAGATTCAAACACAAGGAGAGTCAGTGTGTGGAGCTGAAAGAGGATCAGTGGGAGGTGAGGGAGACGGAGGAGAGAGGCAGCGAATGGTGTCGGACACAGAGAGCAGTGAAAAGCCTCCAGCAAACTCTGCTTTTGAATTCCTCTCTCTGTCGTTCTCTCGTGCTTTCAGCCCCGAAAAGTTCACATGCTCACTCACCCTGCTGATTTCTGTCTGAAACTTCTCCCTTCAGTGGGATGAGGGAGGGGATTCATGGCGAGAGATGACAAGTGGATGGAAGCAGGAGGGAAGGCAGGAATCATGTGACCGAGTGTAGTTTGTATCTAAGAAGAAAGCGATACATCATTCCAGTCGATCGGTTTCATTTACCTCTCTGTGAAAAGAGGGATGGACGAGGCCTTTTTAAGCAGTGTGAGAATAAAAACCCAGACCAGACCAGACCAGACCAGACACTAGGTGTTGGTGCTTTACTGCAGAGGAGATGAAACAAAGCTGTGGCCTAAAAGAAACGAAAGGAAAATCAATTGTGGGGAAATGTCAGCGATGCAGCCTGAAGCTTCTGGGCGAAAGCAGGCAGCAGACAGATCCAGGAAGCGTCTGCCATGAGCCCTTTTATTAATCTTGTTGAGTTTATTTCCTCTCTTACAGGTAGCCTCATTTGCTCCTGTCATGTCACACATCCTCTTATTTGATCTTACATCCTTTTAACTTTTACCTCTGGCTGCACCAGCTCTAATATTTTTTTCATGCTCCTCATGTACTTTTTGTTTTATGTCCTGCCATTATCCCACAATATCATTTAATGTCTGAGCTGTGCTTTGTTTTATTTCTTAGTAATCCCTTGATAATTTGCCCCATGATTCAGATTTGCCAAAAAAGGATTTGATAGGTAATTGACTAAAGTTAGGAACCGTCTCAAAAGTGCAGGTAAACTGGTCAATAGGGGTTTTCTCTTCAGACAAACCTACAGTACCTTGTCTGAACCTGCACACACAAACTCCTGCTGATTGTATTTAGGCTTCAAACATATGAATGGTTCATTAGTGAGGATGATGCTGCAGAACCAAAGCAGTGTCATGAAGTTTTGTTTAGTTTCTTTTAGTAACACGATGGAAACATCCCACTGGCTTTTAGTGGAGGGAACTTGTCCCTGCACTGCTGCTGTTAAATCATGAGATACTTTCATTCATGAAGATATACAAGTGTACAGTATAGTATATTTGTATTGTATCTTTGTATTTAACACTAGAACCGCCGTGAGGTCATTTTGACCTCTCTCGCTTCTTAAAATGCGCGTAACTCTGTTTGCGTAAAAACCCTAGGTCTCCCAGTTGGTGACTTTTCCTAAAAGTGTGTTCTACATCATCTTATGCATTCTGATATAAAAGAGAGCGAAGAAAAGAGAGATTTTACCTAGAACCGCCAAGAGGTCATTTTGACCTCCATTCACTCTAATGCAAAAATGCTAAATGGACTGCATTTATATAGCCATATATATTATAAACCCAGCCAGACACACAGTTCAAAAGACTTTATGGTAATATTTGACATTCATATACACACACATACTTTACCAAAAATAACAATAGTTGTTGCTAGGCAACCAATATAGATGACTCTTCATTTTTCTACTGTTCGAATAGTGTGTGTATATAAAAATGTATAAAATTGATTTTCCAATCATTGCAATCTGGGCTACATAATTTCCATTTAGTCACTCAGTTTGCCACTTAGTTAGCTATAGTTAGTTATTTAGTTAGTTAGTCATTTTGACCTCATCCCACAACACAACACCAGTTCAGATACTAGAAAGTTGTCAAACAGTTAAAACTGGTCAAACAGATAAAAAACTAATATTACTCATAAACATTGAACATAACAATGACAATCCCTTGCTCTCATGAGAAATGGACATGAATTCAAAAATTTGAAACAATTTTGAAAATTTTTACATACACACACTGTTCGAAAATAGAAAAATAAAGAGTCATCTATATTGGTTGCCTAGCAACCACTTTTGTTATTTTTTGTAAAATATGTGTATGTATATGAATGTGAAGCATTACTATAAAGTCTTTTGAACTGTGTGTCTGGCTGGGTTTATAATATATATGGCTACATAAATGCAGTCCATTTACCATTTTTGCATTAGAGTGAATGGAGGTCAAAATGACCTCTTGGCGGTTCTAGGTATACATGGAATGTTGGCTGTTCTAGTGTTAAAGGGATACTTCACCCAAAATTCAAATTTCACTCAATATCTACTCAGTCATTCTCCCAGCTCTTAGTCGACATGAGGGTGAGTAGATAATGAGAGCGAAATTTGAATTTTGGGTGAGCTATCCCTTTAAATCAAATTCAGATACTTTCATTCATGAAGATATACAAATGTGCAGTATAGTATATTTGTGACTAATGCCAACTGTAAAGTTGTGTGTAAAAGTTGTGAAGGGTTTTGTATTACTTTCTCTCTTCCTTACTGTACTGTATGTGTGTCTCTGTGGGGATGAAGTAAAATGTTGTTTTCATATTCTCGAAGCCCTGACACAGAGAACGAGAACTCAAAGGGCACGAGGAGTGTTGCATCACCAGTGTTGCCATGCAACAATCTAATTGGCCTCAGCCAACGAAACGGAGGCTTCAAAGGGCATCGAGCTTTTTGTTGTTAAGTAGAATTAAGATGGACTGAAGAAAGTTGTTGATTATGCAGCTTGTTGTTGAACACCAGGATGAGTAAGCAGTAACAGTGTGATGTAATGGGAGGCAGCGAAAGAGCAGGAGAGCATTGCATGTGTGTGTGTGCATGTGTGTGCGTATGTGTTTCTTCCAATTCACTTAAATCCCGCCATCGTGCCTCTGTGTGTACAATCTGGCATTTAGTTGTTAACAACGTATATACATGTTTTTGTGTGTGTGTGTGTGTGGGTCCAGAAGAAGTGACATTTCATTCCTCGGCCGCAGAGGAGGAAAAAAAAAGTCTGTTGCCATGGCAACGGCAAGTCACTACACGTTGAAGAAAAAGTGGTGGCGCACTGAAACAGCCTCCAGGGTGGGGACGGGAGCGTGTGGAGGTGGTGGTGGTGGTGGTGGTGGTGGGGGGGGGGGCGTGTCTGAAAAGGTCTCTGAAGACAGGGTTAATTGAGTGGACACACAATCAGAGACATGCACACACAGACACACACGGGATGCTTGTAACCTTTGTTTTCATTCACATTCATAAACCGTCTATCTCTAAACATGAGGGGTGATACAGAGGACAGACGCCACACACACACACACACAAGAACACACAGGAGACGATGCAATGCTTTGTCATCCATGCTCGTATGGCTGTCAGGTGGGAGTGTGGACACGCAAGCACAAAACAAAGACGCCATTTCTCCTCACCAGGTGATTCATAAGTCGTCCTGGTGAGATTCTGTTGGTTACGATCAAATCACAATAGCTGGTCTGAGATCAGACTGCTGTGTTCTAACTTATCATTATTCAAACTGTCAAGAAGAAAACATGAGGTGTTTGTAAGTTCACTGCCTTTTTAAATATGCAGAAACACTGTTAAAGTGAGCAGTGTGTCTGCTGCTGTAACACTCGGTCTGTAAGACTCTGATGAACAAAACAACATTTATCTGATGGATTCAATAATTGGATACATCACATAAAGCACTCTGCACCACAGGTGTTTTAATAATTGTTAATTAACTATCATTTATCTTAGATTTATCTTATCTTAGTGTAACATTAGATGTCTAGTCATCAGAGGAGGACGAAGGGAGGGAGGGGAGACAAGTGTGCAGGTCAGGAATGATAAAATGCTTTATAGTGTGTTATGATTATTTTTATAAAGCATTATGATCATTTATGAGTGTTATAACTATACACTTGTGTTTATATTATACAGTTCTATAACTGCATTATAACTCATTATGGTTATAATGTGTTACAGAGAGAGGCGTCAAATAAATTGTTATCGATAAAATAAACATGTGAATCAAAAGGAGGAAAATGAACTTCATCCTTGGAGATGCTAATGATACAGATGTTTTGTTTGCAAACTGATGACCACAGTCAGCTCATCTTGACTGTTTTCTGAAACGATCGCAGCACGATGGTGATGACTGTCATCAGCCTTAGCAGCAGTAGTTTACACCTTGATGGGTCATAAAGCTGAAATGCTGTCATAAAAAAAAACTCCCAGGAGACTCACTGAAATATTGAATTTTCTTTCTTGCAATCTCATGAGCGCGTTGTAAAAACATGTCACCCAGACATATGGAGATAAATTAACGTCTTTATTGTGCCAGATCCCATTAGATATAATCAACAACAACAACAAGTGTCTGCATGGTATTGTCAGAGCCGGGCAGACTGCACTTTTCACTCCAGAGCTGACACAGTGCGCTGGGGCATTTTCAGGCATGTTTTAAGGCTTTAGAGAATGTTGTCAGAAGTGTAAGCCGGTTAAAGTGTCTCGGCCACAGCTGAAGCTGAATACCCCCCCCCTCCCTTCATCTGCCTGAAGGGGCTTCAAACCACAGACTGGAGGTGACTCACAGCCAGCTGAACCCATGCAGCTCCCTGTGCTGACTGACAGCCAGACGGCCACTCAGTTTAATGGTGCATAACTTCATGCTTTCACTGGATCTCCTTCCTCTTCATTCCCACCCAGTTCTAATTCTGCATTTCCTTATTGCCTCTATTTATGATCATACCTTCTTCTCTAAAATAGACGCCTGCATGCCTTCTGCTGCTCTGTATTCCTTACATGGTGTGGAGCAAATACTATACTTACCTGCCAGGTGCTGAATCTTTTACGCCTCTGTGTGTAAGATAAAAGAGAAGTTGGGCTGATGAACTGAGCGTCAACCAGCCAGGAATAGTCGTGTATGTGTAAAGGTCAAAGGTCAGAGGTGGTAGAACATTTATTTTACATACAGTACGTGACGGATGTTCAATGTGCTCTGTATTGTGGCACAAGAAACGTTGTAATGTATCAGAGCCATAACAGTTAATGTGCAGGTCACAACTTGTCCATGAGAGTTGTTGGATTGTGTATTTGATGAGTTTGATGAGGGAAAGGCGAAAGCAGAGCTGATGTCTCTGCCCCGCCGATCTAAAAACAGCTTGCACCGACAATTAAAGCTAATGAACCTACTCCTAACACTATAGGGATTATGGCAATTGGCCAATTTCCCAAAATGTTGAACTATCCCTTTAAGAAAAATGCAGACTGATCAGTTTAATAGACGAGCTGCAAATACTCATAACACAAACAAATAAACGGACATGCTGTAAATAGCACAGGAGTGTTTCTGTGGTTCATCATGGTTTTGTGTCCCCAGGAAACATCCCCATTGTTGTTTGTATTACTTGCAGTGTGAGTGTCTGTATTTTGTTGTGTTGGGAGTATTTGCAGCATGTTGGTACCCTGGGGAGTTTTCTGGTAAACAGACAGAGAGACAATGTATGTTTACATGCAGCGTTATACATCAACACACAGGGGAATATTTTAAAACCATTTCCCATAGAGCTGCCTGTGGTAAAAAATATGACGAGTCTAACCTACAATGCTCAGTGCAGATTCTTCTGTGTCTGAACGCAGACAATATCAGCGGCTAATAGTTTGACAGCAGGTAACACAGAAGCAATTTAGTTTCAGATGGGCTGTAGTTTTGTAGGAGTGATGGCCAATCCTCCAGGGAGACATAGGAATAGGCTCCAATCTCTACATCCACCTCAGTCTCCATGGGAAACGGGTTTCTGAGTTGAGTTGGCAGTGTTCGCTTTCTCTCAAGTGGAAAAGCTGACTTCTCTCTCGCTGCTGTTTCTTCCCTTCAGGGTTTGTTGAGAACAATTCCAGCAAAGATGTGTGAACATGTCAGAAGTCGCTATAGATTCAGCACCAAAAACTTCATGCCCTCAGACTGCTCATCATTAAGGACTCATGACATTTAATAGTGCACCGGGCTTCCATTCACGTTAGCATAGCCGGTGTGATCCTTTCTTAGTTGTTGTCATGGCTACAACATGATGGACTCTCCAGGATGACCAGTGTTATCCACCTCCTAACGTGCTGTGACAGGCCTGTATAGACGTGTAAATTCAGGAGGGGGGAGGCAGGACCTGAACAGGAGCACAGAGCACACAGAGTGAACACTCCTCTGAGACCAGTGTGACAATAGGAGTGAAATATTTTCTTTAAAGCCGACCCGACATCGATGTTCTGCCAACTGGGAATAAGCACTCAACTTCACACAATACTGAAGTCTTCTGAAAGTTTCCCATTTTTGCTCTTGAATGTGATGTGTGTAAAATTGTAGAGAAGTCTGCTGAGTGTTCAGATGTGACTTGTGAAAATTAGGCATCTCTGTGAAGACTCTGAGAGTTTGCTCCAATTTCCATGGTTTCCTTTCCTATGTTAGACTCACTACAGTGAAAACCACTGGGTATGTGATAATGTCAAGTCAATGTCAAGAAATAAGAATTAATTGCGTCAAAATGTCTAGAAATAGCCAAGAAGGGGTGGTGTTTAGCTCAGTTGGTAGAGCACCTGCCCCATGTGTTGAGGCTATTATAGTCCTATAGTCCTCACTGCAGGCGGCCCCGGTTTGAATCCAGTGTCAAGTGGCCCTATACTGCATGTCATTCCCCCCTCTCTGCTTCCCATTTCCTGTCTCTCTCTCAACTGTCCTCTCAATTAAAGGCGAAAAAGCCCAAAAAATATACTTTAAAAAAAAAAAAGAAATAGCCAAAAAATAAAGATTGATTGCATAGAAATAGCCCAGAAATATGGGATATGAGAAAAATTCTGACCTTTCCCAAAAAATTCAAAGCATGAGAAGGATGTGTAATCTTTTGCCTTTATTAAAAACAAAATCGTCCATTATTTCTAGGCTATTTCTTGACATTATCATGTATTGATGGCCTGTAAATGAAAGGGTGTGAAACTGTTGCAGATTTTGATCTGGATCTTGATTCATCCTGGAGGAGTGAACGTAAATTGCATGTGTACCTTATTGTAAATTTCAGAGAACCATATTAATGAATGATGAATGTTCCCAAAGGTCATGTTGTTTATAGATTAGATTAGCCACAATGATCCAGAAGATCACACAATTTAGCACCAGTCTTAATTGTCCTTTCTGTCTCTCTGTCTTGGTCCAGAAGCGGTGAGGGGCATCCCGGTACCCGGTGGGATGAACGGGAGCGGTATGGGTGGGACGGTCCCCACCAGCCTCAGCGGGCAGCAGCTGGCCTCTGCCATCCCCTCACCCACCGCCGGCAAGACCTGGCGTAGCAAGTCCATGAACCTCAAGCACAGCGCCACCTCGTCCATGCTGGCCAGCCCCACGCACTCGCCCTCCACCACCCCCTCGCCCCAGGCCCCCGAAGGACACGGCGGCGACGGATCCAAAGTAGGCGGCACGGCGGTGGGCGGCGGACCCCAGAGGTCCATGCTGGAGAAGTTCCGCCTGATCAACCCGAGGTCGGCCTCGCGAGCATCGCCGTCCGTGGCGGAGATGGCTCTGCAGGAGGAGGACGACCTGTCGGAGTACGGCGAGGACGGACTGACGCCCACGGGCTCGGTGTGCAGCAGCGGCAGTAGCAGCGCTACGGCCAAGCAAATACCCACCAAGACCCAAGCTTCGTCCCTCGCAGCGCCCAGCAAGACTTCTTCTTCATCCCCCTCCTTCTCAAAAGCTTCCGCCAGCAGCGGCCGGTCCATGGCCGCATCCAAAGACAAGGAGGACAAAAGCAAGTCTGGGAAATCTTCAAAGGACGCCTCCCCACCCAAAGAAGATCGAGAGTCATACGCCGACTCCAACAAGAAGTCCTCCAAAATCGCCAGTCTCATCCCCAAGGGAGGGAAGCCGGCATCAGGAAAGAAAGACGGTGGCGTTTCCAGTGGCATCCCCAAACCGGGACTGAAGGCCCCTTCGACGTCAACAGCAAAGCCACAGAGTCAGAGCCAGACTCAGGGCCAGGCCGCCCTGAACAGCAGCGGCAACATGCGGGGAGGAGAGGGAGAGAGAGGCAAGATGACTAAAGGAGGGCAGGGAGGCAGCTTCTACATGCAGCGCTCGATGGCGGGCCCCGAGGGGAAACGGAGCAGCATGACCTCCTCCACCAGCACCTCGGCCCTGTCCGGGTCCACGGGGATGCTGGGAGGAGGAGGAGGAGGTGGTGGAGGAGGAGGAGGAGGAGCGCTGGGAGGGAACGGAGTGGTGCAACTTCCACAGCAACAGCAGCACAACCATCCCAACACTGCCACCGTGGCCCCCTTCATGTACAGGTGAGATGTGTGAGTGTGTGTGTGTGTGTGTGTGTGTGTGTGTGTGTGTGTGTGTGCTACCTTCCACAAGACACAAACTGAATGAGCTCATCTGTGTATTTCCATCTCTCTCCCACACACACCACCTCTCTACCAGTGCTGGGCATGTTACTTTGAAAAAGTAATGAATTATAGTTACTAGTTACTCACTCAGTATTCCTCCACAATGTGCTGCATCATGCCTCTTCCACACGCCGAGAGGCGGAGTGATACAGCGCATCGCAGAGCCTGCGTGTGTGGAGGAATACAGAGTGAGTTGGTTAGTGCAGTAGTTAGATAAACGGGGGTTAGAGAGGAAGAGTGAGTTGGTTAGTTCCAGAGAAACGGCTTTTTTCCAACTAGCTGATGATAATAAACGACAGTTAAGTTACATAGTGCAGTTTCAGCCGACGCCACCCAGCTCAGGCTGCGGCGGCAGCTCCATTCATCCTATTAACCATTTTTCTACCATTGCAATGAGTCTGGAAACATTATTTTAAGGCCGAAAAACTCTGCAATGTTACTTTAAACGGGTGTACAGTATTATTTTCTGATGGTAAATCTTGAGTCAAGTAACAAAGTTTTATTATTATTCTAATCACTGATTCATTACTTTCTCCAAAAAGTAAATAAGTTACTAAAGGTTACTGGCCCCTCTACTGTAACCCTCTAACCATGACCCTAGCCTCCCGTTTATCTGGAACTAACCAACGGTTCCAGATAAACGAGAGGTTAGGGTCTGCGACGCCTGTTGCAGAGGAATACTGAATGAGTTGGTTAGTTCCAAAAAACATCTATATAAAAAGGTGTATATAATGTACACTTTAATGGGTATTATTTTGTAGAGTAATGGCGCATTTTATTGTCAGTAACGATAACTTCTTTATAACAGGAGAAACAGTAACTTTTTTGATTACTCATTGCTGGAAAACATAGCGCTGTTAGTAATGTTGTTTATTCATAACGCCGGTATTCCCATCACTGCCTCCAACAGGTTCAAATACTGATCCTTTTTTCTCAAAGTGGTACCTGCACACAGTCAGACACACATGATTACAGTCGCTCACACAGCCCATGAAATGCTGGAGTCCTCCCAGTGATCACCTGGCACCCCCCGCCGTGCATCCTGCTCTTGCCTCCACATCTCTTCACAGTCATTACAGAAGAAATTAACATCCACTGCCTACTGCTTGCCAAAGCCTATTATTTAACTGTCTGGGTTTCATCTTTGATGTGAGGATCCAGACATCGGCAGCGTGCAGGAAGCCTTTACTCTGCTCTTCATTCAACTGGTGTTGTTTTGATGCATGCAGCTGCTGCACGCTGCACCCTGACGTTTACAGCCATCAGAGGTGCAGGAAGTGGGTAAATCTGCCTAGCAGGGCTGATTTTCTCTTAACGACAGCAGAGGTAATCCAGGATAGGAAAAAATGAGGGGACCGCCAAAATCTCTGGGATGCCTTTGTGCTGCTAGAGAAAGAGAGTTAGGAATCCCATTAAACAAGGCTTAATCCTTCACCCCTTCTCTCCCTCTCTCTCTCTCCACCACCTCCTCCGTTGTGCACAGTCAGCTCTGCAACATTCAGCAGCGCCTCTTGTGAGAGTTAGCGTTACTTTAATCCCACACATTTAGCAAGTTAAAACTGTTGCGGGTGTCATTGCTGGGCAGATAGTGAGTGATAGCTGCTTACATACCCTTTTTTAGAAAAAGGGTCCTATGTTCCCCGCTTTTTCCAATAAGGACCTGAGGAACATGCAATTGTTGGTCCCATACCTGGAAGTGGAGTTGTGACTTTGCAGATTTTTGCCTATTTTTGAGCGAGAAGTGAAATTGTCCTATTGGTTGGGTTTAGGGAATGAAAAAAGGAGTTGGTTAAATTTCGTAAAAAGACCAGGTAGAGGCTAGACATCAGAGAGCCCATCAACCAGCAACAGCAGGGCATACCCTTTTTTTAGAAAAAGAGTGACCTGTGAAAATATGACCCTTCTTGGGAAAAACAAGGGAACATACAGTATGACCCTTTTTCAAAAAGAGAGTTCTAGGTATGCTCCCCCTTTTCTGCATGTGTCTAGATTCTTCCCTTGGAGCATATTTCTGCAGCTTCCATCTTTGTCTGCCTCTCCTCCTGCTGGAAACCCCCCCCCCCCCCAGCTCCAGGCCTCACCCACAGCCGTCGGCGTGCTGACAGGAAGCGTAAAGGCCTCCTGCTGCGCTGCCATTTATCATTGTTTTCAGCCCAATTAGGCATCTTTCTCTTGTTTGGTTTCTCTCTCTTCCACCCACTTTAAGCTGTTGTCTCTGCCAAGCTGAACAGACCAGTGTGCTTATAGGACTTTGCTGCAGTTAGAGTGCGGGATCGATTCGGGCCCCCGCCCCACAACCAGTGCCCTCTGTGTCCTCCTCTGCTCCACTATTCCAACCAAACTGTGTAACCTGAGTTCTGTTATTCCATGTTAATTGATTTCCCCAAACTGCATGTCCCACAGATCTCCCGTCAATCAAACAGAGGGGGTGGCACTGTGGCATCCACCGCCTTAGATTATCTGTTAATAGAAATAGTTTCACAGAATTGCCACAGCTTGAATCACAGTTCATTATGCAGCCAGCAGCAGAGCAGACACATGACAAACAGCTGCCTGTCCCTTCCCAAGCAGCACAATCAATTTATAGCAAATAATAATTTGTTATTGTAGCAGTCAAATTGTCAAATTTTCCCCAGATATCTGCTTTCTTACTCTGGGTCTAAATTGTGACGTGCAGCACAGGCTGTGAATATCTCTGTCTGTCTCTGTGAACCTCCGAGGTGAGTGAAGCAGAGGAAGAAAAAAAAAAAAAAGCTTATTCACACGAGCTGAAGTCACAGACTGATGCTGCTGTCGCAATTGGAGGCCAATTTTTATCTACAGCTCTGCAGGTGGTGGCACCGGTCCCTAATGTGTGTGTGTGTGTGTGTGTGTGTGTGTCTGTTTCATACAGAGGAGGGAATGTGTAATGTGCTCAGATTTGTCTGTTTTTGTGTACACAAGTTTTACTGTGTATATCATGATTTCTATGCACCTGTGATTAGCTTGCACGCTTTTCTTGATCTGCATGTGTACCTTATTGTGTTTGTATGCGTTTATCTCTGAGTTTTTCTTCATGCATGGATCCATGTTTTCCTGTCAGTGTGTGTGTGGCTGTGTTATCTCATGAAGTGAACTGGACTCTATCCCTGTTCCTTCAGATGAACAAACAAACAAACGGAGCGGCGTGATGCAGTTTAAGCTTGAGGAAGAGAGACAGATGCACACAGACACATGTTTCACACAGACCCCTCCCTCCTCTTGAGAGCTGTCGGCACATTAGACACAAACATCTTTTAGTTATTGATCTTTTACCACCACTGTATCCACTCCACACAACATAAAACGTATCTATGTGATATTAAATGTTTAAGTTGTTTCATACTTTACAGCAACAATTTAAAGAATGAATTCTTAACAAATCCATAAGATATAGATTTATATAATACAGGACATATATGTTTTTTTAATAAACCAACTTAAACTGCACTGCTGAACCAATTACAGCCTCATAAAAAGAAATTCAATGCTTCATACAGTATGTCACAAACCTAAAGAACCAATCCTGTCAACTTGTAGCGACAGGGGGCGGGGCTAAATCAATATGAAACATTGTCAGTACAAAGAGCAGCACAACCACTCACAATATGAGTATAAAATCTTTTCATAAACTGATAATTAGGGTTTTCTGCCATTTATTTAGAATCTGTCAAATCAAACAAAACCTTGCTGCACTGACTGTCAGTGAACAAATGCAGCGTCAATAAAAGCTCTTGTAGCTGAATGTGTATCCTGGCTTGTGTAAGCTATTCCATCCTGTCTTTATAACCGCTGTGCATTATTTTTCTCCTTGTGCCCTCAGGACATTCTCAGAAAATGACTGCAGCATGGTGGCCCCGGCCGACCCCTGCCTCAGCCCCACCAAGGGAGAGCTGGTCTACAGCAAGACAGCCAAACAGTGCCTGGAGGAGATATCAGGTACATTAGGTCTACACACACGCTGCGGGTGCTCCGCGCCGGTGATATTTCTCCATGTGGGTGTCTGAATGTGCACATGCCTCTGCGCATTAACATTTTGTCTTTTGGAGTATTAGTAATGCAAGGATTTAACCCTCATCTTCTGTGCGGCATCTATATTTATTTAACCCCGACCTCACTGCTGCTGCTGCAGCGCTGCTTCAGATGTGAGCTGTGATAGATGATGGATCAGAACGGGCTGCTGCCGTGTCAGAGGAGGAGAGTTGAAGAGTGCCCGAGGATAGGATATTTTGAAGGCTACTGTTGTGCAGCTGTGGTAAGAGAGGTGTATCCATGCCAATGCGAGTCTGTCTGTGTTTACTGGGGGGATCCCTGCCCCCCCACATGTGCTGGTTTCATGCAGCGGAGGGAAAAGGTCAGCGCTGACAGCTGGACACAGGGAGCATCTGCGTCTCTTGTTTACACGTCTGCAGGCAGCCATCATCTGCTCCAATCCCCTTTTTGTGTACCTCATATACAGTACATGTTTAATCCCATTCAAGTATTACTGTCACAACACCCACACGACTGAAAAGAGCCGTTTAAATTTAGACCCAGTGTTTGTTTGAGAAGAAGACAGACTGCAGATGTCTTCATTGTCCTTTAATTACAGTCAGTGGACATGTGAGCGACCGGTCGGGACCTTCAGACCACTCACTTAAAGGATAAGAGGTTAAAGCAGGCAACGCACCATCAAAACATACTCCACTGGCTCACACAAATCCTATTGTTGTTGGATTTTACCAGCTGCAGATGAAGACTTCACTGTCACAGCTCCGTGCAAATTCTTTTACAGTCCTCAACTCTGTGTTGCTTAAAATTCATCACTCAACGCCTGTGGTAGAAAATGGTTGTTTGTTTAACCTACTAATTCTTCTGGCAGCGATCTCGTCTCCGCGGCTCTTTGAAACTTTTCCGAAATGATTTGGATTTTATATCTCAGTGGGTATCTTAATTTGGAAGGAAACTCCCTCTTTCTTTCCTCCCAGTAACAGAAATAATAGAGGTCAGGCGAGCACACAGCAAGCTCGATGAAGCGTGAGACGTCAAGTTCAAAGTGAAGCCACAAAGCCTCAAAGACCCAGTGCTCACAAACAACAGTGCGTGATTACAGGTTTAGGGGATGTCAGGTCATCAGTGACATTCCAGACATTTTGCTCTGGCCGTGGCTTTTCCAGAGCCCGTCATTTGACGGACAAAATTAGACTACACTGCGGACCATTCCCTTTGTTTGGGGTCCATCTCAAACACTTGCTTTTTTGTTGTTACACGTTTCATGGTCATTTCACATCCTCAGGTTTTTTCCAGCTCGTTCACCAGAGAGGGGCAGAAATGAGGAAATCCGTGCATATGAGCGCCACAGATACCACATGACTGGGCTGCTCACTTTACATATATGAACTGAACCTTTGTCAGTAGTGACATTAGCAGCAAAACCTTCACGCAAGCTTGAGTTGAGCATAGTCTGGATGTGAAGTAATCGGCTTTATTTAGTCTTTCTATATGTTAACACATGGAAAAGTTAAATGTTATTCACCCATTCTCTGATAAAATGATGTTAAGAATAATGAAATACAGTATTTTGATATATTTTTAGTCCTGAAGTCACATCACATGTTGCAATGGCTGAAGCTCTGAAGAATGTTGTTGTTGTTGCTATTGGCCAATAACTGTAGTTGGGCGTGTCGTTGTAGTTTTTATCATATATAGGCTATATAAGTGTAACGGAGGTCCGCAGGTATAGTCACAGTCATGAGGAACCAGTGAGGAGAAGTGACGGCATGTGGCGGTTAGTGGTACTGAAGTTAAACTCATTTGCCCATAAAGGACGTGCTGACCCACTTGCTAAGTGGTCATTGACCTCCTGGCGAAACAGTTAGCATTGTCACCCACAGTGCGGGCGACATGGGTTCGAAACCCGCTCAGGGTAGGCCACAGAACAACATGGGTCACATAGGTTTATACATAACATGTTTTATAATGGGTTCACACGTTGAGTTCAGTTGTTTGCCAGCTTTGTTAGCCTGTAGCTAAAAGTTAAATGTTTGTAAATCTGGAGGAGCAAAGGTTTAAATGTGTGTAGGATCACTGATGAGAAGCTGGATTACAGTGAATGGGATCTTTAGTGAAACACCAGCCACATCATTAACAGCTATTTATACTTGGCTGAGCATCTCTGTCAGCATCACTGTTCTGATTTGTCAGTGGACTGCTGTTTGTGTTATAAATGTTCATGCACCAACAGTTAATGGAGTTTATTGGAAAAAGTGAATCAGGTCATAGATTAATAATTGGGATAATAATAATGATGCATTTTATGTGATGAAATGGGATCAATTTCAATTTCATAATCAGTTAAGTGTGGTAGACATTATTTATAAGTAACTCTGAACCGCACCTGTTTTGAATCACTCATCGAGAGTCGAAATCTTGATTAAACAGTTGCAAATTCCTTATAAGTCATTCACAATGTGATCACAAGATTAGGATCACCTTAATTGTGGTTTCTGAGGCAACCGCTTCCAGTATCTTAACCAGGATTTAAAAAAAAAACGTTCGGAAGACAGCTGTGACTAATAGTGACGGAGCTAATAACGCCCGCACTGATTGATGGGAATACGTCGACCGCGGTCTCATTGTTGATCCACGATAAGCTGCGGGGCTCGCTGTTTTCACTCCTCAAGATAGCATTTAATTAAGCGAGGCGGCCGGCGCGGTGCAGCCGGGGCTGGAGCTCACAGGTACTGTCCAAACAACTCACTGTCACACTGTGAGGGAGAGACAGAGAGGGCGAAGGATAGTGTGAGGGAGGAAAGATAAGGGCTCAGAAGAGCAGAGAGCTGCACAGAAAGTAAGAGAATGAAAGGGATTAAGAGAAAGAGAGGATGATAAACACAGAGAAGGAGGGTTGAGAGAGAGGGAGAGGGAGAGAGAGAGAGCACTGCAGGCTGCATGCTGGAGTGAACAGGCAGACGGAGAGCTGTGTGAGCCCGGTTGCCGGCTTCACCACCCGTTCATTTTTTTCCGCTGCGAGGAGAGAGGGACCGTCAGCGAGTCAGAGGGGAGGCAGGAGGAATGTGGCAGAGAGGTGGTAATTAAAGAAGAGACAGAAGGTGGAGGGAGGGAGATAAGAGTGAATGAAAAGAGACTGCTGCCGTTTAATAAGAGAAGAGTGAGCGCAGAGAAGAGAAGGAGAGAGCGCCGGTGAGGGAAACAGGAGATGGAGCGGCTCGTTCATCCACGCCCCTGACTGTGGTGAAGCTACAGAGAGGAGCACAAGAAGACGGAGAGACAGCATGACAAGTGGAGGAGTGGAGCGGATGAGTGTCAGCGCGTGGCTCGGTGTGACCATGAGTATGGGCTGCCTCGAGGATGGATCTGGATTCTACCTTCATGCCTGAGAGGGAGGGTTTCTCTCTGCTCTTCACCCTGCGCTCGCTCTCCCTCCAACCCTCTGAAGCCTGGACCTCAGTCAGGAGGCGTGGGACGCGGGGACACATCTCCGCGCCTCCTCCGTCCTCCGCTTTCTCCGTCCCCGCAGCGACAGTGCGGCCAAGATGTGAAACGGAGAGCCGGGCACAGGTAGATCCACTTGAGCGCATAGTTTCAGTCGGCGAGGTACAGAGGTAAGCTGAGGAAAAAAAGGGAGGGGAGCGGCGAGCAGAGATGAAGAGAGGAGCAGAGTTCTCGGTGTACCAGGGAGGCAGCCCGGCCCGGCGGCCTCCCCAGCCTCTCCCCGACAACCTCAACCTGCGGATCAAGCAGCGCTCGCTGACCAACCTGACCCTGCTCAGCGACGGCGAGCAGCAAGTCTACTCCTTCGAGCTCGGCGAGCCGCCGTCTCGTCTCTCCCAGCCTCAGAACTCTTCGTCCTACTCGTCCTCGGTGCAGCGGCCGGGGGGCAGCCTCCAGGGAAGCCCCAGGAAGGAAGCCGTCACCAGGGGCGGAGGCGTCCGGGGCACCAGAACCCGATCCCTGTCGCTCTCCCTCACCAAGGTGCTCTCTCAGTCCGAACACTCCCTCATCCCGGTCCCCTGGAGGAGCACGGCGGCTGCGGCGGCGGCGGGGGGCGGGCGGCCGCAGCGGGCGTCGTACGGCGGCCACCCGCGGGCCGAGCCCCAGAGGAAGTCCAGGGAGGAGGCGGGGACGGACGAGGAGGGCAGCAGCGGGCGATCGGACGAGGAGCCGGCGTCGGCGGCGGGGAGGGGCGGCGCCAAGAAGAAGGGAGACAGGGAGAACGACGGCGGGTACTGGGCGGAGGAGGAGGTGTCGGGGGGAGGTCCTCGGGAGGGCACGGCTCAGCTGGATAAGGAGGTGATCCTCACCATGCTGGGCGACCTGACGCAGGTGCTGCACACGCAACCTCGCCCACGTAAGTCCATTCAGTCTCCGCCACCTCCGGGGAAGTGGTCGTGAATGTGGGATGTGATTCACAGGGATGACAGTAAGGATGTGTGGCAGCAGCATGAAGTGGAAACATTGCACAGGAAGTGAAAGAAGCCGTGTTCATGTTAAATGACTAAGTTTTAGTTGGAATGAGCAAAGTGAAGCAGAATAGGAGGACGTCACGTCTTCAATAAGCTGGTTCTTTTCTTAATCCTCATGATGGGGAAGCCTGGTTCTCACAGAACACTATTAGCATTTTAACAGCCTGTTTAAGAAAACTGCAAGACCTGGGCAGGGCTGAGTGAACACACACACACACACACACACCTCACCTCACCCATGAATGCTGTAAATCCATCCTCGCACTCGCAGGCAGTTTTTAAACTCACACACAGATATCTCACACATACACATACATCGTGTTTGTCAGTGGGAGCGCTGCCTCTGTCAGTGCGTTAATGAGGCGCTCTGCTCCGTGCGGCGCCGAGCGATACGCCGTGAATAACCAACGTACAGTACAGGTACGGCGCCGTACCCCTCGACAGTGGCTTTAATAGCTTGATGTAAAATCTCCCAGTGTACGATGCGCTTTGTGCAGCATCCATGCACAAACCTGGCTTTGATGTCACAGGAGAGGAAACGTGGGGTGGGGTGGGACGGTGGGGGGGGCGTTTGGTTGATAAGACGGTTTTTTGCATAGTTGTGACAGCAGAGACGATTACAGTGACTCCACAGATAAAGCAAAGTGAAAATGCACAGCGCAGCGGGGTGAGCTAAGGCGATGAGCAGATGATCGCTGATTTCCTCCGAGGCATGATGCAGCACAAAACAGAAAAAAACCTTGAGATGTAGATGATGGAAAATCAACACCCACTCCACCAAAAACAAAACAAAAAAAAAAGAAAACAGCTTTTAGTACCACCGGCACCGCCCTCACAGCCGCTGAATCACACGGCCGACGTGATCAATATCTTATTATTAAACCCTTGATTGTGTGTGGAGGCTCATCCCGTGCCATGTGTGCAAACAGGTGATTTTCATTCCATCAGTGAGCAAAC
Organism: Decapterus maruadsi; assembly: GCA_030347415.2. Lineage (NCBI taxonomy): Eukaryota > Metazoa > Chordata > Actinopteri > Carangiformes > Carangidae > Decapterus > Decapterus maruadsi. The sequence goes on along the minus strand of CM064889.1, from coordinate 2,554,489 downwards.
AGTCTGAAACAAGTGTTTGCACTGGAGATCAGTGCCTTATTAAATACAGGTTTGTGTCAATATAGAAATAACTAGAACATGTTCCTTTTGACACATAGTGCCCAAATTGCAATGGTCCAGGGGTAATTGGATGTGTCTGGGGGCATTTGTGTGTTATTTCACTGCTGAGGTGGGGGGCGTCTGTCAATATGAGGAAGCATGAGTCAAGAAGCAGCCATGGTGCAAAAACTCAACCAGATATCAGAGATAATTGGTTTTCCAAAGTCAACAGTCGGTAAGAATATTCTTCATGGCGTGGACACATGTCTCGTTGTCTGTGATCAAAAGAAGGGGATTCACCACAAGATGCAAACCACTGGTAAGACTGAATAATCAGGAGGAGGGATCAGAGATCTCTAAACTGTGGACCATATTTTATCATCTCTAGCACCAGAAAAACCAACAAGAGGTGGAATATTCTTTACTGGCCAAGTTAGTCTGTACACCTCCATGTGGGTGTTGGAGAGTCCAGAGAGTCAAGAAACCACCTCCATCCACAGCTTCTCCACCCTCTCTCTGCTCTGGTTTCTGCTTTTCGCCACCACATGTAACGGTCACTCATATTAACAAGCTCTCTGTGCTTTAGCAGAGCTGTAAAACTCAACTCTATATAGACACAATCTCTCTGTGAGTGTGTGTTGGTGTCCTTGTTGAGAGCTGCCACAGTGATTGACAGCCAGAGCTTCATTAAGGCAGATCTGCGACAAACCGCTACAAGGCTACAGCTCGTATACTGTGTTCTACTCCGTGTAGTGCTGTTGTTTTTTTCTCTGTGTGCATATTTGGGTTGGCATACATTTGAGCGCGTTTATGTGTATTAGAATTAGATGAGTGGGATGGCACCCTAATAGTATTCAGCTGGAGCACGGGGAGCATCAGTACCAGCTAACATGCATTATTGAAAGGAAGGGGGGGAGAGAGTGAGCTGGCACCAAAGCACCCACTGGTACACTGTGTGTGTGTGTTTGAGTTTGTGCTCGGTTGTGTGTAGAAGTATGTCAGCCCCAAACTGCAGTCAATGCTGCAGTCAAGCGGCATTGTTCTACCCATACACATTTGATATGGGTATATGTGTGTGTTTGTGTTTTTTAATGGTTGTGTGAACACATTTTAGTCGATCATGAGGACAGAGGTTGTGTGGACCTTTGTGGACGGTCCTCACAACTTCAAAGGGTTAAGTGTTAAGACTTGGCGCCAGTGTCAGAGTCAGACCGTCAGTCCCTGTTCAGACCTCATATTAACATGTGTCTCCAGTGAGCTGATGACAGTGTCTGTCCACACCTGCTTTAAAGTCACTTGTGGTTTGATCTCACTTCCTGGCTTTTTATGCACATAAACAGGAAGCCTAACGTTATGTGTTGCTTTTAGCCAACGCAGATGACAGATGGGTCCGTTGTCAAAGTGTTTGTGTTTGTGCGTTTTACCCATTTGATGTAGTTAAAGGTGTTAGCTACAAATTTAATTCCTCCCAGCCAGTAGGTGTCGCACTCACACTCGCCCACGCTTTCTCCAACCTTACTGGTTGCCAAATGGGGCGGCTAGTAGCTAAAGCTAAGCTAACCGTATTTAATGATCATCACCTCCAGTGTTGACAGCAGACTAGAAACACATCTGAATCATTTCACACTAACTCACCTATATACTATTTTTTTTAATCTGTAAAATTAATACTTTTATTCTGCTCACCATAACCAGATGTAAATAGTTTTGGACCCTTCAAAATTTATAAAACAATTATTTATATACTTTTTTTTTTTTATCTGTAAAATTAATACTTTCATTCTGCTCACCTCTAGACGTTCTGTGGATGTAGGCTAGCTATTATTTTTGAAAATTGAATCGTATTGATGAAAAAGTTGTAGCTATAACTTTAAAGTATTTTGGGTCTGTAATGGAACAGTCTACTGTGTGAGAGGACGTCACTGCAGTTGGTCTTTAATGTTAAGGACATGCTAAAAGAATGAGTCCACATGTGATCCAGATCAACTCTGAGTCTGCTCTGAGTGAGCAGATCTCAAATGTGTCCCCAATGTGTCCTGGGTGTGTTTCGACTTAAAGGCGGACCACTTGTGATGAGATCACTCAAGATGTATGGTGATGCATCTGAAGGGTCTTGGTTGTGGTTCCTGAAGGGCTGGAGAATGGAGTCAAAGGTTGAGTCCCATGCAGTTCAGGGACGTCCTCCTTCAGAGGAGACGTGCTACAAGGGTGTGGTCCCTCCCCATAGTTGTAGACTCTGAAGATGCTGTGTCCACCATTACTGCTACACCTATTGCTATGACAACCAACAACTAACTTTTAATGATAAAAACATAGCTACCTGATGGTGTTCTTTGCTGTTATTTTCATTGTCAGTATGCAATCAGTCTTCAGATATGTTGAGCTTTGGATCCACCTGTTGCAGTCCTTGTTGCTCAGGAACAGAAGGACAAATTTGATCCTAACGGTCCTAACCTGTTTAAATGGAACAGTCCGTCTGCACCGCTGTGATGTAACCAGTCTTCAAATGCAGCCTCCGGGGGATGTGGTCCATGAACGAGGAGTGTCCTCACAACTAATGAAAGACCAATATGTTTGTGTGTGTGTGTGTGTGTGTGTGTGTATCAGTACCTTCCGTTCTCCGCTGCCCTTTTCAAACCCCACCTCCCCCCACTGGCCTGCTTTCAGTTTGGCTGCTTCACAGCATGACTGGGCCAAAAGCTGGACTGCATCTTGAATGTGAATGAACGCTTTGACTCTTCACCTCTGTGGTGTTGGAGAGCGAAGCAGAAACATGTGTATACATTGCCAGTACATCAGAATATTATGTTACCATTCGTACGGCCACTGCCTTTTTAATACTCAGAACTCTCCAATGTATGTGTGTGTGTGCAGTGTGCTGTGCAGTGTGCTGGTTTGCTTATGGGCTGCAGTTATGTGTTGTCTACTATTCTACAGTGCAGCTGACACCTCTGCACTGCAGTGAACGGCTCACACATAAATGAAGTGACCCGCCTCAGACTGCTTCATCACACTCTGGGGCCAAATCTCCTCATGTCGCTTTATAATGGGCCTGTAATTGGATCTTTCTGGAAGGGGCCCCGGTGAGAGGAGGAGAGGAGACATCAGGAGAGGAAGAAGAGAAAGAACAGAAGCACAGGAACTACAATAACAGCGATGCTTTTGAGTGTGCGATACCAGAGATCCAACTCTCATTAAATTCATGAGCTGGGTTTCCCTTTCATATAGCGCTGCAAGAACACTGACTATAACGCATCACTCGCAGCTTCAAAGGAGTCTCCATCCCTCATGATTGTTTCACATGAGCTCCATGCGGGCCACAGAAGCCTCTGTCACCACGACAGCACATCTGCCTTCTAACCTCATCGATTTCTAATTAATGCCCAGAAAGTGGACATCTGATCTGGGGTCATAAGCTAAGAACATGTGGAACCTGCTGTCTGCTTGCTCTGCAAAGACCAAACCTGACCTCAATTATACCAGGACGCTCTTTACCCCTGCCAGGTCACCACCCAGGGCAGTACAGTATAATTGAGGTCGAGTCTTGACTTCATTTTGAAAAAAAGGTTTTCCAAACACCAATACTGTATTGTTCAGGTGACGTTGTTAACTCTGCTGAACCTTGTAATTGATGGCAGAGGAAAAACTAAAGAATTCAATCTATTCTCTGACTGTTTCTGCTTCCACATGATGCTTATTTTTTTACAGCTTATCTAAGGGCCGAGGGTCCCAGAGCTTTTTCACTGAGGCAGTTGTAGAGAATGATAATAAGGCTGAGCTGTCCCCGTGCTCTCTGACTCATTGATTTAACCCATATTTAACAAGATGTCTCTCCAGGAGCAACGCGGCCATGACAGCTGTGTTAGCCATAAAAATCACAGCGTGTAAAACATTTTCAAGCACAAACCACAATTAATTATAAACAGGTAAAAGACCTGGTCCAGTACAGCCGGGGGGAGGGATTCCCCTTTCAGTGTCAGTGTCACCAAGGTGGTTTTCTGCACATTTATCATACCCTGTAAACCCAGTGACTCTAACAATGTGTGTTGTTACACAGCGTGTATGAACAGAGGGAGATGGGCGTCATTGTGCAAGATCAGCTGCATCCTGCAGTGTCATGGTAGCTGGTGGTGTTCTGTTCAAATGAAGTGTAGTCTGTGCATGTTTGCTAGAACTGGCCGAAGGTCAGCGCTGAGACTGACTTCTAGTTAAGTCTAGTTTATTAAGGGGACAGTGTGCAATGACATTAATCATTTGCAGGAAATGAGGAGATGATTGCACCAGATTTAGCTCATAGCTAATTTCCATCTGCAGGCCCAACATGGAATACACAGAAGACACAGACCACAAACTAAAATATAAGGGAAAACCTGATACATAAAATGACACAAATAGACAAAGTCAAGTGCAATGCATTTGAGAAAGGTGTACACTACCCAATATGGTCAGCCTAAAGAGTCAGCTACATGATACAAAATACAATAAAACATTTTAAAATGCCCTAGTTCCTATTGCAAAAGATCTTAGAATAAGTCCTTAAATTTAATGCATTAAAGGAGACGTATCATGCCCCTTTTCCACAAATCGAAATAGTTCCCAGATGTCTTAAAGACATGTCTGTGACATACTTCGGTCAAAATACCCCAAGAATCAAACATCACAGCTCTTTTCATCCTCTCTAAACAGCCCTGTTCAGAACGGCTGGTTTCAGAGCCTGTCCCTTTAAATGCTAATGAACCACTGCTTGCCCCGCCCTGCCCCTTCTACTGGTACCAGGTAGGGATGGTATTATCCAAATTTGAAAACTAGTTGCATCATTGCCAGACAACTGAGGGATCAGCTCACATTTTGGAGGCCATAAGGCAAGCCAAACATCCAAATATAAAGAGCCTTCAAAAAGTGATATTTCCATAATGCAGTATGTCCCCTTTAAGAGACTGAGTTACAAGTGTCCTCCTACTTTTACTTCCTTAGTCATCCAGGGAAACTTTAACTCCACACTGACCTGCTTCTTATTCCTGCACAGGAACACCTGAACCATTTCTCTCCTCCCTTCACTGAGTTGAATCACTGGGGGGTCTTCAACCTACTACTGCTCCCCATTCTCCATTCGCCCCAGTCACTGTAATCTGTGCTGGAGTGACAGAGCCTGGCTTCTCACGCTCATCTTATCCCCACGGTGCATTGTGCAGGGTCTGCCGGCTCATCCACCTCCACACAGAGACAGTTTTATTCTGAAAGCTCCTTCACACTGGAAATCAGCGTGACTGGCATCCATTCGATGTCTCATGCCACTTGTTAATTACCCATTCTGCGGTTTCCGCCCGCAGATATGGGCTAGCTTGACGAGCTAACAGAGAGGCTTAATTGGAGCAGACAAGCAGATACTTTTTGGTGTGTGTGCCCACAGCTCACGGTCCTGAAATGCTGCCCAGCCCCGCGCCTATTAGCAGCGCTCCTTCACAGCCAGCCTAATGCCTCAGTAAAACCAGCGCCTCTGAGAAGAACATAAAACATATGAGGTGTTCCGGCGGCAGCTGCAGGGGGCAGGGTAGACGGCGTCGGGGCTGAGGAGGCAGAGCTTTCCGACGTGGCTGACAGAGAGACACAGGAGCTCTGACAGAGTTTGCTTTTTGCAGGAGCAACCGTGCTCTGAGCAGACTGACGGAGCGCGCGGTGCCACGGCACGACATTTCTGCACCGGCCCCAAGGAAAAATGTCAATACTGTGTAAAATAAAGTAGCTACTTTTCAGAGTAAAAGAAGTGCGTGTGGTGCAGCCTGACAAGCTGATTTATCGTACAGCTTGTAAATCGTCTGAATGGGATGTTGGGACGTGCACCCATGTGGGCTGTCGTCGTGATCGCTCATCATTCTGTTCCCCCTCCTCAGACGTTCAGTGACGCCCAAGTGAAATACTATATGTCAGATGTACTCACCGCGTCTTGGTTTTGCGTGGAACTGGGATGCTCGGCGTGTGTGTCGCTCAAACATGTCAGTAAATCGTATGAAATGTGTGTCCACAGGAGAGGACCCTGAGACGAGACGCATGAGGACGGTGAAGAACATCGCGGACCTGCGGCAGAACCTGGAAGAAACCATGTCCAGTCTGCGGGGGACACAGATCAGCCACAGGTGAGAACACAGATGGTTCTGTCATGACTCTTAAACAGCGGTTTCCTGATGGAGATGCAACAGAACGGTTGCTTCCCATTCATATATTCCTCTCACACACTCTCAGCCCTGGATTCAATCCACCGACCCTCCAGTTCTAACCTCACTACACTGTCGAGGCCAGAGCTACAGCACACATCACTCCTACATAGCGCCACAGCATCCTTGTTCCTCCAGCCAGACTGGTGTAATCTGCTTTCACAGTACTACGTTATGTTCAGAGTCAAGACTCAAGTGCCTCTAGTTACAAAAATATGTATTCTAAAACTACTTTTGAAATTTAACACGAAGTCAATGTCAGACAACAGGCAGTCAGGATCTTTTGTATGATGTCCTGCTGTTTCCATCTGCTCCTGACATAGTTTACTTATTATTTACACTGACTTTAGATCAGTAATAAAGTGTGAATTGGTCTTAACATAACTGTAACTCCTCTAAAAAATTAACCAATGGTGTTTGTTTTTTTTATGAAGGGGGCGATGTGACGATGTTAACATCAAAGTGAAGAAATACATTATCCTCACCCTGAGTTTATATCTACTGTATAAACATCAGTGGTGGACAGTAAATTTACTTGAGTACTGTACTTAAGCACATATCCAGAGGATTTGTACTTTACTTGAGTATTAGGTTTCTTTGGTATTTATTACTCTTACTTAAATATATTTCTAAGACAAATAATTTTACTTTTACTCAAGTTAATTAGGAAGGCTAAAAAGTACTTGTTACTTTCAGGTCTGCTCTTTTTTTTTTTCTAAAATACTATTGGACACAAAATACTATTGGACACACAGTGCAGGTGGTTTCCAAGAGTTAATTCTCAGAAACAAGAGGTCCTTAAATTAATTTAGAAAAAAATATAGTAATTCATTGATGTGAAAAATAAGAAATGTACTCTTACTCTTACTTTTACTTAAAATACATTTAAAAGCATCTACCTTTGGATACTTAAGTACCTTTAAAAGCAAGTACTTTTTTACTCTTACTCGAGTGACATGTGGACTGAGCTACGTACAGTAGTATTTGTACTGTTACCCAAGTACTGGGGTCAAGCACTGTCCATCTCTGATAAACATCTATTGTTAACTAACTTGCCTCTGTCAGAGGAATATGAGATCACACATGTTCAATGAGAGCAGATGAGGAACACTCAGTAAGCCAAAGTCAATTAAAGACACAAATTGTATCAGTTTGTAGTTCAAATAACCAGTTGTCTGTCTGCACACTGAGCTGTATGAATGTGTGTGTAAAAGGGTGAATGTGACGAAACAGTGTAAAGCACTTTGGGTTGTCCAAGTGACTAGAAAAGCGCAATAAGTGCAAGTCCTTTTACCATTTGTGTCACATCTGAAGGGATGTAATTAAGCTCTTGAGGTATTGTAGTCACAAAGCCAAAGTCATCATTTCTGAGGTCACCATTTGACCTCTAACTTGTTGCCATCACAACCAAGTCAGTTCATCCTTTGTGTGAAGCTGAGTGTAATATCTGGATGGAATTTCTTCAAATTTGTATATATTGCATTCTCAAGACCAAACCTGTGGTCTTGTTTTTTTTTCTTTTTCAAATCTGAAGAAGCCCACTCATGATGTTCCAGAGACAGTGTCCAGACAACCTGAAAACACTCTGCCCCCTAGACATAGTAAACATCCCATCCATCAGCAGGGACAAACAAATACAGATAAAGACTTGGTGAAGAAAATGTAGCAATGGAGGGGAGGATGCATTTGACTGCAACAACCAGAGTCAGGGTTTCTCTGCACTGACGTAATGCATGGCTAATGTGCAACTTCAGAAACGTGTCGTAGCCACAATAAAAGACACACATGTCACGACTGAACCACTGAAAATAAAAGAAAAAAAGCTTCCTTTGTGATCACAGTCAGCACCAATTGTCCAACACAGCCTCCTCGTGCGTCTGCTGTCCTTGGCAACCGAAAGCGGTTCTGATTTTGAAAATGTCTCGCTCGCCCCACACAGTTTATCTCACTGATCCAACAGGGAGATACGTCTGCAAGTATTAATGATGTTCCCTCCATCACCGCGCCGCCCTCTCCTCCGCGTTTCCCTGGATTTAATTAAAAGCAGGCGTCACCTCGCTCACCAGCTGGCGCACATGTGATGACATTCAGGAGCTGATGGACAACCGGCACCTTAAAGGACTGTCCCATCTGTGAGCCATGGGCGACGCGCACCATCCAACATCAGACGGAGGAGCGGAGACTCGGGCGAAGACGAAATGATAACCATTGGTTTATGTCAGCTCCCCGGGCCAACACTCCCCTGCTCCTCTCCCTCCTATTATTTTGTGTGTTTTTGCCCCATGTGTGGAGGAAGATGGTGGCCAGGCTGCCGACAGCCATGACAGATGGCAGTCTGCGAGTGTGTGTTTGTTTTCTATTTCTTGCTCTTTTATTTATTTATTTATTTTCCCCTCAGAGGAGTCTGAGCGAGGCACAATCAATACCCCGCTATTGTCTTACCACCACATTTAATCCGACGCGGCCCACAGGGTCGGAGGAGGTTGGAGGTGTTTTATTGGTCTGAGGATGCAATTTTCCGAACACAGGAGAATGAAATATGTGTAAAATGCATCCTACCTCCACATTAGCGTCTATGTGTGTGATCTGGAGTGTCAGATGGCGGCGGCCCCAGTGGAATAGCGCATGGGCCTCTCAACCATTATGCTTAATGGAAAACAGATAGGTGAGCTCCTGAGCGCGTGTCCGCGTCGCTCTCTGTTCCCAACGTGACGATAGCTTCGGAGCATTGATGCCAATTCTGTCCGTGACAAAAGCCCAGCCAGACCATCATAATCTGTCCCCTGGAATAAGAAACGGCAGTAATCGCCATGAAGCTTTGAAGCACCTTAAGTAATTAATCACCGTTCCGCTCGGGCAGACATGACTGTCATATTCATCGCTCCTTTCCCTCGGCTCAGTCGGGGATTCTGCCTCTATACCTGTTAGTACCCGCGTCCTGATAAGCGCTCGCCCTGACATGTTGATGGCAGCCGTTAAAAACATCAAAATATAGTTGTTGAGGCATAGAATTTGATTTTGTGCTTGTCACAGAGACAAATAAAATGTTGGTGGCCGTTAGAACTGTAACTGAGGTCAGGCGGTGAAATGTATAAACCTAAAAAGTGCCCCACTAAACAGAGGGCTTTCATTTACAGTAGAGATGCTGTGTCACAAGTGATGTGCTCTGAGAGAGATTCATGAGGGCAGAGCCAATAGATTCATCCTGATTATGATGATGCTGATTTTCAGGGTCAGACTCTATCTGTCTGAGTGAGGCTCTTCATTGATGCATAAAGTCAACAAGTGATAACCATGTCAAATAAAACAAAAAGAAAACCTGAGCCTCCCCTGCATCCAGATCAATCCTGAATGTTGGACTTTAAAGGGATAGTAGCACTTTTATCTACAATATCTACATTACATTATCTACAATAGCTACAGTATCTACAAATAGCCCCTAAGTACTTTAATTGCAGTAGAAGACTCTCTGCACTGCTTCCCAAAACTAGCTAAAAACTATGTTTTTCCTGCACTTTGAGGGTTTCAGGTAAAACCTCTTTTCGGCCGTGAAATAGGCAATTTCTTTGGGTCTGTTCATAACACTATGTTGTAAATCTCTGGGCAGGGCTATGGGCTGGTGTTGCTAATGGGAGGAGTGCAGAGAGTCTTCTACTGCAATTAGGGACTATTTGTAGATCATACAACCCCACTTTAAAAAATGCTACTATCTCTTTAAAATAAATGTATCACTATTGGGCCTCTGTATTAGTGCCTCTTTGATGCCACCAGCATGTTTGAGTTCTTCAATTGGGTTGAAAAAGGTTGGGAGTCTCCGCAGCAAATGTTTTTGTCCGTGTGTGTTTTTTTGTGTGTGCAGCATGAAAACTGATCCATCCATCCATAACCCCAAACAGGAACCACCAAATTCAAATCGATGTAATTAAATGCAACTACAGTGTAGCCTTTCTACGATACATTTCTGGTCAGGAGATTTAAAAATACTACTAACTTGATAACGTAGATCCCCACTGTCTGTTTTTTTTCCATCATTTGTTTTCCATTAGTAAATGTTGTGTGTCTGTGCCCCTCTGGACAAAGTGAGTGGGAATGCAGCCGGTGCACAGTGAAGTGCAGCCTGCCTGGAAGCTGGTGGCAGCTAATGTTACCTAAAATTATTGACCCAGTTGAAAAAGCCCTTCTTCAAACAGTGTGTGTGGCGAGGCTACGGTTTCAGAGGCCCTGCTCTCATCCCTCTTTCTCATTGAACTGACCTTGCCCCCTTTGATGCTTCAGCCATAATTGCAGCTCGGTCCGCATCAACAGCGTTCCTCACGCAGACGTGTTTGAGTCCTCCACAGACAATCTGTATTATTTTTTGTTTTGTGATCAAATTTTTATATCGTTTTCCAAACTTTGAAAATGCCAGTGCAGACATAAAAATGACAAGATGAGAAATAAGAGAAACCACAATAGTAAAAAACAACCAAAAAATATATATAAAACTACCTCAAGCTACAAGCAGATTAGGTGGCTAGATCCGCTCCTTTCCTGCCACTGAGACACATAAATCAATCTTGGATTCCTTGACTCCTGGACGGCTCCAGGTAAATAATATGAAGAGGATCCAGTTGTTCACTGACGGCTTATCGGGGTGTTTCCACCTCAGAGCTACTAATTTCTTAGCTGCAGTAAGACCAGCAAGTCTTTCCTGCTGCTCAGGTGTCGACAGTTGAGATAAATCATTCAGGAGTAAAGTAGTTAGTGATACTGGAATTATCAAAGAAAATAATGTATCTATTAAATGAGAGGATACACCACGGACAATAATCATGATCATTAAAAAAAACCAGACATTTCCCACCTTTTTTTGGTTTCCAATCCCAAACATGAAGAAAGGATGAAAAGAAGTAGGTTCACATGTGAAGAAATGCTCTGGCGCAGTGAGACAGGAGGGGGGGTGGAGGGAGGGGGGGGTCTCTGTCGGGTCCCATGGGGATTCAAAAACCGCCCAATGGCATTTTGAACACAATAGCTTTACCCTTTTGGATTTGTTTATTTAGTGTTTACATTGGGAGCGCAGAGAGAACAGGCCGGGGTAAATTATTCATTGCTTTGGAATTGAGGAGATAGCTGTTGGTCCTGTTGGATGTGTGGATGTGTTGTTGTGCAGCATTGTGTGAGACTGGCAAGTCTCTTCTCCTCTCCTTTGGTAAGTTTAGCTGACGCTTTAATACCTTCACTGCTATTTAACAACCACTACAACAAAAGTCCTACACCGCCAAAATGTCCAGTTCTTAACGGTAACGACGGGTCAGAGCCAGAGACACTTTTCAATCCCTGACAATGTGAGAGCAGTCTGAGCGAGGGGGGGGGGGGTTCAGCTGCAGGAAGGTAACACTAGGCACCGCTTGACAAGATGAGTTTTCACTCTATGATGGGAGATGGAGAGTGGCTGGGCTGTTCTTGTGTGTGGTTGTGTATGGCAGGATATGGGGGTGGGCGGGGTGGGGGCTCCTCCCAGGGTCCAAATTGAAGATCGGCGCTCTGATAGCGGGGAGCGATTTCTCTGAATTGCTCTCAAACCACCAGGGTTTAACATCTGCCAGCAGCAACGTCAGTCTCAATCCCGCTGGTGTGCGTACAGGACACACACACAGAGGAAGTGGCTCCTCATGTTGGATCACATGCCAGCGTTTTCATCAATGAAGTGTTAGTCAGTGGGAGTGGATGCCTACACTGAGGCTGGGAGTCATTACTGATGACTTTAAACCACCTCTAAATGACTGACATCATCACATAATCCACCTCTGTCCTCTCCGTCCTGGCCTTTTCAATAACAATATCCATTCAGAGTCCAGGTCATAAAAAGCAGAGCGCTATGAAGAGCTGACGACTCAGAGCTGGCTGAATAAATATCATTTCACAATAACAGCTGGCATCGATGTTCCGCTCTCTGTGTCGTAACCTATTGAGTGCAGGATGGAAAACTCATCCAAATGTCATTGAAATCACAGTCTAACCAAGTGGAAAGGCCTTTGCACACTCAGTGCCGCATGTTAAAAAATAAACTCAATCTTATGTTGTATCGATTATGTTTATACACCGACTCTGAAACTTTTGTCCATCATCAAGTTTTCGGAACAGGTTCTATTCTCATAATTCTATTCTCGATAATGGAAATTGGTCATCTTCTTTTCAACGTGTGGCTCCAGGTGAGCTAATAATCAGACAGATAATATCAGATCAGATGATAATCCGACTGGACCAGCGACATCCTAAAATAAACTATGGAAGATCATTATAATTCTGCATCTCATTTACAAGCAGCTCTCTTTGCTCTCGACGTCCTCTCAGGATTGGACAGACACGATATTTTCTTTGTCTCGTTTTAGTGAGAGGAGCACAAAGTCATCCTCGCTGCGTTACGGCTTTTGTCTCCCTGTCCGAAGTTTAAAGGACAATTTTGGGCAAATTCAACTCGGGGCTGTATTTGCGGATTCTGTTGAATTTGCCTGCAATTGTCCTTTAAGATCCAAATTGCAATGTGCACTGTAAATAACGTCACTCACAACAGAGATGTGCCAGCCCATGGATCATATTCTCCAGCTATAAGAGAATAATGCTGGTTTGGTACAAAGACGACCGTGCTATCTGATGTCCCAACTCGTATCACAATCTGGACCACAAAGAGTGATGGGGGAGAACTAGTTGTACACTCCCAGCTCACAAGAGAGACTGTGTTTGAGAGCAGCTCCCTCAGAGCTGGTGGAGCCTGGAGCAGCAACACTTCACTCTGCAGGAGAGTGTGTGCTGCAAATAATCTGCATAAGAACAGACTTGAAGCTTTTATGTCCAATTAGAACAACAACATGACGACTTCCAACAGCACTGAACGTTCAGCCTAAGTTACTGTTATCACCGGTGGCAGAGCTGCAATAGAAACTCAGATCTATGGTCTCTGACACTATCCATCAACTTGTGGTTATGAAACACTGTGAGATGTCTGAGGTGAGGGCGCAGGGTCACAGTTTTAACAAGAGCGACGGTGAGAAGAAGAGCACGTTTAACTGTTCAACTCTCCGAGCTCATTAGCGGCTGCAGGAGAAAGTTGCAGTGTATTTATATCGAGCAGCGCTCAGCAATAAGCAATTCCCTGCTGTCAACACGGATCCTCCTCCTGCTGAGCTCTGGGCTAAACACTAAACAGTCTCCTTCTGTTAGGATTTATTCTGGTTTTGGTTCTGCTTTACACCAGATAGTGCAGTGAAGCAAAGGCTCCTCCAAAAGCCAGCGGGGTTGATGGGAAATGTGGTCCTGATTTGGAGGAATAGTAATATTCAGTGCCTGCTTCCTGTGTGGTCGCTAGCTTGCCTCCACTTGCTGCTCAGACATATTCTTGGTTTTTCACCCTTGTTTATCTGGACACCTACACACACACACACACACACGAGTGTCTCTCAGTTTATCTGTGTCTCCTCTTTTTTTTTCTCTGCTGCCTGCCTGGAGATAAAGATAAGCTGATTTAGCGAGCTACATAGTGTCTGAATGGTTAAATGATTTTGATTTCTATACTGTAGCAAATTGATTTCTGCATTTCCATATTTGGCTGCGATTGCTCGACAGATAAGCAGTTTGTGTGTTTTTTTTTGTTTTTTTAATTGTTTTCATAACAGAAAAATATACATATTAGAAATAGTTGGTGGTGCTAGACAGAACCGTACAGGTTTTTGTGACAGAGTTTTTTAACACGAGACAAACAGGACATAGGTATAAAATAAATGGCACAGCAACAGAATAGCACTTTAGACATTAAATCGAGAAAAGGTTGCCAGATTTTAAGAAGATATCCTCTTTAGCAGATATGATATACCTGATTTTCTCCAAGTGCAGGGCCGTTGTATAGGGGAGAAAGGTGATGATAATTCTAGGGGCCCAGCGCCCAGTAGGGCCCACAGAAAACCCCAGTTGTGTAATCTTTGTATGACTGAATTATTCTGCATAAGACCCTGACTAATACTCATAGTAATGTTGCATTAGCATCAAAACAAAGTAAGCTAAATAAAAAATGATAATACATATGTAGTCTAAGAAAAAAAAAGTAGAAAAGTAAGGGGCCCACTTTAGTATACTAGAATTCCTAGCAACGGCCCTGTCGTAATACATTACAGCTCTCTCAGGAGCCTTTTCAGATTTCTAAGACTGTAAAATGAGCTTTCTGGCTAACAATGTTGAAAGGGAAATAGCCTCAGCTTCACAACTACTTTTCTGGATTGACCACCTGAACAACACGGTGAATGGGTCTGGGTTACATGGATGATTAACGGCCTTAGTGAAGAACTCAAACAAGGAGCCCCAGAATGGTTGTAGCTTATGACATGACAAGGATAAGCAGGATAGCGTTCCCTCTTCACTTCGACACTTAATACATTGGGATGACACATCTGGAAATATTTTCTGCAATCCTGGAGGGAGAATAGTGTAGTCTATGTACTACCAAATCAAATGATGTCTTGCATTAATGGAGCTACCATGTATATTTTTGATACAATTCTCCCATATCTGTTTTTATTTATTTATTTATTTATTTGGCTCCTCTGCACTGGAACATGGCATTGCGTGCGTGTGTGATGATCTCAGGAGGTGTTGATAGAGATGTGTTGTGAGTATGGCTGGCGTCACTGCCCCCTCTCCTGTTGGCACTTAGGGGTGCAGTGCTCTGTTCTTTCTCTCTCTCCCTCCCTCTTTCTCTCTTTCTAACACACACAGACACACAGTGCTCTCTCACACCTTTCTCACCGCTACCTGAGAGACCTTGCTTGGTCACCATGGAGAAAAACAGCTGTCTCATCCAGCTCCTCTCTTGCCCCTGCATCCTCCTCGCCTGTCCACTCTCTCATAAAAAGTGAAGCCCTTTACTAAATCAAACACAGTTCATCCTCACAGTGGATGAAGTCTTTTACATACTGTAGAAATCTGATGAAGCTACAGTTTGGAGCACACAAGCATCATACTGTTATCATCCATCATGACAGGACATTAGCGTGACGTCGGTGTTTGCATCTGTAGCAGCAGGTGCATTCGAAGCTTTAATCCTGTTTGCATTTATGCTACACGTTAGTCCTGTTTCCATGGCAATAAATAGTCTATATTATGCACCATGCCATTAGTTTGTGTACACAGGGGTATCTGTGAGGAGAAGCTCATGCATACGGACCACAGCCAGAGCAGCTGTGTGTGTGCAGTGCTCTCTTCCCCCCAGCAGAGAGAGCTCCAGCAGGGTAACCACTGCTGCCACTCTGTGCTCAGTCCACACACACCAGGCTGCAAGGTGTGGTGTGTCACTGGTTGACTGGACTGCACTGTGCTGTGTGATGTTTTCCACAGATCCTATTATTTGGATCTCACTTCCTGTTCTTCAAAATAAAAAAAAAAGGTATATATATTTTTAAAAGGTGAAAGCCATGTGACATTTTCAACAGTCTTTCTTTCTCTGCACTCTCTCTCTACATGTATTTATTGTCTCTCCAAAGCTTCTTAAAGGGATAGTTCATCCAAAATTCAAATTTCCCTCATTATCTACTCACCCTCATATCGACTAAGAGCTGTGAGAATTCCTCCTATCCTGTAACAGTGCAAAGACCAACACCCTCTAAATACAGAAAAGCCTTTGGCAACTTGGCATTAACCATGTCCAGTTTTCAATTAATCATCATCATTGTTTCCCAATAAACAGGCAGATGCACTGTCAGGAGAGAGAAACAAGGCAAATGCTCGGTAATGACAACTATAAGCATGTTAGGCTTAAAGGCTCGGTAGGCAGAAATCTAGAAAAAAGCCTTGAGTTGAGTCCACACGGTTCTCATCCCCTCCGCCAGTCCGTCACTTTCTTACGTTTTAATATTTTTTCATGCGAGAAAGTGACGGTTTAGATTCCCAAGTTTTTCCTAATAACAAGTATTGTTCCGACTTTTGTCGGAGGAGTGCAGAGCCACACACGAGCGGCAGCAGCGGCTCGTCACAGAGGCTGGGGCCGGGGAGCTGAGCTCATCGGCCGGGCAAACCAACCAACTTGCCGACTTCTTTCTTTTCCTTTTTTCAATGTTATCCTCCATAATGTCCGAGTCACGGGTAAGAAAAACCTTTTTGAACACATGAACGACAACATAGTATTTATATTTCGTGTAAAATAATACGAATAAGAGCTGCTGCTCTGTGATTGGTCAAAACCTACCGTCACGGGTAGATTCTTTGCAGGCTGAAAACAGAGCCTAGGGGAGACGCAGACGTCTGATCTTTTTTCACATCACTTCTTTTACATTATCCTCAAGGTTATTGTGTACGTTTTTGCCTAATACTGTCAAAAAAAAGCTGCCTACCTAGCCTTTAAGGAAAATTGCAGCATATGCCAACAGTTTCCATGTGAGGTTTGGTGTGAGAGTTAAAGGGCTACAATATCTCCAAGGGGGTCCCCACCATCTTTGACCCCCACTGAGTCAAGGATAATAATAATAATTCATTTTGACAGGATTGACAGTCTACAGTACATAAAGTCTGTTTCTCTGTCCAGCAGCACTGATGCAAACCTCACTCAGATTTAGTTTCCTGTGGCATTTCTAAAGTTTGCGTGACTCACTTGATATTTGTCTGGAAACATACAGTACTTGTCTCCTCTCTCCCTCTGTTTTTATGTGACGTACCGTGATGGTCTGACAGGTTCTCACGGGAGCCTTCACTTTCCTCTCGTCTTCCCCTTCAAGTTAGCACACTGGAAGAAACAACACTTTAGTGAGGTCGCACACACAGAGACACACATAAAGTAAAGTTGGAGGATTTGAAGAGAGTGACACTCGACTGATGGAGGCAAATATGACTCATCTTTTCACCTGGATGATTTGTCCTTCACACAGGGTGCACTGGACGCAATGACTTCTTTGACTGAGATTTGTGCATTCGGTCCACTTGAGGCATTTTAAAGGAATAGTTCAACATTTTGGCAAAATGGCCTGTTGACATAATCCCTATAGTGTTAGGGGCAGGTTCATTACCTTTAATTGACACAAACTGTTTTTAGATCGGTAGGTCAGAGAAGTGAGCTGCTCAGCTAACACAACGGAGGCAAACGGTATCTCTATGAGATCATAATGTAACATTAACAGAGTTGTTTTCGAGGCAAATGCAAAGCCGGTACTACATTCCAAACACGGCTGCTGGGTGGAGTGATTTCAAAAACGTACTTCTGAGTATTTGCTTCATTATTTCATAGTGTTGTGAATGTGCAGGTCACAACTTGTCCACAAGAGCGTTTTGGAGTTGTTGGATTGTGTATTTGATGAGTTTGATGAGGAAAAGGTGAAAGTACCGTTCGCCTCCCGTGTGTTAGCTGAGCAGCTCACGTCTCTGCCCTGCCGATCTAAAAACAGCAATAAGCCAATTTGCCAAAAATGTTGAACTATCCCTTTAATAATGACCCCCCCCTACTATGGCACCTTCAGTGGTTAGCACCTGTTGTTGTTCCATGTCAACATGTCTGTATTCATTTCTTTATTCTGTTTTTCTTTCTTGTGTCTCCACAGCACGCTAGAAACAACCTTCGACACCACGGTAACCACTGAGGTTAATGGGCGGAGTCTCCCAGCCCTCACCGCACGCTCCTCCCCCATGTCCTGGCGACTGGGCCCAACGCAAACCCCACGTCTCCAGGCGGGCGACGCCCCCTCAATGCCCAGCGGCTATGCTGCGCCCAGGGCGAGCTCCACGGCCACCGGCACCACCACGGGCCGCTACAGCGGGCACGCCGACGCCTCCAGGTTTGTGTACAGCGCCCCCCTGAGGCGAGCAGCGGCGGCGGCAGCGGGGGCAAGGGGGGCGGAGCAGGGGGAGAAGGGAGGAGGCAGAGAGCTGGAAGGAGGGAAGCAGATGGAGGTGGCAGGGTACATGAGTGATGGGGACATCCTAGGGAAGAACGGCCGGATGGATGAGCTCACCAGCGGGTAGGATGAGCATGTTAGCTTCCTCTGTCTCACTGACTAATCCCACGTTACTGCTCTAACTGCACAATCAATACTGCTTTGATCTGTTCAAATATAAAACCAACTCAGAGATGAAAACTTTGATGTGTTCCTAACTGAAAAAAAGCAAACCTAACCACGGGTGTGAACTAACGTTTGACAGAAAAGCATTCAAATGTTCTGTATTAAACCTTAAACAAGCCATGCAGCCAGCTTAGCCAAAGATGAACCAGCCTTAAACAATTGACTTAGTTGAGCATTTGCTCAAACACTGACATTTTTTTCTTTTTTTGCATGTTTTCTTTTTAGTTATAAAGATTAGACAAATAGCAGGTAGATGGATGTTGCATTTGACTTAGTTGAGCATTTGCTCAGGACTACTTACAGTACAGCTGTAAGTACACACACAAACCATGACAATTCCCAAGGCAATGTATAAAACTGAGCATTCTTTTATACACAGGCTGACCTTCATCTTTTATACTCGCAAAAACTACAGTTTAAAGTTTTTTTCCTTGTTTTTTCCACACACCCAGTGACACATCTCTGTTCATGGTTTTCTGAGTATTCATACGTTGCCAAGGCCTCAACTATTCCTCTTTGTGCATCAGTACAAATCGCCTGCTGACATCCACCAAGGCTATCATTGCTTTACCACGCCTCGAGAGGAAAGGTTCAAATAATGCATTTACATGAACCTTGAGGCCTCTCGCTGCTGTCAGATTACATGAATGAAGAAAGATAAGTCCGTTTCTTCTGCAAAACATCCCCACAATGTGTGTGTGGGCTCCTATCCTTCACTCGCTCACTTGTAATAAATGCCTTGAGCCTGTGGAAGGTGTGTCGAAAAAGCAATTCTCTTCCCAGTCTTAAGATTTTTTCACGAGGGGGGGCAGAGAATTAATTCTGTGAGGGGCAGTTCAACGAAGAGTGACGGAGCAAAGCACCCAGAGGATTAAAGACATGTCAGGACAGAAACTGTGACAACACGTCGGGAGGGAAAGGTGATTAGCTGAATTATTAGCTTAATTAGCTCAACACTAATGATTCCCATGTCCTATCAGCCGTGTCTGATAGCTATCTGGCTGCAGCGCCAGATCCCACCACCTACTCACCGCTCAAACATGCAGCTTTTTGTTGAGTTCACAAAGATGCACTGACATATAAATACTGTACATCAGTCAGATAATCCTCATTTAGTTCAATCAGTTTGTTTGCTTTTCATTTTTTCAGAAAATAAAATGTTTAAAGGGATAGTTCAACATTTTGGCAAATTCGCCCATTGCCATAATCCCTATAGTCACAGCAGTAGGTTCATTACTTGTAATTATCGGTGCATGTTGTTTTGAGATCAGCGGGCAGAGACGTGAGCTTCTCAGTGAACACAATGGAGGTGAATGGTGCAGGTCCTCTGTCCTTCAAAACCCATCAAATACACAATCCAACAACTCCTTTCATGGAGAAGATGTGACCTGCACATTCACTACAGTATTTTATTGGCAAATTTGCCAAAATGTTGAACAATCCTCTTAAATGAATCGTTGGTACCAAACTAAGGCTGGACATCTAATCCGTCTGATTGATTTCCCCCTCACAGATACCTTACAGACGGCGGTCTCCATCTGTATGCACGGAACACAGGCCGGGCTGCAGACGTGGCTTCTTCACGAGAAATATCCCAGAGAGGGAGCAAAGAGGTGCAGGGCGACATAGACAGGTAAGGATGGAGTCTGTCAATCATGTGTGTGTGTGTTTGTGTGTTTGTGTGTACCACTCAGGCCCAATGGAGGCTTCTCAGTTTGGATATTTATCCAAGGACACATTGAATGGATGAAAGCGTGTTGTTAGATATTTAAATTTGCATACAATGTCCACACTTTGCATCTTCATTTTTCACCGCTGGTGTTCGGCTGATGTTGCTCCTCGGTGCGCGTCGCAGCTGGTTGGACGGTTCAAGCTTCAGCGACTTTGATGCCAATCACTTTGAGCTGCAGCCGAGCGGATGTTTGCAAGGGCGAGTCGGTCCAGCAGACTGTGCTCCGCTGCCAGTGATGTGTGCTGTGCGTGAGAGAAGCGTTGAGATTGGCAGGAAGGTGGAAAATATATCAGCCTCCCCAAGCAGAAACTACAGGCGCATCCTCTTAGAGCCAATTGAACGGAGTTGACGTAATGCTCGCTAAAGCGTTCACCTTGGTGACGGCCACCTGGGCGGCAACTTAGTATGCAAACAGGCAGAAGTAAGGAGAACAAACTGGTGCATTAGCCAGGCTAATAGAGCAAAACAGGCATCTAGGAGCATGTTGCTTTTCATGATGAGGATGGTATGAGTATCTATATCATACCATATATATCTATATCATAGAAGAAATAGGCGATGTGGAGAAATAGAGACAGGTTATTGAAGCTGCAGACACACTGAAGGTAAGATATGAGAGGAGGGGCAAAGGCTAAAAGCTTGCAGTCTGCAGCAGATGAGATGGAGCAAACATACAGTACCTGCTCATAGATAACCATGGATTTAACCAGAAACAGAATAATGAAAACAGAAAAGTTGCAAACTGACCTTCAGAGGTGATAGCCAGGGCAACCCCTCCCCTCCCCTCCCTTCCCCTCCCCCACTGCTGCAGCGACATCCGAGGCTAAACGAGGTGAAAGGGAGAGACGCGGTATTGATCTGAAGCTGTCAAGCGCAGATCGTGACAGCGGGCCTTCAGAGATGGCTGCTGGGAATCGACTGACGCACTGACATTTCCCAGTGTCATAACTTCAACTTCTGCCAAGACTTTAATGAGTGGCAGTGTTTGGAAGGGAGTGGGAGGCCTGAAAAAAGCAATCGCACACGGCTCTCCAGTTAGTCGGCTTTTTGTTCCAGAGCTTTAAACGAAGTGCTGATAAAGACGAGCTGACAAGCAGCCGTCAAACTTTCAGCAACTCTGAAAAAAAAAAAAAATTATAAATCCACATCATTTTTGGTTAGTTCTTTCGTCAGTTTTGGGACAGAGTTAAAGGGAAATAAAGTGCTAAGTGTGCATGTGGTTACATAAGGCTAATTAGAGCCAGTAAAGTAGGACTGGCCTCCTGCTGTGTTTGTGTCTTTGTTTTTTTTACCCATCCACATAATCTCATGCTTTCACAGCTCAGACCATCCCGCTGCCTCTGGGCTACGTGCTCGGTTTCAGAGCCGGACAGTCATTGGTCAGTCCGATCATATCCGAGACCGGTCGAGCATCAAAACACGCCGGAACCTGCCCGGAGGTTCGGAACGGGCGATTAACCCCGCCCCCGCCCCTGTCAGTCTCAACCTGACGGGCCTGTCAGATTCTGACACTCAGGCAAAGGCAGCGATCGGATAAGAATAAATATGAACCCTGTGAACTGTCTCTTCCGTTTGCCGGGGCTCAGCTTCACCCTACATGTGTTTCTATCTCAGTATTTTAATATTTCTGCTGTAAGAGACTCTCACCTTGCCTTGACATAAATCCAAAGAAATTGCAGCTTTTCTCAGCTAAAGTCTGTGTTAGCGCTCGGGCCCTCAGGGGCGATGAGGAAATATTGATGCATGCCTCCCCTTAAGATGCCTGCAGGCTACAGCAGACTCCCAGTAGGATCAGGATTTCAACTGTGTTTTCCTTCCTTCCTGTCCTTCCTCACTTTTCCCTTACAAAACTGTACCGCTACACACACACAAACAGATACACAAACACACGTGCTTCCCCCTGCCTCCCTCTGACATGTGTGATTGTCAGACGCTGAGCTGTCACTTCCCACTGACACACAACAAAGCTCAGGAGGAAAATTCATTTCCGAAGCGATTGCTCACTGGGCTTCACACCTCAGCCCGGCTTTAGCTCCATCTGTAGGACAGGATCTGGCCTCCATGATGCCCCCCCCACTCCCCTCCTCCCCCCATACTTTTAAGTGAAATGAGTAGCAGGTAAGCCCAAGTTCAAACTGACTTTGAATGACTTTGAGGAAGGATGAATAGAAAAAAGCAAAGCATTTATCAAAATTGTCTGGTTTCCCTGTCCCTGCCCCCTCCCCCCACCACCAATTTTTCATATTTAGCTTCTCAACACATTTTTTAACTGCCTGTAGCTGGCAGGTAGAGCCACAGCCTGCTGTATTTGTGTTCCCTTATCCAAGAGAAAAAGTTTGGCTTCCTTTTCAGCATTGGAAGATACGGGCAGAGCTGCAGCGAGGAGCCGATTATTGCCTCGTTGGCCATGTCCCATTTAGATGGAAATGTCCCACATGGCTGTAAATTCTAGGTTTTTCTAATCGAAGAGAAATACACATTCTGGCTGCCACAATGCATTCTGGGGCAGGTTTCGCAAAGATATAGGCTTTGCCCATGGCTCAGGTCAAACTGATAGAGTTCTAAATGTATCCATCAAACAGAGCAGACGAGGTTTGGACCAGAATTATTTTCTTCTCAATTTCGAATTGAGAAACTGAGCAGAAGGAACAGCTATGCCAAACCGTTCAGCTCTCCTCCCTCCGGCAGAGGATGTTTGCCCTCTGGTAGAATTCATTTTACTGTTAAAATCGAGCAAACAGTAACAGAACAGAAAAGTGGCATAAACTCTCTGCTCAGGACAGAAGGCTGTGGTTCCCATCAGCACCTGTCACATGGTTTACATGTAGATGGACTGTAGGAAGCCTGTGGGCAACGTGGTTAAAGAGGCCATTTATTGCTGAGGAAACATTCAGCATCAAACTTTGTTTCTCTATACACCAACAGGTGGAGAACAACCTAATGTTTTGTTTCTATTTGTATTTAGCATGCTAATGAGTTGACCCAGACCAACCCAGCCCAGTTAGTCACTTTAAAATACCAAGTGATGGCTGTGCAAGGTTATTAGAGTTACATTTTCATTCAGTTTAGTTTGCTTTTTTATTTCACTTTAGATTTAGCGATTAAGCAGTTTTAGTTTAGTTTTTATTTCTGAAGAATTTACTAGTTTTTATTTAGTCTTAGTTTCAGGTATTAGGAGAAAGCCTGTCAGACCTTCTAGTTTTAGTTAGTTTTGCATTCTTCATTGTAGTTCTTATTTAGTTCTCGGTTCTCTGTCATTTTATCAGTTAACTAAATTATTTTGTTCACTGCCAGTTTTAGTTTTAGTGAACTCTAATAACCCTGCTGCTGTGTCCAGTCTGCCCTGAGGATGTACTACAGACTGGAGATCTTGCATCATATTTGCAGCAGTAGATTGCCTCAATATTATTTCCCATCATGCTCCTGGTGGAAGTTTGCAGGCATGAGCGCCTCTGCTTGATGAGAATTGTTGGGAATCCATGTGCATGCAGCCACGTGTACCTAAATCCAGCATAAACACACACTTGTCACAGACCTGCCTCTCCTCTCTCCCAGCTCTCCCGGCTGGCTGGCTGGCAGCAGTAGAGACAGTTCCTGGGAGGCAGAAAGAGGGAGTCGGTCTGTGTACATAAACTGAGCTCCCATGAGGCTCGTTATGCTTCACGCTTCCCTCCGTCCGTAACGACTCCCCTGGCTGCCTCCTACGGCACCAACACGGCCCTCCCCTCTGAGGAAATTCATCTCAATGACTCATCAGATGGAGACTGATGATGGCCAGCAGGTGACTGAGACCATCTGGGGCCAGAACTGTGGGCTGCACTAAACCTGACATCAGACGTGTGCTTGATGTGACCGCATCGCATGCTCATCTCCATGTCGGGATCATATCAGCCCTGTGAGCGTCCCTGTCTGCTCTGCTGGACAGGAAGTGATGTGTCATGTTCCTGGAGAAGATTTATATCTTCGTCCCTTCATCGTGACAATCTGAGCATCTTGCAGAAATAAGCACGCTGTCACATATACAGTTACTTTTTTTTCTTTTCGAGGTGTGCCAGGAACTGACCATCTGCCCCAAAGCAGCTGAACAACAAAGCCTCAGATCTCTCTTCTAATCAGTCTGTCTCAAAACAATGGTGGATTCAGCCTTGGCTAAAAGCCCCGCGCTAAAAATACCCTCCTGTCATGCAACATAGATGAGTGCATGCTCGTGGCTTTACTGTCAAGAAAAGACGCCCAAGGAGAATGTTTTGACACAGGCTCCCTGTTCTCAGCAGAGACATGAATAAGTAACATGGCCTCGCTTTTAGCATCCTGGTTGTGTGTGGTACTCTCTCTGTCTCTCTCCCTCCTGTTTGAAGGCTGGACTGTGGCAGCTGGCTCTGCATTTTCTTGCAGTTTGAAGCGTTGGGGGATTGGAGACAAGTTTGCGTTTTCAGTGCTGTGTTGTGGTTGTGTGTTGTCCATGCTTGACAAACAGAGGGTTTGCTCATGCACTTGTCCCCGGACTGGGTGTGTGCGTGCGTGCAAATTGTGTGTGTGCTCCTGAGCGGCAGGATCCCTGCTGTCACTCTGCACAGCAGTGACAGTCGTGGTGAAGCCGCTGCGCGACTCAGTCAGTGCTGCCGTAAGCAGCGAGGAGATTTTGGAGGAGACGCTTTTTTAAACCATCACTGACAAAGCCAGTCGTTATATAAGTCTCTGTGTAGCTCATCTCTGCCTGGGGGCGTCACTCAGGAAGAAAATATCCTCTCCTGCGCTGCACCTGAAACTCAAACTTTCTGCTTTCTAGCTCTGTGAAGTTCGCTGGCACTTGTCAGTCTCTTTCTGTTCCTCACAGTCATGCGTCTCCTCTCCGTCTCTCCACCTTAACGACGAGCACACAGGCACGCAGGCTAAACTTAGCCCACTCTGATGGTAATTGGAAGAAGTTTTATCGCAGCTTTGAGCACCCAGCTGCGTCTGCCTCTTGTGTGTGTGTGTCCCCCTCCTTGTGCAGGTGCTTGTGCACACATAACTTCCTCTCAAACGCAGTCAAATTGCAGCCTCACACAAACACACACTAATGAGCCATTTCTCATTGAGGGGGACTTGAGAGGAGAGTTCCCACTTTTTGAAAGCTGACTTTTCCTCCTCTCTCTTATTGTCTGGCATTGACTCAGCTGTGCCTTCCACTCTCTGTACTTCTAATGAATCTGAATATTTCTCACACGTTCCTCCAGGGGAAGCTTGGTATCCTCATTAATTACTGTACTCACTGAATTAATAAGTGAAGTCAAGTAGTTACAGATCGGGCAGTGATGAAATAAAAAGACATCCTGCCCTACTTCAAGTTATCTGGATGTAAGGTTCTGCTCCTACAAACCAGTCCCCGTCACACCTCTGAAGATGTTGCCTGACTGGGGTTATTTTTTCCGCTACAAGCCTCTAATGTG
Organism: Decapterus maruadsi; assembly: GCA_030347415.2. Taxonomy (NCBI): domain Eukaryota; kingdom Metazoa; phylum Chordata; class Actinopteri; order Carangiformes; family Carangidae; genus Decapterus; species Decapterus maruadsi. Next base: position 2,529,000 of record CM064889.1, on the reverse strand, counting down.
CACAGGTGAAACATGATCCTCCCTTTTAGCAAAAACATCCATCTGCTTTGGTCCAAATATAGCCTCCATGTTAAACATCCTGTTTATGTTTCTGTTATACATGGATGAACAAATTATATAACTTCAGTGTTCATTTTTACCAAAATCTAAATATATGTATAAGTATTTTCTATATTAATACCGTAAAAGTACCAATGTCTCAGTCTGAAGAGATATACACACAGCCTGTGTTCAGAAACTGAGCTTTAAAACAAGCTGTCAGGACTTCTGTGACTTTGTGATGTCACAATAAACGAGCCACGCCCCAAACCCCACCTACCTGCATCCACTGAGTGTTTTACCAGCCAATCAAAAGGGAGTCTCAAAACCTCCTCTTTTCTGATTGGAGGTAAATTCAAAACAGCTGATGCGTGTTCCTGTCAGGAGCAGTCTCTGCATTTGCCTCGAAAATCTGTCTCGTAAAGTTCCATTATTATCTCATATAGCGTGGTGAATGTGCAGGTCACAACTTGTTCACGAGAACGTTTGTGTATTTGATGAGTTTGATGAGGGAAACCAAGAAATCCCATTAGCCTCTGTAGTGTAGCTCTGAGCAGCTCACGGCTCTGCTCCGCCGTTCTAAAAATAGCTTGCACCGACAGTTAAAGGTAACAATATGACAGATATGACTAGTGATTATGGCAATGGGCCAATTTCCCAAACCGTTTCGGCTGAAACACTCTATGTAAGTGATTGCTGACGGAAAATAGGACTATTTAGGACTTATATTAACAAAAACATTCCGCTGACTTCTGCTTTAAGATTTCATGACAGCAGAAATTTAAAAGCAGGTGATGCTGCAACAACAAAATGACAGGTTATGTTGTTACTAGAGCTCCATAGTAAAACTGACAGAGGAGATGTAAAACTACACTGAGATGGATTTTGGGTTGTATGATCTCTCTATAGATCAACACTGTAAAGTATGGAGCCTGTAATGTGGATCAGGTGTAAATCCATCACTGAGTCTGAGTGGAGCTGCTCTCAGTGTGACGGTCTTCGGGCCATATGCCTCTAGTCTGTGAACCACAGCTCTGTCTGTCTGTCAGGGGCGAGTTATAACCGAGAGGTGAAGGGCAGCCTGGTCATCGCAGTCTTTCATGAAGATTATTGCTACATTAATTTCTGCGATATAACCATGAAAACTTCAAATAATGAACCCATATATCAGAAACATAGAGGATATAGCAGCCACTCCATTATATTTCATAGTATAATCTCACTGGAATGAACTGCAGTGAGTAATAAGCATCACAGAACTGCTCCCACTTCCATTGCATTGATGTGAATTTTTCAGTTTCACATTATAAAAACAATTAGACACAGAAAGAATTATAGCTGTAAACTTCCTGTAAGGTAGTGAGGTTTCATTTTTCTCTTGACAGTCCTGGTTTGGACGTAATGTGCTTTCAATCTCTGGTTTGACATTTGTGGAAATACACTAATGCACTGTCTCACCCAGGAGTTGAGTAGCACAGAAAATGAAGGCGCAGTCAGCAGCCACTTACCTTTGATAATGATTTGACCGGCTCTGTCCACATGGTGATGTGTTCATTATAAGGATCCCAGTGGGTGACCTTTGTTAACTTTGGACAAAGCCTGGCCAGCTGTGTTCAGTCTTTACACTGAGCTGAGCTAACAGGCTGCCCACCTATGGGGTTTGATCTGTAGCGTTTTTTTTCCAACAGGTTGATGAAATTCTTCTATAAATTGTTTGAGAATTTTGAAAACATACTGTGATACTTTGTGGTTTTTTAATGAGGACCCAGCCGCTGTTGAATAACTGACATGGTATTGAAATATAAAATAGTTTCAACTTGATTAGGGTGCAGTGAGGTTCACAGACACACATGCTGTTCAGACTGTCTGTGTCCAGGAGCTGATCTGTTCACCTGGCCATGTCAGGGTGCTGAAGGGATCATGCTGGCTGAGGTCAGACCTGTCTGTCTCTGTGGTTGATGACAGGTCCCATATGTTCATATTCTACATCAGCTCACATGGGTCATCCCAGCCTGCGTCACTGACAGCAGGACTGTACTAAAATGTTTTGGCTGTGGAGGGTCACCTTACCTTATTGTTTTAGTTATTAAAAAATAAATAAATAATAATAATCAGTGGCAGCGGAAAAAATAAAGACCATCCATGATAGAAACCAAAATATTCCTCTCATTTCTTCCTTTAACTCCATGTTTCATATCACTGCCAATGTACAGTACAGTATATATAGGAATCCCTATAGCTTCTGTTCCTGTCCTATTTTCACAGCTTTCAGGTCACAGGTCTGAGTGTATGTGTGATTTATGGGAAATGTTGACGCCATGCTGATGACTCACCCCAAAGTGACTCAGAGGTGACATAAGAAAGCAATAAGACATTATGTCCCTCCTCAGTGCATCATGTAGGGCTGAACAGATCATACATGAGGATTGTATGATGCCAATATCCATCTTTTCAGGTCAGTGTTAAAGGAAACAGAATGGGAGGTTGGTGGCACTGTAAGCTTTTTGACCTTTCATGTACCTGTGCTTTATCTTTATGTATATTGCATTTGCTTTATGGCTGATCACTTTATTGTGACATCATAAAGTGACAGAAGTCCTGACAGCAGGTTTTAAGGCTCAGTTTCTTAAAGCGATATTCCGGCGTAAGTGAAAGCCATTGTAAGCTATTTGACCTTTCATAATGCTCAAAACTGCACTGTTCATCAATAGTTTATCTTTTATTTTCTTTAGCTTGCATCCACTCATCAGGGCTTTCCACCAGCAAGGCTCCAGGAGGAGAAGTAGGTGAGTTGTGTCTGCTGATCACTGTTTGACGGCTCGTCCTACGTGCTGGGACCCTGTAATGTACTATTGATGAACTTTGGTGCAGTTTTGAGCATTATTTGTGGCTAAAGTGGCACAGTGGATCAGAGCGCCTGACAGCAGGTTTTAATCTCTCGAGGGGGGGTCTGACTCAGTTTCTTAACACAGGCTGTGTATTTCTCTGTGGACTGAGGCTTTGATACTTTCACAGTGATATAGAACCTAGCTTTATAATTAAAAAAACACATGGATATCTAGCTTTATACAACACTGTACCTTTAAAAGCTTTAATTCCACATATAATGAGCAGAAGGTTGACCTTATGTAATAAATAGTACTAAATGTTTGTGCATAGGTCAAGCTGTTAGCACAGTGCTGAATTAGAATTAATGTGATGAAACATTAGAGGAGAGCAGGAAGGTGACCCATTGATCAGACCACGGCAGTGATGTAGTGCTGCATTAGAAATAGAGCGAGTCCTCCTATTATAAGCAATGATTCTAATATATCTCAAGGCTTAACACTCTGGTGATTTAAAAAACTTTTAATCGAATAAGTTTGTCTGGTTAAACAGCGGAGTGTTTACAGAGGGAAGAGATCCAGCTTTATGTGACTGATGGTGCAGAGTATGTGCTCATGAGTGTTGACTTGGGTGAGAAATTAATTTGAAGGACTGGATTGTCAGAGCACCTTTTCTATAATGCAGTCAACAACTTCTGTTGAAATGAGAGAACAAGCTTGAGATCAAAGCATCACATTTAGCTGTTCTTGTTATGTCACATGCTTGAATGTGTCAGGGTGTGTTTTGGTAAGAACTCGGGAAGGTATAAGGTCTGGGGTGCAGAGACGCCACAGTTTTGTGTTACAGTACATCAATGTGGCAGAAGATAATAGGATTCGTGAAAGATTTGTCTGCAGCACTGCTGATGGATTGAGTTAGGACTGGCTGTATACTCTGCTAATGCAGGATAGATTTTGGGATAAAAGGACTAAAGGCCTTCTGCTGCAGCTGCATCAATTCATTTGGTTGAAAATTCCCAAGGATATGACTCCATTCATCATCTGACAGGCCTAATGAGTTTGTGTAGATAAGAATCGACAAAGCTCCTATTATTGCTAATTCACTTTACTACCATGGAGACAACTCTGTTGTGGATTATAATTATGTAATCATGTTAAATGACGAGTGTTGATGTAATTACAACAGTATAATGTTTATGAAGCTCTGTGGAAAATGTTTGTTGTTTGTGTTCCTCTTTTTTGACCCATAAAGACCTCCAATATATCAGTGATGTTTACATCTGCTTCATAACAATTTTAATAAGTCCAAGCAAAATCCAGAGTGGAATTGTTGTGAGGAGTGATATTATATTTACAATTAGACATCCACTCTACACCTCTCCTGTGTTTCACTTTGAAGTGTTGATCCCTAAGAAGGTAGATTTCCGGTTTTAAGAACCTAAATTTCTCAGCTTCCTTTCTGATTGGTTGACTATTTTCTGAGTGGTCCAATAAAAATACAGCAGATTTCAGGCAAAACACTCAGAAACCAAATCAGGGTTGTTTGGTGGATACACATGGACATAGGGAGTGGTTGAGAAAGGTAACTGTTTTGTTGTGACATCACAAAGTTACAGAAGTCCTGACAGCTGGTTTTAAGGCTCAGTTTCTGAATACATTACAGGCTGTGTGCATTTCTCTGTGGACTGAGGCTTTGATTAGACAGTATTAATATAGAACCTAGAGATGCGTTATTATCAAAGAACACGGGCATCTACCATTGTCCTGTATGGGACCTTTAAGTCAAGTCTCTTTCTTTGAGAGACCCAGGTTATCTGTTGTTCATAACTGAGTCTATAGACACATGCCACAACTAGTGGTGGTTAGATTGTAGGATTCTGGGCTTGGGAGAGCTGCCACCGTGCTGCCTCTGTCAAGTTGTAATACCATAATCCCAGAAAGATGAAGGATGGTCTGCCAGATCAGGAGAGAATGGAGGGTTTGGCGGTGAATAGTTTGCCAAGTCGTCTGCCACAGAAAGCAGAGGCAGACAGCCAGGTACCCCTTCAACCCCCAATCTCACCAGGGTTGGCGACCATCTGGTTCCTGTTGCCCCTCCCAAACCAGCCCTTTTTTAAGTGTCTCATATGCAGTATGTTCAAAGTCAACCACTTTTTATGCTTTTGATTTGAAGGGATGCAACAGAATTGGTTATATTTCTTAAAACCCAAAGACATTCAATTACTATTAATTGTAAGAAGTTAAAATTTTCATATTTTAGAATTAAAACTGATGAATTTGGAGCTGCTTTGCTGTACAATGATGTTAGCAACTAAGACATTCTAGTCTAAATCGTTGGGTTGTTTAATCTTTCACTCTCTAATCAATCCAAGTTATTGTCCATATTTTTGATTTGTCATTTTAGAGGAAAATAATCCTCAAATCCTGATCAGCCCTGGTACACAGTATTTTCTCGTCTTGAGGTAGAAAACATGAGTTTATCTCCTTCCAGGCTGAAGGAGGAGGAGGAGGAGGTCGGCGGTTGATGTGGCTGTGGGTTTCTAGCACTCATGTGGTCTGTTTGTTTGCACATTTGCCAGCAGTGTGCCACAGACTCGAACAAACCCCTGCCGGGACGTATTAGCCCGCTGGAAGCCCCTCGCCTCCAAACGGCTAAAGATTTTTGCTGTCATCTTGGACTGCATTGCAGCAGGACGCCTGGACGTCTTTACCAGCCCAGACAGACGCGCTGCGCTAGCTGACGTCCTCCTGTCTGTCATTGCTTGGCAACAGACACATTTCCAGCCCGTCCTCCCAAGGTCGCAGCTTCCTCGTGTTAATTGAGTTCTGCCGAGCTGAATTGGATTCCACAGTCAGTGCGATGTTTTTGTTAACATACAAAAGATTTCTCTCTTTCTGTCACGCAACACCTCAAGTCCTGCTCTGCTTCACAGCTCTGCAGTGATTCAACCTGTATTTGGGAGAGTTTAGCTCTTCCCTCATAGATTTAGAAAAGTTTGGGGGGAAATTGCATCAGCAGTGAACAGAAAATCCAAAGGTGAGAATAATCCTGACACCAGATGTGAGGATTTGTGGATAACCAGGTGACATTTACTCTCCACCGGACAAACAAAAGATGATCGATTGCTCAGCGTGGCTGTGAATGAGATATAAAGATGAATGAAGCAGCTCCTACAGCTCATCACTGCCTCTGCTTCATGCTGCACCGCCCGCCATTAGCTTCTTTCATCGGGTTGAGAGGGGAGAGTCATGAATAATGTCCCAACATGACGCCGTGTGGACTTTTTTCTGAGCCACCTCACGTATTATGCATGAGATCACTTCCAGTCCGAGGCGTTCGGTCGAAGACGCGGGGACAAGTCGGCTCTCATCCAGCAAACCACTTCCTCCTTGATTTGGCTCGATTTTGCATTGTCATCCTCCTTTAATTAACCCCTTAGTAAACCTGCTGCTCAAGGCATGTGTGATTGCCTCTGCCAGGCCCCATCCTGGTGAGGAGGGGGGAGATGGAGATGGAGATGGAGAGAAAGGAGGGGAGGGGGAGCTGGCAGCAGCAGTAGCAGGGGGTGAAAGTGGAAGAGTGAGGTAGTCCTTTCTTCCTTTCTCTCTCTCGTTACCATTTCCTTCTCTGGACTCCTGCTCGTCTCACAGCTTCTAGCAGCTCTGCCAGGTGGGGGTTTGTTGCCTCCCGTGGCAGTAGGCGCGGTTCAAACCCGCAGCAGAGCGCGTCTGCGAGGAGGCAGCTCCTCCATCCCTCCGAGGTGAGTGGAATCTGCTCCACACGCAGCAACTTCTGTCTGGAACCTGTGGCTGATTGATCGTGCCTTTGTGTTGCTTGTGTTTGTGTTTGTGTGGGGCCACACAGTGCGTCATTTACTCTGATAGCTGCTCTCTTTGTGCTTCCACATCAGAGTCAAAGAGAAAAAGTGAGCCAATCACCAACTTTGGCAGCAGGAAAAAGAAGAGGGAAAGTCATTTGCAAGGAGGTCTTGTTTTTATAATTGCAAGAGCTCAGAGGCATTAACTAGGATTATGGTACTTTACAGGCAAATGAGGATGAGTGCTTTCCTTTTACATTACTGAGCTCTGTTCTTTATGTGTGTATATGTGTGGGAGACAGAGCGTGAATGCAGAAACACTCAGTGCATTTCAAAGTTGTGTGTGTGTGAGACAGATACCGTAGTCGTCATAGTCATGGTGGTTGGAAACGGGCGCCTGACTGTTGTTCCTTCCTTGGCACTGCTGTGTGGACAGTCACTGATTTACTATGGTGCATTTAAACTAAATAAATGGCTAAAGACATTATATTTCACTGCCTAAAAATAAACAGAAAAGAGGTAAAAATGTCTTAATGGAAAGGTTTTTGAAAAGGTCTCAGATGAGATTCATAGGATCTCGGGGCAATCTTTTATTCTCTGTCATAAATAAAAACGTATTTGTTCATATAAACATCCTCAGCGTGCACCTTCAGCCTCCTGTTTGCTGTCAGTCAAGCAGCAGGAAAAGCCTCGACACTGTTAGTAGCTTTGAGGAAGACATCCCCACAAATACAAAGTGAGCTGTAGAGGATCAAAAGAATGAGGAAAAGGAAATTCACTCACAAGGTGTTTTTATTTTTAATTGCTGTCAGATGAAACCTGTGTCCCTACTGAATGTTATATGCTTTTAATCACATTTCTCGTTCTATTTATATGAATTCTTGAATCCAGATGAAGTCTTGATTAATTAATGAATCCAAACTGGCTCTACCTCATGCCTTTAAAGGCTGTTACATATTGTTTTTGTCCTTCTCTTTTGTTATGTAACAAGTCCACTGAGAGCTGATCACACTGCTCCATCCCAAAAGTTCAGCCACGTCGCTCACCATGCAGTAGATTCCAATGCCTTCATCTCATCCGTGTCCTTGATACAGTGTAATCACTCGCTTTTATTTCTCCTCTATTCTACTAATAGCATTTTTTTTCTCCTCTGGGCCATTGGAGGAACAAGACCCAGTGTATTGAATATTGAATGAGATCATGTTTGCATGGTTGAGTGGCGCCTCAGCAGTGCGTTCGCAGCGTCGTGCTGTGACGCCGCAGGAGAAAGCGGAGGATTCGCAGTAGAATCTGCAATAGAATAAAAAAACATTTTGGGAAGGTAGACAACCTGTGACATCCTTATTTGTTTCACTCTTTGCTGTGCTGAAGTCCCATTTTCCAGCTCAGTAGTTGCCTTTTGGCTCGTCAGCAGCTTTGCTCCATCTCTTTGGCCTCTAGTGCCTTGCTAATGACACCTCGGAAGATTCTGACAAAGAAGAGGAATCTTTGAATGCAATCTCCTCCTTATGGCTCTAGTCGTCATACAGGTCTATAGCACTCTGCCGTACACTAGTGTGTTATCAGTTGTATTTTTCCAATGAACAGAAGCATCACAGGGGAAATACACCGTGTTGTCAGATGGATTGTTAAGAGGAGACTCCGACTTGTTTCTCACCATCTGTCTGTTTCCCTGCTTCTCTTCTGAAACGGGAGAGGAGCCAATCTCCTCCGGAGCATCCCGCTCTGTACATTGTTGCTCATTGTTAATTTAAGGAGTTATGACACAAAAGTCCGACTCACCCGCCCCTCGCTGTAGGGTTATTGAGTTCGCCTGTGCCATTTTGGAGTATTTGCCCCTCCCCTCCCCCCTCGCGGCGCTCCATCCCGCAGGAGATACGGTGACGTGCATGTGAAATGTGCAGGTCTGAGGCTGAGGGGGAGGAGCCTGCTCCCCGTCAGAGCAATGAGCGCTGACCCGAGGAGTTGGCCTGATGGAACAGTCGACCTATCACAGTCAAGCGATTTCTCCCTGCAGGAGGAGTGTGATTTATTTGATTTATTCCCGTTCAATTATTTGTTGTCTTTTTCTTTTTTTTCATCAAATCTTTATCCATCAAAGTCCACAGCTCATGGATGCTCTTCTTCAGCAGTCCCCAGCCTTCCAAACACTCACACACACACATAGAGAAGACACTCATCTATTACTGTTCACTGAGCAGCTCCTCTGGGCCAGCTGGGGCACTGAGGGTGCAGTGCAATAATAAACGTTTTCCCACCTCTATCTGCAGGGTTTATGAGGGTTTCGATCAATATCAATGACTGAACTCCGCTGCCTCAGTCTGTGCTGAAGTATCGGGCTCTCAGAGATCATTTCTGACCACTGGTCTGGGCTGAGATTGGCTTTAAATGGTTCTTCCTGTAATGAGAGCTGCTGCAGTTGAATGGAGGAGTCACATCCTCTGGTCTAAAATCGAAGCAGTGGGAATTCTTTATGATCACGTCTCCTGGTCAGATGATCAGCTGATCCACCACTCCTGTTCTGACCAAAATATCTCAACATCGGATCGACTTTTGTTTCATATTTCAAACTTGAACATCTTACAGTATAATAATCAACTACAGCTCTGCATCCAGAAATCAGTTGCATTTCTTGTGCTTCCTGTTCCCTTGTCCTGAAGTTTGGTTTGTTGAATGGGTTTAGATGAGTGAAATCCAGTCGGCTTTAACACAAGCTCAAGACATTTTCATTTTTATTCTACAACAGGAAATACTTTACAAAGGTTGTCAGGGACGTCATGAACTCATGGTGACCAATCCACATTGACAGCCATATTGTCATTCATGAATATTGTCCTGCTAAAACAATTTATATTTAGTTAGATTAGACCAGGGTAATGCTAGTCTGGGGCCGTTGACTCGAAACTCTTTAATTTAAGGAATATAATTTACATGAAAATCCCAGAGCCTCTAAGTTAAAGTTTTGCTTTTATTGTATTACAAGTTAATGTCTATTTTAGTTTTATGTTGGTGAACACTTTTACTTTGGTGACTTTGGTGATTTCGGTCTCTGCTACAGACGGGAACCAGAATGCAGACAAAATTTGGAGTTAACAGACACCCGGCTCTTCGCTTGTCTGAAGAGCCTGGTGGCGAGGGTCATGCTGACTTCAGGGAGCTAACTACCAAAGTATATAATTCTCTGGCATTGTTAACATACTAAATTTAAATCACAATCATCCTGAACATAACACTGTTTGTATTAGCATGTTAGCACACAGCACAGCGACATTGTCTCAGAGCTGCTACTAAGGCTGTGGATTCTTTTTCTGCTCATTGTCAAATAAACATTTGTCATGTTAATCTGTCCCGGCCTGTTAAAGGTTTATTGCACTTGGCAAACACCAGGGACAACAAAGGAACTCACTCTTGTGTACTTTATCCCCTTGAGATTAGTCTGATTTGTTTGTGCTTCAACTATTATCCTGTGGTTTATCTATATCCTGCATGGAATTATGAATAATACTTCCTTATCCAAGTTTCCCCAAGTTAATTTGTCCTTTGCTTCCATTGTAATACAGCGAGTTAGTTTTCTTGTTATTGTGTTCCACAAGAATAACTTACTTAATTAACAAGTTTGCTTTAAGATCGAGCCTATATTTACAGAAGTGACGGCAAAAAGCTAAAGGGAGTCTTTAGTTTGTGATTATGACTCAGAGACATTCACTGTGACTCATTATGTTAATTAAGAAGGAATTACCCAAAAACTAGTTTTAATCATATTACCCACAGTTGAGATTAATTCCTCAGAAAAAAGACGAAGACTTTCAGGATTGTTTCAGAGAGACCACCCGAGGAGCAGAGAGCGATCTGCTGCAGCCAGAGGAAACTCTCGTGTTTAGATAAGAAGTGGAAGTCAATGAGCTTCTTCACAGCCATCTGCCTCCACTTTGCATGTTATGGCGATAGGCTCCGTGACAACCCCTCTCGCTGCCGTTTCATCACTCCTCTCCTTGTATTACCCAAATAAATCTGCAGCACTTGATGTTATCAAGTCCAATTTGTCTCAATTTGGAGGGAAACTATTAGTGGGATGGAAAAAAGTGAACCTCCTCTCACTTTAAAAGATGCTTGAAAGATTTCCTGAGGTCTGCAATTTGGCAAAAGGAGCAATCAGCACTCATAAAGGACCATCTGTGCCTTTGATCTCCCCTGAACCTCATCCTTAAAGCACGGTTCTGTCTAGAAGTGGGTGGTTATATGCTCTCACAACCAATATTTTTATCTATCAAATGAATATAATTATACATATAGACAGCGCTCTATGTGCACCTACAGGCAAAATCTTCTTTGGACTTGAGCCAAGTCACTTTGGACCAGTTTGTTTTGTTGGGAGCTTTAAAGAACGGCTCCATCTGCCCCTGTTGTCTGTCACGCACTGAACACCCCCCTTCAGAGGGAGGGGCAGGGAGCACCGCAATCCCCCCCTGTCACTTCTGAGGCAGGTAAAGGCAAACGTAGCGGAAACTTTAAATCTGATCGTCAAGGTGACCTCACTGGCCCTGTCACCACAGAAAACTTAAAGGCCCCGCCCATCACCAACAGCTCATTTAACCTTGACGCGGTGTCACAGCGGAGGAAGTCAGAAGCAGGAGGCAGGTGTCAGATGAAGCTGCCCTCGGCTCCAAACAAAGCCTGGGTATCAGTACGACGGGCTTAAACGCAGATGAGAGGAAATGATTAAAGGGAAACGGGCCAGGCCTGTGTGTGTGTGTGTGTGTGTGAGAAACACACTGGGTTTGATTTGTTTTTGATATCAGAGCTCCACACGCTCTTAACAGCAGTCTCTTTTTTATTGAAGAGCCAAGGGAGAGCACCAAAGCTGAGACTGACAGTGAGGCTACCACTCATTTCATTGTATGACAAGAGTGTATTAAACATCCATCTCCCAGACACTTCCCTGATAATGGCTCTGACTAGAAGGGAAATGACAGTTTAACGATGGTGAAGGGAAAAAATGGTTTCAGTGTTCAATCACACAAACAGACATTACCTGTTTTTCTTTGGCTGTTTTCTTTTTCATGGCTGCTTCATTTCTCATTTTAAAACAGTTTTTCAGCCCAAACCAAAAAGAAAAAAAAATCAGTAATGGGGTTTTATTTTCTCTCGTCTAGTTTCCTTTTTCTTTTTCTTTATTTTCTCAGCCAAAAATTCAGCAGAATGTGAATATATTAGATGCAGCTATGATGTTCATCCAAGAAGAAGCCTGCAGTGTGCACATCCATGCTGTTATTAACACGTCACAGTCCTGCTTTTGGCCGCGAAGATAAATGATGCTCATTTGAAATCTGTCATGAGAGCGAATCAATTCTTTGCTGCACCAGTGGACAACTGGGTTGCAAGGTGTGTGCTCCTCCCTATGTTTATTAAAAAGCTTTTACATGTTACAGTGATTATTAACTATCTATTAATTTCTACCTGTAATCTCTACAGCGGCATCTTTTCATTTACACCAATTCAAGCTGTGTGTATTTCTCTGTGGACTGAAGCTTTGATACTTCCGGTCCTCGAGGGCCACTGCCTTACATATTTTAGAAGTTTCCTGCTACAACACACCTGATTCAAATGAGTGGCTCGTTATCAGGCCACTGCAGCGCTTGATAACGAGCTGATCATTTGAATCAGGTGTGTTGTAGCAGGAAACTTCTAAAACATGCAAGACAGTGACCCTCGAGGACCGGATTTGGGGAACCCTGCTTTACAGCAGTGGTCCAGGGACCAGGAGTCCTTGAGAGTGTTTACGGAGGTCCCCAACTTTTTCTTGAAATTTTACCACTTTTTTCTAGAATTTTTAAAAAACCTTTTTTGAGAAATTTGATCATTTTTTTCTAGAATTGTTTTTGAGAAATTTGACCACTTTTCTCTGGAAAATGTTTAACCTTATTTTCTACCACTTTTTTTCTCAAATTGTTTATTTAAATATATTTTTTCTGAATTTTTACCAAAAAAATTGGCCCTGATTTGAACGTTGTACATTGACTAAAATTTAACATTCTTCAGTATCAGAAAAATATTTGTGTATTTCTGGCATTTGCTTCAAAATCTTGTCCAATGGGGGTCCCTGGTCTAATTTGTGTCAATTTAATGTAAAAACCTTTGAGAATCACTGCTTTACAGAACCTAGAGCTGATCTATAATCACACTGCTTTATACAATGTTGGACCTTTAAAGAACCTGTTGTTTCATAATCAAAATTAAGATTACAATGTACAACATAGGAATACAATGCAGCTGATGAATGACATGCATGTTTAAAGCGTAACAACCCTTATGGTTATAGGTTTGTCTAAATAAACTTGAAATAAATCAATAATTCCCCAGACAGCCTCCGTGCACATCCACACATCTCCAGCTCGCCCACGTCTCCCTCCCTCCCTTCTTCCTTTGTGAGCCTTTTAAAAATGAGTCATTAGTCCCTCATTTTCACCCTGCCTTCGGGTTTCATCCTAGTTTGCGATGAATTATAGATGGCCAGCCTGAATTGACTTGTTGAAAAATTGTAATTAGCTTCTGGAAGTTGTTTTAAAAAAAAGTCCTGCCACATGCAGGGTGGTTCTCAGATCAGTCAGAGGACAGTTGTTCTGGATGTGAGCTCTTTGTTGTGTATCACTCTGACGCAGATCACACCGTTGTGATTTTGTGAGCAATCTTGTGGGCGTAGATTGTCATCTGTGTGTGTGTCCATTTATTTCTCCTTCAAGATTTAAATGAAACTCTTAAGGATGGTTGGTCAGATTTGTCATGCAAATTAAGGGCGGGGTCTTTTCAAACTGACACACAAAGGCATAGACAGACTCGGATGAAACTTGACATGTTGGCATGGAAACCAATTAGTATGTGGGGACTGTGTATATCTATAGTGCACATGTGTGTGTGTGTGAGCTGTGACAGCAGCGGTGGTGGTGGTGGAGGAGACAGAGAGGACAATGACAGCAGAGAAGAGCTGATAAACTGTTATTGATGGTGATTGATTATGTCTGATAGCAGAAAATGGATCTGCCGACGACAGAAACATATTTCAGGGCCTTTTTCTCCCGCTGTAACTCAGTGTTTGATCCATATGCTGGTGGCTGCTCTTGGTCTGTCAGCCTTCAATAACAGCTAAATAATGATGTTGCTAATGAAGATCCTTTTTATTCCTCTGAGACTCTGAGTTAATGAGAAGCTTAACGACTAATGAGCCAGAAAAGAACTCGAATACCCACAAATCAACAGGGCCATAGAAAATGAGCGCAGCTGTTTGAAGAAAAAAAAAGGACAATTGCAAATGATTCAAAGTTCTGGGTTTAATTAGAATAAATATATGATGAAGATGGGGGCAGATGGAGAGCAGAGAGTGCTGCTTATTCCCCTTTACTTTACTTTCTTCTTCCACCGCTAAATCTAACGACACCAACTTTTGTCTTCCTCTCTCCTGCATCTGTAGTTGGGACGACAGCAGCTCGGTGAGCAGCGGACTGAGCGACACGTTGGACAACATCAGCACAGATGATCTGAACACACCTGCCTACTCTGCTGTCAGCTCGTCACGCAAAAGCAAGGGAGCACAGGTGAGGACACAAGCGAGCGCTAATGTCCTTTGAAGGTCACTATCTCAACAACTACAGGATGTTTTGCTGTGGAGAATATGAATTGTTAACCTTTTTGTAGCCTGACATTTCCTTAGAGCCATCATCAGCTCATTATGTAGATTAATTGAAAGCCTTAGCTGTGTTTTGTGACTAATTATCAGATGTTACTATGCTAACACACTAAATTAGGATGGTGAACAATGACAGGAGTAGGTTCATTACCTTTAATTGTCGGTGCAAGCTCTTTTTGGATCAGCGGGGCAGAGACGCAAGCTGCGTGGCATTTCCACTTTTCCCTCATCAAACTAAATAATACACAATCCAACAACGCCAAAACACTGTGGTGGTCAAGTTGTGACCTGCACATTCACCACGTCATGAAATAATAACGTATAACTATATGTAAATTACGACACATGAAGCAAATACTCAGAACTACTTGCTAGTAGTTTTGGTTACCTTGAAAACAATTCTGTCTAGTAACGTTGTGTTATTATCTCATAGCGTGGTGAATGTGCAGGTCACAACTTGTCCACCAGAGCGTTTTGCGTGTTGGATTGTGTATTTGATGAGTTTGATGAGGGAAAGCCGGAAATACCATATGCCTCTGTAGGGTTAGCTGAGCAGCTCGTGGCTCTGCTCTGCCGTTCTAAAAACAGCTTGCACCGACAATTAAAGGTAACGAACCTACTCCTAAATCTATAGGGATTATGGCAATGGGTGAATTTGCCAAAAATATCCCTTTAAACATTTTGCTATGCTAGAATTAATTCAAAGTCCAGTCTCACAGAGCCACTGTCACACCTGTACACTCGTCTTGCCGTCTATGAGCTCATTCGTAGATGGCACTGATCAATGACCACACCCAGTCTAGAGACATTCAACCAGACAGAACAGTGAAACACTTCTCTCAGGACATACATATTTAATGCTATTCGATGTAGAAAAAAAATGGCCAAATCTCTTGTCAAGTGGTACAAATAGTTCTTTTACACCCAGGTTTCAGTGAATTCATCACGAGGAGCATGACTTACTATAATATTCACTTTAACAGAAAGACCCTGCATAACAAAGTGAGCTTGTGGGTGGTTCTAATGATATCACGGCTAATTTCGATCTGATCTGTCTTTTTTTCCTGCTTTCTGTAAGTGCACGTCACTGAATTACCCCTTCACTACAACATTAAAGGGAAAATGTTAAAATCAGTCAGAGGAACTGACAGATATTAGCACTAAAAGATGGAAGTTGAATCTCCACTAATTAGACTCTTTCTTCAAATGAGTGACAAACATGTTGGTTGAGCATGAAACCGAGGCCCTTCTGTGTGTGAGCTCTGAAATCACAGCTGAGGGAATTATCTGCGGACAGAGGCCACTGTGCAGCCCTCCTAGTCGGCTTCGGCCGTGTTCTGCCAAGTATCTTTGGCCCCTCATGAAATACTCAACAGCCTGGGCTCTTAGGAGACTCTGGTGTTGCTAGGGAGACTGGCCATCTGTCAAGGTAGGCTGGTTATCGCTGCGGTGTATGTGTTTGTGTGGGTGTGTTTGTATTCATCCCAAAAGAGGAGATCTGGACACGGGTGATTCCAAAGATAGCGGCGACTTCACGCACAGACACACACCCCGCTGCTCTGTTTGTGCAGGGACAAGTATTTCATCATGGAGGCTGTGTGTGCTGGAATATCATACATAAGTTTTAGCATCTATCCTCAACAACATCTTAAAGGAGACATATTCGGCCCCTTTTCCACAAATTAAAATAGTCCCCAGGTGTCTGTGACATGCTGTGGTCAAAATCCCCCAAGGATCAAACATCACAGCTCTTTTTTTTATCTGTTCTTAAGAGCACTGTTCAGAATGGCTGGTTTCAGTGTCTGTCCCTTTAAATGCAACTACTGAACTACTGCTTGCCCCGCCCCTTCTATTGGTACCAGGTAGGGATGGTATTATGCACATTCAAAAAAAGCAAAAAACACATGGATTTCAACCTAGAGAGTCTGCAAAGTACAGGGCCGAAAGGCAAGACAAACACCCAAATATATGTTAACGAGCCTTCAGAAAGTGACATACCTATTATGTCCCCTTTAATCTGCCCCCCCACCCCAGTCTCAGAGAGGAAGCAGGTCCAAGCATGCAGAGCAGGAGGTGAGCAGCAGCTGGGCCGGAGCCGAGGACCTGAAGAAGGTAGAGGAGGAGCTGGAAGCAAGCATGGACCCCAGCAGCGGCTCCTCCCGCTGGAAGCCTTCCTCCTCATCTTCCTCCCAAGCCCAGGGCCAGTATGAGGATGCCGGTCAGAAGGCCGCCGCATTGGCCCAGATGTCCCAGACGGGCTCGTGGAGGAGGGGCATGACGGCCCAGGTGGGCATCACCCCACCCAGGACCAAGGGTACGTCAGCCACCCACAAAACAGCAGGTAGGAGTCATCATCCTGTTTTCATTAGGACACTGAGTTTCCGGGTATTCTCTTAAAGTTCCAGTCTTTAAAATCTGTAAAATGTAAAACATGTGTAAAACATAGCAGTGCAAGATGGCGACACTCTCTAAAGACCCTTGCTATAAAAGAATAAATACACAATTTATTTTGCAGTGATTATACACTTATACAAATACATTCATGGGTAGTATATTCAGATTTTGCCAGTAAACCTGGCCAATAATTACACACTAGACCTTTAAGTCCTGTTTTGGACAAGTTTAAAACTATTTGATTATTCTTTTCACCAACTCATGCACTTGTATAATTTCCACACAGTCCACACAGCAACTTTAGCAGATATTGGTTTTCAGTGCAGCTGAGCTGTGATAAAGTTAAAGCTCTGGCTTTCGGCCAGGATTCACACTAATTTGGCTCTTCCCCCTGCGCCACATCACAGGTGATAAAAGCCAGAGCCAGAGCAGGAATCTGCTGAGGGTAATGTTTTTGTATTGTGCTAATAAGTGTTTATGTAAATTGACAGGCAAAACCGACGATGCCAAGGCCTCAGAGAAGGGCAAGGCACCTTCCAAGAGCTCGGCGGGCATCCAGCGCTCCCCCTCTGATGCTGGGAAGAGCAGCGGGGACGAGGGGAAGAAACCCCCCTCTGGCATCGCGCGCCCACCCACCACAGGCTCATTCGGATACAAGAAGATCCCAGGTCCCACCGGCACCCTAATCACCTCTAGCGGCGCGACGCTCGCCAGCGGCTCAGCCACCCTGGGCAAGGCGCCCAAATCCTCAGCCGCCCTCGGCAAAGGCGCGGGCATCGGCGGCGTGCGGAAGACCAGCCTGGACGGCTCACAGCCCGAGGACGACGGCATCCTGCTCAGCTGCGGAGGCTCTAAAGTGACCCTGCAGTACCGCTCCCTACCCAGACCGGCCAAATCCTCCAGCGGGGTGGCGGCAGGGCGCAGCGGGCACCGCTCCAGCTCCAGCAGCATCGACTCAAACGTCAGCGGCAAGTCTGCCGGCGGCGCCATGACGCAAACAGGCACCAAGCGCAGGGACGGGAAAGTGGGCTCAGACCGTTCCAGCCCCATCACCATCAACCAGACGGACAAGGAGAAGGTGGCCGTGTCAGACCAGGACCCGGCAGCCGGACTCTCCACATCCCCCAAGTCCAGCCCCACCTCCACCACGACAGGCCAGACAGGCCTCAGGCAGCCAGGCTCCAAATACCCCGATATTGCCTCCCCCACCTTCCGCAGGTCAGAAACCACTAACACCCCCCCTGCTTTCACTCTGTCCTTGTCTGTCAGTGTGTTTCTATGTGAATCAAACATCTCACCACATTCCTCCTCAGTCCCTGAACTATCAGCTCCACGTGGGGTTTTACAGTCCAGCAAGCAGGTGGTTTTCAGTGGTGATAAAGCTTTACCCTGGCTTTATACGTAGTGTGTGTTACTATATTAAAGGGATAGTTCACCCAAAATTCAAATTTCACTCATTATCTACTCACCCTCATGTCGACAGAGTCCTCTGTACCTTCTCTGAGTTATGGGGGGGTCTGCACAGCAGTATTTGTCCATAATGATTGTGAATGGTGCTCACTTTTCTTCATCCAAAAAGACACACCAAAAAACATCCAAATACCTCCATACCTCAGTGAACTGAGACACTGGGGGCTTCTGCTACAAACAAGCTTAAAATATAGACTTATTTAATTTTTTCAGAACAATTTCTCAGACGAGCAGTATGGAGGTATTTGGATGCTTTTTGGTGTGTCTTTTTGGATGAAGAAAAGTGAGCACCATTCACAACCATTATATGGACAAATACTGCTGCGCGGACCCCCCCGTAACTCAGAGAAGGAACGGAGGACTCTGAAAATTCTCCCAGCCCTTAGTCGACATTAGGGTGAGTAGATAATGAGTGAAATTTGAATTTTGGGTGAACTATCCCTTTAATCTCAGATGTGTTTGTTTGCACAAAGTCAATATAAGACACTTCTAAATCATATTTCACTACCTTTATGAGTGAATTTACTTGGCTGCACGGCCCCAGGTTTGCCACCACCCAGATAGTTCCCTGGTTGTAGGTGACAAGACTTTGCAAGTGAAACATATCTTTACCCTGAAGATGAAGGTCTGATGGTTCTTCGTTCAGCTCAGGCAGATCCAGCTCAGCCGTCTCAATCAAATCAGACAGGAGACAGGAGTTTCTCTGTACACCAATTCCTGACTCATTACAGGCATGCATTCGGCAGGCGTGTCCAAACATCCGTCCCATCCGATTTGTCAAGCCAACCTGTTTCATCTGCATGTCTTCAAGCTTTCTTTTTTTTTCTTCAAGAGAGTGTCATCTATATATTTTGTGTGATTGTGATGACAGACTGGGACAGGCGCGAGCCGAGTAGCAGGCTGTCTGAGCATATGTGGGCGGCGAACAGGGTTGAGTGGCCTCGCAAGATGAGGTTATTTAAAGTCACGGGGTTGAAATGGGCAAAGCTGTGAAAGCAGATGTGTCGATGTAAATTACCGAGAGTTCGCAGATGAGGAGAGGTGGAATTTTTGCTGCGAGGGACGAACGTGTTGTGAGGTCCAGCACGATATTTCATCTGCAGTTTGAAGACGGTGTTACAGTAAAGATGTGAGGATGTCTTACTGTTTTCAACCTGTTTACACATTTGCCTCTTGATGCTTGTGGAAATGATGGAACATTATGGGTACTACAGGGAAAATAGAACTCTGAAATTTTGAGAATAATGTCATAATATTGCAAAAGTAAAAATGTAAAATTTTGAGAGAGAGAAAAAAATCATAATTTTACAAGCAACCCACAAAACAGGTGAAAGGACAGTCAGTGCAGCCTGAGCTGTTTGGCAGATGCTGTTTCTCTGTCAAACAACAGAACAGATTCTTTCTTTTCAATGTCCTGAGGCTGAGATGATGATGATGATGAGCCCAAAGGTGAGGTATTTCCATATTTGTGAAGTTGAAGTGCAATTTAACAGTATATTTCCACTCTAAAACAACACCTTAAAGGGGAATTGTAGTTTTTTTTACAATCTGGACCTTATTTCTAGCATAAAATACCATCATTTTCTCAACTTTGGTGTCAATACAGTACAAGTCGTTCGGACAAATTAGATCCAGCCAAGAGCCGCGTATATATGTATAACGTGAGTGTGCAGGGCAGCAGAATGCAGCCTCTAAATAACACATTATCTGCCACGAAACTTGTTCATTTCACCAATATTTTGTTATGATACACTAGTGCTATTCCCCTCTGAGTCCGGGGTTAGCTGTTATCAACATCTGAGGTCTGTAGGTTGACCTACTGACCTCTGACCTGGATGATGTCATCTCTGGGCCCCATGCTTGTTTTCCTGAAAGTTTCACAACAGATAATGTGTTATTTAGAGGCTGCATTGCGCTGCCTCGTGTTCTCACATTATATGGATATACGCGGCTCTCGGCTGGAGCTAATTCTGTCAGAACGACTTGTAATGACATCAAAGTTGTCTGGGTGAGTAAATGATCGCATTTTATGCTTGAAATAAGGTCCAGATTGTAAAAAACGGCAATTCCCCTTTAACTTAAATGCCCATATAATAGGTAACAATATGACATCTCTCTGATGAGTTTATTTTTGTAATATTATGAGAATTTCTAGCAAAATTATGACTTTATTCTGGAAATTTCAGCTGTATTTTTCCTTAATGTCGTCTTAATTATCTCTCAAATGTAATAAATACGGAAATACGGTTTCATATATGATATATAATAATTATATTAATATAATCTTTGAACTCCAAATTGTGCCACAGTCCTTTATGTTCCAGTATGGCTCTTGCAGATGCTCATCACTTGTCCTTTGAGCATGTCTGAATGACCACACCCACCTCTCTACCCTCAGATTGTTTGGTACCAAAGCCAGCAGCAAGGCCAGCTCTCCGGGCACGCCCGACTCTGGCAAGTGCCCGTCATTACTGGGCAGCCCCCACGGCACGCTGGCAAGGCAGGCCAGTCTGGACTCGCCCTCCTCTGGCACGGGGAGCCTGGGCAGCGCTGGCGGCCTGAGCGGTGGCAGCAGCCCGCTGTACGGTAAAACCCCAGACTTGTGCACTGACTCCCCGGCCTCCAGCCCGGCCTCTGGCCTCTCCCTGCCCTCCAACGCTCGGCCCTGGCCTGCCTGTAGCTCGTCAGCTGGCAGCAAGGACACACTGAGCTGCCAAAGCATGACCAGTCTGCACACCAGCTCTGAGTCCATTGATCTGCCGCTGGGCCACCACGGGCCAAAGGTTACGCGAACCGGCAGTGTCAAGTCCACCCTGTCAGAGGGGTGAGTAACAGGAAATACGATTGGGCTGAATCGTATTCATTGTTTCATTTGAGAACAGAGACAAAAAGTGTATCTCCTAACCCCAAGGTGTAGACATAACACGAGTGAACCCGAATAATAACAGTGATTATCATAAGTAGAAAGGAAGTCACTCATTCAGCACAGTTTGGTTGGATTTAAGTTTATTTTTCTGGCATGGTTTTAAAAGATAAAGTTCAGTTTGTTTAAAAGTTGTATCATTAAATTAATTGCAGCTTATATAATGATGACTGCACCCACCTGGCCTGACAACCAACCAGGCAGCATCCAGACCTGTAAACCAGTCAGGACAGTCTCCTTCTCAGCCATGCCAGAAAAAAGTTCCACAACAAATTCAGATCATTTCAGACGCTCATTCCCATGAGAAGTCTTTATCAGGGTGTTTCCATTGTTTTGTCCACACACTGTGCATGCACTACATCACCAGTCAGACAGGACACATGATTATTTTCCCTCATGAGCTTAGTTTTATGTCTCAAAAATGAAACAATTGATTTAAATATTGCCTGTGTGTGTAGTTGTTGTGTGTTATATTGTGTTACATTAAGCGTTTCCTCCATAGAGTACATCCGTTCGCATATTGTTCGTGTGTGTGTGTACTTTTGTGTGTGTGTGTGTGTGTGTCACAAGTCAAGTTCATGATGTGGCCAAAGTTTTCCAGTGTCCATCTAATTCACTCATCCTCTGTGTTTTAACAGCATGCCTCTTGACAGAAACACGCTTCCCAAAAAGGGACTGAGGTACAACACATGTGCAGCCACATCTCAACGCTCATGCGCATACATCATACGCGCACATTTGCATGAAAATTCCAAGTTTACCAGCTCTACTTTCATGATGTTGTGAATGTGTGCGTGTGTTATCTACTGTACAGCAGTGATTCCCAACCTGTGCCTTCATGAATTAGCTAAAAATGATGTATAATTGCTTAAGATTGATCATTAGAATTAGAAGCAGTTCACTCAAAGTCATGGATAAATGAGTGAAATAATTATATTGAACTCATGGGTAAAAGTTGTAAGACTGATTAGTAATAGATTCAAGAGAATTGATTTTTTAGGAAAGATATTTTAAAGTAATGAAAAACACTGAAATATATATCTCATTAAAGTACTCATTGTAAGTCGTCACTCATTAATTTAAGGTAATGGATAACCAGTGGAAATAAATAGCTGTTCTGAAATAAGGTTGGGAACTACTGATGTATGAATTACAAAACCTTGAAATGATGTTTATCAGCCTTCACACCGCACAGATCCACTCACTGTGGGTTCATATTTTTTGCAGAATGCTTTATAGGGATGAGGGAAAAAATCAATACAGCAAAGTATCACAATATTTTGCATGACAATATTGTATCGACATACAGACCTCAAGTATTGATCTGAACTGAACTGAAGTTCATCTCATTGGAAAGAAGAGATGTTAACAAAGTTTTCATTTGGAGTTGAAAAAACTAATAAATTGCAGTAAATTGTAGTGTATTATATTAAATATCGCAATAATATCGTATCATGTATCATGATAATATTGCATTGCATGGCCTCTGGCCTTCCCACTCCTAATGCATAACTGTTCATAGAAAAGAAATGTAAAATATAATCCTATAAGATCTCTTTCTTTTTTTTTAAATGAGCTAAAGCTCCAACTGAAACGATGTTAGTCCCACTGAAGCTGTAAGTCTGATGCGGTGTGAACGCTGCCTCAGATGATGGACAGTCTGCATGTCTGCCTCTCTGTGTGCAACCTCATCCTCTTCTCATCTCACAAGCTGCTACAAAACGCAGAAACCAGCCTCTGCGACAGAGCAGTTCCTCCTCAGCCCCGAAAACATTTGCTCCCTTAACCCCACGGCCAAGTCGGCCGAGTCAGTCGGATGTATATTTTGGATTTAGCCGGGACGTAAGCGAGAGAGACAGAAAAACCATAGCCCATTCATCACAGTGGCACAGCCTCTGCAGGGAGCAGCCTCTCCAGCCAATTAGATGTTAGCGCTGCAGAGGAGCTGGAGGGGGCCACGCTGCTTTCAGACCATTCTTTCATTTTGATAGCATTTGGTGCTCACTTTACTTTATTGGGCCTAAAAGCATCTGATCTCATGTTACACTGTGTGCCCGTTGGAAGCGATCAGTTCACTACAGACTGGAGCGTTTTCTTCTTCTGACCACAGATTTTTACGGCCGTCTGTTCACGTCTCAAAGCAAATGGTACTTTTTTTTTGCCTCATCCTCCTACAAGTGGAGCTTAGCCTAATAATTGCCCCCTTCAGTCACATAAATAGGCATGTTGGTCTTCCTAATGGGCATTTTGAAAAGGACTAAGCAAACTGAGTCACACACTGACCCTCGGATATTTCAGTCTGTTCCATTTCAACTCCAGCGAGGGCCGAACGCCGCCGTGTCACACCATTCAGCCCAGCTTAGACACCCAATCCCCTGGTGGAGAGAATATGCAGCGCGGACGCAGGAGGGGGTGGGGGGGTTGCGGGGTCAGATGTGACAAGTGTAGTAATGGGGTCGTTGGAAAGGAAGACGCCGCTGAAAAGGGATGAGTGCAAACTCAATTATCATCCTCAGAGGATTAAATATGGCCGATTGTCATGTGTGTGATAAGGGCCTTCTGCTGCCAAGCCACTTTAGAGCTGGAGAGAGAAGAAGAGATGAACGGCTGTGTATGTGTGTGTGTGTGTGCGGCAGCTTTGAGACAGAGTACTGTATGTGTATAGTATATGACGGGGTGTGTGGATGTGTGCATGTGTATATCTGCGTGATGCAGCTGCATGTTTCCTCACATTGCTTCTATTTTTAGCTCCACACTCATTTCACCAGTTCACAGCTGAACTGCTCGGACTTCCAAATATCTCAGTTAGCAGCCGTGAGCTGACATCTTTTACTCTGGGGGGTTTCAGGTACCCTCCGTCCTCCAGACAGACGTCCCACGAGGAGGGGAAGGAGTGGCTGAGGTCCCACTCAACAGGTGGGCTGCAGGACACAGGCAGCCAGTCCCCACTGTCTCCTCCAGGAGCCTCCTGCACCACCACTGGAAAATACCACTACTCCAACCTGCGTGAGTTTACAGTGATTAACTCTGTTCTCACTTCACACTGTCAACCTGTTATTTCCATTCACCTGAGGCTCATTTTAATGAACATTACTAAAAAAATAAGCAGCCAAAAGTCAAAGGTATGTAAAACATGGTCTTGATGCTCTTGAGCCAATGAGAACAGAGGCTCAGAGACTTCTTTCTGCTGATTGGTTCACTGACCTGTTGTTACTAGAGCCCAGGAGGGAAGCCTGAGAGAAGATGGAAAACCACACTGACCACATATACAGTAGATTTCCCTCTAGGTCAACGCCTCAAATACAACAAAAATATGAAATGTCTAAAAAAGGAAACATGCAGAAACATATGTGATAGTAAATACAAGAGCTCGATAATTAAGTCATAATTTTTTCATGGAGAAACCAAAATATCTCCATTAAATTTGAGCAGATTAACACCATTAGTAGCTGTAATAAGGCTCTTAGTTGAATGAATGAATGAAATTGTTTATTCAGTCACACAAGACTCAACATCAAAAACCATTTTGCATGAACAATTTAGCCAGCATATGTTATACACTTGGTTTGTTATTCTAATGACTCTTTTTTGAAGTTTAATTATTGGGACTCTGTTTGTTTTATATACATTTCCCCAGACCTCAACAATATGGGAATATAAGAGAATAATATAACATGAATGATGGATCAGTGATAGACTGTAACTGTGATCTCCTTTCTCCTGGGTGCAGTGAGTCCCACCAACATCAGCCAGTACAACCTGCCACCCGGCAGCAGCAGCATGAGCCGCTCCAACAGCATCCCTGCCCAGGACTCCTTTGACCTGTACGGAGAGGGTCACCCACTGGGTGGCAGCGCTACCTCCCTGGAGGACCGACCACGGGCCATCAGCCGCTCCGGCTCCTTCAGGGACAGCACCGACGAAGGTGGGACGTGCTCTTAAACACGCTCTTTAAATCAAGTGAAGCCTCGCTACAAGAAGCCATTAGAAATAATTGAGGGGCCACGTTCTCCACAGCACAGTCCCCGCTCATAAAGCACTTCAGTATCAGACCGAACGAGCTCTCACTGTGTTCACACACTGAGAGGGACTCGGCCGGTCGCTGGCTTTGATTTAACATGCTGTGATTATGTCCATATAGAGGTCAGCTTTAACAAGGCCAGCTGATATTTTCCTCTGGCTTAGACCTTACATCCACTGAATGACTTCCATTAACCAGCAAGAGCTAATCAGTCAAATGGGTAATCAAGGATAAATAAGAAAGGAATTAAAATGACATTAGAACTGGTTCAAGGTCAGTTTCAGTAGGAGCTAGAACATGGTATGAAGACATATTAATTGAATGTGTAGCACTAACCCATTGTTTCACAGCAGTATTTATAATCAAGCTGTCAACAAACCTTGTTAGTCACTGCTGGTCTCTGTGTGTTTACAGTCCACGGCTCCTCACTGTCTCTGGTCTCCAGCACGTCTTCACTCTACTCTGCAGTAAGTAGCTCAGCAGCTTCTCCTGTGCAGCTCTTCAGTAACAGACATCTGCTGCTTCTCTGATTCATGATCAGCATGAAAGATTCATTGTCTTTGATTTCAAATCTATCATATTACAACATGTAAATGTCTAGATATTGATAACCCAGCCTTGTAGGAGTTTCTCAGCCTTTTCCCACTCATTGTTTTGGTTTTTGCAGCAAAAAAATGTCAGATAAACCGCCGTTAGAGCACCAACATTCACAAACCTCTGAATATCTGAAGCTCAGTGCAGCTCACAGCACTGACACTGAAAGTTTAATCTTTGCTCTAAAAAAAAAGCTATATTAAAAAAGTAACAACTTTAAAGCCTAAATCAAACTTTTTTAAAAGGTAAAACACATTAAATAGCTTCACACCTGTCAGCTTGTGATTCAGAGGGCAGTAAATCAGAGCACCTGGCAGATCAGTGTAATGAAGCTCTGAAGTCAGTGTGATACAGTCAGAGTTCTAGGGAGAAGAATCGATCTCCACTTGTTTCCATCTGCAGTCACAGGCTGCAGAGGGAAGGCCTGGACCAAAGACAGTTTGATTAATAAAGTTTCTCCTCCGGTGGAATTCATTTTGTTTTTCCGTCTGATTCACTGATCCACTTCAACCCCAGTGGAATTTTAATTTAACTTGCTTCCTCTGTGTGTGTCGGCCTCTTCATCAACCCTCCTCCTCTTTGGAATACACTCTTAGAAATAAGGGTTCCAAATGTGTTCTTCTACAAGGGCTGAGGTTCTACCAGGAAGCATTTGCTTCTGAAAAACCCTTTCCTGAAGAAAGGGGTTTTTTGAGAGTTCTTGGTAACACTAAGGGTTCCAGTAAAAGGGTTCTTGGTGGAAGTCCCTGTATGGGTTCTAGATGAAACCATAAAAAGTCAGATATTTTCTGGAAGAAACCCCCAGTAAGGCTTCTCGGTGAAACCGATACGCCATAAAAGGGATTTTTGTAGAACCTCTCATTGGGGATTCTAGGTGTAACCTTTCACAGATAGTTAACCCTTTATGTGTTGGGTTCTAGATATAACCCTTTATGTTGGGTTCTTGGATAACCCTTTAAGTTGGGTTCTAGGTAGAACCCTCCAAAAGGGAACCAAAAAGGTTCTCCTATGAGGACAAGCCGAAGAACCTTATATGGTTCTACATAGCACTTTTATTTCTAAGAGTGTAGAAGTGTTTCTCATGGTGCACAGTCATTCTTTTCTTTTTTTTAAGTATTGAAAAGAAGTTAATATTCCACTTTTTCTAAACCAAGTGTTTGTTCTTCCTTCCAGACAGAGGAGAAAGCTCACTCAGAGGTAAGGACGGTGACGCTGTGTCCCTCCGTCTGCTTGCATGATTCCTGAGAGCAGCTCTGTGCTTCACATCCATAGAGTTGTAGATAATTACAGCTTGGAGCTGGCTGTACTGGCTGTAGTGTAGGTGGGGGGGTTAAGTGCCCCCTCCCCCCCGCGGGCTCCTCAAAGATGTGGAATCAGTTCAACAACCTGTGTGTCACGTGCATGTTTCTGCTGCTCTTTGGGAGACTGCTGTGTGTATGTGTGTGTGTGTGTGTGCGCGCGCGCGTGTGTGTGTCTTTCTATTGCACTTCATCTGTCAATCAAAGCACAAACAGTGATATTTGTTCAGATGAATTAAAAGCCACTTGGTTTTATATTAATAATCATTTAAAGAAGATTTATCAATAAAATGTATGTAGTTGTATAAAAAGCAGTTTAACCCTATGTTGCATTGCTTTTTGTCAGGAAATCTTTATTCATTCCATCTTGACTTTAAATAACCACACCTCCCTACTGTTATAAACCTAATATATTTACTCATTATAAAAACTTACTCTATGCATACTGTATCTAATGCATGCCCTGGCCTCTGCCTTCATTCAACAGTTTATCACTGATTCTTCTTTGATTTTGCACTTTTCTGTTTCTGTTTGAGATTTCTGTTTGTTTCCCTCTCTCCGTTCTTGTTTATTAGAGCTTTAAACTCTTCAAGCTGAAGTTTGGGTCAAACAGTAACTGCAAATACATCCCAGCGCTTGTTTGTCTGAACCCCGGCAGATGGGTAGAGTTTAACATTGTGGGATGGAGCTCTGACATGGATCAGGACTCACAGGCTCGGTGTGGATATGAATGAGTCAGGTTTGACTACGCAGTGAACAGAGGATGAGAAATGAAAACCAACACAGATTATAAAAATGACCCGACTGGTGTTTCTCAATATAAAACTGAACTCCTGAAATGTCAAAAACATAACTGAAATGTCACTATCTCTGCAAATGTCCAGTTATCATCACTGTCAATTCATAATATTAAAGGAGAATTCCGGTCATTTTTGACCCCTAAATTGTTGTCCTGATGGTCACCCACTGTTGGGGGGAGCAGAAAAACAGACTAAAATTGATGGCTACCCGGCGCTAGAGATAGCGACAATGCTAACCTATGGGGGCAATTCTTTCAACCACAACAAACAATCAAATATCTATGGTACATGACTGGAATCCTTATGACACACCACTGAACTGATATGGTGTACAGTAGAAACTTTGTGTTTTTGCATGTAGCAGCCACTCAGACTCACCTCAGATAGCCCAACTCTGAAACATCTTAGAAAGACATCCGAAAGACTATCCGATCACAGAGCGCCTGCTCTCTCCGCCACAGAGACAAACACTTTTTCCTTGTTGTGATCATTTCTTTACAAAAATAAACAGTTAGAGATATTATGGACATTATCACTGCACTGCTCGACCATTTATTTTTTTATTTTTTTATGGGTCAAAAATGACCGGGATTCTCCTTTAACGTCACTGTCAATTCTTAATATTAATATGAAAAAACAGACACAAACGTCATTACAACGTTTTTGAGGGAATCATGTGGATCTCCATCCTTCACTTACATGATCCACTTTAGTAAACTCACATCTGTATTTGCAGATACTGTCTGACCCAGATGAGGAACTAGCTAACCCTGTGGCTCTTGCTTTGCCGCTCAGAGTCTAACATGAGTAAATCCAGTGCTGTGAAAACCTCTGTCTCTCCAGCCACATGGGTTCATGCTGTGTGATGGGGGCATGCAACATAGTGTTAATGTGTACTCTTTTTCTTTTCAATCAAGGGCCAAACAGTCCAAAATTCCACGGTAATCCCCCACACTTTTACGTTCACACTTCACCCCAGTGTCTTTACACACAAGTATTACCATACACCTGCATTAGTTTCTCCTACATCAAGAAGGGAGTTGCAAGTTCAACACCTCTTTTGCATTACAATCAATTCCTTCATGTTGCTGTGGAGTGTTAACCACACCTTTACCTCTCTTCTTTTCTTCCCCAACCAGCAAATCAGAAAGCTGCGTCGGGAGCTGGACGCCTCTCAGGAGAAGGTGGCGACCCTGACGTCTCAGCTGGCTGCCAATGTGAGTCTGTTGACTTCAAAAGGCGCCGTCAAAACAGTCGGCGCATTTGCATGATAACCCACTGACAGAGAGCTTTCATGAGAGGGAGGAATATAAATCTTTACGACGCCCACTAATTCCTTTTCTCTGTGTTTGAAGCTGATGTGTTGTGTGTTTAGGCTTCTGCTTGTTGACTTTGTTGGTGTGTGTGTGTTTTTGTGCTCTTTTCCTTAGAAGGAATGTTTTTCTTTTGTGTGTATATGTGTGTGTGCGAGGATTGTCTCTTTGCTTTCCGCCTGTGCCGGTGGGGTTTCGACAAGAACAGGAGCCTCTCTCCCTAAATCAGCCAAGCAGAGAGAATCAAATGGAGATGGACGGGCACAGAAAATCTAGACGTGAGCACGTCATGCGTGGGTGAGACGGAGGGAGATACAGAGACCTCCAGCCGCCAGACCAAGTTGTCTTTGTGCTGGCATTCAGATAGATCGACAAACTAGATAGATCGCTCCCCCCACCACCACCCTCAATGCCAAGTGCCTGATCAAGCGTGGAGGCGACGCTTCGGTCCGACGCTTTGATCACAAAGTTGTGCAGAGCTGAAACTGAGGGCTAAACTGTGGGCAAACTGGTAGATAGGAAGATGGAGACGTGACTTTTTACAGGAGTTATACAGGGACAGTAAAACAACTGACTCTCAGATAAATAACCCACCATTAGATAGTGTTAAACACCTTCTGTATCCTCTGTGTTGCTCTGCCAGGGCTCTTTCTATCAGTAGTTGAGATATTTAAAACATGCTGGGTGCTTTGTATTCTGGCCTTTTCTGTATGGGAGTTGTTAAAGGAGACATATCATCCCCCTTTTCCACAAATGAAAATAGTTCCCAGGTGTCTTAAAGACATGTCTGTGACATGCTTTGGTCAAAATACCCCAAGGATCAAACATCCCAGCTCTTTTCATCCTCTCTAAACAGCCCTGTTCAGAACGGCTGGTTTCAATGGCTGTCCCTTTAAATGCTAATGAACCACTGCTTGCCCCGCCCCACCTCTTCTACCGGTCCCAGCGGGTGGGGTTGTGCAATTTCAAAATCTAGTTACATCACTCCAAGACAATTGAAGGAACAGCTCATAAAACCACACAGATTTCAACCTAGGTAGCCTGGATACTACAGATTTATTTGTCAATTCTCACATTTTGGGGACCAGAAGGCAAAACAAACACCCAAATATATTAAATGTTAAAGAGCCTTCAGAAAGTGAGTGTCTCAGGACAGCAGCACTGTTGTAATATTTAACTTTTCGGTGTCTTAAATTGACTTGACATGTGTTTTATACATTGTCGACCATTCTGAATTCAAAAGCAGCAACATTCAAGAGACGAGACCAGTTTGTGCAGCAGATTCATTTATGCAGGTGAATTCCACTAGGGAAAAAAATCATTTTTCTTCATTTTCATTCATTTTCATTTTCTTCATTTTCAAGAAAGAACAAAGTGGATATAGAAAAAATAATCCGAACAACTAATCCAAAAACAATTTGCAATACAATTTGGACAACAGAACATTTATAGTCGTTGGTCTTGCTTGTTTGACTTTGTTTGTAATTAGTTGTTCCACAGAACATTTCTCAGAAATACAATTAATAAAGAACAACAAACAGTATAATATACAAAATTGTATTGAAAGTAGTGCATGAGGAAAATTGAAAACACAAACTGACGTGATCCAATCAGAAGCCTCATTAATTAAAGTAGTTGTATTCCTGTTATCTTTTTTATTAATGAATCTTATTTATAAAAACTGGTTTCAAAGGAGATAAAACTCATCTACACAAAGACTCCAGTGTCTGTGTGTGTGACTGGTTCTTCATGGGCAGCGTAAAAGGCAACTAGTCACACACATCACCGTGCCAAGCCATATGCAAACAGAAAGCCATATGTACAGTATGTGCTCCCACTTTGCATCAAAAATACCAGACAGGAATAAGCAGCGGTCTGGCCGCGCTGCGCTGCAGCTCCATCACACTCTATCTACATGACAGCATGGTGGGCTGCTGCTGCTGCTATAAGCTCATCTTATCCCCCCAGTGGGGGGGGGACTGTATGGAAATGTCAGTCTCAGCAGCCCTCACATGCTCTCCACCCACGGCCCACTGCTACATACCAACTGTGGTGTGTGTGTGTGTGCGTAAGACAACATTGTTGAATCATGTCTGTTCCCACTCACACATTCAGATATACTGAACCTACACATGTACACACATAATCCCACAAGTAGGCAGATCATGTGTTAACTCAGGAATAAAGTAGTGTGTGCAAAAACGCTGTCAAATCACACACACACTTAGCCACATATTTACATTCAGCTGAGTGTAAAAGTTTCTAGAGCATCCCAGTATTTAAAGTCAGTATTTTTAGCACACTTCGATTCCTTAATGTATTATTATGAAACACTCATTTCAATACTTGAAAATTACTTTTAACCCTGCACAATTATTGGACGATATTTGGAGAGTTTTTTATTTATTTATTAACTTACTTTTTCCTATATTTTTTTTACACTGCAAATTAAGATCTTTGAAATGACCATGGATAGTGTAGTAGTAGAGAGAGACAGGAAATGGGGAGGCAGAGAGAGGGAGAATGACATGTGGCGGCCGCAAGGTCTATACTGCCCGACAGCGCAAGAAGGGGATGAGTCATGTTTTGACAAAAATGAGATTTTGTCATTTTTGGCATTGACATTAAAAAGGTCTGCTACATCATGTGGATAAATATCTTGACTCAACATTATCTTATTGGGGATGTATTTGAAGGTGGTTTTCACAGTAACTCCCAAAAACTGCGGTAAAACAACAAGACATTAACATGAGTTACCTTTTTGTCTCTGTGTAGAGAATATTCAACACGCCCATTTCACAAACCAGTGGGAGTTACCCTTTTCTTGTGTTGTATGGCCAGCTTATATTTTGTGATTCTGAAATTAGTGTAAAATGTTAAGTTTGAGTTAACAGCTAGACTACTACTTGTAAAAGCAACGATTTGACCAATTTTCAGCATCGTACTGTACATGAACTGATGAAGCCTCTTGGATGAGAGGTGGTGAAACGTCTTCCTAGACAAATAACCACGTCCAGTTGCTTTTGACTGAAATTTCTTTGGGGATAACGATGACCTAAATGAGAATATTCACAGGCTCAATTTTCAGAATCCTAAGTTCAGTACAGTTGACTGGACAACAAAATTACTTTAAACTCATTTTTCTCAGAACTGCACTGAGGAGTTCCTCCTTTCTTCCGTTGTAGGGCAGTATAGCCTCTGTACCAACCGAGCTAAACCACGCCCCAAAGGAATATTTACTAACACATAAAACTGTGGAGAAAAAAAGAATTATTCTATATTATTATTCTTGTAGTTTAATTGTCAAAAATAAGTTCCTGAATGTGATCTCTTGCCTGATAAACAAGCTTCAACCTACAAAGTAAACGTATTACACTTTAAAATCAGAGCTCTGATGGTTTTACAGATGATATTTCAGGATTTGGTGGAGTAAAGGAGGAGAGGAGTTAACCTCCAGCGGCTGCGTCTTCTCAGCAGAGGAAATGTGCAGTGATTGAGGTCGTCTGATCTCGATCTCATCCCATTTGCTGTGCCACTGCATACATAATAATCATTATCTTTCTCCGGGTTTGTTTTGTCCAGGAAATTGAATTTGGGTGTTAAATAAGGAATTACGGGTGTGTCAATACCCTCAGTCACCGTGTGTGAGCTCGTACTAATGACTCCGTCATAGGAAGGGAAAAGGAGATGTTGCTGTGGCTCTGGTTTGTTTGGGGATTTGTTTGGAAGAAAAGAAGCAGAATTGCTGCTTCAGTGTGGAGAGGATCTGTTTCTCTCTGTCTGACATTAAGTCAGGTTGAAGAGTTCATGGAGACGCTCCTCCTCCTCCTCCCCCTCCCTCTCAGTCTCAGCAGAGTTTCAGTGATGTAGCCCAGCAGCAGGTTCCGGCTTCACAGACTTTAGTGCGTCGTTTTCCGTCCGTCTTCGCCCCCTCGAGATGTCGTTCACGTCGTCATCGGCGACGTTGGGCCTCTTCCCCTCGTCTCGCTCTGTGGCGTGGCCCACCGTCAACCTTTACCCCGGACCTCTGGGTTCAGGGGCCGAGCTGGGCCACCGGGGCCGGACCCCGGGAGCAGCGCAGATGGTTCAGCCGTGGGACGCGTCAGACTCTGACGGGCGCCTCCTTCGGGGCGGACAGGTGGGCCGGGAGGGGGCCAGGGGGGGGCGAGTCGGAGCTCACAGGTAGAGTTGGAAGGAGATGTGGCGTTGGAGAGATGTGCTGGAACAGTTGGCATTTCTAAAGGTCAAGACCTTGGCTGATTCAGAGGAGAGGAGGCAGCACAGGGGGACGCTGCGTGTGTGGGTGTGTGTGTGTGTGTGTGTGTGTGTGTGTGTGTGTTGCAGTTTGGGGTTTGTATTAAAGCTTTACCGAAATAGAAAGTTGTGTTGTTCTCAGTCTGTCAGAGCTGTAGATCACACGTTGGGAGCAAAGGCTGTTAAATGCAGTGAATAAAAGTCCTGCAAAGTGGAAGAATACAAATATGTGTGTTGGTGTGTATGTGTGTGTGTGGCTGGTTGTGTATAGCAGATATTGTCTGGTCCATCTGGGCATGCTGCCCACCTCTCTGTGACACACCAGGCCTGACAGGTGTCCCAGGGTCTCTAGCTAAGGGTGGGAGGATGAGCCTCCTGTACAAGTACAGTCTCAGACCTCAAATAAATCCAGTCACACGGGTTCAGCAGAGCAGATGGCTCCACATTGCTGCATCTTCAGATGAAGCCGGGGGTGTGGGTGTGGGGGCCTCTCTGTGATGTGTGTGTCTCTGACACCAACATCTCTGTCTCTGTGCTGTGACAGCTTCAGAGCTGCTCAGCTGCATGATAGTTGAGTCATAGCAATAAAGTGCAAGAGTGAAGTCATATGAAACAGTCTTTATAAAGTCTCTGTTGAACTGCAGCAGCTGGAACATGTGTGTATGTCTGTGTGTGTGTGTGTGGTGTGTGAGGCAGCAGTGGAACCTCAGGTGGCTGCGGTCACAGCCTCCAGGTCTGTGAAGAACAAGTCTCATGTGGTCTTCAGTGAGAAGTGGCTTCAAAGCGTTCATCAGCAGAGACATGGTTTCACCCTGTGTCCTCATGGAGGGACTGTTTTCAAATTTGTTTTAATATAATAATCATTCCCACTCAAATTTGGGCAAAGCAACTGATTTCCTGAACATGTTGAACAAGTTCATATTCTGATATTCTAGTGCTCCATAAGAAGATTTATTTGTAGGTTTAAGAACCAAAAACCATCTGAGTTTTCCATCTCCTCTCTCAGGCTCCTCTCTGAGCTCTAGTAACAACAGGTCATCTGACTGCTTTTGGATGGTGGGTCCAGGTGGGCGGGGCTTGGGGCAAGGATGGTGACTGCTTTGTTATGACATCATCATAAAGTGACAGGAAGTCCTGAGAGCTGGTTATAAGGCTCAGTTTCTGAATACAGGCTGTGTGTATTTCTCTGTGGACTGAGGCTTTGATACTCAGTATTAATATAGAACCTGGAGCTGATTCATAATCACAGTTCCTTTGTACCATATGGACCTTTTATATTCCAAATAGACTCAATTAGATTATTTAAAGTTTCATGCTCTACCCTTTTAAATATATTATAGCTGGAGCGCCAGTTGGAAAATTGAAATAGAATTCTAATAGAATTAAAAAATATCTGCCTCTATCTGGAAGGAAGGAAGGAAAGAAGGGGAAAATGGAGGAAAGATAGATGGAGGGAGGGAACAGATTGGGTCAAAAAGGAAGGAAGAAGTAAAGACAAAGGGAAAGAAGGAAGGAAGGAATGGAAAAAAGAAGGAGAAAGTATTGTGAAGAGAAGGAAGCGAAAAAAGAAGCAGGGGGGGAAGGAGGGAACAAATCGGGTCAATTGGGTCAAAAAGGAAGGAAGAAGGAAGGATGAAGGGGATGGAAGAAGGGAGGAAAAGGGAAGGGAAAAAGGAAGGAAGGGAAGAAAGATGGATGGAGAGAAAAGATTGGTGGAAGGAGGAAGGGAGAAAGGAAGAAAAAAGGGAAGGATGGAGGAAATGGACAGATTGGCTCAATTTGACCCAGGATGAGATAAACTCTCAGAAGTCCTGATCTGAGAACTGTTCTGACTCCTGCGCCCAGAAACCATCTTAATGTCGTGTAAGTCTAACCCTCTGTGTGTGTCTGTCCCTCTGTCTGCAGGCTCACCTGGTGGCAGCCTTCGAAAAGAGCCTGAGCAACATGACGTGCCGCCTGCAGAGCCTCACCATGACCGCCGAACAAAAGGTACAGGGGCTCAGTCCTGCAAGTGAGATGTAACGCGCATGAACTGCATGACGGAGGGCTTACAGAGAGGGGGGATAGAAAAGAATAGAATCAGAGAGTGTCTAGGTTGTGCGTCGCAGGCGGGTAAAGAGTCTGCACATATCCTCCACAAACCTGAAGCCTGAGTCCTCCACCGCTCATCTGGTCTCACCGACGAGGTCTTAGAGCAGCTTCAGTGGTGCCGAAACACTGATTAACCACACGCACAGCAGCAATATGTTCAAAGATACACCCCCACACACACACACAAATAATGAATGCCCCCCTCTGTTCAGCCTACTGACGAACCCTGGCAGCTTTTTAATCCTCTATAAATTAAAGCAGACTGGGATCTGCTGGGTCGTCTTTGTCAAACAAGGCCGTCCCAACTTTTAATTAAAGCGGAAACCCTATCTGCAGCCGGGGAAAGCAGAACACCAGCCTCCCTCTATCTGATCGTGTTGCTTCAACAGAGAGGAGAGTCTTTTTTTTATTATTATTCTAAGCAGGTGGCGCTGGCTTTGGGGCAAATCCACTGTGAGACTCCGATCATCTTCAAATACCGTCCCTTACTTTTTTTTTCTTTCTTTTTTTTGCCTCTCCTGCTGCCAATGCCAAATTTTAGAATCGGTTCCCAGTGACGAAGCAAATGTGTTCCTTCCAAAAGATTTGTCATCCTTTTTAAAAATAACCTGGGCTGGCCATCCGCTCTGGGCTTGTTCCATCTGTTTCATGTCGACAACAGAGACTTACATTCCTCTAAAAACTCTGTAACTCCACTAAACACATCTCTGTCTCTCCGCAGGAGTCTGAGTTGGCTGAGTTGCGCGAGACAATAGAGAGCCTGAAGACTCAAAACACGGACGCCCAGACGGCCATCCAGGTGGCGCTCAACGGCCCTGACCACCTCCACAAGGGTAGGAACCAGCAGGGGACGTTGGACCAGACTTCTCTCAAGTTAACTAATGCTTTGAGGGGGCCTTAAACGCATC
This sequence comes from Decapterus maruadsi, assembly GCA_030347415.2. NCBI lineage: Eukaryota > Metazoa > Chordata > Actinopteri > Carangiformes > Carangidae > Decapterus > Decapterus maruadsi. The sequence continues at coordinate 2,492,571 of CM064889.1, read as the reverse complement.
ACTGTTTCATAAGTTGGTGCATTTTTTTTAGCCTGATTGGCCCCAGAGGGATTTGAATATCGAATACTGATATTTAAAGCATGTGCTGTATGAGTAAAGGTTAGAAAAAGCTGAATCAGATGTGTAATCAGTTGTGCGACTCTGTAGGTGTGTAGTTCTAGCCAGACTGGGGAAATGACACTGATCAGCTCACGTTCCTCTGCTGTTCCCAGACCTGCGGATCAGACGGCAGCATTCATCCGAGAGTATGTCCAGCATCAACAGCGCAGCCAGTCACTCCAGCATGGGCAGCCTGGGCAAGGACGCCGAAGACAAGAAGAAGAAGAAGAAGAACTGGGTAGGTAGAAAGAGCAAAGGCTTACAGACTAGCACAGAACCAGTCAACCAGGTGCAAACATGTGGTTGAAAAGTCCAAATATATTTGTTTTCTAGATGAACTTGGACTTTTTTGCCAGTACTTGCAAAAAAAAAAGTGAAAAAAACCCCATCAATGGATCATTTACAGCATACGATTTCATCCTCCCACTCTCAAGGTACTTCAAAGTTCCTAGGGAAGTAAGCACCAGTACTCACAAAGGGATAGTCTGTATTTTATTATGGGGCAAACAGCAAACACATTCATTCCACTCCAAATCAAGTTACTTATCTCTGACCTATTCCCCACTGTCACAGGAAAACCTGGCAGCCTCAGTTTCTGAATACAGGCTGTGTGCATGTCTCTGTGGAGTGAGGCTTTGATACTTTCAGTATTAATATAGAACCCAGACGTTATCTATAATCCAAGAACACATATCTTTATAATATAGAGAGCTTTAATCATAAACCTCCTTTATTACAGAAATCTTCAGTCCAATACTTCCTTTAGTCTTAGCGTGTGTTTGCACCACTTATGAATCTGCAGTCGATCCACGCACCTCCACAATCCAATCATGTGCACTCACATATTGAGTGTGGAGACCTCTGAGAGTGCAGACATGATATCTGTTGGTCCATGGGTGTAAAAACCCTTAAACCAACTCATCGTCACCATTTGCCAATAGTGACAGTGTTGCTAGGTTACAGTGCTGCAGTGGCAGCAGGTGAGTGTCCGAGGCAGCATCCAGAGCCGTGGACCGCTGGGAGGGTCGGGGGGAGGGGTCGAGGAGAGGAGTCAGTTACCCTGCAATTACCGTTTGAGACGCACTTGAATTTTCACATGCAGCGACGGCAGCATGCAGATCAGTCTGGGAGGAAGCCGAGCGGCCGCTGACATCACGGCTCTGTGGTTCTGCTCGGTACCAAGGTGACGGTTCAATCGCTGTGACGAGTGGGAAAGAAACACTCAACATCCTGCGTCTGAGGAGGGCTCTTCATGCGTCAATGAGATTTGAGATACAGCTTCACTTCTCTAACACAGAGTTCACTTTCTGCTCCGGCTCTTTTTCTGTCATTTATGTGCTCGGTGGATGAAATACAGCCAAGGACCACAGATTTGAAATGAAACACCCGTCTCCAGTTTCCCGTCCCGCTGAAGGATACTGTATGTCCACAAACCGAGTCGGGGAAAGTCTAAAAAGTCACATCCACCACCATAAAGCCCTCTCCTCTCCCTCTGCCCTTCTTCTGCTCTTTGCTTGGCTCTATAATAGCGGCTCAGTCTCCCTGGCTGAGAGCTTATTTGCTGCAGCCCCCTGAGTCAGACAGATGACATATTAGAAGTTCCATCTCAGCCAGAGAGCACAGTGCACAGATCCAGCTCTCAGTCTCTGCTGCTGCTGCTGCGATGCAGAACGTTTGTCCTTGAAAATGAAATGCACACAAACAGCCCAAAAGTTCACCGCAGAGTTCGACACCCCAGCCCGCCGCGTTAAGCGAGACCCCCGAAAATAAATTCAAGTCAGGCTCATGAATACAAATCAATCCCTTATTTAAGCAGCAATTAATTATTCATTTGCATAAATTCTGCCTTGTTGGTGGAGATGGGGATGGAGCTGAGTTAGAGGGATGAGCAGCCAGCAGCAGGACCGACTCTTCAAGAAGCCAACAGGAATCCGACCTGCTGATGTTCACTTTGATTTCACTCAGGTTACACAAATCAGAGTGAAATACAGTTCAATAAAAAGCATAGAAATATGATAAAAGCAATGCAGGAAAGGAGTAGTTCAGTCCTAACACATAAAGCTGAAACCCTAAAGAGAACTGATGAGGTGAGACATCCTTCAATGAATGAGCGTTGATGGACTCGTTCAACCTACTGTATTTCCACTTGATGAACGTTATTGTGAACGCGTTCATTCTGGCGTTTGTGAGCGGCGCTCTCTCACAGTATGACGTTCAAGAGTGTGTCAGGTTTCCATAGAAACCTCAGCTAAAATACACGGCCTTAATATGTAGCGGAAAAAAACACTCAATCAGGCAACAGCAGCCACCACAGCACAGCATTTGGATCAGGATTCATTGGATATTTATTTAACATAACATACAAAAAAACAAAACAAGCAAATACTCATAACACAACTGTGGTGTTTTTGTAAGACACAAGCTTTGAGCCTTCATGGCCACCATACTAATGGTAAGATCGGGTTTGAAAATGTTATTTATTTACATGAATATACATGAACCACATGTACTGCAGCTCTGGTCCTTCTCATTCAGACTGGTGCAGCTCATGCTTTGTGTAAACCTGTTTGCTCACACACACACTGCAAAACAAACTGCTTTGACTGACTTTTATTTTTCTGGATGTCAAAACGGTGACGGGCTGCATCTGTCTTTGTGTCTTCAGATGAAAATCAGTCATGCAACAGCACAAACAAGTGCTCAGTAAACAGACACACTTGCAGCAGTTATCTTTAATCAGCAGAGGGTTTTCAGTAGATTGTGTGTGTGTGTGCGTGTGTTTGTGTGGCTTAACGCTGGGTGTGTTCTGCATCTTCAGGTGGCTGACTCCATCCCGGCTCAGGTCAGTGGTTTCCAGAGTGTCCTCTGTATGTTTGCTGTGGTTATTCCCCGTCTCCCTCCATTCCTCCTCCTCCTCCTCCTCATTTGTTCCTCCTTCTTCTTCCCCTCTCAGAGCAACCTCTTCTTTCTCTTTTCTGGAAACGTCGGCATGGAAACAACATCCTGTTCCTCTTCGATCCTCCTCCCCTTCTTCCTCCTCCCTTGTTCATTTGGATTGCCTGTTGATAGGGTCATTACAAAGCCTTGCCTCCCCCTTCTCCATCTCTCATCTCCATCTCTACTTACGGCCTTGCTTCTTAATCCCTCTTTACCTAAACCAGACAGTGACCATTGCTTGGAAACAGCACCGAGTGACTTCCTGGTCTGGCAGGATGTGATGTCATCAGAATTTGTGTGTGTGTGTCCGAGGAGATGGGGCGTGCGGCGACGCTGACGTCTTTGGCCTCTGTGTGTTTGTGTTTTCCTCCGTCCTGCAGTTACGCAGCTCCTTCAAGCAGGCGTTCAGCAAGAAGAAAACCAAGTCCCAGTCGGCCCACGACGAGATGGAGGAGATGACCGACTCGCTGCCGTCCTCGCCCAAGCTGCAGCACGACAACCGGCAGGGCAGCATCGCCACGCTGCGCTCCTCCCCCTCCACCACAGAGTGAGTTTTGCCTCCCACTGATGCTGCCTTCACTGTCACTCAGAGATCTGCACACACACACACACTGATGATATACCTGGAGGGTCAGTTTGGTCATTGGATTTTCTTCTGATAAATGTGAATTAAATAACAAAAAAAGATTGGTTATTTGATTTTCATGTTGAAATACAAAAAATGACTTTTCCCCTTTTTTTTCTTAGACTATGTATGTATTATCATTTTTTTTATTTAGCCTACTTTGTTTTGATGCTAATGCAGCATTACTATGAGTATTAGTCAGGGTCTAAGCAGAATCACCTTTCTCCCCTGTACAACGGCCCTGCCTCTAACTCCAGATACGTTGGGGCTCCCATCAAGATTCTGCCATTTTCAGCTCAAAATCTCCTTAAACTTGTTGCAGAAAATCCTCTTCTGCCCCCAATTTTGTGCGATATGATCATAATCATAATTGATTAGGGCTCCAAAGACCTTTTTTTGGCCTACAGAACCAGGCTCTTGCCATAAAAATGACAACATCCGGTGTCAAAATATGAAAAAATCTTTTTTGATATATGAAATAGAACATGAAAATCAAACTGTTTTTAAGATTTAGTTAATTGCTCTGGTAACACTTAACAATAAGGGTCCCTTAATTAACTTTAGTTAGTACATTAAGCATTGATTAACTGTTTACAGATATATTAACAATCATTATTATGTATTACTGAGGATTAGGAAACAAATTTGTAAGCAGTTAATTAATGTTTACTACTCAAAGTTAATACATTAAAAGTTGAATAATGTATCAGTTATCATCATGTATGCATTACTCAGCATTAATTAACACATTAGTTTATATATTAATGCTGAATAATATACTAACTAACGTTAATTAAGGGACCCTTATTGTAAAGTGGTACCATTGCTTTTTGACAATCAAAAAGAAGAATGCGTTGTGTTTCAATTTGACTTTTTGTATTTCATAATGAAAATCAAACTTGTTTTCTGTTTTTCATTAAAATAAAATCCAGTGACCAAAAGATAACTGACCCTGATGCATACTCATAGACATCATATTTAATTTAATTTATTTAATTCTGTTTATTTGATAGGGACAAACACACTGTACAGTTGTCTGTTTTGTTCCTTTATCTTGTCTCAGTCTAAATTCTTGTCACTCTTATGTCACTGTTCCTTACTTTTCTTTTACCTTCCCTCTGTTCATACTTTTCTCTAACGCCTCTCCACCTGCTGTAGCAAGTGCGTTTGCGACAGCAAGTCCTCCCCTATTTGGACGCCAAAGAAAAAGCTAAACGGTCATGTGGTCTACAAGCACAGATCTCGGTAACGGGCGCTGTGTGGCATGCTCCCAGGGAGTGTGTGTGCCGTGGGGTGTGTTGGTGTGACGTACTTTTTGCATCTTAATGCCGCAGAAAACCTCGGCATGAGAGAGGTGACGGATCAGACACAAACTGACCCAGGACCTGGAGATAGTCCAGTTCTCAGTAAAGGAGAGGAGCTTTGGCTTGAGTGACAGGTTGTAAAGAGAGAACTATGCAAGTCTGGTCGTTTTTTGCTGTTTCGGTGGCTTCTTTCTCGATGGAGCTCCCCCTACAGTTCTGGAGTAAAAACTCACAGCTAGTCACATCAGTGCAACGAGCATGAAAGTCTGTGCACACCTGCTGTGCTGTGTGGTAGCTAGTGAAGTCAGACATGGTTGTCTTGGGGGCGGAGCATGTGGAAGGATTGTGGATTTGACTTGTAGAAGTAGAAAAGCATCTAACCTGATCTCTGCCTGCTGACCATGACAATAACTGAGTCTCTGCAATGATGATGGTACTTTAAAAGTTTCTTTATTGTCATTGTATACATATTGAATACATATACAATGAAATATAGTACTCAGTAAAAAACAAACAAGGTTCAAGGTGCAAGAGAGTTTATTTGTCACCTACAAGATAATTGCAGTGAAATGATGTGTGCATATTACTCCATATAAGACAACAACATTAATCTGACTGAAAAGAAAACTAAAAAACTAAGAAATGCTGAGACACACCGAATCTTTTACTATCTCACGATTCAATTCTGATTTTTGGCGCTATGATTCGATCCAAAATCAATTTTCAATTCAAAACGATTTGATTCTTAATGATTTCTGCTTCAGTATATCGGTGTGCAAAGGATCCTCATGATCTACTCCAGTCTGCTTTGCAAGACAGAATGACTAAAGTATTTTTTTCACATTTATTGAGTTTTAAACATTTATCCACGCTTAGACGGAATTGTTGAAACTGTTGCATAAAAGCAATATCACATATTGCTTAAGTAACAAAATCAAAAGTTAAACAGCTGCCTTTTAAATTCTAAGGAAACGGAGGCCGACAGCAGCAGATTTGTTTCATTTGATTATTTTTTTAAATTGATTTTGGAACATTTTATATCGATTCTGAATCGTATTAAATGAGAATTGTGATTCTTATGTGAATTGATTTTGTGGCACAACCCTAGTGAAGTACACACATTTAAGACAGACAAGGACATCAACAGTTCAATTAAAAAAGCATAGTACCAGTGACCTTACTGTGCAATGTGATGATAAAAAAGTTGATGTAAACAAAATGATAATAAATAAGGTAATAAATACTGTAGATAATGTTCATCTGGCAGTGAAATATCTGATATGAGAGACAAACAACAGGGCCTCAGCTGTATAAAAAATAAAATACAGTAATCTAACTGAAAGAGTGGCACAGTGACACCCACACACACAACACAAATAAGTATGTATACTTTAAAAAAGTGTTCACTGTAACTGCAGAGAGATGTTCATGACAATCATGATCTCTACATCAAAACTCAGAATGTTCCACCTACATTTGATATTGCAACCTAAAAAAAAGTTGAGTGATGCATGAAGGGAGCCACAGCTGGAAGATGTCCTTGGCTGAGAACAGTAAATGGGAAGGATTCGCTGTCCCAAACGTTCCCTCTCCACCTCCGTGTCGCAGCTCCCACCACTGACTCCACCTCCCTTCTCAACTTCAGACTTCAGCTCTCTCATCTCCTCTCAGTGTCTAACTGTTTCTCTCCAGTGTATGTGTGTGTGTTTGGTATAACCCTCGAGGTGACCCCCTCCTCCACCGTGTGTGTAATCCCGTGTTGCAGGCTGTGTGAATGCACCGAGGCGGAGGCGGAGATCATCCTCCAGCTCAAGAACGAGCTGAGAGAGAAGGAGCTCAAGCTGACGGACATTCGCCTGGAGGCGCTCAGCTCCGCCCACCACCTTGACCAGATCCGGGAGGCCATGAACCGCATGCAGGTGAGGTCATGTCCAACCTGTGTGGGTCTGTCTGTCCATTCATGCGTGACACAGGTTAAACTGAACCAGCATGCTGCGACTGCTCATTTCACAGCTAACAAACAGTGATCTAAATTTCAAATTCAAACGGCTTCTGTTTGGATTCGGCTCTGCCATCTGTCGCAGGGAAGAGGTACGAGAGTTTTTTTGACAGATATAAAGTTGGACGTCTCAGGGGGACAGAAGAACCTTGTGTTTGTGCTGCAGTTTCTCCTCCGGTGAAGGAGACGGGCCAAACTTCTCTCTGTCCAATTTATTCTGGCTAAAGTGCTGCGTCTCTCCCCCGAGGCACTTAAACATGACAGCTAGCAGTTAGGAAGTTAACAATGCATTCAGCGGGTTAGTGGAAGGCTGACAGGGCACCAGCGGGGCACCAGGAGGGCCGAAGGCAAACTAGCTGATGTAACCCAAACACACACAGAGTGTACACCTAACACTCCTGCGGGTTTGCTATCAGATTTATGGATCCTGATTCAGTTGCAGGGTAGAATAAAGGTTCATTAATTGAAGTTTTCAGTCACCATGAAGACTGAAAACAGCAGGATGCCACTGCATGGCTTTATTGGAGTGGCTGCAGTTAGCATGTTATATAAATAAAAAAATAAAATAAATAAATTATACAAAAACCTAAAGGGATAGTTCAACATTTTGGCAAATTGACCCGTTGCCATAATCCGTAGTTTTAGCAGTAGGTTCGTTACCTTTAATTTTCGGTGCAAGCTGTTTTTAGAACGGCAGAGCAGAGCCGTGAGCTGCTCAGAGCTACGCAACGGAGGCTAATGGGATTTCTTGGTTTCCCTCATCAAACCCATCAAATACACAATGCAACAATTCCAAAATGCTCTGGTGGACAAGTTGATAATAAGATAATAATGGAACGTTACAAGACAGAGTTGTTTTTGAGGCAAATGCAGAGACTGCTTGCCAAACACCTGCCCCTGACAGGACCATCAGCAGTTTTGCATGAATTTACCTCAAAAACAACTCAATCTCATAACATTCCGTCATTATCTCATAGTGTGGTGAATGTGCAGGTCACAACTTGTCCACCAGAGCGTTTTGGAGTTGTTGGATTGTGTATTTGATGAGGGAAACCAAGAAATCCCATGAGCCTCTGTAGCATAGCTCTGAGCAGCTAGCAGCTCTGCTCCGCCGTTCTAAAAACAGGTTGCACAGACAATTAAAGGTAACAAACCTGCTGCTATGACTATAGAGATAATGGCACCGGGCCAATTTGCCAAAATGTTGAACTATTCCTTTAACAGCTCACAGTTTACCAGTCTAGAAGACAGCTGTCTCCAGAGTCAGAACAACAGCAAGGTTAACTCTTATCTCTTTCTTTTCCTCTAATAGTTAGCACTCTAACTAACCAGTTAGCCCAGGCCCATCTCATTCCTTTCCAATAGACTCACTGTTTTTACTTGTTTTCAGTCTTAATGCGAAGCTAAGCTTTAAATATCCACCATATTGACATGAGAGAGTTTTTGATCCTCTCATCTTACTCTCGCTCTCTCTCTGAAAGTTTCTTTAAGGCTAAAAGTCTTAAAACATTTCAAAGTGATTCATGACACTATAATATGATACTATGAGCTGCATCAGCTCCAGAACAGCTCGTTCATAACAACATTATCAGTCTCTGAATACACTGTCAAGGTGAACACACTTCATGAAGGTGGAATGAAATCGTGTAATTGCACAAATGAAGCGTTTCTCAATGCAAATCGATGTTTGTGGTTTATTTCATTCCTATTGATACAGTGCAATAAAAGCCACTCATCATTGCAGTGTATAATCTTCAGAGATGCTGAGTCATTCCATATCCTTAAAAGAAGCGGTCTTCAAAGAATATCACCGTAAAAGTCTCAGTTAAGTGGATCTTTGTGGCTGTGGATTGCCTCGTCTGTAGAAGCCTATAGTCTCCCCTCAGATCTGGGGATCATGTAAGGCTCCTTATCTGAGACTTAACCTTCAGTACAAAGAGAGCCTTGAAGATCAAAAAGCCGCTTACAGCCCATAATTCCAATAATACCGATTCAGAGTAACAGTGGCCAGGAAAATGACTGGCTGCAGCGTTTGAATGCACCGTGTGTTCGATCCCCTCTCTCATCCTCCCCCCCTCCTCCTCCTCTTTAATGACCAGAACGAGATTGAGATACTGAAAGCGGAGAACGACCGCCTCAAGTCCAGCGGCAACGCCACGCCGACGGCCACGCCCCTCAAGACGGCCCGGCCGCCCTCCGAGACCTCCAGCACCTCCTCGTCCTCCTCGCGTCAGTCCTTGGGGCTGTCACTCAACAACCTCAACATCACCGACACCATCATGTCAGGTCGGTTCACGTCTGCAGCGTGTTGATCTGTGTCTGTGTGGATCAGTGTTCACAGCCTGCCACTTGTTCTGGGAGCAGTAGGTGTGGGTGTGAGTGAAACCAAAGCATTATGGAAATACTTGACACCATCTCTATAACACATTACTGTATAACCATACTTATAATGAGTTATGCAGTTATAGCACTGGATAACTATAAACACTCATAAAATATTATAATGCTTTATAACAATAAGCATAACACACTATAAAGAATTTTATCATGACTTTTAAGTTCAGGTATTATAATAGGTTATAATTGTTAGTAACTCACTGACAATGCCCACATCAATAATACATTATTAATATAGTTATAATTGAGTTGAAAATTTTAGTATCATGATAATTGTGCCAGTAACTAATAAAGGTCAGAATCAAGTTGTAACATTATAAACACTCATAAATTATCATAAGGATTTATAACAATAAGCATAACACATCATAGAGCATTTTGTAATGGCTTATAAGGTTTTAGTAGTATAATTAATAGAGTTATAATGCTCTATGATGTGTTATGCTTATTGTTCTAAAGTCTTATGTGATTTATAAGGTTTTATTATTATAATTAATAGAGTTATAATGTGTTATGCTTATTGTTCTAAAGTCTTATGTGATTTATGAGTTGATGTTATGATGTTTATAATGATAGTTATACACGTTTATAAGCCAATTATAACACATTATAAATGTGGGCATTGTCAGCCAGCTACTAACAATTATATACATATAATCTGACCTTCTAAGTCATGATAAAATGCTTCATAGTGTGTTATGATTATTGTTATAAAGCATTATGATCATTTGAGTGTTTATAACTATAAACTATAAACTATATATAAGTTATACAGTGTTATAACTGCATTATACCTCATTATAAGTATGGTTATAATGTGTTATAGAGATAGACGTCAAGTAAAGTGTTACCGAAATGCCTTCACAGGGACCAATCAGGACGGAGGATTCAAGAAAGCTGGCTAATAATCCCCTAGAAATATTTTTCCAATGTTTAGTCAAATTGCTTCTTTTCTTTGAGGAAGGTGCAGCACATTCAGCTATTAGAATTAAACCTCCAACCGTGGTTTTCTAAGTGCTGTGCTCTTCTGTTCAGTTAAGCCGTAGGACACAGTTTATGGTTCACAGCAACTCTCAGGGCAGAAGTTTTTTTTGTTTTTTTTCCAACAGCATCAAGTTGGATTAGCTCCGTTCGTAAATGTGAGAGAATTGTGTTTGCTGAGAGAAGTGATCCGGACGAGCTGCATGAAATGATGAAATAGCTGCTCTCCTTCTCTCCCTCTCTTTCTCTCTCTTCTGTGAGCGCCTGTTGCACACGCACACATGAACGTGTTGAAAATCTCTCCAGGCCTGCTTCGTTTGAGAAGCAAAAGAGTTTTGTCCCTCTCACCAGTCCTATAATTAACATAGAAGGCGCGGCAGCTCTCTCCGAGGACTTGGGCCCTCGCTAATTGACGGGGTTGGGGTGGGGGGGATGAGCCAAGAGCGGCAACGCGTGGGAAGACGAGTAGGCCAGCGGGCCGTTATCACCCCAACACAGAGCCCCCAGCTAAGAGAAGCCAGCCGAATACAAAGTAGCCACTTCCCTCTCCAAAATGGAGCCTGGGAACAAGAGAGGGATTTGTGGGCGGAGCAGTCAGTGGTGTGATTGTTGTCAAAGGTTAAAGGTGGCAAACTTTGCAAAAGTAGCAAAATGGTTTCATATTTCTGTTTACTAGTGGTAGTCAGGGCGAGAAGGGTGATAATTCTAGGGGCCCGATGCCCAGTAGGGCCCACAAAAAAACCCAGTAGTCTAATGACTGATTTATTTTGCATAAGACCCGGACTAATACTCATAGTAATGCTGCATTAGCATCAAAACAAAGTAGGCTAAATAAAAAAATGATAACAGACAGGGAGGCAGGGAGGCAGGGGCCCACATAGTATTCTTTCAGGGGACCCAGAATTCCTAGCAACGGCCCTGGTTGATGCTTAAACTAAGGTCACACTACTTTAATGTAATAGTGATGAGCCCGCAAAGAAATATACAGAAGTTTTAGCTCATTGTGTTGGTTTTACAACCCACAGCTTTAGTGTTGTAGTTCTTGATACCACCATGAGGTATTTTTGCCTGTAGCAGCTAAAAGAGGCAGATCTTTTTCTCAGGAGCTGGTGGAGACCAAAAGCTGAGCCAAAAATAGAGTGAGCATTAGGCAGAACAGTCATCAGGTTTCATTTGTCAAATATCTACAAACAAACCAAGTCTCCACATCTGGTAGCTTTTTAGTGATGCAATTTTTCTTTATTCAACAAAAGACTCACTGCTCAGGTCATTTGAGTGCAGGTTTACAGGTGCATATCTCAAGTAGTATTTGATGGAGGTCAGCAGTCTCCTTCATGATAGTGTAGCTACTGAACCAGACTCAGGAAACCTTTGAAGGTGTTTGGAGTTAATCAGATGATTAGAGTGTGACATCATTAGGTTACAATAGTGAACTTTTTCCACTATATTCTCATTTTGTTGAGATAATGATTTTGGTTTTCCATTAAATGTAAGCCATAATCACTATTACAATTAAAAGAAATGAAGACATGAAATATTTCAGTCTTTGTGTAATGGATCTATATAATATGAGTTTCACAATTTGAACTGGACTATTCAAATAATTGAACTTCTCCATGAAGATCTCATTTATTGAGATTGCATCGTCTTTGAGCTTTTCACATAAGTGACCATGGGATGTTTGAATAGCAAGTGAATATCTTGTCTTAAGACCAGTTACAGATGTCACACATCTGTCTGTCTCTGTGCAAATTTAACTTGCTCAACCAGAAAGCCTGAAAGCACGGTGCAGAACGTACAACTCTATGTGTGGAAGAGTGCACTGGACTAACTCTGGTTTCTTGTGCCCACTCAACACTTGAGCATAAATATAAATTGCTCAGCAGTTAAAACAGTTGGCCTCCTGTCGATACAAGTCAGTGTTCCTGTCTTTTATCTCTGACAGACTCTGTCAGCTTGATAAAAATCTCCTCCTGACCAGACTCTTCACTCAACAAATACCAAAGGAACTTCTCCCTATTAAAAGATTTTCCATTCTGGCTTTTTTTTGTCTCTCTTTATACTAGATTTCATTTCCTCACACACAGCCGTTCTTCCATTATTATTCAGCACACTCACTAGAAATCGCTCTGTATGAGAACATTGATTAAATGTAAAAGTAATTACCACATGAAAGAAACCCATTAGCTATCTTTTACTTTGGAGTCTGTTTGTCCATTTCCAGCTGTAATTTGCCAGCAGGCAGAAAGAGAGTGTTTATAATGGATCAAGACTCTGGCAGATTAAAGTTGCTTCTCTATGTTAACAGAAAGTTTTTGTTCTCAGATATTCTGCTGGATGACAGCTACGAGGGCAACCTGCGCAAAGAAGGCCGGAGTGTGCGAATAGTGGTTAGCATCAGCAGCGGACCAAACATCACCAAGGTTAGTGGATGAGATTTTACTCTATTTCTTCTAATAAAACCACTGGAATCATGTTTGACTGAATGATTTACCTCCTCAGGGCACACAGAGCCACGAGTATCTGATTGGCTCCATAGGTGTGAGTGGAAAAACCAAGTGGGACGTCCTGGACGGAGTCATCCGACGCCTCTTTAAGGTAAGGTAGACGACTTTGCTCAGAGATGCAGGTCTGTCATGCAGCTACATAAATATACTCCCCGAGGACTCCAGTTTACCTGAATCAGTGAAATAAAAGAACCAGAGACGCGTTAAAGTGCTTCAGCTAAAGTTAGAAACCAAGGTCAGAGGACAGAACTTGGCCGTTCTGTGTTTGATTTATTGTGTGAGATTCACAGACAGACAAAACAAGATCCACAATCAATATGACAAGTGAATGTACAACAAGATGGAGTACAACATATTTTTAAGCATGATCAATATCACAATTCCTCATTCTTCACTGCCCCCTCCCTCCTGCAGGAGTACGTGTTCCGGGTGGACCCTCTGACCAGCCTGGGTCTCAACTCAGACAGCATCGTCTGCTACAGGATGGGCGAGGTGGTTCGCGCCCACGCCTCTGAAGTGCCTGAGCTGCTGCCCTGCGGCTACCTGGTGGGCGACAACAATGTCATCAAGGTCAACCTCAAAGGTACGGCAGCCAGGAAGCAAAGGGTTTCTATTATAGGAGTGGTTATTCTAGTTATTCTAGGATAAATCTTTATATTGTTTCCTTCTAGGATAAATCTTTATGGAGTTGTTTCAAATAGCCCCTGAACTTAAAGGCATAGTATCATTTTTTTAAAGTGGGGTTGACCCAAAGAAACGGCCTATTTTCATGGCCTAAAAAATACACTGTTCCATTGTTCGCTATATGATTTTTCCAGCCCCTCAAAGTGCAGGAAAAACACAGTTTTTATTTGGAGCTGCACTTTGAAGGGCTGGAAAAAATATATTATAGTCAACAATGAAACAGTTTTTTTTTCAGGTAAAACCTCTTTTAGGCCTCGAAAATAGGCCGTTTCTTTGGGTCCATTCACAACACTGTATGTTGTAAATTTCAACATACAGTGTTGTGAATGGATCAACCCCAAAAAAATGCTACTATCCCTTTAATAATTCTTTATCAAATTAATTCCCCCTCTCCTGTCCATCTCCCTCTTCCCAGGAGTGAAGGAGAACAGTATAGACAGTCTGGTGTTTGACACTCTCATCCCGAAGCCCATCATCCAGCGGTACCTGAATCTGTTGATGGAGCACCGTCGCATCATCCTGTCGGGACCCAGCGGCACCGGCAAATCCTTCCTGGCTGCAAAATTGGCCGAGTACATCATTTCCCAGATGGGGCAGGAGGTGACTGAGCACAACGTGGCCAGCTTCAACGTGGACCAGAACTCCAGCAAGGTAGAGAGAGCACAGAGGGTTTGTATTGATGTCCAGGAATCAGAGTCTTGGTGCATTGCAGCAGCAGCGATTCCTTCAGTTCCCAAAAGGCAGTATCATTTATTCATGTGAAAGTAAAAATAATCAAACATGGTTTTGTTACATCACTTGCAAATATTAACAGATCCTCAGAGATGTCTCATCTGGCTGCTCTGTGTGAACAAATGAGCCTCTCTGCCTCTGCCTTCGACTTCTCCCTGTACAGTTAATGAGTGCTGGAACAAAATTGCATCTGTTGTGCTTTGATTCTGAGGGACTGATTTTATAACCTGCTGCTTTTGTCTGATGTTTTGATCATCCTTTGCTGTGAGGAAAATTGACTAGCATTTAAATTATGGACCCCAGAAGATGAGAATCATCAGCAACAGCAGCAATCAGAGACACTGTAGTTTTCTACAGTTATAGATGGTCGGCAGGTAGAAAGGCTTGAACAGGAGTTGGGTATATACTATTACTGGTAATACTACTTCATGAATCTCCAAAGTGAAACATCAGTTTGACAATGTGATTGGGTCAACCCACTCTTTTATTTCATTTATATATTTATATATAGGCCTACACACAAAGACAGAAGCTGTATATAGATGCTGTATATGTATGTATATGTATACATCTTCTTTCTTGAGCTCTAATAACAGCAGGCCAGTGTCGGCCAATCAGAGGAGAGGAGGCTTGCAGACTCTCTGACTGCTGTGTTGTGACATCACAACGTCACAGAAGTCCTGACAGCTGGTTTTAAAACTCACTTTCTGAACACAAGCTGTGTGTAGTTCTGTGTGGACTGAGGTTTTGATACATTCTCTGTGTAGCCAGACATTTACCTTAATACAACTAAAAACTACTGTTTAACATAAAGAAGTAATAAGGATTGAATTGAATTCAATTGAATTGTTCTCTGTAAACTCCTCATACCAGCACCTTAGAGACCTTGATGTTGATGCTTCCTCCTCAGGATCTGCGTCAGTACCTGTCCAACCTGGCAGAGCAGTGTAACTCCGAGGACACGGACACAGAGCTCCCCACTGTGGTCATCCTGGACAACCTTCACCATATCGGCTCGCTCAGTGACATATTCAACGGTTTCCTCAACTGCAAGTATCACAAATGGTAAGTCCCAGCCCTTCTTAGACAAACTGATTGTCTAATTGAAGTGTCTAGTCCTTCTGTTAGTCCTTCACAACTCTAGTCAGTTTTATTTCTATAGGCCAGATCATAAATCACCAATAACATGATGAAGCATCATTCAGTAATAATGTGCTTTGCCGTTCAGCCCGTATGTCATCGGGACCATGAACCAGGGAGTTTCCTCCTCTCCTAACCTCGAGCTGCACCACAACTTCAGGTATGTGACAGCCTTCATTTACATTCTTTGATGTCAGTATATTCTAATATTTTGTCTTTTACAACGTGGTTGAAATACTCATCATGTTGTGATATGATATTGTAGAAAGGCTGTGTAATGAGTGTAAATGTAATTGGTTCCACAAAGCGATTAGGTTTCTTTTATTTGCTTTGCATCATCTCACCTTGATTTGAATTGTCAATGAGCAGATTATTTCACAGCTTGTAAACTGAAAGCATCCTTCCACAGGGAGGGCTCACGTGTCTTGGATAATTAGACTCAAATGAAAATGGATAGACAATAGTGTATGTTCTCTGTGTTGGATCATTCCTGCTTGGCATGTTTGAGTAATTGAGGATTTGGCAAATATAAAATCATTAGAGAAAGCTTATCATGAGCCAAACATTAATTTAATGATAATCTGTAATGGTGAAATCCAGCCTTTAAAGTGCTGGTAACACAAAGTCTCATCGTCTGTAACCCGCTGCTTTGATCAGAGATCTGTCTTCATGTTGCCTCACTGATGAT
The DNA here is from genome assembly GCA_030347415.2 of Decapterus maruadsi. Classification (NCBI taxonomy): domain Eukaryota; kingdom Metazoa; phylum Chordata; class Actinopteri; order Carangiformes; family Carangidae; genus Decapterus; species Decapterus maruadsi. The sequence goes on along the minus strand of CM064889.1, from coordinate 2,476,478 downwards.
CCGTCCTGTCACAGGTGGGTGCTGTGCACCAACCACACCGAGCCAGTCAAAGGATTTCTGGGTCGTTTCCTACGGCGGAAACTGATAGAGACAGAGATCGATAAAAACATGCGCAGCAATGACCTGATTAAGATCATCGACTGGATCCCCAAGACCTGGCAGCACCTCAATGGATTCCTGGAGGCACACAGCTCCTCTGATGTCACCATAGGTCAGTCACACTCACACACACACACTCTCTCTTTATCGTGTCTGCTCCTGTCTGACCGATACAAAAATCTTTCACAGTCTTCCATCCTTACATTCAAAAAGCACTCTTTTGTCCCTGTAGGCCCCCGTCTCTTCCTGTCCTGTCCCATGGATGTCGAGGGCTCTCGGGTCTGGTTCACTGACCTGTGGAACTACTCTCTGGTGCCCTACCTGCTGGAGGCTGTCAGGGAGGGGCTGCAGGTACATCCCATAGTACTGTAATGTAGTCAGTGTTGGGGAAGCTGCTTTCCAGTGTAGCTTGTAAAACTCCATGTAGTTCAGCCTGGCAGTAGTTTGGAGAAATGTAGTTTGTAAAACTACAGCTAAAAAAATAGCTTTAGCAACTACTTCCACTCATTATACTCAGTGAACTTAAATAAATTAGCATGTTCTGAATATGAAACAAAATAAAATAGCCTACAAAAAAATCACATGCAGAAAAATGCCTCTCAACTCAGGTTTATTTGAACAACAAGAGAACAACAATTTGGTCAACATACTGTAGGTTCACCAAGACAAAATGAAAATCCTACCCAAAAACCCATTTGTTTATTAAATATGTAAATCACTCAACAAAATATGTAATAAAAAACACAAAGAGGTCGACATAGATCAAGGGCCAGCCAATCAGAGGCAACTTGGCTTGGCATGTCATGACATGATTCATGCCTTTTTTTCAAAGAGACTTCTGGAACACAATAAAAGTAAAATAAAATTTATATTATATAGGTCTTTTTTGTATTAATAATATTTCACGTTATTGGCCAAAATTGTAGTTTGAAAATTGAGTAGTTAAAGGGATAGCTCAAGATTTTGGCAAATTGGCCCTCTGCCATAATCTCTATAGTCAAGGGCGTCAGTTTACTTTGAAAAGTGGTGGGGACAGTTACCATGACCAATACCCCCCCCCCCCCCCCCCTCCTCCCCGCTACAAACAAGCTCGGTGGGCGCGCACTTCATCCTGCGCTGAGCAACCAGCTGAGAGGCGTCTCGTCAGTCCTGCTCTAGTTCCATAGAATATATTTTGGCAACCAGAAAAATAATGTTGACCCGGAGATTATTTGGGATGGGCGTTTAATATAAAAAATATCTTGCTACATAGCGGGACTCTGGCATTTGGGACTCTGTGCTTATTTGAAGTTTTATGCGCATTGAGTGAGTGAGCAAGCGCGAGAGAAAAGTGATGCGCCAGATAATTTCCAACCGGCAAAAACAGAAATGAGACGAAAAACACAGAATATGTCCAGGAGATGTTGTCCCGTCATCACGACGTGAACGAGGGAGGATCAGATGGCTCAGGTTTAGTAATGAGGAAATGCACTGTCAGCTGCACATCTGTCAGCAGCTGGAAGGGGCCCGCGGAACCGAAGCGCAGGCAGTCGGCGCAAATGTTAACCGGTCTGCCTGTTCGCACATCTCGCGCTGTGGTCTTCATTTCGGCGTCTGTTTTATTTTTCACGCGAGCGTCTGTCAAGCTGGTGGATCATATCGCACCAGACAGGAAGTGAGGCACAGAAAAGGCGAGCGAATCCGGTCAATTTTGAAAATAAAATAGTTAAATGATGATTAATGAAGTTGCTTGTCCGTCTATAAATACTATGTGCATCTGCACAAGAGATACTTGTGTGTGAGGAAAACTGAACAGGCTATAAACGAGTGGAGTTGATGTTTTACCGGCGGGGAGAGCATGCAGCAGAAGCAGCTCCCTTGACCAGCAGCGCCTGAAGATATTGTGAGAACTACTTTAATCAAAGCTACATTGTTGCGAGTCGGCTCCGACAGAAGCTCTGCGCCGTGCACACTGTTTCAGCTGCCTATTGTCATAGTTTATCAACGTTTTTTCGTCATTCTTCATTAGGATATTGTTAGGCTGAGTTAATTTTGCGGTGGGGACAAAATTGGTCTTGACAAAAAGTGGTGGGGACATGTCCCCAGCGTCCCCAGCGTAAATGACGCCTATGTCTATAGTCTTCGGACACAACTTGTCCACCAGAGCGTTGTGGAGTTGTTGGATTGTGTATTTGATGAGTTTAATGAGGGAAACCAAGAAATTGTCTAAATTTAAGTTCTCCAAACTTGCACTGAGTTGGTTTGCGTCTTATTTACATTCAAGAAAACAATGTGTGAGGGTTGACCAAAAAAAGTCGTCCCCTCAACGTAATAATATTGGCATTCCCCAAGGATCAATTCTGGGGCCGTTGCTTTTTAGTTTATACATCAACGACCTGCCTGAAAGCTGTCCGGGAGCTGGTTGTCAGCTTTACGCTGACGATACAGTCATTTACGTGTCAGCAAAGACATCTAGGGAGGCTGCAAAGACCATATCCTCTTTTTTGAGCAGGGTAAGCCTCTGGCTCCAGGATAATAAGCTCACCCTAAATAAGAGTAAGACAGTTGCCATGTGTTTTTCCATTAAAAACACATCACAATTAGAAGATTTTTGCATAACATTGCAGGGAGAAGTAATTGAAACGGTAAAAGATTTTAAATATCTGGGTGTGGTCCTGGACTCCAGGCTTAAGTTTGATAAACATATCAAAAAGATATCTAAAAAAATAAAAAACAATTTAAATTGCTTCAAACTAATTAGACACCATATACCTATCAAAGCAGCACAGCTGTACATGCATGCCATGATTTTTTCTCATATGTCGTATTGTGTTACAGTGTGGAGTCAGGCCTCTCCGACCACAATTAAGTCAATTGCATCTTTATATAATCAAACCATAAAAATAATGGCCAAGAGACCAGTTAAATGGCATCACTGTCTCATTTTGAAGCAGTATAATTTGCTTAGTTTCGACAATTTTTTAAAATTCTCATCTGTCAAACTGGTTTTTAAATGCCTGCAAAACTTGGCGCCAGACGTGTTGTGTTGTCATTTTAAAAAACAAAACAGCGATAGGATGACGAGGGGTACTGCTAGTGGTAACTGTGGAGTCTCACGCCGTAAGACCTCCTTTGGTCAGTCAGCCTTTGCCATAAAGGGTTCTCATTTGTGGAACTCGCTGCCGACCGAAATAAAATTAACTCAAGATTTGAAAATTTTTAATTCAAAGGTTAAAAGCTGGCTGAAACAAAGCCAGAACTGTATGCATTTTTAATGTGCCAGGATTTAACATGTTTTGTATATTTTATATTGTTGTATGTAATCTCTGACGTTTCTTTACCTTGTTTTTCTACGTACCTTGCTCTTTTTTATTGTTAAAGGCCTAACTGGGGACAGGAGTTGGAAACTAGCCTTGGCTATAATCTCTGTATGCAGAACATCATTGACTTGTCTGACTTGTTTGTAGCAAGTGGAAGTGTCACTATGTAACCTGCATTGTCCCTATCAAATAAACAGAATTAAATTAAATTAAATTAAATCCCATGAGTCTCCATAGCGTAGTTCTGAGCTCGCGGCTCTGCTCCGCCATTCTAAAAATAGCTTGCACGAACAATTAAAGGTAACGAACCCACTGCTATGACTATAGGGATTATAGCAATGGGCCAGTTTGCCAAAATGTTGAACTTTCCCTTTAAACTACAAAAAATCACCTGAAATACTTGACGCAGCACAAAATATGAGTAAAGAAAGTTACCTCGAATTGTAGTGAAGCTACATGTAGTTGAAGTCTCCCCAACACTGAATATTTGTATAGAGTACAAAAGTACAGAAGAGCCGCTCCACTAGCTGTTATGCATCATTAGAAAACAAGTTGAGGCTCTTTGTCTGGCTCACCTCCAACCTTCCCTGTGCCACAGCTGTACGGCAAAAGAGCGGCGTGGGAAGATCCGTCCAAGTGGGTGAACGACACGTATCCTTGGAACCCTGCCGCTCTGCAACAGGACGGCCAATCGCTGCTCAAGCTGAGGCCGGAGGATGTGGGATACGATGGCTACAGCTCATCCAAGGAGGGAGCGTCGTCCAAGCAGGTGTCTCAGAGCGACACCGAGGGAGACCCACTGGTGAGCAACACAACAGCACACAGCACACTGCAGGCCCTTAATCTGGGCCATTAGGAGCCTCCTGAGGTGGTTCAAAATAACACCTGCACCTTAGCATGAACTGAAATAAGCTTTTAAAGTCACTCTGTGGTTTAGACTGCTATGTTCAACCTGACCGCACACACACACCGGAGGGTCGACTGGTTTGGTGAGAGTAGAGAGAGAAGAAGGGAAAGGGTGGAGAATTAATCTCCATTTGGTGGGTTATTGTAGCCTGAGAGGAATTAAAGGGTAGTCATCCAAAAACAACCAGAGTAATTTAAGTGTGTGTGCGTGTGTGTGTGTCCAGTTTGAGCGCAGGTGTTTGAAGACTCATTTTAGCAGCACTAAAATCCATTCAGCAGATGCAGCAGCAGCACTGCAGCGTTATTTAGACCATTAGCTCTGTTACAGGATGAGAACTTCTGCTGTTTTACTGTGGTGATTTACCACCAGGCTTTATCACACACACACACACACTGGGAAAGACAGAGTGAGAACTGAATCAAAATATTATCACAACATGGCCAAGTGTGATATCCAAATCACTTTTTTCTTAGTTGCTATGGAGATATACACTATACATATTTATATACAGTATATACCGATAATATACTGTACTTGATAATATATTTGTTGGTTCTGTCCACCAGCATCTCGAGAGCAAATGACACAGATCTTATTTGTTTATGTACATAAAGTGTATACAGTGTAGAAATGTGCTGTTTTCTAGGAGGTTGAGGATCTGGACAGTTTGTAAATCCCTACAGTAGAGCCATGCAGGTGCTCACTGAAATAAACAAAGTATCTGTTTTATTAATCACCTCAGCCTTAGATGAATGATCACTGGCACTGAAACTGTGAAGTTGTTCTTCTGTGTGTAGCCTTGTCGCCGTCATCACGCCGCTGCTGTGTGTGTTTGCAGATGAACATGCTGCTGCGGCTGCAGGAGGCGGCCAACTACTCCAGCACACAGAGCTGCGACAGCGACAGCACCAGTCACCATGACGACCAGCTGGACTCCTCGCTGGAGTCGGCGCTATGAGGGGCGAGAGCCGCACAGGAACCCCTGGGTCCCCTGAACATCTGAACCTCCATCACTGGCAGACACACACCCCCTGTAGTGCACACAGTGTGTCATATTATGAAAAGTTGTATTGCCCAAAATGCTACACTCCCCATTTCAATTCATTTTACATGACGATGGTGCAATATTCAATCACATTAACGTAGTAGTAGAGTCTCCAACCTGATTTAAAGGTCCCATATTATGAAAAACAGGTTTTTTCTGGTCTCTACATACATAAAGTGATCCTCCCTGAGCCGACCAACTCCTAGAATGAGGAAAGCAAACGGGTCCTGCATGGACTCTGCAGCCCAGCGACTGGTAAAACGCTGCTCATACAGGCTGTTCAGACTCAGCTCCTGTTGTGATGTCACAACGGGAGTGAGGCGCCATAAAACACCTACCACCTCTATTTCTATGGCTGCAGTGCACAACAAGAAACTCTTGAGCTAAATTGATGAAATACCAACCAATTTGAAGTCATAAAGTGGTAATAATCTTTGCCGTGTACAATAACCATGTTACTTAAAGGTGCAGTGCACAGAAACAGCTTGTTCTCAGTAGAGCTTATTTGAGCCACTTTTAGACAGCCCACTGTCCACGGGTCAGTTTGGGGCAATACAGAGTGAAATATAAGAATAGAATATGGGATCTTTAAACCACCACACAGGTTGATCTACTTTAGTGACATCAGTGAAACTCTGGTTATTTGTTATGGATGTATAACATTTTAACAAATACAACTTTTCATGATGTAGGTGGGAGGTGTCTGATGAGGAAACGTAGTTCCTCTGAAGTTCACTTCCAAGGACTGGATCACAGTCGGTGCTCAGCCCTGATGAGCTACAGTTCACTCCGCTCACTGAGTCAGAGACGAGAGGAAGCCACGAGTCCCGCCAGACTAAACTGGATTTTTGTTCTTTTAAAACCCAGTTATATCTTCAGATGTTTACAACGGAGGGGTGGCATGTTCTGTTGTTTATGTCTTTCCTTGTTTACAGAGGTGCTTCTCACACACACACATATAAATGCACTTACACATAGGCAGCAGCAGGAGGAGACTTTCTTTTTAATCAGAGGTTTTAATCAGTCACCTGACCAACAGTCCAGCCTGCCAAAGTGTCCTTTAGCAAGGCACTGCTTCTCCACCACCTCCAGGACATCTGGACACATGCTGAGGGCAGCAAGTAGAACGACGGCACTGTGTGTGTGTGTGTTTTGAGGTGCTGCGACGCCCTCTGGTGGCTGATTACTCTGTGGTCTCTGATCCAGCTGATCTTCACGTACAAACTGGGTTCATCACAGATGCATCAGGCCGGTTTTGTGTTTCAAAAAATGTCGGTTCAAGTCAGAAACCAGATGTTTAGTTGTGGTTAGCTGAGCTGGCTCCTCAACACTTCCTGTCCTGGTAGGGTTTAGGGTGGAAGGACACATCTTTTGACCAGTTGTTTACCACTCTATCACCTTTTTGTGTCTTTACAGTTGTGTACACCTCCGTGATGGCACCCAGAGACTCTGACAAAGCCTCTACAGCTCAATTAGAACCGCAGCACTAACTCTATCATAACACACATACACATATACAAACACGCCCCTGCCCTCGGCTCAGTGGTCAGTGGAGCGTCGTGGTGCTGGTCTCCTGCCCTGAACCTGCTCAGTGTCAGGCACTGCCAAGCCGCTCCTCGGCCCCGCACGCCGACAAGCACAATGAGAGAGCATTGTCTGTGTGTCATCCAGCCACATTGCTACTGTGAAGAAAAAATGGACAAGTGCCAATATTTTCCTTTGATTTACTGCCAAACGCACACACACACACAAACACACACACATATCCCACAATGCAAAGCTGACCATGGTTGTAGACTTAGATTTAGTTGTTTCTGGCTCTCCTCACTCTGAAGCTTGCTGTCACTCGATGGCTTTAAACGCACCATGAGAAGAGCGGGCGCCACTCAGCACACGACTGTATCTGTCGACGGTTTGCTAAGCTCCTCCCCCGAGCACTGATTGTCCAATCACGTCTGTCACGAGCAGTGTCTTCTGTTAGCTGCTAACATCCGGGTGTTGTGCCCAGTATAACCACGAGAACTTGACAGATTCTGCCTGTGAGTAATACAATATAACCCAGTGTGCTGTGCTCTGATGTCTGATAAGTTTTTAAACACATGAGCCTGCCACTCCAAATGAATCTCCGCGCTCATGATCCACTGTTAGGCCTCTTCAAGCACACCCACCTGTACTGTTCCAACTGAACGCAGCAGCTCTGCTCTATTCTTGAATTATGGTAAGGTTATGCACATGCTGCTCCAGTCTGCATCACCTGAGATAGCACTGGCTCACTAAAACAGCACATATACACTTCTCACAAAAAGTTAGGGATATTTGACAAGAATATCCCTATATAAAATTGATGCTACAGTGATATTCTATCATGAAAGCAGGCATGTTAAGTAGAAGGATGAGGACTGTATACAAACTGTCATTGAACCAGAACGAACCACTACATCAGACGGTGCTTGTGATGGTTGTGGTGAATCACCTTCATAGAGAACAGAATGTTATTCAACAAGGACTGAAACATTTAACAATTGAACATGTGCATTCAAAAGTGTACACTAAGTTCACCTGTAAAGAGCATTCTGAAATTTTATCCAAAAGCCAGACATCCCTAACTTTTTGTGAGTAGTGTATGTACATCAACACCCTCAAAGCCCTGTCCAGCTGTTCTCCTCTGGAATATGGGCTGGGATTGGTGTCAGACTCCAGAAGAAAACAAGCTTGTGGACAGATATTGTTTCTTGTCTGAGAGGGAGAGAGCAGCTTCAGCCTCTGTCCTTAAGCACAATGTAGATCATAATAATAATGGATTACATTTATATAGCGCTTTTCTATTGTTACACAATACCCAAAGCGAATACAGCAACCATTATTCACTATGTATGTATCTATGTAAGCTATGTGTGTAGCATTCACATTCACATGTGGCAAGTTGAGTAAGGTTTCTTGCCCAAGGACACTACAACAGAGATTGGATTCGAACCGCCAACCCTCTGATTATTGGACGACCCGCTCTACTGCCTGAGCCACTGCTCATGTAGCCATCAAGTGCATACAAGCTAAATGTTTTAAAATGACACATGCACAAGTCAACCATCCAACTCGTGGGGCTGACACCATCACTGAAAGCTTGACAGGCCTGGCAACAGTCACTAAGGGGAGTGGATCTTAGCAAAAGGTTGATTGTGATCGGCTGAATCATGTGGCGCCCTGCAATGGGCAAACTCAGAGGAGCGCTGTAGACTGAATCAGAGCCAAGACACAGATTGACCAATCAAGTAAATATCAGTGGTATTACAGTGAGTAAGGCGAGACCACAGTGTGTTTCTTGACACTCACTTGTCCGGCCTCTGCAGCCGTCTGGAGGAACCAAAAAAAAAACACAGAATCAAAAGTATTTTCAAATGCAAGTTAACCAGACCAGCCCAAGAGCTGAGTAAGGGAACAATGATACTGGTGCTTTTCTCGCTGCCTTAAATGTGCAAAAGTTGGGGAGGCGTCTCCTTCTCCCATTGGCTATAGTGAGAAAAATATTGGATGATGATGATGATGATGATGATGATTTGCTTCCTGCTATGTCAAAGATGCTGCTTGTCAGAAGAAAAAAAAACAGCCTCTTTCGTTTGTGGTCGCTCCCTCTTCCTCCAAACCGCCCCTTCTTGTTTCTGACAGTTGAAATATAAAATAATTGATGCTGTATTTGAAATTATAAAAACTGACCAATATTGTAAAAAGAAAAACATTTAAAAAAGGGGGTGGGGTATTTTTTAGTTTTTGTTTTGCGCCCAGTTGAGCTGGGCCCACTTGAACAGACAGGAGCACAACCAAACTGTTTTGGGTTTTCTAGCCTGATGAGCATGTTTTGAAGCTTTTTAAAGGGGATGCATTGAGAAGAGACCTTTATCTTTATGTATGCGTGTATTGGACGGAAGCCATTTTGAATTTTGATTGTCCTCTCTTTGTTTAACGAGTGGGTTGGTTTTGCACACTTTGAGGTCGGGGTGGGTTGTAAATACTTAAGTCTTGCACAGTGAATCAAAGATGCATTCTGCCCTGTTGATGTTACAATATGCTTAACCCGCTGAGTAAATTATTGTACTTTGAAAACAGAGAAAAAAAAAAGAAATGCAAAAACTCAACACGCTGTCAGAAACAGGTGTGTGTCTTGTGGTGATTGGATGTTTTGCCTATGCAGGTGGCATACGGTGTACAGTAAGAAACTGTTTTTTAACTCACTGACATCAGAGACTGAGAACAAAAAATAGGCACTTTTCCAGTTTCTCCCCTCCGTCCTGCCATAATATTCTCTGCCCCCCCCCTCCTCCCCTCCTGCCTGTTGTTCCTTAGAAGCACTTCCTCTCTGGACATCTTTTACCCGAGCTTACCGCCACGTTTAGACTTGCCGGCTGTGTGAGGCACTGAAGCTGACCTGACACCGTACTGTATACATTTACCAACAAACCAACAGGTGCTACTAGTCAGTCAGAGCCCATCAGAGACCAACAAGTCACATTGTCACAACCTCAGGACAATCCCATCCTCTACAATCCTACCTGTATTCAGCTTCATGTGTCTCTGCAGCCGAGCCTCTGATGGTTCACTTCACACGTATTATCTGGCCAACTTTGCCAGCCCTGCCGTGTCTGCAAAGGGTGTGTAAGTTGCATGCTAAGGGAGTAGTTACCATGGTAACGGCTCGCTCCCTAACTTGACTTCCACCCCTGTTTTCAAACCTGAGCTTAGATATCCCACATTTAACCCTCTTCGGCTACTCTACACTCCTGTTGTAGGCCATTAGTTCCCGAGCTAGCAGAGCGTTGACACCGTTAACAGTGTACACCATAGTGCTGATGATCAACTGGTAATTTTTCCCACTTTTACGCTTTGCAGTTACATCTCAGTTGAAAACCATAGCATTTACTCTGGTTTGAGAGAAATTTTTTCTTCTTTTTTGGGTGAAACATTTGTCCTTAAATGTTTTATATTTTGTACATTTGTATGTAACATATCATGTAAATAGACAGAGACAGTGATTTAACTCATCTGGAGGATTTTGTAGTCTTTGTAAAGCCCTAATAAATGGTATTTGGTGTCACACGAGCAAACAACACGTTGTCATGCCTGTCTCTTGTGTCCATTTGACATGTGTGGTTTGTTTATGGACTGTGTGGGGGGGTTGGGGGGTTAAGGCTTCAGAGATGGATTGAACAGCTAAAAACTGCACGTAAGCAGAAGTAAATAATTGTCATCAAAATAACAGTTTTAGTCAAAATGTGTATATTATCTATTGAAAAAATGATTTGAGTGAAGTATAATGTAAACATGCTTATATTTTGTTTACTTCTATGGTTCCAGATAGTAATAAAAGCAACTCAACAAATCAAGCCTTTTATTTTTTATCTCCAAATAAAGACATTCGAATTAATGGACCCAAGTGACTGCAGCCAGAACGAAAGTGACACAAGTCCGTTTGTGAGCACCTGACACTCTGCAGTAGCTATATATATAATAAAAAAAAAAAGATACAATTTATTATAAATATAGTATTAGCTTTATTTACTTGTAAAGTGGTACATTAATGATGACTCTAAATAGGATCAAATTAGAAGACACGGTGACATTGTCATGGGGTCAAAGCTTTTAGCGATGTTTTTCTGACCTCTGGTGGTTAAATACAAATGAATCAAAGAAAGGTGTTGGAATATATTCTCAGACGTAATATTTAACTGGTTGGAATGTTTCAATGAAAAAGTAAAAATTAAAAAGTCGGTCATTCAATGGACGGGTTACATCTTTAGCAATTTCTGTAACTTTTCCACAGCGTCTGGTGGTGATTTTATTTTGAAGGACAATGACGGGTGTGTGGTCACTTCCCGGAAGCTCGCGGCTGCAAAGATGGTGCGCGACGCCAGCGTCAGTCCCGTGACGGAGTCTGAGGAGTCAAACTTCAAGATGTCTAAAGGAGCCTCGGTGTCGTTACCGAAACACTCGTACTGGTTCGACTTTTGGTTGTTTGTGCTCTTTGACATCGCGTTTTTCTTCGTCATGTACTTCATAGTCCCGTAAACAGGTGAGTGGCAGCTAGCAGAGTTAGCAGAGGGCGGCTACGGAAGTTTCTAAACTTGGTAGCCTGGCCTCCTAACTCAATGAAAAGTGGTTAATCTGTGAGAGAACGGTGTTGCTTTGTCGCTTTCTGAGGGGAAATGTAGAGGTCAGACTGTCAGGTGAACTTGTTAAAGCCCAGACACTTGCATCTGTCACACACTGACACACCCCGTGGGTTTGCCTGTTAAAATATTTGTTGTAAGACACCACAGTGGTCACGTAGTCATTCTGCAAATAATCAAGAACACGGATACTGTAGGTCTTTCACATTCAGACGGTGTAATGCTTATACACCAGCCGTTTGTTTAGTGTGGCTATAGACATTTGATCCAAATAATGGTTAGACACACTTGGACTGATCACACTGATGTGTTGGTCTGTCTAATACAGCAGCTTGCAGTTGGTGTTTGCTCTCAGTGTCTGAAGCAGTTTAGTCTGAACACACTGTGCTTGAAAAAGCAGCAAATTGTATGACTTAATTTTCTGTAAATCCACTGGTGGATACAACAGCTAACTAAAGGGCTTCAACTAAATGTAAGATTTAGGTTGCCATATACTTTTTATACAAATTTGGGCTTTATAATGACCGCTATGTGCCATGGACATAGAATATGAGGCTTATTCAAACCCCACAACACTCTGCCCTGCCATCAGGCAATACTTTAACCAGACACCAGACAGTGTTCTTTGTGATCTCTATTTTTTCCCACATTACTGTCACTTCCCTTGCTGTTGTTCCAGATGTTTAACAGTCTTTTGTATGTGTTTATTTTTGTTAAAGGTTATCCCCTGGACTGTGGAGCCTAAAGAGACGTGTAGTGTTGGTCCTGCCCTGCTGTCAGGAATGCTAACCAAGCTTTGACTGAATTAACTCTGCAGTGTTGGACACAGCATCTGAAGCCTCCACAGCTTGGACCATGGAACTGAGATTACTGCATTCTGCTTCAATACCAGAGAATTGAAACACAGACACTGACTCCTTATGTGACCTGTTGCCAGTTGCTGAGGTCTGGCTACTTCACATCAACTAGACTAGATTTTACCCAGTATGTTATGAAGTAGTGGTAGTTAAAAGTATTGGTAAGGTGTTTTTAAAGTATCCCATCACATTTTATTTAAAGTGTTTTGTCTCCAAATTGTTGGATCGAGTCCTTGAAAGAAAAGATCAAACCTTGTGCGTGCATTCTGTCATAATAAGCCATCTGATAAGCCAGTGTAGGTTCAGTTGAGACACTAGGGAAGCAAAATTGTACTTTTGCACTTTATTATGTTCTTGTGGAGTGTGATTCCAGCACACAAAAATGTTGACTGCAAATAAAATGTTTTACCTACCTGCTAAATAGTGACAGTTTGATTTTGGTTTGCAACTGTGTTTTATGTACAGCATAAATGTACATTATAAGAAAGGGCTACATGATGTTGTATTTAAAAATGAAAGCTTATTGTCATTTACTTTTCATAATTTAGTAGTAACTTGGGATACTTTAATTGTGGTAGCCACTCTGCCTACTGTGGAGCTACCAACAGGGACCAGTGGGCATAACTGTATTTTACTTACAAAAATGTACATTTAAAATTACACATCGATGCTAAGTAATTTTTGTGCAATTTACACTATCAACATAGACTGTAAAAAGATCAACTGGTGTTATTTGTGTGAAATGCTTTTTCTTTTGACTCTGTGCAGGCAATTGGATACTTTTATTTTGAAAACAAGGTACACGTGTTTCCGTTGTGAAAGGAGCTAACAACAAATGACCTGTAGCCAGATGGTGCTACTGTGACTTGAGCGTAATTTTTTAATGTAAATGATGGAACAGACTGTCAGATCCTGTCAGGTGGAAAACACAAACACAGGTCTGTTCTGCTTCAGTGTTTCATGGTTCTGTTTAGCTAGTTTACTTACGTAGCGTCGTTAGCTCGTAGCTAACAGCAGTGACTAAAGCTAACTGACACAACATAGACACCGCTAACCGTGTGGAAAAGGCAACTTTTGATACATTAAAGCTTTATTCTTGAATGAGAGTAATTATAAAATGTCTCATAGCGCTCTACAAAGTTATAAACCAGCCTGTTAAAGCTACATTTCTCCACTGTATGGCTAAATGGCTAACTTGGCTAAATTAGCAGCACTGCTGGAATACGGAGTCAAACAGAAAGTTGAGGCAACGTTAATTTACTCCTTGACATCTGTGGTGTACTACAATACCCTGTGTAAAAATGCAAAAGGTTATAACAGAAACTACGAGGAGGCTGAAAACAATCTACTGCTACACAGAGCAGGCGCGGAAAAGTTGATTTATTTTAATCGTTACATTGTGATTCATTACAGATTCATTACACACAGGCTGAAATATTTCGTGTATATTTCAATTAAGTCTGTTAATTGTAATGATTACGGCTTACATAATAAAAACCCCAAATTCAGTAAATCAAAAAAGTTGTAACCTAATGACGTCACACTCTAATCAGCTGGTTCAGTAACTGCTGTCCTCTATCATAATAGACACCTGTATTTCACTCTAAAATGTCACCACATTCTTGCGTATAACAAATTAAATAAGTTAGACATGAACTCTCATCTGTAAGAACAAAGGTAGATTTTTGGCACATCACAACATGACACTCATCACTTCACAGAGGCGTCTCCTGACCCTGTCTGTTGCATGTCTGTGTCTGGACAGATGTGTTCCTGCCCCTGTCATCACTGAGGCTGCTGATCCCTCCCCTGCGGCTGCTGTCTGCAGCCATGTGGCAGGTGGCTCAGCAGAGGGACGTTCTCGATTATGAAAAGCTGGATGAGTTTGTGTCCCTGGTGACGGCCACAGTGCCGGACCTGCTGAGTCCAACACAGCGAGGCAAACTGCTCCTCCGCCTGCGATCCAGAGTGAGTCAGTCTGGTTTCAGCTGAGATCAAGAGACAGGAATCGGTAGTTTGTTTATCTTCCTGCTCTGTCTTCTTTCTACCTCAGATCATACTTGAGCTGTGCAGAAATGAGGAAACAGCCAACACTGTGTGTATACAGCCTCACCTAGAGAGAATTCGCCCACCAGGCTACACAGGGGTGAGTGTGAGCAGTGTGTTCAATGGCAGTGTTGCAGTTCCACAAATAACAGGTGACACTAAGTCAGTGTTCTGTGTCGTCGTCACATGGCACATGGATATGTGTACAGTGTTTTTTGGAGATGGTCCCTGTAAGTGACTGCATGTTTCAGAGTGGAGATGCAGAGGTGGATGCAGAAGAAGCCATTTTCATGGAGCTCATCCAAACTCTTCTGAAAGACCCAGCAGAACGGGAACATTTTTACCAGGCAAGACATCTTCACAGACCAGAGAGATGTTTTTACTTTGTGTGTTCATTTCTGAATAGCTGTCATTTTGTCCTTTTTCAGGAGGTTTTTCCGACAGAATACGGCCTCAGCTACGATACAGACATGCAGCTCCTTGTCTGGGAGTTCCTTTCCAAACTGGAGAAGCTGCTGCCAGTGCCAGACCTTGGACAGGTATGATGTGACTTGAGTGTCTTGCACCGGAAGGGGGGCTGCCCCCACACACTATCAGGAGGGAGCATCACTATTATTTGTAAATTTACAAAGGCCTGCCGCCTACTCCAGAAATGACCACATTGTTCATCCAGTCATCCCTTCTGTGCTCAGATACCAGGCCCCAATTGTTTGGAATCATTTAGAGAGCAGACTAAAACTTGATAAGCTGAGAATAAAAAAAAGATGGTTAGAAGTCTTACTGACTTTATTGAAATTGTTAAAAGGGATAGTTCAACATTTTGGCGAACTGGCCCATTGCCATAATCCCTATAGTTTTAGGAGTAGGTTCTCTACCGTTAATTGTCTGTGCAAGTTATTTCTAGAAAGGTGGAGCAGAGCCGTGAGCTGCTCAGAGCTACGCTACTGAGGTTAATGGGATTTCTTGGTTTCCCTCATCCAACTCATCAAATACACAATCCAACAACTCGCTCAACACTCTCATGGACAAGTTGTGACCTGAACGTTACGAGACAGAGTTGTTTTCGTGGTAAATTCATGCAAAACTGCTGATGCGTGTTCCCATCTGGGGCAGTTTTTCAGCAAGGAGTCTCAGTATTTGATGAGTTTGATGAGGGAAACCAGTATGTTCCATTCGCCTCCGTAGAGTAGCTCTGAGGAGCTCATGGCTCTGCTCCGCCGTTCTAAAAATAACTTGCACCAACACTTTAAAGCAATGAACCTACTCCTAAAACTATAGGGATTATGGCAATGGGCCAATTCGCCAAAATGTTGAATATAATCTCTGTTTTAACAACTGTTACAGAATGCACTTAGGAGCTGTTAATTTGTTGTCTTATTGTCTGCATGGGTGTGTATTTGAATGCATTTAAATAAATACAGGTCATTGTTTGTATACGGTAAATCTGCACTGAAATATTAAATATTCCCCCACAGTGTTGGTACTCATTGCAACTGTATTGATTGATGCCGATTATTTTCAAGTGGACGATGGCTCTTTGACACAGAGTAACTTGTTGTTGTTGCTCTGTGAACAGACAGTGTCATGGCTGACCTCTGCCCCCTCTGTGCTGAAGGACTGCCTGCAGGCGCTCTCCAGCCCTGATGACCTCAGGTCTCTCCTGCAGCACCACAAATGCCTGGAACGCCTCAGCGCACAAGGTAATAGACGTGCTGTTCCATGTTAAAGGGATAGTTCAACATTTTGGCAAATTGGCCCATTGCCATTAGTACATGGTGCCATATGCTATGAGATAATAACAAAACACTATGAGACAGAGTTGTTTTGATGCGTATTCTCATCAGGCGCAGTTGTTCGGCAAGTAGTCTCTTTGCCCCGAAAACAACTCTGTCTCATAACGTTCCGTTATTAACTCATAGTGTGGTGAATGTGCAGGTCACAACTTGCCCATGACACGTGGATCACAAGAGTGTTTTGGAGTTGTTGGACTGTGTATTTGATGAGTTTGATGAGGGAAACCAAGAAATTCCATGTACTGTAGCGTAGTTCTGAGCAGCTTATGGCTCTGCTCCGCCGTTCTAAAAATAGCTTGCACCGACAATTAAAGGTAACAAACCTACTGCTATGATTATGGCAATGGGCCAATTTGCCAAAATGTTGAACTATCCCTTTAAAGAGTAAAAGCTATAGAATCAATCACACAGAGCGTATTTGTGTATCAATCCTAGTTAGAAGACATCTCTGTCTGTCACTGCCATGGGACTTAACATGTACTGTATGTAAAAAGCTTTGTCATTATTATTATTAGTAGTAACACTTTATAGATATGATTGGTTCACAATGGTTTAAGCCAGGTGCTCATAAAGAGCATTTTGGGGAACCTCCTCAGAATCAGCAGCAGTGCTGTGTGGGTGTCTGTGTGTGAGTCCCATCTGTGTCAGATATGTGGGTTATTTGTAAAGTCTAAATGTGTAAATGTCACTGAGCAGATGTTTGCTAAGATGGACAGCTCTGTTGCTGCAGGCCGATCCCAGCTGAGGTTTAGCCTGCAGTTGTTTTGCTGTTGCTGAGGTGAGCTGGGCAGTGTGATGGAGAGCGTGGGCACATGCTTTCAAATATAGACAACTATGGTCATATGAGAGAGGAAGCTGGAGATGTGGACTGCTGTATGTGGTGAGGCAGACAACACAACAAACACAAGAATAAGATATTACAAGATTACAAGTTTTCCTTATTTGTCAGTTCTCATACACTATGTACAGTACATAAAAAATAAAATACTGTCCCCTCAACGAGTATCAGTACCATACAGTCACAGATAAAGAATTGGTTAAATATACTAATCAAATAAAATCACTTAAAAACAAACGCACAACAACATAAAAACACAAACCTGAGCCTGAGGACAGTCAGTGTGTTAAATACTTGGATTGTATCGTCCTGTGGACAAGCACAGTCTGTTAAGTGCTATAGCAGAATTCAGGAGCATATCTATCCTCTGTATTTTCCTCAGGTGCCACTGTGGAGATGTCCACCCAGGTGTTTGCCTGCCCAGCGTGTCCCTTCTTCCACATGCAGGAGTCCTACCTGCTGCAGCACATCGAGCACAGCCACCCAGAGCACTACAGCAAAGTCCAGAAGACGGCGGAGACGGCGCAGCCCCCCAGGAGGAAGGTCCAGCTCCCCGAGTTCCCGAAGCCTTTCCCCATCCACAACAGGCCTGACCCTCACACGTGCCAGGAATGCGGCAAAAGCTTCACCCGTGCCTCAGACCTGACCCGCCACCAGCGCACGCACACCGGCGAGCGTCCCTACACCTGCGACGAATGCAAGAAGGGCTTCAAGAACTCCTGGGACCTGACCCGACACCAGCGCATTCACACCGGAGAGCGACCCTTCCTCTGCTCCCAGTGCGGCAAACGCTTCACGCAGATGGGTCTGCTCAAGCTGCACTTTGAGCGAACGGCCTGCGGCCAGGCGTGCAGCCCCCTCCTGGACATAACCACAGAGGTGGTGGTATCGGAGGAGACGTCAGAGAAAGGGGGCGGGCAGTACGAATGCCAGAAATGCGGCGAGAGCTTCGGCAGCATCCTGGAGCGGCTGAAGCACAGGCAGGGCCACGCGGTCAGGCGCCAGTACAAATGCTCCCAGTGCGAGAAGATCTACAGCCGAGCGTCAGACCTTAAGAGACACCAGATGAAACACACCGGCGAGCGGCCGTTTTCCTGCGAGTGCGGGAAAAGCTTCACCCACGTGTGGCTCCTGAACAAGCACCAGCAGATCCACACCAGGGAGCGGCCATACCCCTGCACGGAGTGCGGCAAGAGCTTCACACAGCTCCAGATTCTCAACAGGCACCTGCTCACTCACAACGGCCAGCGGCCCTTCAGCTGCTCCCACTGCGAGAAGAGCTTCACCCAGCTGGCCAGCCTCACCCGCCACGAGAGGATCCACACCGGGGAGCGGCCGTACTCCTGCCCCACCTGCGGGAAGACCTTCCTGACGCAGGGAGAGCTGGGCAGACATCAGCGCAGCCACAGCAACCTGAGGCCGTTCATCTGCTCCCAGTGCCCCAAGAGCTTCAAGACCAAGAGAGCCCAGAGCGAGCACCTCAACACACACACCGGCGAGCGTCCGTTCGCCTGCGCCCGCTGCGGGAAGAGGTTCGCCAAGTCGACCTCGCTCGTCCGGCACAACCTGACTCACACGGGCGAGCGACCCCACCGGTGCCCCCAATGCGACAAGAGCTTCCTCACCTCCGGAGAGCTGCTGCTCCATAAACGCATCCACACGGGAGAGAGACCCTATCCCTGCTCCCACTGCGACAGGAGGTTCAGGTGCTCCTCCGACCTCAATATGCACGTGCGCACGCACACCGGGGAGAAGCCGCACAGCTGTCTGTTCTGTAAGAAGAGCTTCTCCACGTCCACCAGGCTCAAGAGACACATGCGCACGCACATGGAGAAGGGCATGGTGGTGGAATCCTTTCATCTTTGAGCTGTCACAGCTGATGATGTCACGATTGAGGATTAAAAAAATAAGCTGTCTGAGTCAATTGAGTTATTGATTTTCTAATTTGATTTTCATTGATAAAATATGCTAATGAGTTGTGTGTTGTGTGCATGAGTGTACTTGTAAAATGCTGAACTAAACTTAATGCTCAGACTAAATGTAACAAAAACATGAGGTCTGTCTGTGGAGATGAATCAACCAGAACTTTTCCCCTGAAACACATCGGCTAAAAAAATGATTGTTAGAAATATAGAATTGGCCCATTATTGACAGGAAAAGGTAAAAAATAACAGATACATCTTTAAAAAGAATGTTGCTTTGGGATTCATTGTTAATCACTTTAGGACCCCTTATTTCTTATTTTTCATCCTGATTGAGGAACCTCAGTCCAGCTCTAAAGTTTCAGTTAATTTAATTAATAGCTCACCGAAAATCTGTCAATGTGTATGCTTAGAAAAACAATAGGGGGAGGAGGGGGACAGATGGTTGATAACATTCAGGTCATTGTGTGAACATTTCAGGGGAGGACAATCTAAAGGGACAGGTTGAGTGATAAAGCTGAACACAGTCAAGAAGCAGGGCAGAGCAGAGACGGACAGAGAGGATGATGGAAGTTGGAGAGAGAGACAGGAGAAGGGCCAGCGCGTTCACAGAGGAACCAAAGAAATCAAAGATCTGTGGAGATGAGACAAGTGCAGTGGACACTGAGGGGACATTTGGTTTAGAAAGGAAATGTACAAACAAGCGGCCAGGGGCGGCACCATACATCCAATCCATACCGGAAGTCCCAACCGGAAGTGGTTGCATCAGACAGTGCTGCAGCACTGACCAGCATCAAGTCTGGAAGATCATGCAGGCAAGACATCCTCAGCGACATTTATAATATTGTTTATGAGTTGGACGAAGAAGTACAGGTCAGCTTTGTATGGGTCCCAGCACATGTGGGGGTGGAGGGGAATGAGGATGCTGACATACTGGCAAAACAGGCTCTCAAGTCCCAGAGTTAGATGTGCCATTAAGTAAGTCAGAGGCAAAGACTATAATTAAAAATCATATGCACACAACATGGCAGGAGGTGTGGGATTTTGTAGACACAGGCAGGCATCTGCACAGCATCCAAGGACAGGTTGGTGGTGGGAGGAGAGCGGGTAGAAGCAGGAGGGAAGAAGCAGTCATCACTGGGCTGAGGATAGGACACACAGGGCTGAATCAAACATTACACATGATAGGGAAGCATCCAACAGGAAATTGTGAGTTTTGTGGGGAGGTAGAGTCTGTGGAGCATGTATTACTTTGGTGGAGGAGAGGAAGAGAATGGAAGAGGCAGTGAAGCAATTAAAGCTATGTTTCTCCTTAAAGAGCATTCTTAGTGAAGCATCAAGGGTGTATGGAAAAGTCTTGTTATTTTTAAAAGAGACAGGGCTAGAACAAAGGATTTAAGTGTAAAGTAGATTGTGTAGCTATCTTCCTTTTTTTTCTTTCTCTTTCTTTTCTTTTTCTCTGTTATATATTTTGTTTCCTGACATTCTCCTGTTCACACTCCAGTCCAGAGGGTGGCGGTAATGCACCTGTTGGTTGCCAACCGCCGTTAAATGAAACAGAAGAAGAAGTCCCAACCGGAAGTTTCTTCTGTTTTGTTTATCAGTTAGCGGTTAGCAGCAGAGCAGCTAACGGTCCGCTGTTGCGCCGCTAATACGTTACTTTATTCGTTTCTAATGTGTTTTCATGCGAGAAAGTCACAGTTTAGATCAGTCTGTGTTCAGTTTACATGACGGCTGTTTGGAAGTTTGCTCCGATGTTTTGGGAGAGGTGCACAACCGGACACAGCCGCTTAGCACCGGAGCTTGCTGCTAATCACAGAGCAAGCAGCCCCCGGCAGAGCCGACCCTCCCTATAAGCGAACCGGATCCACCTGTGCTAACCTGAAGATCGTTGGAGTCTGCAAGAACTTCACTGCAAGAAGTCACTGTAAGTGATAAAACCTTTACCAGTGTTAAGTTTTATGAATACGTTGTTGCAAGTGCAGAGACGTGATGACGTAGAAAGAGACGTTTGAATCTGCTCTGTGTGTGTCTGCTGGTAAAGACGGCAGCTAGCTCAGCAGCTAACAAGGGCAGGTGAAACAGGAAGTGTGTGTGTGATACTAATAGGCTCAGTTTTCATGTGAAGAATATGCTTTTATTTATAAACTTTTTAGATCAGTGTCCAATGAGAAATAGTTGACTTTATTAGAAACATGTCATGTATGGAAACAAAACACAGGTCTGGATATTCATTCAACAGTATGCATACATGTAAATGAACGTATAGATACAGGTTATGTGTGATGATGTTATGAAGCTTAAGTCGCGTTTGTCCCTAAGAAACCCACAATAGTCCACCACAGAGTCCAGGTCACTGACAAAAGTTTGCAAAGGTTTATTTGACAAAAATGTAGAAAAGAAGCAGGAGAGTAAATGAAGACTGACAGAGACGCAGCAGCCTCCATGTTCATCATCTCTGTCTCTTCTGACAGTCAGTCCCCGTGAGGACAAGAGGATCCGATGGAGTCTTCAGGACCTGGACGGAGCTGCAGGGGAAAGAGAGGTGAGGACCGGACCAGACTTTATGCTCTAACAGTATGTGGACATGTATGTTATATGAAGATGGGCTGGATTGTTTACTCTGTTCTTTTTTACCAACCAGAACTGGATCATGTGTTTTTTTTCCACGTTGTAGTAAAAGCTACAGCCACTTTATGTAAAACTCTTTATTGTTAACACAACATTTGCAGCAGTATTTTTTTTTCCTGCAGTGTAAGTGTGAGAATTAGAAATGATTGTTTATCAACTTTATTGTTGTTTATTAATATTAATGTGATTAATCTTTATGATTAACTTTATTCATTTTCTGTCATTTAAAACTAACCTAATGTAATTATGTGTTCAGATGACCAGATGCTGCCCAATCACCAGCAGCTGGAGCCAGGAGTGACCCACCTCAATGTTTCTTAACATCACACTGACAAAGATGAAGAGGAGCTGTCTGTCTGTACAGCAGTAAGAGGATTTCTTTCTTTGCCATTAATGGTAATTTGCTTTTCTGGGGTTCCCTTTGAGACCTTGTTGATGTGTATCCATGTGTACGTTTGGTAGGTTTATATATGACCAGCTCATTGTAACTGTACATGCTATAAAGCTATGGTCAATGTATTGGTGTAGTAGGTCTGCATATATCTGATATTTATGTGTGAAGCAGATGCTGCTTTTGTTTCAGATTTTTCTTTACTACCATAACTTGTGTCTGTCTATTTATTGAATCTTTGAATGTATTTGACTGTCACATGCACTAATTTACTCCAATTTGGTGCTTAACGAGGTGCCGCCCTCCAGGGAGGCAGAGCTGCTTCTCCATTGGCCAAGCACAGGTGTCTGCACTCCCACCCTGATTGGCAGCAGCTGCAACCAGAGGAACAGTGTCCTATAAATGGCCATTCAGTTCCTGGAGCGGCAGCGACGGAGCGGCTGCACGGAGGGGCTACAAGGAGATGCGACTTAGCCAACGCGACTTTGCCAAACGTGACGGCGCCAAGGCGCAAAACTCAGATCTTTGACTTCAGCAGGTTTGGTTTTATTTTATTTACTTTATTTCATTTTCAAACAACTTTACACTGCCTTGATCCATTTCTGGTTTGTGTTGCAATGGGGTCTACCATGTGCTTCACTGAGCAAGTCAGCCATTTTGACACATGGCCTGGCCTACAAAATGTTCAAACAGACTCAGCAACACTCAGGTGAGTTCAAAAAATTCTTTAGTTGCCTCACTGGATTGCATCATTGACAGGTTTCGTCCAATCCAGTGAGGCTAACACTTTTTTGTCCATGTTCTTTCTTTCAGGAGCTGCTGTCCAATTGATTCCAGAAGAACTTCACCACCTGGTTGATTGCAACAAAAAGAAATGAAAGACATTGAAGACATTTCCACATGATTAACATTGTTGAGTCTTCAATGTCTGTCTTTCTCTTTGAACCAGGTGGTGAAGTTCTTCTGGAATCAATGTGGACAGCAGCTCCTGAAAGAAAGAACATGGACAAGCAGTGTTAGACAGGACGACCTGCAATGATGCAAGATGGAGGCAAGCAAGGCTTTCTGTTTGACAATTTGTAGTCAGGCCATCTTGTAGATTTAGGCCGTGTGGCCTAAATCTACAAGATGGCTGACTCCATTGCAACACAAAAGAGAAATGGATCAAAGTTTAAACAGTGTAAAGTTGTTTGAAAATGAAATAAAGTAAAATAAAACCAAACCTGCTGAAGTCAAAGATCTGAGTTTTGCGCCTTGGCGCGTCACGTTTGGCAAAGTCGCGTTGGCTAAGTCGCATCTCCTTGTAGCCCCTCCGTGCAGCCGCTCCGTCGCTGCCGCTCCAGGAACTGAATGGCCATTTATAGGACACTGTTCCTCTGGTTGCAGCTGCTGCCAATCAGGGTGGGAGTGCAGACACCTGTGCTTGGCCAATGGAGAAGCAGCTCTGCCTCCCTGGAGGGCGGCACCTCGTTAAGCACCAAATTGGAGTAATGAGTCCCTGTGACATTCAAAGATACAATAAATAGACAGACACAAGTTACTACCAAATGTAGCTACACATGGCTGCATATAAGTAACTAAACTGTGAATCATTTTTTAGCTGAATAACTGAAGATTGATTGTTCTGTGAACTTCATTCACTTGGGCATCAAACAAAAAGTTCTCCTTCAGCAGCAAAGAACCATGGGAGATGAGAGAAAGCCTGAAGAACAACAATAACTTAGCACAGAGAGATTTAGGGTGCCCACACATTTGCCCCCTTAGTTCGGTATCATTTAGCTAGCATACCATGCTTGAGTATAGTACTTTTGCTCACACATCATAACAATGATACATTTAATTTGTAAACCACTTTTCATAAAGTAATCTCAAAGTGCTCCAGAAACAAAATAAACAAAAGACTAAGAGAAAAATCAGACACGTTAAAATCAGCAGTAGATAAAACAGATCAAGGAGGAGATTAAAGTGCAGAGAGAGAATAAAAACATCTAGGGGCGACCTAGGAAATCCTGTCTGAACAAAAAAGAGTTAAGCCCTTTTTTAAAGGTGACCACAGCCTGGGGCTGACAGAGTTCCAGATGTGGGGGGCAGCGGAGCATGGAAGTGAGCCATGATTTAGTGTTTGTTCTCTATCGTACTGCTGCAAGCTCATGTAAATAACAGTCACTTATGATGAACATGATGATGTTTCTAGTAGAGTTTGGTCCTCACCTCCTCTTTTCCCAGGAGCTCCATCCAGGTCCTGAAGACTCCATCGGATCCGCTCGTCCTCACCGCGACTGCCTGTGTCAGAGGAGACAGAGACATCATTAACATGCATCTCTGCCTGTCTTTCATTACTGTCCTGCTTGTTTCGAGTATTTATCACAAATAAACATTTACAAACTTTACACTTGTCTTTTTTGAGTGGCAAGGGCACTGTGAATTTTTCTAGGGCAGTTTTATATCTATAATATTCATTTTAGGTGAAATAAATGACATTTTAATCTGTGTCCTGGATATAGAGAATTGACAATAAAACATATAGAAAATGTCAACATATACTGGAATGCATATACAGTGGCTATATTATTTTCTGGAGCATTTAACTTTTATAATATTTATTTTAGGTGAGACAGAAACAACTTTTTGATCTGGATGTAGAAAATTGACAACAAAGATTTTTGATTCTAGCAGCACGACTGTTATGTTTGTTTGTTTTGTTGTTTTTAATTGTCATTGATGAAGCTAAATCACTACCTGGTTAGTTCTCAGTGCATTGCCACATGTTACAAAATGAAATCAATAACTTTAAATTTAAAAAGTCAATAAAATCATATTCTTGACATGGAAACACTAAGTGAAGTTTGCAAGACAAGACCCAAAGTCATGATTCAGTAGCCTAAGTTACACATTTTAGATTAGTAACACACTTCCTGTTTAGCCTAATTGGAACAGTTAGCTGTTAGCCGCTGAGCTAGCTGCTGTCAGCTGTGATCGTGGACACACGGAGCAGATTCAAACGTCTCTTTCTCCGTCATCACGTCTCCACAGCTTCAACAACTTTTCCCAGTTCACACAAACTCAAGTTTGATCGCACTTACGGTGACTTTGAGCGAAGTTCACGTCAGGTTGGCTGTTTATCTCCGCGGTGGATCCGGAAGTGAAGAAGCGGCTGAACTCGGTGGCTGCAGATCCTATAGCGCCGCCTAGCAGTGAGGAGGAGGGAGAGCTCATCAAATCAGGACCAACCTACGGAGCCCCAGATATGACATGCAAAAAAAAAAAAGAAGAAGTTGTGGCCACGAAATAGCAATATGTTCCCACGAAATACTAATTTCTGGCCACGAAAACATAGGCTATATTGTTGTACTGCTTCACTCAGTGTTGACTGGTGGACTGAGATTCACAGCCAGCTAAACTCTTCCTAGCACGTAATCCAAGGAACAGGCAGGTGTTGTGATTGGATTTGATTTAATGCCAGAAATTGTGAAAGTGTAACAAATACAAAAGGAAAGATTACCACAAGGTAAATAATACATGTATACATAACGTAGCCTGCTAACGGCGGTAGCTGACCTAGTAAAGATCTACGGCGGAGTCCGCCATAATAACTCGCTCGTTGATAAACAAATGATAAACAGCAGGAATGTTTGCAATGTACTAATAGTAGTAAATAATGTTTTACTCACTCATACTGCCACTACACAGGGAGACAAACATGAGGAAAGAAAAGATGCTACGGAGCATGGAAAAAACAACAACAACCCAGTTGGCCTACGTCACTTCCTGAAAAACCCAAGGATGCAAAACCACATAAATGAAAATACAGCGCCATCTAGCGGCCGCAAAAATGTAACTGCAAGTAAAAATGAACAGTTCCATGACAATTGTTGTTGGACAGCTGGACGAGCAAATGGAGCACCTTCTCAAACAGGAACAGTGGCTGTCACAATGGACAGAGATAGTCTGGTACAGGTTGATTTGAGGCTGGGGATGAACTACTACTGGCGTTGCAGGCTGATTTGTTTTTGCTTTTTGTTTTGTCTTCTCTGTTCCTTTATTTGTTACTTGTTTGTTTTGTTTTTCCTATTATATCTCTATGTATAATTGTATGACTATGTCGCACCATTAATAATATATATAAAAAAAAAAAACTACTGGCGTTGCAGGGATTCATCATCAGCCAGAGGTTTTCTCGTGCCGCGACTCGGCCCCTCAGCTGTGTGTCTGTGGGGAGCTGGTGTGTGCGCAGCCTGTGTGAATGTGTGTATTAATCTATGGTATTAATCCCTCTGCTCAGCATCTCTGTTAAAACGAATCAACACAAATCGCTGCAGAGCGCGAACCTGGCACATCCGGTACAATCGCCACCGGGGGCTGCTTGCTCTGTGATTAGCAGCAAGCTCCAGTGCTAAGCGAAATGTGCGGTTGTGCACCTCTCCCAAAACAATAAGAAAACCCCGATAATTGTCTAATAACGGTCAATAAATGCTTTGCTTTGCAGTATTTATATGCTTGTGTAATTACCGTTGAACTCTGTTAAGTTTATTAAACCTGTAAAGTCATTGACAGCAACAAAATCGTAGCATTTTCTGTTTTTTTCAAACTTTCAGACTTGAATGAGGCAAATTGACAGTCACTCAGACCAAGTCTGGTCTGGAATCACAACTGTATAATTCTATCATTATTTGTTAACTATTCTTTTTATCAATGCTTTGAACTCTGTTAACTTTACTAGAGTAAGCCCATACAGTTGTCTTTTTTTTTTACTTTCAGACTTGGTCGAGGCAGAGTGACTATGATTTGCCAATAGACTACACACAGCATTATGATGACAACTCTAATAGAAAATCCATGGCAAATAAATTAAAGTTTATTTTAATTCATTGCAAATATCTGGAATTCTATGTTCTTATCCCAAACTTACTGTAGCCTACTCATTGATGCATAATAAAACAGTCTTGTTCTGCCCAGTGCACTAATATCACAATAAATTCTTAAAAACCAGTATCTACAGAAATCAAACAGATAAGCATGTCAAGCTGTTTGCGTCCTTTCCGCTGTGTTGTCCTTGAATAGTCTTCACCATGGTATGCTGTGCTGCATGGGGATGCTCCAGTCACTTGGAGAAAGGCCTGCACATGTGGCTAAAGTAAAAGGTGCAATTTAAACACCTACAAAGATTTCAACAACAAAAAAATATGTGAGGTAATAATATTCAAACAATGCATTTGCTCTTTCACACACTTTCAAATACCACGCCACTACAAAGTTTAAGATTTTTTTTAAATTAAGAGCAGAACAGGAAAAACAATGCAAGAAAAATCACAGAATCACAGCTCCTAGAAACGATACGTGAGGGCAGAATCCATTGGGCTACATGTAATATATGTCACCACCGACATGGGTAGCCCTAAGCAGGCCATGTGGAAATCCTTCGGGGTCGACCACAGTAAAATATTGGTGACACACCCAGCAACACCAGACAGGCATCTCTTCTTCATGGCTGTTGTCCCACATCTGGTGAAACAGTTAACACACAATAAGAGACATGTTACATCCTTGACATCAGTTTTTCTGATGTACAGCATCAATGTCTATGATTATTTGGATTATTCATTAACTATAAATTGCTCTGCCATACATTCTTTATCTATAAAAAATTACATATATTTACTAGTTACGGAAAAAAGGTGATCACTCTAGTTGGTGTTTATTACAGGAGTCACAGTGGATGCTGCTGTGCTGCATTACATTCAACAGTGTTCCTCTCCATTAAAATACTTGCAGGCAAATATGAGTAACAATTGTTGAGATAATGCAGTTCAACACACAATGATCTCAACAAGTAAAATAAAGTACAATGAACACCTTTCTAATGTTAACAAAAACTGAACATAGGCTGTATAAAAATGTATGAAAGCTTATTTCTTTCCACACTGCATGATGTTGAACTGTTCAAATAATATGACTGAAATCTCACTCAAATCAGAACCTCTGAATGTCCTCATCATTTTCTTTTCACAGCCTCAATGATATTAATTTTATGTTTAACTGGCATTTTACTGTATAAATTGAAATTTGGAGAAAAACATAACCTGTTGCAAAGTCACCCATATAACACAACCCTCGAGTTACATAAAGTATGTGCTGTTACTGGAGAATAACTTCCAAGATGAATCCTTTGACCTTAGGTCACATTAATTTATTTTACTTTTTTGATAATAAAATACATTCATAGGTGTGATCCTCATTCCTTTTGCATACTGTTCCTGACATCTCACTCTACCTCTGGTATCATTTTGGTGGCATTTTACTGTAGAAATCTGGAGAAAAATAACCTTAAAGTCACCCATATAACAAAACTCAGTTACAGTATGTTGACCTTTGACCTTATGTCAAATCAATTCCTACAAAGGTGTGTTCCTCATTTCTTTTGCATATTGTTCCTGGGGTCTCACTCTACTTCTGGTATCATTTTGGTGGCATTTTACTGTAGAAATTTGGAGAAAAATAACCTTAAAGCCACCCATATAACAAAACTCAGTTACAGTATGCTGACCTTTGACCTTATGTCACATCAATTACTTCATAGGTGTGTTTCTCAATTCTTTTGCATGTTGTTCCTGTGGTCTCACTCTACTGCTGGTATCATTTTGGTGGCATTTTACTGTGGAAAATTGGAGAAAAATAACCTTAAAGTCATCCCTATAACAAAACTCAGTTACAGTACGCTGATCCTTTGACCAACAGGGGAGACCATGAAAGAAACATCCAACCAATATGAAAAAAAAACAGTAAAATGCCACCAAAATGATACCAGACATAGAGTGAGAAGTTAGGAACAACATGCAAAAGAAATGAGGAACACGCCTATACAGGAATTGATGTGACTTAAGGTCAAAGGTCAGCATACTGTAACTTGGTTTTGTTCTACAGCTGACTTTGGTTATTTTTCTCCAAATTTCTACAGTAAAATGATACCAGACGTAGAGTGAGACCCCAGGAACAATATGCAAAAGAAATGAGGAACACACCTATAAAGGAATAATTGATGTCAAAGACTTACTGTGAATGGGGTTGAGTCAAAGGATCAGACAGTGAGACCCCAGGAACAATATTGTAATGAGGAACTACGAAGGAATTGATGTTATGTAAGGTCAAAGGTCAGCATACAGTAACTGGGTTTTGTTATATGTTATTTTTTTCTCCAAATTTCTACAGTAGAATGCCACCAAAATGATACCAGACATAGAGTGAGAAGTCAGGAACAACATGCAAAAGAAATGAGAACCCCAGGGAATTGATATGGAAAAGAAATGTAACTTGGTTTTGTTCTAACACATTTTTCCTAAAATAAAGGAACTGAACAATGTGACATAAAGGTCAAAGGTCAAAGGTCAGCATACTGTGAATGGGGTTGAGTCATTATGGGTGGGATTTTTTAAATGATTTTTCTTTCTGCAAAAATTTCTACCCCAGGAACAATAAAAAGAAATGAGGAACCACCAAAAATTGATGTTATGTAAGGTCAAAGGTCAGAAGTAACTGAGGGTGAGATTTTTCTCCAAATTTCTACAGTAAAATGCCACCAAAATGATACCAGAAGTAGAGTGAGACCCCAGGAACAATATGCAAAAGAAATGCAAAAGAAATGAGGAACACACCTATTAATTCCAATAAAAAATCACCAAAATTATAAAAATGCACATTTTCCCAAAACAGCTGTTGTAGTATGACCACGAGGAGTCCATTAGTGTGTGCAGTGATTTTGGAGTCTCTGTACTGTATAACAGTGGAGCTATTGATCAATATTGGAGGTTTTTAATGATTAATTCCAATAAAAAAATCACAAAAATTATTAAAAGGCACATTTTTCCAAAACAGCTGTTGTAGTATGACCACGAGGAGTCCCTTGGTGTGTGTGGGGATTTTGGAGTCTCTGTACTGTATAACAGTGGAGCTATTGATCAATATTGGAGGTTTTTAATGATTAATTCCAATAAAAAATTACCAAAATTATAAAAATGCACATTTTCCCAAAACCGCTGTTGTAGTAGCCTATGACCATGGGGAGTCCCTTAGTGTGTGTGGTGATTTTGGAGTCTCTGTACTGTATAACAGTGGAGCTATTTATCAATATTGGAGGTTTTTAATGATTAATTCCAATAAAAAATTACCAAAATTATAAAAATGCACATTTTCCCAAAACAGCTATGACCATGGGGAGTCCTTTGGTGTGTGTGGTGATTTTGGAGTCTCTGTACTGTATAACAGTGGAGCTATTGATCAATATTGGAGGTTTTTAATGATTAATTCACAATAAAAAATTACCAAAATTATAAAAATGCACATTTTCCCAAAACAGCTGTTGTAGTATGACCACGAGGAGTCCCTTGGTGTGTGTGGTGATTTTGGAGTCTCTGTACTGTATAACAGTGGAGCTATTGATCAATATTGGAGGTTTTTAATGATTAATTAAGTCTTAAATAATTATATCTTCCGAAAATCACAAAAATTATTAAAAGGCACATTTTTCCAAAACAGCTGTTGTAGTATGACCATGGGGAGTCCCTTAGTGTGTGTGGTGATTTTGGAGTCTCTGTACTGTATAACAGTGGAGCTATTGATCAATATTGCAAGATATTAATGATTAAAACAGGTCCAATGGAAAAAATCATTTCCAAAATTATAAAAATGCACATTTTCCCAAAACAGCTTTGTCCAAAACAGTATGAGTATGACCATGGGGAGTCCCTTAGTGTGTGCAGTGATTTTGGAGTCTCTGTACTGTATAACAGTGGAGCTATTGATCAATATTGGAGGTTTTTAATGATTAATTCCAATAAAAAAAT
This sequence comes from Decapterus maruadsi, assembly GCA_030347415.2. Taxonomy (NCBI): domain Eukaryota; kingdom Metazoa; phylum Chordata; class Actinopteri; order Carangiformes; family Carangidae; genus Decapterus; species Decapterus maruadsi. Next base: position 2,445,655 of record CM064889.1, on the reverse strand, counting down.
CACAAAAATTATTAAAAGGCACATTTTTCCAAAAAAACTGTTGTAGTATGACCACGAGGAGTCCCTTAGTGTGTGTGGTGATTTTGGAGTCTCTGTACTGTATAACAGTGGAGCTATTGATCAATATTGGAGGTTTTTAATGATTAATTCACAATAAAAAATTACCAAAATTATAAAAATGCACATTTTCCCAAAACAGCTGTTGTAGTATGACCATGGGGAGTCCCTTAGTGTGTGCAGTGATTTTGGAGTCTCTGTACTGTATAACAGTGGAGCTATTTGTAACCCGCTCGTTACCACTGGATGTTCTGGACTAGTGACTAGGTTCGTAGAGGAGGGTTTAAAAGAGAACACAGACACAATGAATAAATGGAGCTACGACGTATGCTGGATGCAAGTTGTTTGTATTAAATTGTAGAAAATAAAAAATAAAATAAAATTCAACTCAACAGTTTCACAGTATCCTTAAACCCAAAACCAAAAATAGAGTGTCCAATAGGAACTTCAATTGTTCCTTTAATTGTCCTTTGGTTGTTCCTTAATGTTCGTGAATGTTCCTTTAATTGTCTTTGAGAAGTCCTTTAATGTATGGTTCGTCAGCGCACTTAAGTCAGTGTGTGTAAGTCAGGGGAAAAGTCAAAAGAGTCAGGGGTGTGTGTGTGGTGGTCCTACCACTCCACACACTCAGAGTGAAGATGAAGAAGGCTGGATGTCCTCCTCGGCTCAGGTGCTGGTTCTCGATTCCACTAGCTCGCCATCTCCCTCAACAGGAGAATCCAAATCCACATCAAGGTTCTGAGGGTCTCAAAAAACCTAGCCTGTATAAAAACAGGGCTTTACTTAGCACAAAATCATCAAACTTCTCTTATGGCCATATTCAATACACAATATAAATCTCAACACACTACTGAAACACAATAGTGATAATTGAATTATCTTTTTAACTGTACAGTTCTTTTGTTTTTTATCTCAAGGTGAGTATTTTCACACATTTCAATAATTATTTTAGCTATTTAACCATGAATTATGATCATTTTAGCTTCTTTACCATTAATTATGATAAGTTTAACTCAGTTTCCCACATCAATTATTGTTCATTTTAATCATTTTTACACATTTCCATTGAATTATGAACTGAAAATTAGCTAAATGCACCTTTAACAACATCATAATATCAATTCAGGGCTTCAGAATTTCTGCCTCTGTGATGAATGAACATGCTTAGCAGTTTTTTTAACTGATACACACCCAAAACAGTGCATCTCGTAATGAATGTACACATACAGAAAATAAATAGCACACCTCATGTCTTTTATCAGATTACCAGAGCAAAATGTACGGCTTTAAATCTTAAAACACTGAGTAAACAGTAGCGACAGGTCACGTTACGTTCATGAGTAAACCAGCTTTCTGCCGTCTCCCAGGCTAAACCACGATGTGGCTACTATGCTTAGCATGTACTAGCGCTACTTAGCTCGAGCAACTCACCAGGTCTCGGACGAAAACAACAAACCGCAGGTCCTCGACCACCTCTCTGCTGCGGGGAGGCACACTCTCCCGGGTATTGCTGTGTTGATAAGCGAGTTAACAACTGCTATTTTCGTAACTTTTTATCGACTTCCTCCTCTGTGTTTTCATCTGCTCGCACCGCTGCTCTGACTCTGTAGCTCTGACTCCGCACCGCACTACTCTCTGCCTATCACTCCGCACTGTTACTCTCGCGAGCAGAGGGTGGGACTACTTTCTCTCACAAATCATGCATCTAACACAGGGCTATTCAATTACAAATTCAGTGGGGCCAGATTTTCAAACCGAGACCTTAAACTGGGCCGGACATTTTCACCGGTCAATAAGGAGCAGGGTATTACAAATGAGGAGCATTTTTAAAACCCAGCATTAGCTACTAAACAATTTACTAAACAAAAGAGAATAAGTCAATAAAAGTATTGCTAGCAGAAGTAAAATAGTTGTTAAACTCAACAGTAGGCCCGGGGAAAAAAAACTTCAAATCATTGAGGTTTACAGCAGGGAGTTATGTAGGCCTAAATCACTAGTGTGGCAGGTGAAGAGAGCCCGGGATTTGTTCTCTAACATATTTTGATTGGTGAAAAACAAGGAGCAAAAAGCCGTTTGGGGGAAAATTGGGAAAGTAGGCTATAACGGATTACTCCTTTGAAAAGTAGCTAGCAAGTTACTGTTGTGATTACTCCACTGCAAGCAGGTTGCGTTGAAATTAAATCGAAATGGGCATGCAAGCGTGGCGCACTCCGTGGAGGTGCTCATATGTGGCTGAAAGGAGTGGAGAGACTGGAGCCAGACGCCACGGGTTATTGAAGGGAAACTACTGTAGGATTTCAGAAGCTGAAGGGAAACTACTGTAGGATTTCACGTGGAACACGCGTGTTTTAACCGTGGGATTTCAGATAGTTCGGCTAAAACAATATTTTTGAATGTGGAAAAAGAATGTGGGGTGTCATCCACACTGTCAAGGTCGATCAAATAAAGTAAGCTGGTGCTGGAAAGACCCTTTGATTCCTATCATTCTTTGATTTGAAGTCTCACATGCATTATTCCGCGGAACTGATTGCTGCTGCTGAATAATGCTATTTATGCCTCACTAACATTAAATGTATGAAATTCACACTGTTAAGCCAAAACAGCCCAACATATGAGCTGGTCAAACCATGTGATTCAAAGATATCCAGCCATAAAGTTACAGTGTGGATGCATTATTCAGCAGAGCTGTACAGTGAGCTGCCGAGAAGTGCATGCACCTGTTTTTCCAGGCTAGAAGAGTGGCACATGTGTGAAATTCACACTGTTAAGCCAAAACAGCCTAAAATATGAGCTGGTCAAACCATGTGATTCAAAGATATCCAGCCATAAAGTTACAGGGTGGATGCATTATTCGGCAGAGCTGTACAGTGAGCTGCCGAGAAGTGCATGCACCTGTTTTTCCAGGCTAGAAGAGTAGCACATGTGTGAAATTCACACTGTTAAGCCAAAACAGCCCAACATATGAGCTGGTCAAACCATGTGATTCAAAGATATCCAGCCATAAAGTTACAGGGTGGATGCATTATTCGGCAGAGCTGTACAGTGAGCTGCCGAGAAGTGCATGCACCTGTTTTTCCAGGCTAGAAGAGAAGCACATGTGTGAAATTCACACTGTTAAGCCAAAACAGCCCAACATATGAGCTGGTAAATAACATGTGATTCAAAGATATCCAGCCATAAAGTTACAGGGTGGATGCATTATTCGGCAGAGCTGTACAGTGAGCTGCCGAGAAGTGCATGCACCTGTTTTTCCAGGCTAGAAGAGAAGCACATGTGTGAAATTCACACTGTTAAGCCAAAACTGCCTAAAATATGAGCTGGTAAAACCATGTGATTCAAAGATATCCAGCCATAAAGTTACAGGGTGGATGCATTATTCGGCAGAGCTGTACAGTGAGCTGCCGAGAAGTGCATGCACCTGTTTTTCCAGGCTAGAAGAGTAGCACATGTGTGAAATTCACACTGTTAAGCCAAAACAGCCCAAAATATGAGCTGGTCAAACCATGTGATTCAAAGATATCCAGCCATAAAGTTACAGGGTGGATGCATTATTCAGCAGAGCTGTACAGTGAGCTGCCGAGAAGTGCATGCACCTGTTTTTCCAGGCTAGAAGAGTAGCACATGTGTGAAATTCACACTGTTAAGCCAAAACAGCCCAACATATGAGCTGGTCAAACCATGTGATTCAAAGATATCCAGCCATAAAGTTACAGGGTGGATGCATTATTCGGCAGAGCTGTACAGTGAGCTGCCGAGAAGTGCATGCACCTGTTTTTCCAGGCTAGAAGAGAAGCACATGTGTGAAATTCACACTGTTAAGCCAAAACAGCCCAACATATGAGCTGGTCAAACCATGTGATTCAAAGATATCCAGCCATAAAGTTACAGGGTGGATGCATTATTCGGCAGAGCTGTACAGTGAGCTGCCGAGAAGTGCATGCACCTGTTTTTCCAGGCTAGAAGAGAAGCACATGTGTGAAATTCACACTGTTAAGCCAAAACAGCCTAAAATATGAGCTGGTAAATAACATGTGATTCAAAGATATCCAGCCATAAAGTTACAGGGTGGATGCATTATTCGGCAGAGCTGTACAGTGAGCTGCCGAGAAGTGCATGCACCTGTTTTTCCAGGCTAGAAGAGTAGCACATGTGTGAAATTCACACTGTTAAGCCAAAACAGCCCAACATATGAGCTGGTCAAACCATGTGATTCAAAGATATCCAGCCATAAAGTTACAGGGTGGATGCATTATTCGGCAGAGCTGTACAGTGAGCTGCCGAGAAGTGCATGCACCTGTTTTTCCAGGCTAGAAGAGAAGCACATGTGTGAAATTCACACTGTTAAGCCAAAACAGCCCAACATATGAGCTGGTAAATAACATGTGATTCAAAGATATCCAGCCATAAAGTTACAGGGTGGATGCATTATTCAGCAGAGCTGTACAGTGAGCTGCCGAGAAGTGCATGCACCTGTTTTTCCAGGCTAGAAGAGTAGCACATGTGTGAAATTCACACTGTTAAGCCAAAACAGCCCAAAATATGAGCTGGTCAAACCATGTGATTCAAAGATATCCAGCCATAAAGTTACAGGGTGGATGCATTATTCGGCAGAGCTGTACAGTGAGCTGCCGAGAAGTGCATGCACCTGTTTTTCCAGGCTAGAAGAGTGGCACATGTGTGAAATTCACACTGTTAAGCCAAAACAGCCCAACATATGAGCTGGTCAAACCATGTGATTCAAAGATATCCAGCCATAAAGTTACAGGGTGGATGCATTATTCGGCAGAGCTGTACAGTGAGCTGCCGAGAAGTGCATGCACCTGTTTTTCCAGGCTAGAAGAGAAGCACATGTGTGAAATTCACACTGTTAAGCCAAAACAGCCAAAAATATGAGCTGGTCAAACCATGTGATTCAAAGATATCCAGCCTTAAAGTTACAGGGTGGATGCATTATTCGGCAGAGCTGTACAGTGAGCTGCCGAGAAGTGCATGCACCTGTTTTTCCAGGCTAGAAGAGTAGCACATGTGTGAAATTCACACTGTTAAGCCAAAACAGCCCAACATATGAGCTGGTCAAACCATGTGATTCAAAGATATCCAGCCATAAAGTTACAGGGTGGATGCATTATTTGGCAGAGCTGTACAGTGAGCTGCCGAGAAGTGCATGCACCTGTTTTTCCAGGCTAGAAGAGTAGCACATGTGTGAAATTCACACTGTTAAGCCAAAACAGCCCAACATATGAGCTGGTCAAACCATGTGATTCAAAGATATCCAGCCTTAAAGTTACAGGGTGGATGCATTATTCGGCAGAGCTGTACAGTGAGCTGCCGAGAAGTGCATGCACCTGTTTTTCCAGGCTAGAAGAGAAGCACATGTGTGAAATTCACACTGTTAAGCCAAAACAGCCCAACATATGAGCTGGTCAAACCATGTGATTCAAAGATATCCAGCCATAAAGTTACAGGGTGGATGCATTATTCGGCAGAGCTGTACAGTGAGCTGCCGAGAAGTGCATGCACCTGTTTTTCCAGGCTAGAAGAGTAGCACATGTGTGAAATTCACACTGTTAAGCCAAAACAGCCCAACATATGAGCTGGTCAAACCATGTGATTCAAAGATATCCAGCCATAAAGTTACAGGGTGGATGCATTATTCGGCAGAGCTGTACAGTGAGCTGCCGAGAAGTGCATGCACCTGTTTTTCCAGGCTAGAAGAGTAGCACATGTGTGAAATTCACACTGTTAAGCCAAAACAGCCCAACATATGAGCTGGTCAAACCATGTGATTCAAAGATATCCAGCCATAAAGTTACAGGGTGGATGCATTATTCGGCAGAGCTGTACAGTGAGCTGCCGAGAAGTGCATGCACCTGTTTTTCCAGGCTAGAAGAGTGGCACATGTGTGAAATTCACACTGTTAAGCCAAAACAGCCCAACATATGAGCTGGTCAAACCATGTGATTCAAAGATATCCAGCCATAAAGTTACAGGGTGGATGCATTATTCGGCAGAGCTGTACAGTGAGCTGCCGAGAAGTGCATGCACCTGTTTTTCCAGGCTAGAAGAGTAGCACATGTGTGAAATTCACACTGTTAAGCCAAAACAGCCCAACATATGAGCTGGTCAAACCATGTGATTCAAAGATATCCAGCCTTAAAGTTACAGGGTGGATGCATTATTCGGCAGAGCTGTACAGTGAGCTGCCGAGAAGTGCATGCACCTGTTTTTCCAGGCTAGAAGAGTGGCACATGTGTGAAATTCACACTGTTAAGCCAAAACAGCCCAACATATGAGCTGGTCAAACCATGTGATTCAAAGATATCCAGCCATAAAGTTACAGGGTGGATGCATTATTCGGCAGAGCTGTACAGTGAGCTGCCGAGAAGTGCATGCACCTGTTTTTCCAGGCTAGAAGAGTAGCACATGTGTGAAATTCACACTGTTAAGCCAAAACAGCCTAAAATATGAGCTGGTAAAAACCATGTGATTCAAAGATATCCAGCCATAAAGTTACAGGGTGGATGCATTATTCGGCAGAGCTGTACAGTGAGCTGCCGAGAAGTGCATGCACCTGTTTTTCCAGGCTAGAAGAGTGGCACATGTGTGAAATTCACACTGTTAAGCCAAAACAGCCTAAAATATGAGCTGGTAAATAACATGTGATTCAAAGATATCCAGCCATAAAGTTACAGGGTGGATGCATTATTCGGCAGAGCTGTACAGTGAGCTGCCGAGAAGTGCATGCACCTGTTTTTCCAGGCTAGAAGAGTAGCACATGTGTGAAATTCACACTGTTAAGCCAAAACAGCCCAACATATGAGCTGGTCAAACCATGTGATTCAAAGATATCCAGCCATAAAGTTACAGGGTGGATGCATTATTCGGCAGAGCTGTACAGTGAGCTGCCGAGAAGTGCATGCACCTGTTTTTCCAGGCTAGAAGAGTAGCACATGTGTGAAATTCACACTGTTAAGCCAAAACAGCCCAACATATGAGCTGGTCAAACCATGTGATTCAAAGATATCCAGCCATAAAGTTACAGGGTGGATGCATTATTCGGCAGAGCTGTACAGTGAGCTGCCGAGAAGTGCATGCACCTGTTTTTCCAGGCTAGAAGAGTAGCACATGTGTGAAATTCACACTGTTAAGCCAAAACAGCCCAACATATGAGCTGGTAAAAACCATGTGATTCAAAGATATCCAGCCATAAAGTTACAGGGTGGATGCATTATTCGGCAGAGCTGTACAGTGAGCTGCCGAGAAGTGCATACACCTGTTTTTCCAGGCTAGCAGAGTAGCACATGTGTGAAATTCACACTGTTAAGTCAAAACAGCCCAACATATGAGCTGGTCAAACCATGTGATTCAAAGATATCCAGCCTTAAAGTTACAGGGTGGATGCATTATTCGGCAGAGCTGTACAGTGAGCTGCCGAGAAGTGCATGCACCTGTTTTTCCAGGCTAGAAGAGAAGCACATGTGTGAAATTCACACTGTTAAGCCAAAACAGCCCAACATATGAGCTGGTAAAAACCATGTGATTCAAAGATATCCAGCCATAAAGTTACAGGGTGGATGCATTATTCGGCAGAGCTGTACAGTGAGCTGCCGAGAAGTGCATGCACCTGTTTTTCCAGGCTAGAAGAGTAGCACATGTGTGAAATTCACACTGTTAAGCCAAAACAGCCCAAAATATGAGCTGGTAAAAACCATGTGATTCAAAGATATCCAGCCATAAAGTTACAGGGTGGATGCATTATTCGGCAGAGCTGTACAGTGAGCTGCCGAGAAGTGCATGCACCTGTTTTTCCAGGCTAGAAGAGTGGCACATGTGTGAAATTCACACTGTTAAGCCAAAACAGCCCAAAATATGAGCTGGTCAAACCATGTGATTCAAAGATATCCAGCCATAAAGTTACAGGGTGGATGCATTATTCGGCAGAGCTGTACAGTGAGCTGCCGAGAAGTGCATGCACCTGTTTTTCCAGGCTAGAAGAGAAGCACATGTGTGAAATTCACACTGTTAAGCCAAAACAGCCCAACATATGAGCTGGTCAAACCATGTGATTCAAAGATATCCAGCCATAAAGTTACAGGGTGGATGCATTATTCGGCAGAGCTGTACAGTGAGCTGCCGAGAAGTGCATGCACCTGTTTTTCCAGGCTAGAAGAGTAGCACATGTGTGAAATTCACACTGTTAAGCCAAAACAGCCCAACATATGAGCTGGTCAAACCATGTGATTCAAAGATATCCAGCCATAAAGTTACAGGGTGGATGCATTATTCGGCAGAGCTGTACAGTGAGCTGCCAAGAAGTGCATGCACCTGTTTTTCCAGGCTAGAAGAGAAGCACATGTGTGAAATTCACACTGTTAAGTCAAAACAGCCCAACATATGAGCTGGTCAAACCATGTGATTCAAAGATATCCAGCCATAAAGTTACAGGGTGGATGCATTATTCGGCAGAGCTGTACAGTGAGCTGCCGAGAAGTGCATGCACCTGTTTTTCCAGGCTAGAAGAGTGGCACATGTGTGAAATTCACACTGTTAAGCCAAAACAGCCCAACATATGAGCTGGTCAAAACATGTGATTCAAAGATATCCAGCCATAAAGTTACAGGGTGGATGCATTATTCGGCAGAGCTGTACAGTGAGCTGCCGAGAAGTGCATGCACCTGTTTTTCCAGGCTAGAAGAGTGGCACATGTGTGAAATTCACACTGTTAAGCCAAAACAGCCCAACATATGAGCTGGTCAAACCATGTGATTCAAAGATATCCAGCCATAAAGTTACAGGGTGGATGCATTATTCGGCAGAGCTGTACAGTGAGCTGCCGAGAAGTGCATGCACCTGTTTTTCCAGGCTAGAAGAGTGGCACATGTGTGAAATTCACACTGTTAAGCCAAAACAGCCTAAAATATGAGCTGGTAAAAACCATGTGATTCAAAGATATCCAGCCATAAAGTTACAGGGTGGATGCATTATTCGGCAGAGCTGTACAGTGAGCTGCCGAGAAGTGCATGCACCTGTTTTTCCAGGCTAGAAGAGTAGCACATGTGTGAAATTCACACTGTTAAGCCAAAACAGCCCAACATATGAGCTGGTCAAACCATGTGATTCAAAGATATCCAGCCATAAAGTTACAGGGTGGATGCATTATTCGGCAGAGCTGTACAGTGAGCTGCCGAGAAGTGCATGCACCTGTTTTTCCAGGCTAGAAGAGTAGTGAAATTCACACTGTTAAGCCAAAACAGCCCAACATATGAGCTGGTCAAACCATGTGATTCAAAGATATCCAGCCATAAAGTTACAGGGTGGATGCATTATTCGGCAGAGCTGTACAGTGAGCTGCCGAGAAGTGCATGCACCTGTTTTTCCAGGCTAGAAGAGTAGCACATGTGTGAAATTCACACTGTTAAGCCAAAACAGCCCAACATATGAGCTGGTCAAACCATGTGATTCAAAGATATCCAGCCATAAAGTTACAGGGTGGATGCATTATTCGGCAGAGCTGTACAGTGAGCTGCCGAGAAGTGCATGCACCTGTTTTTCCAGGCTAGAAGAGTGGCACATGTGTGAAATTCACACTGTTAAGCCAAAACAGCCCAACATATGAGCTGGTAAAAACCATGTGATTCAAAGATATCCAGCCATAAAGTTACAGGGTGGATGCATTATTCGGCAGAGCTGTACAGTGAGCTGCCGAGAAGTGCATGCACCTGTTTTTCCAGGCTAGAAGAGAAGCACATGTGTGAAATTCACACTGTTAAGCCAAAACAGCCCAACATATGAGCTGGTCAAACCATGTGATTCAAAGATATCCAGCCATAAAGTTACAGGGTGGATGCATTATTCGGCAGAGCTGTACAGTGAGCTGCCGAGAAGTGCATGCACCTGTTTTTCCAGGCTAGAAGAGTAGCACATGTGTGAAATTCACACTGTTAAGCCAAAACAGCCTAAAATATGAGCTGGTAAATAACATGTGATTCAAAGATATCCAGCCATAAAGTTACAGGGTGGATGCATTATTCGGCAGAGCTGTACAGTGAGCTGCCGAGAAGTGCATGCACCTGTTTTTCCAGGCTAGAAGAGTAGCACATGTGTGAAATTCACACTGTTAAGCCAAAACAGCCCAACATATGAGCTGGTCAAACCATGTGATTCAAAGATATCCAGCCATAAAGTTACAGGGTGGATGCATTATTCGGCAGAGCTGTACAGTGAGCTGCCGAGAAGTGCATGCACCTGTTTTTCCAGGCTAGAAGAGTAGCACATGTGTGAAATTCACACTGTTAAGCCAAAACAGCCCAACATATGAGCTGGTCAAACCATGTGATTCAAAGATATCCAGCCATAAAGTTACAGGGTGGATGCATTATTCGGCAGAGCTGTACAGTGAGCTGCCGAGAAGTGCATGCACCTGTTTTTCCAGGCTAGAAGAGAAGCACATGTGTGAAATTCACACTGTTAAGCCAAAACAGCCCAACATATGAGCTGGTAAAACCATGTGATTCAAAGATATCCAGCCATAAAGTTACAGGGTGGATGCATTATTCGGCAGAGCTGTACAGTGAGCTGCCGAGAAGTGCATGCACCTGTTTTTCCAGGCTAGAAGAGTAGCACATGTGTGAAATTCACACTGTTAAGCCAAAACAGCCCAAAATATGAGCTGGTCAAACCATGTGATTCAAAGATATCCAGCCATAAAGTTACAGGGTGGATGCATTATTCGGCAGAGCTGTACAGTGAGCTGCCGAGAAGTGCATGCACGTGTTTTTCCAGGCTAGAAGAGTGGCACATGTGTGAAATTCACACTGTTAAGCCAAAACAGCCTAAAATATGAGCTGGTAAATAACATGTGATTCAAAGATATCCAGCCATAAAGTTACAGGGTGGATGCATTATTCGGCAGAGCTGTACAGTGAGCTGCCGAGAAGTGCATGCACCTGTTTTTCCAGGCTAGAAGAGAAGCACATGTGTGAAATTCACACTGTTAAGTCAAAACAGCCCAACATATGAGCTGGTCAAACCATGTGATTCAAATATATCCAGCCTTAAAGTTACAGGGTGGATGCATTATTCGGCAGAGCTGTACAGTGAGCTGCCGAGAAGTGCATGCACCTGTTTTTCCAGGCTAGAAGAGAAGCACATGTGTGAAATTCACACTGTTAAGTCAAAACAGCCCAACATATGAGCTGGTCAAACCATGTGATTCAAATATATCCAGCCTTAAAGTTACAGGGTGGATGCATTATTCGGCAGAGCCGTACAGTGAGCTGCCGAGAAGTGCATGCACCTGTTTTTCCAGGCTAGAAGAGTAGCACGTGTGTGAAATTCACACTGTTAAGTCAAAACAGCCCAATATATGAGCTGGTCAAACCATGCGATTCAAAGATATCCAGCCTTAAAGTTACAGGGTGGATGCATTATTCGGCAGAACTGTACAGTGAGCTGCCGAGAAGTGCATGCACCTGTTTTTCCAGGCTAGAAGAGTGGCACATGTGTGAAATTCACACTGTTAAGCAAAAACAGCCTAAAATATGAGCTGGTAAATAACATGTGATTCAAAGATATCCAGCCATAAAGTTACAGGGTGGATGCATTATTCGGCAGAGCTGTACAGTGAGCTGCCGAGAAGTGCATGCACCTGTTTTTCCAGGCTAGAAGAGTGGCACATGTGTGAAATTCACACTGTTAAGCCAAAACAGCCCAACATATGAGCTGGTCAAACCATGTGATTCAAAGATATCCAGCCATAAAGTTACAGGGTGGATGCATTATTCGGCAGAGCTGTACAGTGAGCTGCCGAGAAGTGCATGCACCTGTTTTTCCAGGCTAGAAGAGTGGCACATGTGTGAAATTCACACTGTTAAGCCAAAACAGCCTAAAATATGAGCTGGTAAATAACATGTGATTCAAAGATATCCAGCCATAAAGTTACAGGGTGGATGCATTATTCGGCAGAGCTGTACAGTGAGCTGCCGAGAAGTGCATGCACCTGTTTTTCCAGGCTAGAAGAGTAGCACATGTGTGAAATTCACACTGTTAAGCCAAAACAGCCCAACATATGAGCTGGTCAAACCATGTGATTTAAAGATATCCAGCCTTAAAGTTACAGGGTGGATGCATTATTCGGCAGAGCTGTACAGTGAGCTGCCGAGAAGTGCATGCACCTGTTTTTCCAGGCTAGAAGAGTGGCACATGTGTGAAATTCACACTGTTAAGCCAAAACAGCCCAACATATGAGCTGGTAAAAACCATGTGATTCAAAGATATCCAGCCATAAAGTTACAGGGTGGATGCATTATTCGGCAGAGCTGTACAGTGAGCTGCCGAGAAGTGCATGCACCTGTTTTTCCAGGCTAGAAGAGAAGCACATGTGTGAAATTCACACTGTTAAGCCAAAACAGCCCAACATATGAGCTGGTCAAACCATGTGATTCAAAGATATCCAGCCATAAAGTTACAGGGTGGATGCATTATTCGGCAGAGCTGTACAGTGAGCTGCCGAGAAGTGCATGCACCTGTTTTTCCAGGCTAGAAGAGTAGCACATGTGTGAAGTTCACACTGTTAAGCCAAAACAGACTAAAATATGAGCTGGTAAATAACATGTGATTCAAAGATATCCAGCCATAAAGTTACAGGGTGGATGCATTATTCGGCAGAGCTGTACAGTGAGCTGCCGAGAAGTGCATGCACCTGTTTTTCCAGGCTAGAAGAGTGGCACATGTGTGAAATTCACACTGTTAAGCCAAAACAGCCTAAAATATGAGCTGGTAAATAACATGTGATTCAAAGATATCCAGCCTTAAAGTTACAGGGTGGATGCATTATTCGGCAGAGCTGTACAGTGAGCTGCCGAGAAGTGCATGCACCTGTTTTTCCAGGCTAGAAGTGTGGCACATGTGTGAAATTCACACTGTTACGCCAAAACAGCCCAACATATGAGCTGGTCAAACCATGTGATTCAAAGATATCCAGCCATAAAGTTACAGGGTGGATGCATTATTCGGCAGAGCTGTACAGTGAGCTGCCGAGAAGTGCATGCACCTGTTTTCCAGGCTAGAAGAGTGGCACATGTGTGAAATTCACACTGTTAAGCCAAAACAGCCCAACATATGAGCTGGTAAAAACCATGTGATTCAAAGATATCCAGCCTTAAACTTACAGGGTGGATGCATTATTCGGCAGAGCTGTACAGTGAGCTGCCGAGAAGTGCATGCACCTGTTTTCCAGGCTAGAAGAGTGGCACATGTGTGAAATTCACACTGTTAAGCCAAAACAGCCCAACATATGAGCTGGTCAAACCATGTGATTCAAAGATATCCAGCCTTAAAGTTACAGGGTGGATGCATTATTCGGCAGAGCTGTACCGTGAGCTGCCGAGAAGTGCATGCACCTGTTTTTCCAGGCTAGAAGTGTGGCACATGTGTGAAATTCACACTGTTACGCCAAAACAGCCCAACATATGAGCTGGTCAAACCATGTGATTCAAAGATATCCAGCCATAAAGTTACAGGGTGGATGCATTATTGGGCAGAGCTGTACAGTGAGCTGCCGAGAAGTGCATGCACCTGTTTTTAAAGGCCAGAAGAGAAGCACATGTGTGAAATTCACACTGTTAAGCCAAAACAGCCCAACATATGAGCTGGTCAAACCATGTGATTCAAATATATCCAGCCTTAAAGTTACAGGGTGGATGCATTATTCGGCAGAGCTGTACAGTGAGCTGCCGAGAAGTGCATGCACCTGTTTTTCCAGGCTAGAAGAGTGGCACATGTGTGAAATTCACACTGTTAAGTCAAAACAGCCCAACATATGAGCTGGTCAAACCATGTGATTCAAAGATATCCAGCCATAAAGTTACAGGGTGGATGCATTTTCAGAGCTGTACAGTGAGCTGCCGAGAAGTGCATGCACCTGTTTTTCCAGGCTAGAAGAGAAGCACATGTGTGAAATTCACACTGTTAAGCCAAAACAGCCCAACATATGAGCTGGTCAAACCATGTGATTCAAAGATATCCAGCCATAAAGTTACAGGGTGGATTCATTAATCACAGAGCTGTACAGTGAGCTGCCGAGAAGTGCATGCACCTGTTTTTCCAGGCTAGAAGAGTAGCACATGTGTGAAATTCACACTGTTAAGCCAAAACAGCCCAACATATGAGCTGGTAAAAACCATGTGATTCAAAGATATCCAGCCTTAAAGTTACAGGGTGGATGCATTATTCGGCAGAGCTGTACAGTGAGCTGCCGAGAAGTGCATGCACCTGTTTTTCCAGGCTAGAAGAGAAGCACATGTGTGAAATTCACACTGTTAAGCCAAAACAGCCCAACATATGAGCTGGTAAATAACATGTGATTCAAAGATATCCAGCCATAAAGTTACACTGTTGTGTGCTGACCAGAAGCAGTAGCTGTCCTCCTGTCCTCCAGTCTCAGGAGCATCTTGTTAACACTTTGTTCATCAACATACGTGTGCTGCGTATTTTTCCTTAACTCGCTCTGAGCTCAATCCTCCACACTTGCATGACGCCATGGAGTTAAATAGTTCATTAATGTGCATCGTCAACCTCGGCAAATAAACAAGAAATGAAATTAATTGTTCAGACTGACTCATGAGATGAATAAGTGACCACTTAGGACAATCACGCTGCATTAGGAGTCAGTTTGGTTGGAGTCAGAGTTGAACCTCCGACCTCTGAGTCCAAAAGACAGGAACTTCTCCACTAGACCACCGTCCAACCTGAGAGGCTCACCTGGGAATTTCTACTGTTTGTCACCTTTGCTGTGTTTGCTTTCTGCTGCTGTGCTGAGGCCATAGCAGTCACTACAAGTCCCTCATCCTCAGCTCCAGCTCTAGTGGTGGCCTAGAGGATAAATGTCTGACTATGGAGCTGAAGGTTGTGGGTTCAAGACCCGCTGCTGACGCTTTTCTCTGCTGGCTTTCCTTTCAATGTGGACCTCAAATACACCAGGAGCCAGTGGCTCAGACAGCTCGGCTGGGTAGTCGAGAGGTTTACACCAGTGGTGTTGGAGTTGAAGGTTGTGAGTTCAAGGACCGTACCGTGCGGTGATAATACATAGGCGCATGGAGGAGTCGGGACGCCAGGGAAGTGCGGGAGTAACTCCCCCGCACGATAGCTTTAGTTGATAGTAGTAGATGGAAGATAGTGATAGTAAGTAGAAACCTTCAACTCTGATAGGTAGAGAATAGCATTAGTAAGATGGCAGATAGCATGGTAGCCATGGTAACAGCCCTAGGGTAAGATGCAGGGAGGTAGAAGGCACGGTTAGGCCTTGACCC
Source organism: Decapterus maruadsi (assembly GCA_030347415.2). Classification (NCBI taxonomy): domain Eukaryota; kingdom Metazoa; phylum Chordata; class Actinopteri; order Carangiformes; family Carangidae; genus Decapterus; species Decapterus maruadsi. The sequence goes on along the minus strand of CM064889.1, from coordinate 2,430,290 downwards.
CACAAACTTCAACTCCAACACCAGTTCCTCTCAACTATCTTTTTCTTTTAAAGTATAATAGTATAATAGTAAGTATAATAGTATAATAGTAAGTATAATAGTTAGTGTAATAGTATAATAGTTAGTATAATAGTATAATAGCTAGTATGATAGTATAATATATATACTAGTATAATAGTATAATAGTTAGTATAATAGTATAATATATATACTATTATATTATGTACACGCATGTACACGCATGTACACGCATGTACACGCATGTACACACATGTACTATAATTATAATCTTGATGATTACTATTATACTATTATACTTTAAAAGAAAAAGATAGTTGAGAGGAACTGGTGTTGGAGTTGAAGTTTGTGGGGTCAAGGCCTAACCGTGCCTTCTACCTCCCTGCATCTTACCCTAGGGCTGTTACCATGGCTACCATGCTATCTGCCATCTTACTAATGCTATTCTCTACCTATCAGAGTTGAAGGTTTCTACTTACTATCACTATCTTCCATCTACTACTATCAACTAAAGCTATCGTGCGGGGGAGTTACTATAATAGTGGCGTCCCGACTCCTCCATGCGCCTATGTATTATCACCGCACGGTACGGTCCTTGAACTCACAACCTTCAACTCCAACACCACTGGTGTAAACCTCTCGACTACCCAGCCGAGCTGTCTGAGCCACTGGCTCCTGGTGTATTTGAGGTCCACATTGAAAGGAAAGCCAGCAGAGAAAAGCGTCAGCAGCAGGTCTTGAACCCACAACCTTCAGCTCCATAGTCAGACATTTATCCTCTAGGCCACCACTAGAGCTGGAGCTGAGGATGAGGGACTTGTAGTGACTGCTATGGCCTCAGCACAGCAGCAGAAAGCAAACACAGCAAAGGTGACAAACAGTAGAAATTCCCAGGTGAGCCTCTCAGGTTGGACGGTGGTCTAGTGGAGAAGTTCCTGTCTTTTGGACTCAGAGGTCGGAGGTTCAACTCTGACTCCAACCAAACCGACTCCTAATGCAGCGTGATTGTCCTAAGTGGTCACTTATTCATCTCATGAGTCAGTCTGAACAATTAATTTCATTTCTTGTTTATTTGCCGAGGGGGACGATGCACATTAATGAACTATTTAACTCCATGGCGTCATGCAAGTGTGGAGGATTGAGCTCAGAGCGAGTTAAGGAAAAATACGCAGCACACGTATGTTGATGAACAAAGTGTTAACAAGATGCTCCTGAGACTGGAGGACAGGAGGACAGCTACTGCTTCTGGTCAGCACACAACAGTGTCTTGTCTTCACTGTCCTCTAATGGAGTCAAACGTGTCCCCAAAAAACAAGACACACAATCAAAATGTAAAGCTTTTATTTATAAACCAATGAAATGTGCTTCAGTCCATCTGTGTCTTCTAACTCAACAAATACTATCATCAACTTCACAAAAAAAACATGGCAGAACATGACAGCTGGAGGCAGAGCATCGTCACAACCTGAGAACTGGACTGAGGAAGGTTTGGAGGTGTGGACATGTCAACAGGAGTTTTCCTCTGCAGTGACGCAGTCCAGGTAAGTGAATAATAAAGAAAGACAATGAAGAAAGATAATAATGAAGTAATAAATAAAGACAGAAAATAAAGAAGAAGCCGAGGCAAAGAGGGAGCAGAGGGAGAACGGACAAATACACAGTTTGACATCAGTCGTCGTCACAGGACGCTGGAGGACTGGAAGACTCAGGAGGACACGGTCACTGTCGGTGATGGTGTTGAGGCGGTAAGCGATGGTGAGCGATGGTGAGCACGGTGCACGCTCTGAACTTGTCCCGGATGGTCTGTCCTGCACACACACACACACGCACACGCACACGCACACACACACACACACACACAGAGTCCACAGCCAGGAAGACGTCCACTACACCACCAGTGGATCTGTACGGTGGCCTGGAGGTGCAAATCAACATTACAAAACATAAAACACTTTTACAAATTCTGAAACAAATTTACATTTCAGAAAACACATTTACAAATTGCAAAACAAATTTACATTTCAGAAAACAAAATGACAAATAACATAACACTTTTACAAAGACCAAAACACTTTTACAATATCTGAAACAAATTTACATTTCAGAAAACACATTTACAAATTGCAAAACAAATTTACATTTCAGAAAACAAAATGACAAATAACATAACACTTTTACAAAGACCAAAACACTTTTACAATATCTGAAACAAATTTACATTTCAGAAAACAAATTTACAAGACACCAAACACTTTTACAAACACCAAGACACATTTACAAGTGGCAAAACACTTTGACAAACTGCAGAAACAAATTTACAAAAAGGCCAACATCAACCGGAAAGGGAATGTACCAACCCCGGGGTTGACCCGGAAGTGAACGAGGAGCGGTCATGACGAGTTCTAGCATGGTTCTAGCATGGATGTTTCTAGTCCAGACGTGGGCAATTTACGGCCCAGAGGGCCGGAGGTTCAACCGTGGACCAAATCAATCCGGCCCGACGTGCACAAAGGAAAAAAAAAAAAGAAAAGAAAGAAAATCCTCCAAAGGCGTACAATGACTTGCAACTGCTATATGGCCCGATTGCTTTTATTACGTATATTGATGCGCATTAATCAGCTGTTTGATCGCCCCTCTGGGGCAATTAATTCCTCTCTCTCCTCCGTCGGATTTCGGACCCGGAGCTCCGACGGAGGAGAGAGAGGAGCCTCTAATGAACTTGCAGGTTTTCTCCAGCTGAGGTTCTGACCACCGCGACTCTGTCAGCAGGAGACCGGGCCGAATCATGTCGGAACTGCTGACAATTATGAAGCGCCATCACGGCACCTAATTATAACTTCACAAACACTGAAATTTAGCAAACTGTGATTAAAAGAGCATTTTATGAGATCGCTGGCGACCTGAGCCACTGCGAGTCACCGTGGTGCTGTGAGGACTGCATGTGAATGCTGCATTCAGGTGCAGTCGGAAAAACAACGGCACGGTAACAAACCAGATGTCATTTTAGTCATCTGCCTTGAGTCCATAATACATTTGCCCACCCCTGTTCTAGTCCAGGGGTGGGCAATTATTTTTTCCAGAGGGCCACATTGACTCCGATAAAGTGAGTGAAGGGCCACATGATTCGAAATCAAATTGAAACATAATATTTATTGCCAGATTAGCCTAAACTACATATTTGGTGGACATATTGCGTTATATATTTGACGCAACACAATTGATGTAATTGCATTTTCAATTTATATCCATCATAAGTCACTAAAGAAACATAATGTATTATGGACTCAAGGCAGATGACTAAAATGACATCTGGTTTGTTACCGATCATCCGACTGCACCTGAATGCAGCATTCACATGCAGTCCTCACAGCACCACGGTGACTCGCAGTGGCTCAGGTCGCCACGATCTCATAAAATGCTCTTTTAATCACAGTTTGCTAAATTTCAGTGTTTGTGAAGTTATAATTAGGTGCCGTGATGGCGCTTCATAATTGTCAGCAGTTCCGACATGATTCGGCCCGGTCTCCTGCTGACAGAGTCGAGAACCTCAGCTGTGGAGAAAACCTGTCAGCAGAGTTTCCTCTCTCTCCTCCGTCGGAGCTCCGGCGTCCGACCAAAGAAAGACACGGAAGAAAGATAATAATGAAGTAATAAATAAAGACAGAAAATAAACGAATAAAGCAATCGGGCAAAGCAGGGAGCAGAGGGAGAACGGACAAATACACAGTTTGACCATCAGTCGGCCCGTCAAATTGACCACGCTGGAGGAACTGCTAGAACCATGCTGACTCAGGAGGACACGGTCACTGTCGGTCATGGTTGATGTTGGCCTTTTTGTAAATTTGTTTCTGCAGTTTGTCAAACTGTTTTGCCACTTGTAAATGTGTCTTGGTGTTTGTAAAAGTGTTTGGTGTCTTGAACTTGTTTCCCGATATGGTTTGTCCTTTGTAAAAGTGTTATGTTATTTGTCATTTTGTTTTCTGAAATGTAAATTTGTTTTGCAATTTGTAAATGTGTTTTCTGAAATGTAAATTTGTTTCAGATATTGTAAAAGTGTTTTGGTCTTTGTAAAAGTGTTATGTTATTTGTCATTTTGTTTTCTGAAATGTAAATTTGTTTTGCAATTTGTAAATGTGTTTTCTGAAATGTAAATTTGTTTCAGAATTTGTAAAAGTGTTTTATGTTTTGTAATGTTGATTTGCACCTCCAGGCCACCGTAGGATCTGAGATCAGTTGTGCTGGAAGCTGAGGAGATGACGTCGTCCCCCTTGAAGGCAGAGCTGCTTCTCCATTGGCCGAGCACAGGTGTCTGCACTCCCGTCCTGATGATCAACTGTCTCAGGTGGAGCAACACTGTTTAATTATAAAATATCTGCTCAAAGGTACAACAGAATCCTCCTACACATCCTATACACTGTGAGGCAGGGCCCCCAGTTTGATCCTGCTTAGGGCCCCCAGATGGACAAGGCCGACCCTGTTTCACAGGGGGAGTCTGGCCTCATCCCCGTTGAAACCGTTTCGCCAGAGCAATGGATTGCGTTTCGCCACAAATCGGCCGTCTACCGAGCCAATCAGCGTCGCCGCTGTGATTGACACAGCACGTTGGCCAATCAGGGCCTGAAAACATCGCTACATGGACTGGACTCACCTACAACAAACATGGCGGAGCTATCAAACAGCGGCGTAAAAATAGCAGTAAAGGAAGTTCTAACTGAAATACCATCAATTACCGAACTTAAACTAGAGTAAGAGTCGGCGCTTGTTGAGTTTCTTGGAGGAAAAGACGTTATCGCTGTTCTTCTTCGGTCCCTGATTGGCTCGGTAGGCGGAGTGTTTCGGCGAAACGGTTCCAACGGAGATGAGCTCAGACTCCCCCTGTGAAATGAAATTAGCCTAAATGCATTTCAGGGGGAGGCTGCGTTTACGAGGCTACGTATATAGGCTATATATCCTATATCCAGATTTGGTCAGAGGGATGGGTGTGTCAGTGTAGGCTACACTTGTACAGTAAACGTTTACACGGAATTAAACAGTAGCCTAGAGTGTTTAATATAAATTCCTAAATGTAGCCTTTTTTAAAAATACATTGACCCGAATATTTTTTTTTTTCCGCCGAAAAAAGTCTGAAAAAGACGGATAGGCCTATTTATCAGCGGGTGACACCAAACAACGTCTGCCCCAGCAAGTCACAGCTTTTATTTCTCTCTCTCACACACAAGTGACCTGAAGAGATGCAGCCGCATCTGACAGGAGGATCGCGCGTGTGCACATAGCGCGTGTCCACTACACACACATACTACACAAAACAGCTGATCGCTGCCGCTCTCATCAATGAGAGCATTTTCGCCGCAGCACGACCCTCTTTCTCTCCTTTCATCAGCTCCATACTCACTCTTCTGCATCGGCACACCACAGCTGCTTTCCAGCAATATTTTTATTTTATTTTTTTCAGAGCACTTTCTATGCGCTAACGTCAGACGCAAGCTCATCCGTCATGACGTTGGTAGATCCTTTAGTCCGCTGTCATAATAGCAGTGTGAATGCGGACTTTACTGGACTAAATGGAAACGTGTGAAGAAAAAAAAAGTCCGGACCAAGGTCCGAACTAGGTGTGAAAGCGCCCTTATTTCTAGTCATACTTTGCTTGGTGTCTCATCTGTGTAATGTTGGAGGTGACTTGTTGCATTGATATGGAATCAGCAGTGTCATTAGATCTGTGGTGAGTTGGTGACTGATTACAGGCCTCTGTGTAAAGTGAAGTTTTCCATGTGTGATCCACTCAGGCCTTCAGAGCACATTGTCTGCAGGTCAACATCCATGATGAGCTGCTCTGATGTTGTAGATTTGATCATACAAATGGACCAGTTAACAATTGGGGCCTGCTGGTGTGGTTAGTCATCAAGCACAGACACATGGCCGGCCCTCCCCATAAGCGAACTAAGCAGCCACTGGGGGGGGGGGGCCCAAACTCTTTGCTCAATCATTTGTCTAACTGTGCGTTCACGGAATACATCCATGATGTATTTACACCAAAAGCTTCCAAAGCGTCAAAACACCGGAAGAGCCCGGCGACACTGTCGACACCATGGATGTATTGGTCGACACACCTAACCCGTCTCTGACCTGGCCCACTGGCAATGATTAGATATCTTTGGATCATGCAAAAATACATTTATGGCTCAAATTTCAGTCTAGGCAGTAGGCTAATATAAACGTTATCACCTGCTCCATACTGTGCAGGCCAGGGTCAGAATGTCAACTGTATCTAAGTGTTAAAAAAACACTCAGCAGTAAAGAGTGTAATTAATATGTAACTAGTAATACAATCTATCCCCCTGGACCTACATTAATTTATATATAGCACTATTAAACAATATTGTAAAATAATTTTTACTGTCTCAGGTGGAGCAATACTGTTTAATTAGTAATAAAATATCTGCTCACCATCATGTTGATGTTGAGGTACAATAGAATACTCAAGGGTTGCATAGGCAGCTGGTTTTTATAAATATTTGACGGTACATAGGCCAGGGCCCCCAATTTTATCCTGCTTAGGGCCCCCAGATGTACAGGGCCAGCCCTGCACAGACAGGAAGGTACAGGCTGAGACATTCATTGTACTAATTTAGTCCCATTTTTAATACAAGCTTTTAGACCTTTTTTGGTTCATGTCAACAGTTAACAATTACATTTTGCAGGACCAAACACCCCAGTTTTATTGGGAAATTACATTGTAGATCTCAAACACATTCTGACATGTTTAAATTAAGGAATATTGACATTAGACATGAGTGAGCACTCTTTCTGACAAGTATTTCATCAGGCTCTGAACATTTAGCTGGGTTCATTTTTGATTATAAATGTATTCTCTCTGTCACATTTACACTTTACAAAATCATCATCCTGGGAAAAGATAGGCTATGTCTTAGAATTAAGAACCAGTCTTAATTTTTTTTTCTTTAAAGAAACAGTCTTTTTATTTTGTTTTTTTTCTGTCTTTCAATAGTACTGTACTGTCATGCTGTTAAAGGCATTTCGATCCCTTGCAGGTCCACCTCCAAACACTTGCTGTATTCTCCACAGAAAGATGTGTAAAAGACTGTTCAAGTTTCTTTGTTATTTCACATAAAGTAAATAGTACATGCCTGTATTCAAACGATGAAATTAGAACAATTATTCCCTCGTTAATATTTTAAGGAAACAATCCTAAGTGACTCCTAAGTTAGATCACTGTCACCATGTGGTCGTCACATGGTTTATTATTGCAACGCACGCGAGATAATACTACAAATTAAAATTCCCTCAAAGTTTCCCGCCGGAGCCCTTATCTGCAGGGACTTCCTGTCCCACCCACACTGTCACATCGTGTCGCTTCCGGGTGGCCACACAAGACTCATCCAGCGAGTTGTCGTTTATTCCAACGCTGTAAACAAAAGTTACTAAACGGTTTACCCTCCGAAACACATCAGTCGAAAAGACATGCATATCAAAACAGGTGAGTTTGGACAACTTTTTCGGCACATTTGTTTGATATTCTTCACTTTCGCGGGTGTTATTTTGTTGTCCTGCTACTGTGTTAGCAGCGAGGCTAGCGGTATCGATAGCAGGCTGCTCGCCGCTTTGAATGGGGGGTTACGAAACTTTGACTCCGGCTAACATGCTAGCTAGCTTTGAATTTTTTTTTTTGATATGGTAAAAAATGAAGCCGTGTCCTCGACGACAGCTGTTGTTAAACAGTATCCACCGTGTCGCTGCGGTACATAAATAAAACCGTCGAGTTAAATTCGCCCTGCAATGACGCTGCTATTTGAAGTTTGCTAACGCCGGTGCTGCAGACGCGGAGAATAACATTTTGTCCGAATCGGAGATAGGCTAATATGGCAGCCAAGTTAGACGGAGGACGGGACACGGACGGACAGCTTTCTCGAAATTTCTGTCGCGTTGTTTCAGATGGGTTCGGGCGAGCTACCTCACCCAGTTTATGAAATGTGGCGCTGAGGAGCGGGCACGGAGCTGAGGCCGTGTGTGGTGCTCTTTACACGGGTGACCTGGTAAACCGCCAGTCGGTGGCTTCACCCTTATTATTATCCCCCTACTAAGCATTTACCAGAACCTAAGTGAGTAAAGCTTCCCGTAAATAATACTGTGACCGAGACATTACGAGTTATCATGTGACACTGTCCTTATATAAACAAAATGTACGTTTCCCACTAACGATTTTTTCGTTCATGAAAAAGAAACACCCCTGTCGGTGATTTTGTTTTTAAAATGTTGCGAGAGATCTCAGTGTGGATCCTGAGGTTGGGTCTCCATGTTGTTTGAAGAAAAAAATGAAAATCTTAACGTTTGTGTTGAGCTGTTTGTGCTTGATACTAACTTGGTTGCAAAAAAAGGAAAAAGTGATTCGTCATGTCTACGATCCACTCATTCTCCGGGATAATTATCAATTTGTCATTTTAAGACCATCAGCAGAAAACAGCTGAGATGTTTGACTCCAGCTGTCCCATTCTCTTCATTCTTCTCCTTTGTCTATACAAGGAGAATAGGAGGGAGCTGGCACAGTGAAGTCACATGAAGATATGTCCTCCGCCCTTAATGTTTGTTATGAAATTGTGCAGATTGTTAATGAACAAATGCACCTGGCAGCTGTTTGTATACACAGTGTATCACGGTGCTGCCCTGGCAAAAGTAATGAGACTTTTAATAACCGAGAACAGGGCAGTGATTCCTCTATGGGATGTCTTAAAGCTTATGGGTTCCATGTAAAAATCATCTACACAATACATAGCTGATAGTTGACCATAATGTCGATCCTTCTCTTTCAGGTACATGGGAAGCCAACAACACTGTGTGTGAGTCCGATACCCTGTGCGACCCAGCAGTCCTCGTTTCAGCCACCAACTCCGAGCCTCATATTCGTAACCGCCGCCTGTCTCCTGGCTCAGGAAATTGCGGAGGTGGTGGAGGAGGAGGTTGCATCTCTGGAGGCGAGCAGCAGCCCCGGCAGCTTTCACCCGAGGGCGAACTGATCAGTCACACGCACGGCTTCACCTACCGCAGGGAAAAGGAACGCAAGGGCCAGCAGCACAAAGGGCGCAGCCTCCGCAGGGAGAGCCAGAAGGCCGTCAGCCGCGCCAGTGAGAGGCCGCCGCAAAAAGTCAGCCCCAAGGAGAGGTGGGTGGAGGACAGTCTGTCACTGCTCAAGCCCCCACCTGCCTTCCCGGTGCAGGACAGCCCCGCCAAGCTGCAGCCCGCCGTCAGCTACGCTTCCAAGGTGAAAGCAGGGGCGGCGGGTGGCGGGCTGGAGGAGGACCGCCCCGCCATCGGCGTGCTGCTACAGAACCAGTGGGGTCTGAGCTTCATCAGCGAGGCCAGGCCCGTCACGGAGGGCCCCAACCCCCACCCCACTGCGAACACCCCCCCGCCCCAGCCCACAGACGCTAAACAGTCAGACGACCTACAGCTCGACACAGTTCTCACAGTCCAGGTCCCTGAAGAAACACCAGTCACTACCTCCGTCGCCCCAAACACACGCCCAGAGGTGGACGAGAGCAACGGGAAGCTGCTGCTTAGCTGTCGCCATCTAGTGGAGGCTTTGAACTATCACAGTAGAGGTGAGTGACATAGCTTTGAACACCGCGTCAGATTTATTTCCTAATTTGAAAATTGTCATTATCAGTTGTTATCTCTAACTTTTCTTTTTCACCTTTCTCTCCTCAGAATGGAATGCTGCCTGTAACAGACAGAAAAGAGGTAAGTTGACTCAGAGTCAAGTGGGTGGTGCCGCCACTCTTCTAACACACAGAGCAGCTCTGAAATATTGTGAAGCAGGTTTGAGCTTGTTTGGAAATTTAAATGTGCGTGTATATTTAGCAGTTTTTTCTCTTATGTAGATGTAAGACAGGTAGAGCATGTTTAATTTCTGGAACAAATTTGATCTGGAAAAAGATTTGTATGAAAAAAAAGCCTGAATAAACAGAAAAAACATCTGCACACCTCAGCTCCCTTGTCAGTGCATTTATTTAGCACATCAAACAAGCTACGTTTCAAGCTAAATGCTCTTCTTCAGCATGTGGCTTGAAACGTATCATAAGTAAGTTAAGCTTTTGTGTGCAGACTTTTCTTCTGTTTATTCTGGTAATTTGTCTTCCTACTGGATGCCTTCTTACAAATAAAGCCTGCATTTGTCCAGTAAAGGCAGCCCATGTGAGTTTGATTGGTCACTGTGAAGAATTAACGCCAAAAATATTCATGATTAATCTGACAAATCATTATATATAACTTTACTACTCACTTTCTGTATTCCCCCTTGACATTGTCCTGTTGTCTGCTTCACAGATCCAAAAAGGATTGTGTGGTATAAGGACACCCAGGAGCACCCAGCCTAGCAGTGTGACAAACCCAAAGTTCTATATAAACACATACAACACACGCCTACATGCACATTTAAAACATGGAAAGATGGACAACTTTTTGAGTCCCGTTCACACACACTGCACTCAGGATGATGTCTTCACGCAAAGCCACACTGAGACACTTTGGACTAACTCCTCCGAGATCTTACAGCAATGGACTTTTTTTAACGCCTTACAGAGAGCCTGCCTTAATTAATCCGACGTGTTTTCATCGCCTCTCATTACCGTTTTTAGCTTGTATGTGTAGAGCTGGTCTTTTTTAAAACAATCTCTGAGGAACTGTAAGTTAACCCCCCCCCCCTTTTTTTTTTTTTGAAAGCTGCAGTTTTATCGAGCTTTTCTTTTTTCCTCTGTAAAGCGAGTGGTCAATCAAGCACTTTGTTAAAGAATCTCTTGTGACCAATCCCTGTGTGCGAGAAACCCTCACTAGAGTGATTTATCCCCCCTCCCCCTTGATTCTAAACAGAATGTCTCGTACCTGCTTGAGTTCTATGGTTCATGTATGCAGAGGACTTCTGTGTCCGTGTCTTCAGTTTACATAAGGGTGTAGTCAAAGGCACAGTTAGAGTTCACCCTTTACCCCTGTCAGATCTTAATGCTGTGTTCATTTCTTTGTTTTTATTTGGTTCCCTAATCAGGTGGATTTGTTATTCACACACCCATAAGGGATCTCACCGTGTCCAGTATGTTGATTTTTGAAAAAGAAAATTTATTGAATTAAAAAAAATGTACACTGGAGAAGGAGAAGAAATGTAAGTTGAACGGTATTGCTCAATAAAGATGAATAAACTTGATGTTGAAGTTTCGACTCAGTCCTTTTTTTATTTGCTGCTGACAGTCATACGGTAAGTCACATGGTTCTGTCAATGTTTCCTCAAGTGTGAGACGGCAAGGAGTCTATAACTGAAAGTAAAACAGCACATGACCTCTGTAAAGAAAAAAACAGCAACAAACTGCTCTGACAAATTAAGATGCACAATAAATTGATTTCTAGAGAAGTGACATGTTATTTTAAGGACATGGTTTTGTGTTGGTCTTAATTGTCATTTTCTAGGGCTCTACAAACACCCAGATCAAAATAAACCTCTTTCCTTTTCAGTTTTTACAGCAGATATAAAAGAGTGACTTTCCCTCATTTCAAAGGAAAGAAAGCTGGAGATAGTCGATGTCTGTGTAACATAAAGAACAAATCCAACACAGACAATACCCTGTGACACCCCCCCATCCTGTCTGTGGCTCAACCCATTCCTTCCTACTGAAGACAGAAATCTTTAAACCCTTAAAAAGTCTCAGTGACAGCTGGAGCTTTTGGCAAAAGTTACCAAGTCAAGTTGAAATTGTGCATTTGTTTACAAGTAAGTTAGTCACACTGTCGCCCCAGTAACAAGTCTGTGGGTTTGAAATCAGAACATTTAAAGTTGGGATTGTTCCTTTCCTGGTATTTGATGACAGAGGCTGTGTTCGAAATCACCCCCTATCACGGATGTAGCGCACTATATCATATACATGACGTAGTGCAGGGCCACTGCCTTACATATTTTAGAAGTTTCCTGCTACAACACACCTGATTCAAATGAGTGGCTCGTTATCAGGCCACTGCAGAGCTTGATAACGAGCTGATCATTTGAATCAGGTGTGTTGTAGCAGGAAACTTCTAAAACAGTAGCCCTCGAGGACTGGAATTGGGGAACCCTGATGTAGTGGATAGGGAGTGAGTGAAGGAGTGGATGATTTCGAACACAGCCAGAGAGAAAATCTCAGTCTTCCTCTTGACACACCAAAATAATTAGAAATCTCACAACATCTGACGCCTAGTTTGACTTCCCTTCTTTAACATCACTTGCAACAGAGATCCCTTAAGAGTCAAGGTGCAACAACCGATCTGGATCTGTCGAGGCGTTGTGTCGTTCAGCCCATCAGTCAGTCTCTCCACGTCACCTCCACCTCATCTGTTCTGTACCTGCAACAGGACAAACATGGACGCATTCAAGTTCCTTCTGCAGGTCTCTCATCCACGACTTCTCAAACATTGAGAAATCCTTAATAAATGACATTGGTGACCTTGAAAGTAACATGGAGCAGATTCTGATTAATGCTAATTAAATCACAGAACTGCCATTTTAGCACAAGGGCACCGACGCAGGCAAAAACAACACAACCTAAAGAGAAGTCTAGGGTGAACTTCACCTCTGTGTAATCCATGAGTCCTCCAGCTCCGTCACCTGACCGGACCTGAACATCTCCCAGCCAGCCTGGGCTATCATCGCTCCGTTGTCTATGCAGAACCTGTGGCAGAAAGTGAACAATATGTTATCTGGACTGAAACTTAACTCAGCAGTGATGGAGAGAAAAGAGTCTCACATTTTCGTACAAAGTTCAAATATTCTCATATTTACACCAGGATGACACTAGTGGTCCTGCCTGTTAACTAAACTTTAACAGGCCAGATGGAGTCAGTGATGCTTGAATGTTGGGGTGTGTTTCTTCTGTTTTTATTTTTCTGAGTGGCTACAAATAAAAGCAGCCAGGGAGAAGATCAAAACAAATCTGAATGATGACTAAGATTTAAAATGGTTAGTATTATACAAGTATATGTTTGGAGAATTGAGTGTTTGCATTGGAAATGCATCTCCAACACCCACACTATATAGGCAGTGTTGTTAATCTAGTGTTTCAACACCTGACCACTGAAAGCCACAGGACCTGAATGTAGAGTCATTTGTATTCTATGTTAATAGACTGAGAGTTAAAGTTTCAGTGAAGCAAAGCCCTTTTGTGATTTAAATGTAAATGAATGTGAATGTTCTGAGTGTGGATGGACTGGTTTACCGTTCGTCTGTGGCAAACAGCTTGGCTCCTCGCTCCTTACACATCACCCCCATCATCTCCTGCAGACGTAGGTTACCTGCAGAGGAAACACAGCTCTGACTCCACAGTCATGTCAACAGAGATGGTGAAGAAGCAGATTGACCAAGGAATGGTTTTTGAATTCATTTTGGGATTAGCCTTTTAAATACTGATACATTCATCTTTTAGACATTAATCCTGGACACCTTCAAGTGGCACACATACAATTAGTCAGGGGGCTTAGCACCATTTTTTGGGCCAAACCCCAAGGAGCACAAAGCAGTCAAATCACAGTTTATTGATTGATTAAATCATTTTAGCCTTTAGCCCATTAAATTTTGTTGAAATATCCATATAAATAACCATATTCTCTTGATCAAATTATATGATGAAAAGGATGTTTTTTCTGAAGTCTTAATGTTCCCAGAAATTGATGGTAGCTAATTTGCTCTTTTTAACCATTGTATAACCTGAATCTGCTTTTAATTTGTTCACTGACAAAACCTTCCAAATGATGTGTATAAAACATGCATTACAGTATCATTATTGATTAATTGTGCAAAGACTGCAAAAGCATCTGGAAGAAATAGAGAAGCACTGGAGCCTTAATATTCCAAAGTTATTGTAAATTATTATAAGTTAAATGAAGTTAATGAATGTAGTAAATTGATGATCTATTACTAGAATGGGCAATCCTTTGTTGGATGATTTCAAAGATCTTGTAACTATTGACAGTAACAACTGCACAGATGCATCTGAGGAAAAACAGAGACATAATTGTAGCAAGACACAGATCTGGACAAGGCTGCTCATCTTTTGTTTCTAAGAGCACAGTGGCTTCCATCAAAGGTTTGGGTCAAGTGAGGACTCTTCGAGAGCTGGCCATCCAGCCAAATGAACAGTTGGTGGAGTTGGTTAGAAAGGTAACAAAGAACCTCAAAAACAAAAGAAAGCTGAGCTCCAGATCATTTTGGGAGAAGGAAGAAAGTAACAGAAGATGAGCCATTGCTGCAGCCTCCACCAATCAGGGTTATATAGCAGAGTGGACCAATGAACACTCACTCCTCAGTGTTACATGACATGAGAGCTGCTAGAGTTACTTAGGTGGTTGTTTTCAAATTCAAACCTTTCATATGTCATTCACTGACCACAGCTTATCCTGCACTAGGGTCACAGGTGAGTTTATGGAGCCTTCACGTCATTGGCCTGAGGATCAGGGTTCAGTCAGTGGATTCAACTTGAACCCCCTTGCTGTGAGGCCACAGTGCTAACCACTGCACCACCATACCACCCATAATTAGCAGCCTGAAAATTGAAGGATTATCACATTTCTTTTTGTAGCCTTGTCCAGACCTATGTCTTGCTACATTTGAGCTCTTGGGGCAGTTCCTTTGACCTCATGGATCTCACTTTGCTCAGATATGCAAATGAGCTGTATTAGCTGTATCTTATTGAGGTGTGTCTTTCAAATCATGTCCAAACTATTTAATTTTAATTATTTATCAAAAACAATTAGTTGACACCTCCTGAATGGCATACATTGCAGCAAAGGGTCTGAATGTTCAAATATGTAGCCTAATTTTTTCTATTTTTATTAATTGCAAACATTTCTAAAATTCTGGGTTTGTGCTGTCATTATGGGGGGCTGGGTGTAGATTGATGAGGGGAAAAAAAAGATTTTTTTATTCTTTCTCACTTTTAATATAAAGCTAAAAATGCAATTATGTTACAGTGCAATATACACACATATAGTATATAATAAACACACATATCAGGACACACACATCATGTAATGTACCCACATTTTGTGTGAGTATTCTTATATATTTTTTAAATCATTTTATGATGCTTTGAGGCTTAAAAATAGCAGGTATTTTGGAAATATTTCATTGATAATGATGATTTTCTAATATGATATTTTACAGAAAAATTTTTCAGGGCTCCTAGGCTAAAATTATTTGTTAGACTATAAAGAAACATCATACAAATTTTGACACTTTTGTCCGCTTCGTAACGGTAATTCTGCTAAGCCCCCTAGCTAAATGGTACAGTCTTTTAACTGTCAACATAAGGAGCAGAGTCAAACCCCAAGCACATAGCAGTCATCAATCACGGTTTATTGATTGATTAAATCATTAAAGGATTTAGATTAACATTTATACTTTACACTCCGATAAAAATTAAGTGTTTGGCCATGTTATATGCAGTATTTAGGATGTTTTAATCTGATCTAATGTTCCCAGTGAAATAATCAGTCAACATCATGAACTGCAGAGAACCAATGACAGTCTCATCAACACTGATTCAGCCAAAGTTTCATATGTTATGTCACAAACCTGATGAACTAATCCTGTCATTTTTTGTGGAGCTGTAGGGGGGCGTGGCTAAGTAAATGAGACCTTGACCGTAAAGAGAGCCATAATTAGCATTAGCACAACCACAAACACTGTGTCAGCAACAACATAAATAAATAAAAGATGCTAACTTGCTGAGTCTCTGAGTTTATATTTTCCCAGAACAAAAACAGGAAGAATCCTGTGTGCTGCTGCTAATCTGATGACCTTTCAGCACAGTTTGCCCAGTTTCAGGAATGACAATATTTATATATTGTGTACTTGGAAGTTACTTCTAACACACAGAGGAAAAATGGGTTGGTCTGCTCCTTTAAAAGTCAAGAACCAGACCATTGACTTTGACTCACTCTGTGATTTCAGTGTATTTCACAACTGTAGATAATGTTTAATACAATAGTGTCCAGAGTCTCTCAGGCTCCTGTATTGTACATTTATCCCTGTATGACTGATAAGCTCCAGATAGAAAACCTTTCACCAGAAGCACTGCAGCCACTGGAAGTATCACTGCCCAGATACCAGCCCAGACACAGACTGGTCTACGGGCACAAATAACATCAACAATGTGTATTTTTAACAAGGGGGATGCATTTTCCCCTTAAAGCGTCCCTTTCTGATCTGTACTTACAGCCCACACCCCCGACGATGAGGACCTCCTGGGAGCCGCAGTGAGCCATGGCCCTCTCTGTGATCTCCACCAGCATGGAGAAAACTGTTTCCTGTGCAGAGAACACACTCTGTTTAATCATCTTATCACTAGAGCTGCAACCATTAGTTGATTAATCACTTGAGAAAATTAATTAGAAACCATTTTGATGATGGGATGTCAACCTTCTTTCTCATTTTGGTCCAAATATCAACATCAAAACAGAAGAAGCTTTTCAGGCACTGAGTTCTATTAGGAGTGTGTTATGAGGGTTTAGGTTTAAAGGGATAGTTCACCCAAAGTCCTCCGTGCCTTCTCTGAGTTACGGGGGTTTCGCGCAGCAGTATTTGTCCATATAATGGTTGTGAATGATGCTCACTTTTCTTTGTCCAAAAAGGCACACCAAAAAACATCAAAACACCTCCATACTGCTCGTCTATAATGTCCCTCTTGTATTGAAGCCCCAACATGAGAATTTGTTCCGCCGGTCAGTGCAAATCGATTTGCACGTCTGAAAACAGCACTGTGTTACAGACTAACTAGGTGTGTAAGACTTAAGTACCTGCAGTGAGAAACATAGGTCCTCTGCTGTGCACTGACCAGAGCTCAGCATCTTATGAGCAGCATCCTGTCAAATATAAAAGAAGAGTGAAGCACTAGAAATCAAACTGTGACAGAATTAGTTTTCTTAACATGATCCGTAGATCACCTCTCACCTCAATGTAGGACAAGATCCCAGAGAATGAGACGTCCATTCCTTTCACCGTGTACGGTAGCTCCACATACTGACTCCCTCTGAGAGCAAATGTAAAAAAAAACAAAACATGTCAGCTGCTTCATGGGAAGCTGTTTTGTCACAAATATATTATCATACACATAAACTGCCACTCACTTCTTGGCCATCTGCTCTATGTTGTAGCCTGGACTGGGGTCATTGGAAATCTGAGTTGAGACACAGTTGAGGGTAGAACTATTAACACACATATCATTGAGTAAAAGCCAAAGCACTGCAGTGATGACCACAAAAACTGTTCAGACCTTTATAACTCTGGCAAACCTGTCCAAACAGTTGCCAACTGCAATGTCAATGGTCTCTCCAAATATCCTATACCGCCGCTCTGAGTACGCAATAACCTGCAACGCACAGAGCAACAGCATAATTACATCTGATCGGTGACTTGGGCCTTTGTGTTTCAGGTTGCAAGGTAAAGAAACCAACCTGCGTGTTCCCCCCACTAACATAAAGCACAGTGGGGTTGTTGGCTTTGGTGATGAGTCGGCCCATCTCTACGTGTCCGATGCAGTGGTTGACACCGAGGAGCGGCTTCCCCCAGAGCTGCGCAACTGTGCGAGCCACTAGAGCCACCGTCACCAGGGGGGCACCCATACCAGGACCTGACAGAGAAGAAGAGGATCAGGGTTTTTTCCAAACAGAACATAGCAGCAGCCTGTTAGTTTGCACTTTAAAGAGGAACTATGCAAGTCTGGTCGCTTTGCCTCTGTTTTGCTAACCCTCCTCTTAGCCATGTGCATTTGTTTACAACAAAGCCAGCGGAAAATCAATCTATGCAGCGTGGATAACGTTATATAGAGTTACCATGTATATTTGTGTAGTCTTAACTGTCATAAACAAAAGATCACGGGTTACGGGGCGAGTTTCGCATTGCCACAGAGACGAGAGCTGGGGGCGGCGGCCAGGTACTACACTGATGGTAAGGTTGGTTTTCAGCCATGAGACACCAGATGGAAGGCAGAGAGCCTCTGTTCTCACTAACAAGTCACAAGTCATGTAGTTAATGATCACAATTACTCCGGAGCCTTTTAATTAAGGTAAAAATGTAGCACAGCCACGGAAAAAAATCCTGCTTAGTTCCTCTTTAACCTACTCTGACATGTGAAAATCTCTTTGCCTAGAGCCATCAGACATGTGAGGAAGCATGCAAAGGAATGCAGTAAAAAATTTGTTTACATGAGGTGAGTGAGGAGTTTTAGGTTCCTATTGTAGTCTGAATCTAAAAGAGAAAAACTAAAACTTCACTTGTTAACTGTCAAACTGAGCACAAAATATACGCAGCTTCACTGTCCCAAACATCCCTTATTAAAAAGAAATGCCAAATTGGTCATTATACTCTATATACTGTGTGTTTGCTGGGAAGTAGAGCAGAAGTAAACTTCCAATTACAGCCACGAGGTTCAACATGCACATCTAAAACCCAGGCACTGGAAAGCGACACAGAGCAGCCTCCTCCAATATAACTAACATCGTGAGGATAAACACTGCTCAAACCCAAAGTTATGTGTGTTGGGCTTTGTTTTAATCCTGTTTTCCGTGATATCAGACAAGAATATAATGTCAAGAATAGGTGCAAGATATCTACAATAAACCTTTGGTTGTAACTGTGCTGTGGAGAAGAAATTGGATTTCAATATTTCATAGTTGAATGAGGTGTGGAAATTGCAAGTGTGGAATATACTCAATATAAATAAATGGTTTTCTTTATTTTGACCACTTTCTACATTGTAGATTCATACAGAGAAACATATTCTGCTCCTGCTAACACTTTTTGTTTACAACACAATTGCACATGTGTTCCTTCATAGTTTTGATGCTTTCAGTTTGAATCTACAATGTAGAAGGTAATAAAAAATAAAGAGAAAACACTGTGTCCAAACCTTTGCCTGGTAGTGTATGGTATATCATGTTGCCGAACTGTGGAGAGTTGTTTTTAGCAGTCAGAGAGTAACCTTAGAAAGGTCAGAGGTCAGAGGTCAAGCCATTCTCTTACTCTCTCTTGTGTCTCAAGGCAAATACTGGGAATATCTGGGGTGAAGAAGTTAAGAGCGACATGGACGCAAACTTGTAAAACTTGTTAAAGTAATACATTTCCTCGTTCTGACAGGTTCAGTCACGTTCACAGTGTCCTGTATTACCTTTGGTGTATGCCACACAGTCAATGTCTGCAGGCTTCAGCCCTGCTTGCTCTAGCGCCTCCTTCAGGACAGTCAGTATGACACCACGGTGATGCCGGGCCGTGTCACTGGGCATGAATCCTGATGGATAAAATAACACGTTCATCACCTTCATGCTCAGGATTGTTGAGTTTTACTAGGAGCTCTGGTGAAGTGTAGAAGCTTTAACAGGAATCTAACTTGCCTTGACCAGGAGGTGTGATGTATGTCCGCCTCGGGTTGGACAGAACTTCACCATCCCTGATGATTCCTATGCCGATCTTATTGGCACTCCCCTCAAACCCGATCACTACAGTCATGGCTGTGGATAAGAGTTTTTAGAAAAGCAAAAAGCAACATGCAGTGAGGATCAAAGTTTTCTTTCAGCAGCACAGAGTCTGTTTGAAATTATATTTTTCATTTAATCATCTCATCTCTTTTGAAGGCCACATCTGCAAAGGAAAATATAACATAAAAAGTTAACTTGGTAGTTTAATTTCATACAGCAGTTCAGCATACAGCAGCAGTGACTGGCTAAACTGGAAGTTGTTGTCACTTTATATCTGCAACATTGATTCTCACTCAGCTTAACTGACAGTGCAGTGGAGGTGAAGGAATGACAGGGTGTGTCATTTATCATTGTAGTTTGCTGGAATGAACAACACTAAGAACACACTTGGCATATGGGGTGTTTCACTGCTTTAATAATGGGCCTTGAAATTCAGAAAATTAAAATTATATCAAAGTAAAATACTATTCAGGGCACAGTGTATGGAAATTTGTTTGAACAAATCAGGTGCCAGTTTTAATTAGCTTGACGTTTTGGATAAAGTGACAGCCAGAGTCGTCATCCTCCTTCAAACGTTTCACTGGTGAGCATGGTTTGACCTCAGCAGCAAGCACCATCAGAAATTATGTGAAGTGTAAAGTGATGCATGGAAGATGCACTTCTCAAGAAACTAGGGCTGCAACCATGGCTGCAACTAACGATTATTTTATTATTATTTCCTAACTGTTTCAACACTTCTCTGTATGTAAGTTAAATGTAACCCAGCTCAGACTTAACACACTCTCTAGAGCAGGGATCCCCAATTCCGGTCCTTGAGGGACACTGCCCTGCATGTTTTACAAGTTTCCTGCTACAACACACCTGATTCAAATGAGTGGCTCGTTATCAGGCCACTGCAGAGCTTGATAACGAGCTGATGATTTGAATCAGGTGTGTTGTAGCAGGAAACTGTAGCAGGACTGGAATTGGGGAACCCTGCTCTAGAGTCTAATGTATTGAATGTATGCATCTCAGGCTGTGAAACCAACTGCCACAAAGGGGACTTAGAAAGTTATAGATATGTAAAGTCAAAAACATGAGTTACTGAATCAAATTTCATAACTTTTGGACTCTTAACATATAACAATGTATACATTTGAATGCAGTGGAGATAGGCAAGAATGTACAATCATTTTCCTTGTAGAAAGAGGCTTCCAGAGCAGAGTGCAAAATTAAGAAAGTGCTAATTAGTGTAGATAATTGTGGACATTGAATTCTAAAGGAACATTTCTACATTCAAAACAGACAACACAAACAGGACCCACACTAAAAGGCATATATACCGTAGCCATGCAATATATTCTAACCTACATTATTAAAATTAGAGTTTACATAACATAACAGTTTAGCAAAACCAAAATAATGCATCTGGTGCAACTGTGTTGTTGCTAAGCTAGCACTGACAGCACACTACACTCTCTCTAAGCTAAGCAGCTAGCTTACATGAGCGCTCCGTAGGAAACAATATAAGTTTACCTAGCTATTCAGTTTCCTTCTGTAGTTCACATTAATCCAAAGTCGCCGCAATTAAAGTTTGAAGCTACAAGTTTCACAGCTGCGGCTAACTTCAGCAGAAACACTCCTCCATGCAGCTCCGAGGACCCGCGGGGCCGTCGGGAGCGCGCCTGAGCTAAAAGAGAAAAGAGCTTCGTGTTACACTGGTTTCACTGCAGCGGCTCGTGCTAACATTGTGATGTACGACACAGCAGCGCGTGCTCTGTGTTTATAATTATGTTTTTAAATGTTTAATTAAAATGTAGATTTTTTTTGTAATTTGTATTAGGCACATTCCGGGACAGTCACAAATCACAACAAGCACGTTGTCAGAAACCATTTGTGCTTTGTGTGTGTGGGGGAGTGTGTGAGTGTGTGTGTTTGGGGGAGTGACTGGGAAGCAGCACTTCTCTGATCTTGTGCATCCTGTTGTGAGAGTACAAGTAAGATTATTTGCATGTTCCTTTCCTGAGACGTATCGCGGCTCAAAAAGAAAACGCTAATGATTTTTTAAAAAACGAATTTGCATCCGTAGATGAATCGGATAGGATGCGTGACAAGTGAAGTTAGCTGGCTGCTCATCCTCCATTGATTCTCAGAGCAGGCCGTCTGCTGCTGCAGGCTCCTGCTCTTTGTCACAGACGGGATGCTAGTATTAGCTTAGCTCCCTATTAAACTTGTAGTGTGACTTAAAGCTGTTAGTTAGCCTGTGTAGCTGGACGTCTTAATGCGCTTGGCTTTTACATGCTCTTGATCTTTCACCTGGCTTTTCGCTAATCCATTCATATTTTGCGCGTGGCTGCATGTTCCCTCAGCTACAATCACTTTCATTTTAAGAAAGGCTCTTTGTGCATTTCCTCATTTTAACCAAGAAGCTCACTGGGCTTTTGTCAAGCTAACGGGCAACACATGCCACTAGTGGAGTTTCCTGCACAATGAGCCAACAGCCGAAGGCCAAAACTTTCCACACTTCATCGGTGTAGATGTTGAAGTTTGGTTCCATGAAAGTTACCAGATACACAACTAGAGAAAGTTTCACAATTACAGTCTGACAAATATTAGTGAGTGTATTGTGGATAAAGACATAGTTGTAAATGTTGGCTGAGAAACGTAGAAAAGGGTTTTCTATTACACAACTCTCCTGTAACCTAATCTGATGACATCATGTTTTATAATGTGAATGTATCGGCCTTATTGTTATAGATATGTGTAAAAAAAATCCTGGATCAGTCTGGCTCTACAGAGCAGTATCTGTTGTGTTTCTGTTCATGACAGAAAATTATCCACTGTTCAAATCTGAGCAAATGCATTAATTAGAGTTTCTATTATCAGGTCATTTGTAATTATATTTTCTCCCTAATAACCAAACTTTAATGTATGAAATGCTATAAATAATAAATGAAACCTCAGAACCAAAGATAATAAACTGAAACCTCCTTGATGATATAAAAAAATTAATTCTTGTTTTGTTTTTTTTCCCAGCGGCGTGTGTGTTGTTGCGTGTGCGTGTTGTGTGTCTGCGTGGTGTGTTTGCAGCCAGAGCCAGTTCAAGCATGAAGCGGGGCAAGAAGGCAGAGGAGGCGGCTGCAGATGGGGACAACGGGGACAATGACACCGGCTCTGGTATGAGACAGCATAACACACAGTCACAAGTAGACTCCTGTTTCATACCAACTTTATATCTTTAAACACTTTAATCTGAATCTACCCCACAGCTGCTGCAAAGAAAACCAAGAAGGGCAAGGAACCAGAGGCTCCAGTCCTGTACGAAGACCCTCCTGACAAAATGACCAGCAAAGATGGACGAGAGGCCAACATGAAGATCACCTCCTGGAACGTGGACGGGCTGAGGGCCTGGGTGAAAAAGAAGGGCCTGGATGTGAGTTTGCAACCCCCCATTGAAACATCAGTTAGTTAGCAGGCTAAAATAATATTTACTCATTCTCACATTTGTGTCCTTCCTTCCCAGTGGGTGCGTGAGGAGAATCCAGATGTGTTGTGCCTGCAGGAGACCAAGTGTGCGGACAAGGATCTCCCTGCTGAAATCACCTCCATGCCCGAGTACCCACACAAGTACTGGGCCGCCTCAGACGAAAAGGGGGGTTACAGTGGTGTGGCCATGCTCTGCAAGACTGAACCCATCAAAGTGACCTACGGCATCGGTGATTGGTGTTTTTATTATATTCTTGTATCAATAAGAAATGCTATACCTGTACAGCAGACGTCAGGTGTTCCATGTAGGGATCCACCAATCTAGCTTTTTCAGTCCCAATGCGATACCAAAACCTGGACTTGGTGTGTTGGCCCATACCTGATAAGGATCCAATACCACTGTTGAATGAATAAACTGTGTACTTCTCCATGTGGAAGACAGTGAAGGCATCAGGCTTGACTTTAAAGGGATAGTTTAACATTTTGGCAAATTGGCCCATTGCCATCATCCCTATAGTAGGTTTGTTACCTTTAATTGTCTGTGCAAGCCGTTTTTAGAATGGTGGAGCAGAGCCGCTAGCTGCTCAGAGCTACCCTACGGAGGCTCATGGGATTTTTTGGTTTCCTTCATCAATCTCATCAAATACACAACCCAACAACTCCAAAACGCTCTCATGGTCAAATTGTGACCTGCAAATTCACCACGCTATGAGATAATAACAGACAACTACATCTTTAAACCTACTCCATGAAAGGACTAAACTGAATCAGTATTTTGCCTTCCAAACCAAGCCCTCTAAAACCATCTTTTTTCAACTCTCCAGGCAAAGAGGAGCACGACAAGGAGGGCCGCGTCATCACCGCCGAGTTCCCCACCTTCTACCTGGTCACCGCCTACGTGCCCAACGCCAGCCGAGGCCTGGTGCGTCTAGATTACCGCAAGACCTGGGACGTGGACTTCCGGTCGTACCTGAGCGAGCTGGACATGCAGAAGCCCCTGGTGCTGTGCGGCGACCTCAACGTGGCGCACCAGGAGATCGACCTGAAGAACCCCAAGGGCAACAAGAAGAACGCCGGCTTCACCCCGGAGGAGCGCGAGGGCTTCAGCCAGCTGCTGGAGGCCGGCTTCAGCGACAGCTTCCGAGAGCTCTACCCCGAGCAGACCAACGCCTACACCTTCTGGACCTACATGATGAACGCCCGCAGCAAGAACGTGGGCTGGAGGCTCGACTACTTCGTGCTGTCGTCCTCCCTGCTGCCGGGCCTGTGCGACAGCAAGATCCGCAACCAGGCGATGGGAAGCGACCACTGCCCCATCACCCTGCACGTAGTTGTGTAGGTCAACCACTGTTTGTCTCAGTATTCCTGTTCTGACCTGGCTCCAACTGTCTCATGTTGAAATGTCTCATGGATGAAGTTCTGTCCAAAACTCATTCAAGATCCTGTTAAAGTCAGCAGTAGCCCAGCTGTGTGCTGCTTGTGTGTTCTTCACATGAATGTTTCCAAACACCACTCTTGATATCAGACATAAGGTCCACTTGTCCTCCTCTGTAATTGATCTTGGCAACACTAAAAACCAAACGCCGTCTAAGCTCATTTCCTGTCCCAGCTGTGAGACTGTTCCACAGTGTGCGTTTTTTTCATGTCACCGTTACTGAAATTTAAAACTACTGCTGTTCACAGAAAAGTTATTTTTGTTGTAGCACAAAAACCCTTTTAAGCCTCTTTTTCCCATAACCAGTGTGAACTTTTACTGTTGTAAAACTTGGCCCATTTCTCAATAAAGACTGAGTTTATGTAGAAACCCTTTGTTGATTCTTTGATGGTTTTGAGCAAAATAAGACAAATGTTACATCACGATGCGTCTGAGAAACACTTCTCTGCTCATTGTGCTTTAATTGCAACACAACCATGAAATGAAATTTAGTCATAGAAAAAATAGGACATTTTACATGAGCCTGTGCTTGCTAGTTTCAAGTTTACTAGATACAGTTAAAGTGATCGTTCAACATTCTGGCAAATTCTCCTATCACCATAATCCCTATAGTGTGCATTTAATTATCGGTGCAAGATGTTTTTAGATCGGTGGGGCAGAGACGCGAGCTCTGCACAGTGCCTTTGCCTTTCCCTCATCAACTACACAATCCAACAACTCACGGCTGCTGAGTGGAGTTATTTCAATAAGTACTTGTGAGGATTTGCTTCACTGAGCAGCTCATGTCTCTGCCCCGCTGATCTCTAAACAACATGCACCGACAATTAAACCTACTGCTGTGACTAGGGATTATGGTGACAGGAGAATTTGTCAAAATGTTGAACTATCCCTTTAATGTCAGGTAACAAAGGAGGGAGAGCCAAAGTAAAGTCTCTACAACTGCTTTTCTACCAGTTTAAACTATAATCACATTAAACATTATTTTCCAAACAGTAAAGCAATGGCTGGATTTATTTGATTGCTTGTGTTTAGTACTGATCTGAAGTCAGTTGACTGTTTTCACCACTGACTGTATTACTCCACACATCAGTTCAGTCTGACAGGGCCACACATTGCTTTATTTTTGTGAAAGAATACTGTGATTCAACTGTTGAAAAATGGACTTCCAAAATAAAGGTCTCTTTGATCAAAGTGCAGAAAATTTTCAAAATAAAGCAAATACTTGAACTGATATCAGCTCTTCTTTTACAGCTCATTTGCTCCTGCTGCAGGTTAACACACTGACCTCAGATCAGTCCCTCACACAACCTCAACTGTCACTTAAATCTCTAGATCAGTTCCACGTCCAGTCTCCCTACATTAACTTAATGTTATGTGTTCGTTGATGCATTTTCAGATTGTACGACTGTCTGAATCCCTTCCCGCATTCCACGCAGAGGAACGGTTTTTCCCCTGAATGTGTTCTCTGGTGTCTTTTAAGGCGGTTGGCGCTGAGGAAGCTCTTGTCGCACTCGGTGCAGGAGTATGGCCGGACCCCGGTGTGGTAGCGCAGGTGGATGGTGAGGTAGCAAGACTGGGTGAACTTCTTGCCGCAGTGAGGGCACTGGAAGGGCTTGTGGCCCGTGTGGAAGCGCTCGTGCTTGAGGAGCTCGGCGTGGGAAAAGAAGCCCTTCCCGCAGTCGGAGCAGAGGTACGGCCTCTCCCCCGAGTGGGTCAGCTCGTGCCTGACCAGAGTCGCCTTGTAGACGAAGCTCTTGTCGCACTGCGAGCAGCTGAAGACGTTCTCCCTGGTGTGGCAGCGCTCGTGCTTCTTCATGTTGCGCTCCCTCTTGAAGCTCTTGCCGCAGAAGGAGCACATGAAGGGCATCTCGGCCGAGTGGATCTTCATGTGGCTCAGCAGGCCGCCCTTGTAGAGGAAACCCTTGCCGCACTGCGTGCACGTGTGCGGCCGCTCCTTCTGGTGGATGCGTTGGTGCGCGGTGAGGGCGGCACGGTAGGCGAAGCTCTTGCCGCAGTTGCAGGAGTGAACTCTTTCCTCCTGGTGCGTCTGGAGGTGCCTGTTGAGGTAGCTGGCGCAGCTGAAGCCCAGCTCACAGTGGGGGCATTTGTAGGAACGCTCCGCCTTGTCGGCGTCTTCGGCGTGGGTCTTCAGGTGCCTCACCAGCGCCGACTTCCAGGTGAAGGCGCGGCCGCACTCCGAACACAGGTACTCGCCGTTCTCCATGTGGCTGCTCTTGTGCTCCCTCTGAGCCAGCAGCGACTTGAAGAACTCCCCGCAGATCAGACACTCGTACTTGCGTCCGGTCTTGTGCGTCTGCTTGTGCCGCTCCAGCGACTGTTTGAAGGAGAAGCGCCTCCCGCACTGAGAGCACAGGAAGGGCTGCTCGCCCGTGTGGATGCGCTGATGGGCCTTCAGCAGCGACTGGAACCTGAAGCTCTTGTCGCAGTCCGGACAAGTGAAACGTCCTTCTGCATCAGCGACGGGCCGCAGCGACGGTTTGTCCTCCTCGGCCTCAGAGTGAACGCTGTCGATGTGCTGCTGCACCTGCACCTCCTCTGAATGATGGAAGGAGCACATCGGGCAGGAGAAAGCAGCTGATGAGACCTCCACTGCACAGCCTGATGGGGGAAAAAATGAAATTAACATTCTGCTAAGAAACTAAAGACATATACTGAAATAATATGACACAAGAAACAAATAATATTTAAAACATCATCCCTCATACACCAGAGGGAGAGATGTTGTCTGACCATGAATGTTACTTTTTTTCACAAAAATGATACTATTTTGAAAATGTTTTGACAACCCACTTGCAATACCTCTGGAGCCCACCAGGGGGCCACAGCCCACAGGTTGGGAGCATGCAGTCACTGTCTTAGACTAAACAAACACATAACAAACTCTCAAATATGAAAATATTTCTCCTTTAGCGAACACCTAAGACAATGTGTTGACAAAGTAAGAAAGGGTTTGTGTTGCTTTGCGATACTGTAGTGTGACTCCAGCTGCCAAACTTTGTATTTGCATAGCCAAATAAATGATGAAATAAACAAAAAGATCATAATCTGTCATAATTCATTATGACAGGCTGACAGGCTTTAACTTCACTTTCTTTTTTGTCAAAGGAATATTTTCAACTTATTCAACTTAAGTGTCATTTCGGTCATGGACACATTACTGAATTATACGAATTACAAATTAATTGCTGGCCTGAATTTATTTTTAACAATTATTAGTGTAATTGTGTATAAAGTAACAGTTATCTGTTATACAAAAATCTATTGAACATGGTCTAAAAATGAACACTCACTTTCATCGCCTTCCTTGGATAAGACCATGGATGAGCCATAAGAGTGCTCTTCACTGCTGAAAAGAAACAAGAAGAGATGCTTTAATCAACATTGTTGCCATAACGATGTGTAAACCTGCACATTATTATCATTGTAAAAGGACAACAAAAGTAGAAAAAAGTAGAAATGTGTGAAACGGGACACATCAAAGATAATAAATAGGTGCAGAATGGATGTGTTTACCAGCTCAGAGGTAAAGGCTTCAGGGCTGGAGGCTCCACCTGCATCATCTTCTTCCTCTTCGTGGCCATGCGCTTCTGTAAGTTTATCACCTGAATCTTCATGGTCGGTTTGCGTTTGCGCCCACTGGTGCGGACCTTCGTGGGGGAGACGTGTTGATCGTTGAGTTCGGGGAGCGGCCCTCCAGGCTCCCTCTGAACCTCTGCAGCATCTGGATCCTCGTCGCTGTCGTCCTCTGCTCCCAGCTGGCAGTCGGGCTTCACCACCTCAACGGCGTCCTCGCACACGTTCTCATCACTTATTACAAACTCTTGCTCATCTGTTTGTGTCTCTGTGGGCTCGTTAGCGCTGCAGTCATCCGTGTGAGTCTTCAGGTGCTTCGCCAGCGCCAGCTCCCATGTGAATTTCTGGTCGCATCGCTTGCAGGCGTACGCGCCGTCTTGCATGTGCGTTTGCTTGTGCTCCGTGCGGGCGGATAGGGAGTGGAAGGTCTCACCACAGATGACGCAGTCGTACTTGCGTCCGGTTTTGTGCGTGTTCTTGTGGCGGTCGAGGGACTGTCTGAAAGAGAAGCAGCGGCCGCAGTCGTTGCAGCGGTGGGGGCGCTCGCCGGTGTGGATGACCCTGTGGGCGATCAGCGAGGAGGCAAACTTGAACTTCTTGTCGCAGTCTGGGCAGTCGTGAGGTCCCACGGGGACTCTGAGTTGGGAGGAAGCTGTATCGGCTTCTGGATGGATGTCTGTCAAACCGCTTTCATCCTTTTCTTGTGTTACCTCAACCTCCGCTTTACCCACTTCATCCCCCCCGGTCGCCTCCACAGGAAGCACCTCCAGCGAGCCCTCAGCCGCCGCGCTGCCGTCTGTGCCTCCGTAGCAGTGCTCTCCAACTACCACCTCCACGTCCGTGCTCGTGCCTAATTCGACCTCTGCATAATCTGTCACTGTGATTATTTCCACTGCCACGTCATCCACAAAGGATACGGTGTGTGTTTCGTCGCTGAGGCCTTGCAGCGGATCTGATTGGTCTGTAGTTTTTTCCACTCTGCTAGTGGGAAGCACAGACAGGGAGGAGAGGATGCTGTCGCCCATGCTGGAGGGTGGAACTGCACAATAAAGGACGAGAGTGAAGCAAAAGTTAATTTAATACAGCTTCATTGATAAATGACAATGGTAACAGGAAGTGACTTACCATGTTGCTCTAGATGCCCCAGGCGTCTGTGGTGCTGGAGTAAATTATTCAGGTCTGTGGGCTCAGAGACCGACTGCACACAATCCTCCAACACAGAGCACTCGGCTCCGAGCCAGGAGGCAGTCTGTGAGAAAACAGATAACAACTTTAAAGACACTTTTACGCATGAATATGTGAGCCGCATGCTGCGATGACATTATAACCCACACCTCTCACCTGTGTGAGGTCAGGAACTGGCAGCAGCTGAGCCAGTCGACACAGAAACTCCCAGAACAGAGTCTGTAAATCACTGTCATAGAGCGCTCCATACTCGGCAGGGAAGACTTCCTGAGAGAGATGGAACGACACCGAAATAAAAACATCTGCAAAAATCTGGTGTGTTCAATATTTCTGCAACTATAATATTTAATATATATATATAATAACAATTTAACAATAATAAGAAGCTGGTGTGACAGCTGCAGTCTGACAACTAGACACAACTTCTCTAAATGACGCTGTCTTACCGAGAAAAAGTCTCGTCTCTCTTCAGGATCTTTGAGGAGAGTCTGGATCAGCTCAAGGAACTTAACTGCTGCTTCCTCTTCCTCTTTCAGCTGCAATTAGAGCAGAAAATGACACATAAAGGTTTACTAATAACAGCCGAGACAGGACCTATTAATGGCAGCATTCATTTATAAACAAATACTGTTCTAAGACATTAAATAAGAAAAAATGAAATGAGATCTTCCAGAGCAGACACACTTACATTTCCCTGTATGGGGTGCTGTGATTTAATCTTGTCCAGGTGAGATAAGATGTCATTTTCCACAAGTTCATCACATCTGCATAACTCTAGGATGTACTATTTATGGAAAAAACAATCAAAACATTGCATCAAAGTAGTTCTGTGTTAACATACCCTTAGCTTTCTTAAAATATCTACTCCATCTATTTTCTGCATTTTGTAAAGGAAAATATATCGGAGAATGCTTTTTGTTCTCCACTCACCCTAGCTCTTAATCCCAGGTTAAGTTGTGCTCTGTGCTTGTACATTAGCAGCTCTGGTACCATGTCCATTACCACAGAGACGAACTCTGCCACTTTCCAGTAGCTCATGATGTCCTGTGTCTTCAGCACCTGCCACATGGAAGCTGCCATGAGCTGAAAAGGTGGGACGAGGAGGCGCAGCGATGCCACAGGTAAGGGCTCATCTGGAAGACAAGCACAAGATCACACTGAGATTCCATTGA
This sequence comes from Decapterus maruadsi, assembly GCA_030347415.2. Lineage (NCBI taxonomy): Eukaryota > Metazoa > Chordata > Actinopteri > Carangiformes > Carangidae > Decapterus > Decapterus maruadsi. Next base: position 2,399,924 of record CM064889.1, on the reverse strand, counting down.
GTTCACCTGTCTGACCCAGTTATCACGAGATTCTGAAGATGAGTGGCCGTGGGGCTGTTATCTCAGAAGTCTATGAAATGTTAATTTGATGCGACACTTTTTATTTAATGTTTCATAAATTGCATACAATTATGTATAGCAATGACAGTGATATAAACATTGAGATAACAACCGGTCCACAGATCGTCTCTAACACAGGTTGCAGAGCGCAATTTGTTCACCAGCTACATCCAACACCATTGTGTTTTGAACGCAACTCTACCCGGAAACGCTGAGTGCTATGTTCAATAACCACAATGTTCTGCAATTCAGTTAGACAACTTTTACCATGCAAGTCTGCACAGAGAGCAGGACGTGTTCGTATCATAACAAACATGTAAAAGAGAATGTAATGTTAATGTAAAGTTACAACGCGAATACAAGACAGTAAGCTAGCTAACAGGCTAAATTTAGCTAAAATAAAAAAGTGGTATTGACAAAACTTACTGAACTATCATCAATCCAAGATGTAAGAAAAAATGCTTATACTCGTGTTTAGTTTGTCAGTAAACCAACCTTTACAAATAGCAGTGAAAACACCTGAGTCCATCTTCACACACCGGTGTTGAAAAATTTATGAAGCTGTGGTTAGCTGCTGTTAGCCTGCCGGCTAGCTCCACAGCCACAGCTGCCCACTGTCACAGACACTGGGTGACCACGGTGTGACCGGGGAAGCTGCACATCTACAGCTGCAACATCTGCACTCAAAGACAGAGGACTCGTCCCACCGGCACATGGGAGTAACCACAACAACCATAAACACTGTGCAAATGATAGTTAGCCACAGCTTCTGCTTCTTCTTCTGTTTATTTAGACTCTGCGGCAGATGGCTTGTTCTTCCTTTTCATTAACGCCACCTGCTGGAGATGTAGTGCACCGTTCCTGAACAGGTAAAGGTAAAATGATGATGAAAAGTGATTTTTGTTTATAGGCCTATTGATTTCCTTTTATCTTAATTCTGTTTTGTTTGTTTGTTTCACGTTCTGATTACTTTAGGTTTATTTAGATTTTTTCTCTTCTAATTATGATGGCATTTTATTATCTAAATCTGAATAGTCTGCTCTTGTTTTTAATTTGATAGTTTTTACATTATTGGTATTATAGCTGCCCAGCAAACATTTTGACGTCTATATCACGTCTAATTAACGTCGAAATTCGCTTTGAGTGCTCAAATGAAAGTTTTTCTGATGTTCAATAACCACAATTTTACGTCGTTCAACGTCGTTTAATTATCAACGTTAGACAACTTTTATTCCATGTCGATCTAGTCTGATTCACATCTGAGAGTGCTGAAATGAAAGTTTTTCTGACGTCGGTGTCATGACCGGCGTCATTTTGGCGGCTATTAGACAACATTTTACGTTGTTTCAACGTCGTTTAACAAAAGTCTCATGTTTTTTTTTAATCAAAATACACATGTAATGTATTGCACTACAAGAATGTTTACCACAATTGTGACTTTCAACTAGTAATGTTCAATGCTCTATTCTACAACTATTTGAATTAACTGCATCATAGTCAAAGTCTAATAGAATCTACTCACACCAAAATTTCACTTTTGCCAACTTAAAATATCAGCTACTTAACCTGAAATTTTGATAGCAAATAAACCCACCTGTGATAAAGTTTATCCTAGTGATGTTCAAATACATAAAAATACAAGTAGTACATGGACTAATTTTAGTTTTTTAAAAATAGACAGCATTCAGGACCAGATATACAGATTTAATGACTATCTAAATCAATCCAAAATGAACATGTTTAATGTAAAAATATTTTATTTTGAATTATCAAGGTCCAGTGAGGTCTGCCCCTTGCCCCCGCTTCTTGCTGGGACATGTTTGTCAGGTGGATCTGGATCAATTTCAATGTCTGCATCTGTGGCCTTGATGTTCCATCTCTTCAAGCAGCTGGAGCAGAAAAATATAAAATTTTCAGCACTGATTCAGGTTTTTTATTTAACCATCATTAGGAACAAGTTCTTATTTACAATGATGGTCAGACAGATGCTAAATGCACTGAATAGATGGTGGAACACTTTGTTTTGGGAGCTGAAATGAAAAAACGCTTCTCCATGTATTGAAGCTGTCTCAAGGTTTATTCTGGCAGGAATTGTTATCTGTACACAAGTTGTATAGACTTTTCTCACACTTCACATCTGTGATAATATTTAATTTCTACTTGAACATACCTGTTTATGCACTTGGTAGTGCAATCCTAGTGTTCTTGCCACCACACTGGATCACAATGTTATCTGTAATGACAGGACAAGAATGCGTACTGAGACAAATGTAAACACATTTTTTGAAAAACCACCTGCTGTTGTCTGTGGAAAAAATTACAGTTATGTGGGTTAAATAACATCAAGTCATCTGCCCCTGTTTTAAGCTGTGCTGGGACATAGGAGGGAAAAAATGCCCATAGCTGACATAGTTAACCCCAGCAAACATTTTAATGTCAGCTGCAACATCTCACCTGGTGGGTGTTTCACACTGCTAAACCTGTAAAGACAAATCGAGGAAACAGGCCTCCCACACAAATAGACTACTGTTTGAGGTAGAGAGATAGTTACATTGATTAACTATGACATTATCAGACTCAGTGTTTAATGATCACTGTTTGTCATACTGGTGAAAGAGGTCAAATTGCTTATGAGGAAACTCATGCAGTGGTTGCAGCTTTTCACAGCAGCCAATTTATCCTGCCAACCTTTTCTTAGTGTAAATTTTAATATAAAATGTACATTTGTTCAAATTCTTAACAATAACTGTTTATTTATGATGACTTTCTCTCAGTGTTAAAGTGGAAAACAGAGAATCTGTTAATAAATTGAATATTTTAAGGCCTCACGTAGGCTGTTCTTCCCATTTAGAGTGAGAGGGAAAAAGCTATCATCCCTCTCGCTGTCAATAAGGCCTGAGACAGTATTAAAAGAACACCCGGCATTGCACACAATGAAAAAGGCGACACACGACTGTTTCGTGTTTCACACAGCAGCTAAGTTACTGCTGGAGATGTAGTAAAGGCAAAAACCAGCTATCTGTAAAAATACTGAAAGAAAATCAGTCCAACATGTATTGACAAAAGGTCTTAAAATTTGAAGTTTAAATTAGATTTTTCGAAAATCCGTTGATTTTCCTCTTCTCCGTCCTTGCAAACTGCTTCAGGCTGCATATCTGATTTCCTTTTCCTATGGATGCTTAACAAACATTTCAGCCCATTTGTTTGTTTGTTCTCTTCAATTCACAAACACATTTTCATCATTTTGAATAGTTTTTAACAACGATTGTTTATCTGATTACTAACGTTAATCATTTAAATTGACTGGATGTCTTCATCTCCAATTCTGGTGTTTTTCCAGTTAAATATGTGTTCTGTTAGATTTCCCCCTAATGTTATCTAAAAAAAGTTTAAATGAAGTCTGAATAGTCTCATCTAGCTCTTTTAATCAGTTTTTGCACATTTTTTAATGTAATATTTGCCCAGATATTATTTTAACATGTTGAAAAACAGTCGAATTAAAGTCACGACGTGACGCGACGTCGACTGGATGTCTTCATCCTGACGCAGGTCGAGAAAATGTTTGCTGGGTGGTGGCCCACGTGTACTGCTCCTGAACACAGTGCTGTGCATGACTTGACGTCAGTGACCAGCTTTACAGTCTGACACACTGGTCCATGGTCAGCTGAGCTCCGGTTCTCCTCATGGAGCCCTGTCACACTGAGTCCTCGGCTCTGGAGCGCTTACGTTTCAACAACACCGCCCTAAAGAAGCTGCCGGTTGATGACACAAACCAACCCGGGTCTCGGACGGTACCAGCGGCGTGTTTCTCCCGGATCAGGACTCTTCAGCCTCTGCTCCGTCCACACTTCGTGGCCCTGTCCGAGTCAGCGCTCGCTCTGCTCGGCCTGAGTGTGCAGGATGTGCTGGCCGACCCTCTGGCCCCGGGCTACCTGAGCGGCTCCAGGCTGCTGCCGGGCTCCGAGCCGGCCGCGCACTGCTACTGCGGCCACCAGTTCGGGCTGTTTGCGGGTCAGCTGGGAGATGGAGCTGTGATGTACCTGGGGGAGGTAGAGTCTGGTACTCCAGGACGATGGGAGATTCAGGTTAAAGGTGCAGGGGTCACACCTTACTCCAGGTAAGTTTATTCCCACTTACATTTAATTAATTTATTTTTTATTTATTAGAAGGATTTTAATTCATGTATTATGAAGATAAGAGCCTTTGGAGCTGGTCATAATCCTCTCAGGAACAGGATATAACTCGTTTACAATCATGACCGACTATACACTGTCTGAGAAAGCACTTATCATAGGTGGCTGTGGGAAAAATCAAGGCCAGATATCTGCCTCAAACACTCCACCTGTGTGTGTTTCACAGAGTAGGCCTAAATCAGCCTGGAACCTGAACACACCACTGTTAAACAGTGGGGACATGTTTGATGTGTGCCAAGCAGTTAAGCTCTTAAGCAGCTCTCCCTGGGTTAATGCATTCACATGCCTCTGGTGAGTGAGGCATATTGTGCTTTGTCACTTGAATTCCTATTGTCACTTGGTGAGGCAAAATGTTAGTTATTTTGTCCCTGATTTTACCATCCGCTGCAGTCTTCATGTCCTTGGGTGGAGTTTGTCCAGTTTTTTAAAATGTCAGCAACTTGTTAATTAAACAAAAACACAAGATGCAAGTTGAAAGGATGCAGCAGTGTTTTTCAACCTTTGGGTCGGGACCCCACATGAGGTGCCTGGAATTCAAAAGTCTAGTAATTTATTTTTTAAAAAACTATACATTTTTAAAAAACGATTAAAACCACGTACAATCTTTTTTTTAACAATATTTTTATTGAAATTTCAAGTGCATATCAAACTTTATATCAAATGTAAAAATATTTTCATTTATATCCCCTCGAACAGCCACTCATTCACACAGACAAAGAAAAAAGAATAAATAAAATGGACAGTGACAACAGACATCAAACTAATGGTGTAAAAATAAATAAATAAGAATAAAATGGAACAAAATAATTACGCACAATCTTAAGCAATTGTATTCTATACTTTCACTTTCTTGAATATAAATTTAGTTCAAATAAAATGCTGCATAAAAATATCTGAGCTGGTGCATCTTGATTGACGGCAAATCAGAAATTTGTTATGTCAAAATGGGGTCACGAGCCACAAAAGGTTGGGAACCACTGGGATACAGATACCAGCCAGTACACATGTGTGACGGTCACTTTTGTGTTTCCTCAGAGATGGCGATGGCAGGAAGGTGCTTCGCTCCAGCATCAGAGAGTTCCTCTGCAGCGAGGCCATGGCTGCCCTCGGAATACCCAGCACCCGCGCAGCCTCCCTCGTGACCTCTGACCTCTACGTGAGCAGAGATCCACTCAACAGTGGCAAACGCGTACCAGAGCGCTGCTCGGTCGTCCTGCGCCTCGCCCCTTCCTTCATTAGGTAAATAGCTTGTACAGTTTTTTTTCAAAGTGGTATCTGGAGAATTTCTTTTCTTTTCTTTTTAAATCAAGTCTCCCTTCCCTTTTTTTTAAGGTTTGGATCCTTTGAGATCTTTCTGGGTCGAGATGGATTCTCAGGCCTGCAGGGTCCCAGTTCTGGGCGGTATGACATTCGCTCTCAGCTGCTGGACTACGTCATTGAGACTTTCTATCCTGACACTCAGCAGGCTCATAGCAACCGCAAAAACAGAAATCTGGCTTTTTTCAGAGAGGTGAGTGAGTCTGTTTTGGTGGGTTTCATTGATTCTAACATTTTAGCATTATGATCATGAAGCTGAACCTGTTTATCTCCAGGTGATGATACGAACGGCCAAGCTAGTGGCCCAGTGGCAATGTGTTGGATTTTGTCACGGCGTCCTTAATACAGACAACATGAGCATCTTGGGTCTAACTTTGGATTATGGCCCGTTTGGTTTTATGGACAGGTAAGATGCTGATAGTGAGTGTCTTTTTTGTGTGACAAAAACTACATGTACTATATATTATTTCCCACCTGTGTTTCAGGTTTGATCCAGATTTTATCTGCAACGCCTCAGACAAGAGAGGGCGGTACTCGTACCAAGCCCAGCCGTCGGTGTGCCGCTGGAACCTGGCTCGCCTGGCTGAAGCGCTGGGCTCCGAGCTGGATCTCCCTGAGGCAGGAGGTATCCTGGACGACTTCATGCCCACATACGAAGCCTTCTACCTGGGTATCATGAGGAAGAAGCTGGGCCTGGTGAGACGAGAAGAGGCAGGGGACAGTGAACTGGTATCGGACCTGCTGCGTGTTATGCACAACACTGGTATTGTTGGTATATTTTCATTTCTGATTACATTATTTAGATTATATTTAATTACATTATCATATTAGTTTATTGTATTCATATTCATCTTATTTATTCTATTTATAAGGTCAGTTTAGGAGCAACAGGAGATATTTCACTGCATGCCTACTCTGTGACTTGTGTATGTGGCAAATAAAGTAGCTGGAAATGTTTGGTGCTTTAACAGGATAGCTTATATGCTATCTGCTATTTGTTATGTGATTTTGCTCCTCTACTGCTTCTTCAGGTGCAGACTTCACCAACACCTTCCGCCTGCTGAGCCGTGTCCCCTGGCCTGAGGAGGGCGACAGTGAGAGGGCAACAGTGGGACCAGTAGTGGACCTCATCCTACAGCAATGTTCCTCAATTGAGGAGCTTAAGGTGGCTAATAAGCCAACTATGGAGGACCGGTGAGGGAGTGTATGGTGGTTGGATATATGTATGTTCTGCAGCTCTAACATGATATGTCTGTGCCACCATACACACCCACTGAATGTACAGTCAACCTCTCCTGAGCGGAGTGCTGATTTGAAATGATTAAATGCCCTGTCATCTTGCTTGTCTTTCTTTCACATGCTAGCATTATGGGGGGAAATCTTATGAAGAGAATATGTAAGTTAAAAGTTTTTTTTTGTGGGACATGGTTGTATTTATGCAGGAAACAGACGCAGCCTTACAGATTCAACATTAAGCATTTTTCCTTCTCCCCTCTAATTCTCTGTCTCCAGAGAATTAGCGATGATCCTGTCCATGGCGCAAACCAACCCAGCCATGTTTAGCATGGTGGCAGACAGGCCAGGTGTGGCCCAGCAGCTGGAACGGATGGGCCGGCTGAAGGAGCTGCTGGAGACGGATCAAAATGAGCTCAAGGAGAAGCAGCGGGATGACTGGATTCACTGGGTTTGCCGATACAGGTAAGGAAAAAAAGTGATATAAAAATAATGCATTTGCATGAAGATAAACTAAGAGATTTTCCTATTTGTGTATGCACAATATAAAAGGAGGGGAGAGGATCACTCCGTGTTATGTCTTGTCAATTTAAAAGTGCTATAGGTGAATTATGTGTGCAAGCACACATGGTTCTGGGAGCAGGTGGTGGTGTCGTGTTCCCCAATTCCGGTCCTCGAGGGCCACTGCCTTGCATGTTTTACAAGTTTCCTGCTACAACACACCTGATTCAAATGATCAGCTCGTTATCAAGCTCTGCAGTGGCCTGATAACGAGCCACTCATTTGAATCAGGTGTGTTGTAGCAGGAAACTTGTAAAACATGCAAGGCAGTGGCCCTCGAGGACCGGAATTGGGGAACCCCAAGTTAGACCAAGCCCTCTGACCCGCACACTACTTCTTCATGGTCTTGGGCTGATGAGGGCAGACTGGGCTCACTAGGAGGCTATCACCAGACAAAGGAAAGAAAGTTAGAGAAGAAATTAGACCTATGACATTGTTTTCCACTGCACTACACATTTCTTGGGTAAAGGAACAATATTTGATACTGAACCTGTACAATTTCTCCCTCAATGACAAGTAAACAGCTTTGCTGGAAACATACATATGGCATATTTAGAGCTCTACTAATAAAAAATTGTAGACTAGACTGATGAACAATCAAAGGTTTGTTGATGTGGCAGATGAACAGGAAACTCAAGGAAGCTTTTTAACATTATAACGTAATTACATTTATAAAGGAATTACCAATGTTGCCATCACTGCAACAGAGTTAGAGTGTGTATTTGATGAGTTTGATGAGGGAAACCAAGAAATCCCATGAGCCTCCATAGCGTAGTTCTGAGCAGCTCGCGGCTCTGCTCCACCGTTCTAAAAATAGCTTGCACTGACAATTAAAGGTAACGTACCTACTCCTATGACTATGAAATGGCAATGGGCCAATTGGCCAAAAATGTTGAACTATCCCTTTAAATATTTATTTGTGTCACTGTCCTGTAACTGTCTGTGTTATTGTAATGTTTTTCATGTTATGTGTGGACCCCAGGAAGTTTATGCAGCAGCTAATGGGGATCTTGATTAACTTAAATTTAAGGTGCTTTAATCATTTTCTCAGCCGGTCTAAATGAACACAGAGCTGAGGCAGGACTCCTTCTTGTGCTGCATTAACAGGAGGCGTTTATCCAAGGAGTGTGATGGCATGACTGACTTGACTCTCATCAAAAACGAGAGGCTGAGTGTGATGAACAGCAGCAACCCCCAGGTTGTCCTGCGCAACTACATCGCCCAGAATGCAATTCAAGCTGCAGAAAAGGGCGACTTCTCTGAGGCCAGTAGGCCTTTAATATGTTTTATTGATCCGCTACCAGGTGCATTAAAGCAGCCAATACAGAGTTCACTGATGTTTTCCAATGGGAAATTGGTTATCAATATTTATTTCAGACAATCAATCAGTAAACATAGGTAGTGTAGGGTTACATTGTCAGTTAAGTGTCTCTCAGGGTTCCCCAATTCCGGTCCTCGAGGGCCACTGCCTTGCATGTTTTAGAAGTTTCCTGCTACAACACACCTGATTCAAATGATCAGCTCGTTATCAAGCTCTGCAGTGGCCTGATAACGAGCCACTCATTTGAATCAGGTGTGTTGTAGCAGGAAACTTCTAAAACATGCAAGGAGGACCGGAATTGGGGAACCCTGCTCTATGCCATAAATAAAACAGCACATGGCTTCAGTGAGAGGGAGGAATTAGGAGTCAGAAGCAGAAGTGGCTGTTAATGGTGCTTTAATGGACACTGACAATGCTGTTTTTGTTCATAACATTTCTGCTGAAAATGAATGGTCATGTCATGTGTTCTCCTGCTCTACAGGTCAACAGGGTCCTCAAAGCTCTGCAGAAACCATACTCCGATGCATTCGGGCCGGCAACTTCGGATGGAGCCAGTGCAGGCGGGGAGAAGGAGAAGAGAGGGGGGGATGTGACTGTTGGATATGACAGGAAACCTCCTGCCTGGGCACAAAGAATTTGTATCACCTGATCCTCATAGAGCCTCCCAGGCCGCTGATGGAGGGAGGTCTGTTGTCACCGCTGGACCACACTGTGTCCATTTCCACCTCAGACCTTCTCCCATGCTGCCTGAAAGGAGGATGATGTGTGTGTATGTGTGTTCCAGGGTTCATCAGTGTGTCCAAAGATCAGTGTTTGTCTGCTCATATGCTTTTATTGCAGTGTATAAAGTTTTATACATCGAAGGTTAATAAACCAGTTTAGTTTAGATACATAGTTAATTATAATGGGTTTATTCTGAGTATTAATTTTAACATGTAGACCAACAGAATGAGCTGACACCTACACAAAGTCATTGAATATGCTGATGAAGTTTGACGGCTCAGTCGAAAAGTCATGCAAAGACCTGTCTGAGTCTGAGGTACCAGGAACACACAATCATTTACAACCAAGGTCACAGACAGTAAAAAAAATGTTGACCATTAATAAATTATCTTATATATTCTAGAGAATATTAACTTTCCATTTGTTTGTAACAGTCTGTTATTAACTGTTAACTGTATGATTTATATGTATTATATGTTTTATAACTGTACGTATTAAACCTCTAGCTTTATATATGACTTTTGGGTATGGGACGTTTCATTGGCTGCTGCTTTTATCACCGCTCTGAGCTGCTTCTCTTTCTTTCTTTTCTTATTCTCTCATAATTCTTCTCTCAGCTGTGAAGTCATTTCTCAGAAGTTTTGAGGAAGTGCTAATGTTATGTTGGCGCCCTCAGGAATTACACTGCTGACAGTAAATACCAGCGCTGTGTCTGCCACAGACTCTATCCCAGACATGATTTTATTGTCCTGACCTATGTCATTCTCCTGTCTGTGTATAAACATGACAGGACATGCAAGTTCTTTTTATTTTGATTCGTCCATCCCCCAAAAATACCTCAATGTGGATGTGACACAGAATGAAACTGCAACCATTAACAAACAAAACTAACTGCTCACTTTCTTTTCACAACTTTCATCAGCTGCCCCAATCCATACCTAAAACACACCAACCGGACTGGCTCGACTGGTTTACAGTATGTATCCGTCTGCCAAGATGATAAGAGAAGCTATGACAGCACATGTAGGGTAGGATACAGCTGTTGATTGTGTGCACTGACATTGCTATGTCTGTTGATTGCACTGCTGCGTGACGTAACAACTAGACCAGCCCACATAAAAGCTCAGAACTGAAACTGCTACTGTTCATTTGAACCTGGCTTCAGACAAAGGATGAACACACGATTACAGGAGAGGAGATAATGGCGCGTGCCCCACTGCTGCTCCTGGAAACCTTAGAGGAACTGAGTGCAGGACAACTGAGGACCTTCCAGTTTTTCCTCTACAGTGATGTTCTCGAAGGATTCCAACATATTCCAAGGTCTCGTGTTGATGGCGTGGACATGCCCGACACCGTGTCTGCTTTAGTGCAGACATATGGCTATGATGATGCCGTGACTGTCACAGTGGATATACTGGGGAAAATGAAACTCAAACTGCACGCTGAGGGATTGAAGAGGAAGTATAAGGAAGGTAAAATGTAGTTGAAAAGCAAAATTTGACTGTTTTGAGACAAAGAAGTCAGTCATGTAACACCTATCTCCTCTGTCTTTACCAGTTCCAAGCGATCCAACAGGCAAAGGTAAGCAGACTGCCATGCTAACACGCTCAAACTTGCTATGGACAAGGCTGAAACTGTACGAAACTGACTGTACTTTGTTCTTTGAACAGAGGTCAACCACCATGCAATCCGAGAAAAGCTGAAATCCAGTCTGAGGGAAAAGTGCCAAAATATTTACGAAGGGGATGCGGACGAAGGAGATACCATCTACCTCAACAAAGTCTACACTGAACTGCACGTGATCGAAGGAACTTGGGGGGGCTTCGCCGATGAGCTCGAGGTCAGACAGCAGAGGTCCAGCCAAGTGACGACAGAAAAGTCAATCAAAGCCAGTGAGATCTTCAAACCCAAGCCCGACCAAGAGAAGCACATCAGAACTGTGCTCACTCAAGGGATCCCTGGAGTGGGTAAGACCATCTGTGCTCAGAAGTTCACCCTAGACTGGGCGGCAGGAGAGCAAAATCAGGACATCGCTTTCCTCTTCCCGCTTCCTTTCCGTGAACTGAACCCCAACATCGGCGAGAAGGAGCACAGTCTGATGCAGCTGCTCCACCAGTTCTTCCCTGAGCTTAAACCTCTGGAGAAGCTGGGAACAGAACACAAAGTCTTGTTCATCTTCGACGGCCTCGACGAGACTCGCCTGCCATTGAACTTCAAGTTCAACAAGGTCGTGAGGGACGAGACGGAGCCGGCTCCACTGGACGTCCTGATCACAAACCTCATCGCAGGGGATCTCCTGGGTAACGCCCTGATCTGGATCACGTCCAGACCCGCAGCAGCCGGACGTATCCACAGAAAACACGTCCAGCTGTGGACGGAGGTTAAAGGCTTTGCCGATGAACAGAGGGAGGAGTACTTCAAGAGGCGTATGTGTGACGACAACATGGCCGCCAGGATCATCAACCATGTGAAGTCATCCAAAAGCCTCTACATCATGTGTCAAATCCCAATTTTCTGCAGGATCACAGTCACTGTGTTGAAGAAAATGACGCGTGACAATCTGACAGGAGGCTTGCCCGACACGCTGACCGAGATGTACGCCTATCTTCTCCTCTGCCAAGCAGACAAGATGATAGAAGGACACTACGCACTGGAGATTGACAGTTTTGTTTTGAAGCTAGCAGAGCTGGCGTACCGTCAACTGGAGAAGGGCAGCCTGATCTTCTATGAGACTGACCTGAAAGAATGTGGAATAGATGTCCAAGATGCAACCGTCTACTCGGGGGTTTGCACCGAGGTGTTGGTGAAGGCGGGCAGAAGGAGGCGAGAAGTTTTTAGCTTTGTCCATTTGACCATTCAGGAGTTTCTGGCAGCTGTGTACGCCCATCACTCCTACATGCACAGAAAGGATAACGTCCTTCTGGGATACCTGAAAAGGATCACCACGATTTGGCTCCCCAAATCTGTGTTCGGATTTCACAAAGCAGCCATTGAGAAAGCGTTGGAGAGCAAGGACGGCCACTGGGACCTCTTCCTTCGCTTTCTCCTGGGACTTTCCCTGAAGTCAAACCAGGAACTCCTGGGGAGACTGTTGCATGTGGAGGCAGTGGAAGAGGAAGACGTGGCAAAGACGGTCCAGTTTATCAAGGACAAGATCAAAGAGGAGCCGGAGACCAAGCTCAACCTGTTCCACTGCCTGAGCGAGCTCAAAGAGGAGTCTTTGGTGCAGGAGATCCAGACTTTTATCGGCTCCGGGAGGCTCGCGGCCAAACAGCTGACTCCAGTTCAGTGGTCTGCGCTCACATTTGAACTGATGACATCGGAGGCAACGGAGGAGTTTGACTTGAGGAAGTACATGCGATCAGAAGAAGGAGTGGAGAAGCTGCTGACTGTTATCACTTCCTCTACACAAGCCCTGTGAGTTTCTCCACATGACATGTTCCTCTTGTGTCTTGGTTGGTTGCTCGCTAAACTGCGAACGAAAGTGATTTCCTCTTATTACGGCAGCTTGTTTTGGACTTTCTTTATCACTTAATCAATCTATCTTATGTTGTTTTTCAAGGCTAAATCACTGCAACCTCACTGAGAACTGCTGCGGGCTTTTGGCCTCTGCACTGAGTTCGCCCTCTTCCCACCTGACATACCTGGACCTGAGTGACAACAGACTGAGGGATTCAGGGCTGAAGCTGCTTTCTGTTGGATTAGGAAGTCCAAACTGTAAACTGAAGAAACTAAGGTCTGTAATGCTGCACCATAAACCTCATGCAAGCAGAGGCAACTGCTTCTTCTGGTTGACCTGTACAATTCTGGAGGCCAGAATAAGAAATAAGCATCATTTTCTTTTTAGATTACACAAGTGTGAACTTGAAGGAGACTGCTGTGAAGCGCTGGCTCTTGCCTTCAGCACAGAAACAACCCGTCTTACAGAGCTGGACCTCAGCGCTAATGACTTCCAGCAGACAGCAGTGAAGACGCTCTGTGTGGGACTGTGCAGCCGTCACTGCAAACTGCAAACACTCAAGTGAGACTTTTTGTTCCGACTCTATAATCTTTTCAATTAAAGAAAGTAAGATTGCATTTAATCTGGAGGATTCTTCTCTGCAGGTTGAATCAGTGCAGACTGGGAGACAGTTGCTGTGACGACCTGGCTTCAGCTTTAAGCTCAGAGTCATGTCACCTGACAAATCTTGACCTGAGTAACAACAGCCTGAAGGATTCTGGTGTGTCTCTGCTTTCTGCTGGACTGAAGAGTCCACACTGCACACTGGAGACACTCAGGTCAGTGCTCAAAGTCAAAAGTCAAAAGTATATTTTTCCGTTATGAACTTTGCTGCAAAAGAACATTGGGCCTCATTCACCAATATGTTCTTAAGAATCTTCTTAGATTCTTTCTTAAGTTGTTCTTAAGAAGTTCCTTAAGAAAACCCTACTCCAGATTCATCAACGCGTTCGTCAGCCTCAGAATTGTTCTCAGCTGTGTTCTTATGCCACCTCCTCGTTAGTTGAGGGCGTGTGCCAGGTGAGTCTAATTAACATAGGATTAGCATAGGTAACAACCCCTTCAATGCCCATGTGCCTACATACCACACATAAGTACTCACAACAATGGTAAAAGCATGAAAATGTTATGGTAGGAGTTAGCTGTTGAGAAGTGAATGAGGTGGGGATGAAACTGGATGATGCCCTCTTTGATCGGAGTGGGAGTGATCTGTATGCAAATATTAATATTGTTATAAATGTAATATTTTCCACATATTAAATACATAAAATGAAACTCCTTCACCTACCAGGCTCAGCTGGTGTGGCCTTTCACAGAAATGCTGTGACTGCATTGGCTCAGCTCTCAGCTCTGGCTCCGCCCACCTCAAAGAGCTGGACCTGAGCGGAAACAACCTGCAGGACATCCAGCCGCTGTGTGCAGGACTGAGGAGCTCACACTGTAAACTGGAGAGATTACGGTGAGGTCATGGAAAAAATAATATGACTACACAGCTCTACATGGATATTAGAACATTTTCTCACCCGCAGGTTAAATGAGGCCAATCTCCGGAAATGCTGCACAGATCTGGCCTCGGTCCTCAGCTCTGACACCTGTTATCTGAAAGTGCTTGATATGAGCAGGAACGAGCTGCAAGACTCAGAGGTGAAGCTTCTCTCTGCAGGACTAGCAAGTCCACACTGTAAACTGGAGACGTTACGGTGAGCTGCCTTTACATTATCATAACACAGCAAAGGCTTTGCACCCTCAAATGACAATTTTGCATGATGCTTACAATAAATAATAATAATTATAATAATGCGATAATTAATCATAAGACATAAACAAATGTGGACCAGAAATATACAAAAATTTAAAGGATTTTAGTGTAAAAATGTCCAAACAAAAATGTGTGTAATCCTCACATCAAGACCAACAGTGTGTATTTGGATGCACACAGGCTGTCGTTCTGTGGACTCACTGAGAGAAGCTGTGTTTCATTGGATTCCGCGCTGAGCTCCAACCCGTCCTGCCTGAAGCATCTGGACCTCAGCTACAACTACCTGCAGGACTCTGGAGTAAAGCTGCTCTCTGTCCACCGGGATAACCCGCTGTGTAAACTGGAAAAACTCAGGTAAAACACTGACTTAGCTGAAGTGGCTCCTGGGTAAAAAGAAAGAAAAAAGAAATAAACCAGTGAATACTATCATTAAAATTCCTGGAGACATTAGTATATGAGTGATTATTTTTATATGCAGCATGTCTTGTGGTTTAAAGTTTCACTTAATGACCAAGTTCCCGTTATTGGACTCTTTTAGTTTGTTTCAGAGCAGAAACACATGATAAACTGCTGATAGAAAGTAGGATAAACTGAGGAAGCAACATTAAAATAGTCACACTGCAGATTTCACATGTGTAACATACTATGTTCTATTTAAAGGACGTAAAGCTGTACTGCTAATAATTATATATCCGTTTGTCAACAGCGTGGAGCACAACGCAGAGTGCTACCTGACATCAACACTGAAAAACTGTAAGTGACATAGTTTTAATAGTATTCTTATTTACCTTTCTTTTACTTAAGACAAAAGTGAAGAATCTTTACTGTGGGCTAAAAAGCATGAAAGCGTCTGATAATCCAAGAGAATAAGAGAGTAACTTTTGAATGAAAATTACTTTGTAATAGATGAAACTAAGCTCTTGTCCTGTCATGGCACTTAAAGGGATAGTTCAGCTTTTTTGAAGTAGGGCTACAAATGCCTATTCAGTACACTATCTGCAGTAGAAACGTCTCAACTCACCTCAAACTCAAAAGTACTTTATTATTCCGTTATAAGCTATTTTTCGAACGGCAGAGCAGAGCTGCGAGCTGCTCAGAGCTACGCTACGGAGACTAATGGGATTTCTTGGTTTCCCTCATCAAACTCATCAAATACACAATCCAACAACTCCAAAACGCTCTGGTGGACAAGTTGTGACCTGCACATTCACCACACTATGAGATAGTAATGGAATGTTATGAGACAGAGTTGTTTTTGAAGCAAATACAGAGACTGCTTGCTGAAAAACCGCCTCCAATGGGAATGCACATCAGCGGTTTTGCATGAATTTACCTAGAAAGTAACTCCTTTTGTTGAGTTGTTGGATTGTGTATTTGATGAGTGAGAGGGAAACCAAGAAATCCCATTAACCTCCGTAGCGTACCTCTGAGCAGGTCGCGGCTCTTCTCTGCCGTTCTAAAATGAGTTTGCACTGACAATTTAAGACCTACTCCTAACTATTGAGATTATGGCAATGGGCCAGTTTGCTAAAATGTTGAACTATCCCTTTAATGGGAATTTGTAGTTCACACAACCTCACTTAAAAAATTCAGTGATTACATATTTGCAGGGTCCTTCAGTTTATGTTTGACCTAAGGCTCACTACATTAACATGGGTCTGGATCATATTATTACTTAAAACAGTGATTAAAGAGCAGCACTGAAAATCCATATGTGTTTTTTCTTGCAGATGCATGTTCACTGACATTCAACACAGACACAGCCGCCAAGTCTCTCTTACTGTACGATGGGGGAAACCAGGTGGCGAGGGTCAGGGAGAGGCAGCGGTACCCGGATCACCCTGAGAGGTTCGAGAGTGTCTCGCAGGTGCTGTGTGTCCAAGAGCTCACCCAGCGCCACTACTGGGAGGTGGAGTGGCGAGGACGCTGGGTGGACGTCGCCGTGTGCACCAGGGGGATCCGTCGCAGGGCTGGCTCTCACCTCTGTGGATTTGGCAGCACGGACCAGTCGTGGAGTCTGTACTGCTCCGAGGATCACTACACCGCTCAGCACGACCGCCAGTCAGTGAGGATACCGGCACCTCTGTCCCGCTCCCACAGGGTGGGAGTCTATCTGGACTGGCCCGGGGGCACCCTGTCATTCTACAGCGTCTCCTTGGGGAGACTCAGTCACCTCCACACATTCTACAGCTCTTTCACAGAGCCCCTCTACGCTGGGTTTGGGATGGAGGAGGATGACTGCTCCGTGATCATTTGCACAAAGCAGGCCATGCCGCAGCTCATCCCTCGCTCAACTAGTGCAGAAAGAGTGATTGGGTTTTAAGTGCAGGTGGTGAGAGAAACACACTAGAGAATGGCATAAGGCATAGTTAAAGGGATAGCTCACCCAGAATTCAAATTTCATCATCTCATTATCTACTCACCCTCAAACAGCATGTTCTCAGTCCACACAGCATCGGCCTTCAGTCCCGTAGGTGGAGTGTGTCACAATAAAGTGTTGGAAGGACAAAGACAAACAGACATTTGTTGACTGAAACAGAAGCATCAACAGAGCAAAGAAGCAGCTGATGATCCAATGAAGACTCTGATCAATATCATTTAATCAAGCACAGGTTTTATTCAACGTCTACAAGATCTGTGGTTAGATTATATTGAACATTGTTAATGAGCTGTAGTTTTATAAAATAACTACTTTTACCAAGCTGACATGTTTAAACAAAGAAACAAGAAGATTACACAGTTAATAAATGTGTAATCATCACAGATGAACATTGCTTATGTTGTTCTTTAATTTAGCTATTTAAAAATAGACCGAAGCATTTTTTCAGCTTCTAGGGATTTTCCTTATATTGACTGTACATAATAACAACTCTGTGGTTCAGCTAAACTTAAAGCCAAGTATTAAAGTACTTGGCTGAATTGGTGGAAGTCCATGTGAGTCATACTGATGTTAACAAAGTGTTGGCTCCTCCTAGTGGCCACTACACAAACCAGCAGCTACAGACTTGAGAGTTGATGAAGCTCTGATGGTGGAGTTTGTTTCTTTGCTCAATCACAATAAAGTCAGAGTGATGGAGGAACAGAGACAAACATATGTCTGTTGAATAAAGCTCAGCAGACCACAGTTTCCCTCTGATGAGGTTGGTCACTGAACGTACTGAAAGTGAACGTAAACACCATGTCCTCATCTCCCTCTCCATCTCCTGTTTTTTTCTGTCCTTTCTACACTTCAACTCCCTTCACTGAAAATATTGTAACAAAGAAAAGTATGCTGAAGTGACAGTTCGACATTATCATTAGTGGTCATATTTAATTAGATTAATGTAGGAACAGGTTTGAGAAAGTGGAAAAGAACTGAAAGAAACCAAAACTGTGAAGGACAAGAACTGATGACAAACAGATTCTCTTGACAAGAAAGTGTGGAGCTGAAGTGGGAGCAAAAACATTTGACAAACAGGTTCTGGAGGTGCAATGCAGTTTATTTGTGCATGTTTCTTTATTACATAAAGAATTGTTTTCACTACTATTGCAAAAGCTGGCACTCTGAATGAAGGTTTTGCTGGACCTGCTGCATCTAAATGCTCTGGAAAGTGACTTGAAAATCAGTAAAATCACAAAAGTTAAAACATGTTGCGGCTAAACACTAGCAGCATCACTGTACTGTTGTCTCCAGAAATGTCACAGAAGCACCTACAATAAAAAGCAGCTTGAATGCAACAAAGAAACATGACATTAAAGCAACACTATGTAGGTTTTTGACCTTAAAGAGGAACTATGCAGGATTCAATACAAGAAACTCCATAGTATTGCTTTAAATGCCGCCATGCTCATTCTCTCACACAGACCCCAGACTTGATCATCATTCTGCTGGCCTTGGCTGAGTACGGTGCAGGAGGTTTCCAGGTGCGCCAGTGAACACCTGAAGCCCAACCGATGTTGTCACCAGCTGGATGCCAGTCACCGTTGAGACTGGCAGAACCACAGCGACTGTACCACCACCCACCACCGCCTTCTGATCGGGCGCAGTCGTTTTCAGCAATGTCACCAAAGATACACGGGGAGCAGCCGTCGTTGTCCCGATCGATGGTGCTGAAGCCGAAGCCGTTCTGGTCGATGCCTGCGTAGGCTCCACGGATGGCGTCACCTTTAAACACAGGTTGGACACATTTAGTCTGGTAAAAAAAACTCCCTCTAAATGGGGGTTTTGCTCTGAAATTGCAAGAGAATAACAGTGATTCCCTAATCAGAATGGTAAAACTGTGTTTGAATTCCATTTGCAAGAGCATAGACACCACACATTACTGGTCAAAGCAGTTACAACATAAAGCTGTTGTGTGTAGCATATAATCATGACTCAATTTGAAAGTCCTGGATGAAGTGAAAACAGCCCTGGATAACAAAAAAATCTGTTTAGCCCAAGGGGGCAGTTGTCGGTCTGAGAAGTGAAGCTCACTTCCGCGTTCAAAAAACTGCAATCCCCGCCGATTCCTGTGGGGGCTGGTACCGGAAGTGAGCAACTCTCCATAGACCCCCATGTTAAAATCGCCGACTTTACAGCTTTCAAAAACATATTTACAGCCTGGTACCAAAACGTTTTTTGGTCTCAATCGATAGTGTCTACCCCCGTACACACTCTGAGGGGGGTGAATTTTTTTTTAACGGTACCGTTTTGCTGTTATTCGGAAAATCAGGGTGCGGAAACGTTCAGCTACAGGTCCGTAACGGCACAGAGATAGGCTGTTTCTCGGCCGGCCAATCCAACATGGCGCTGTTCAAACCGCCATATTTGAGGCACAAAAACGACTGCACAAAACCAATGGGTGACGTCACGGATGCTACGTCCATTCTTTTTACAGTCTATGGTTTAGCCCTGTTTATTGACCATACAAAGGCTTTTGATACAGTTGATCAATGTTTCTAAAAAATTGACTTTGTGAATGAACTTGAATTGCCTTGTTTCAGTAAATAGAGCTAAAGATTTGTGCTGACAGAGAAAATCCCCAAGAGGTCTTGAGGACTGATTTTATTGGAAATATATTGTTGCAAGTTGTTTTTCAAAGATTTAAGTGAAAAAATGTACCTCGCATCACTATTTTCATATCAGTTCTTCTCGATTAATATGATAAAGGCGTGAAATCTGAGAAGATAAAGATGAAAAGATAAAGAGCAGCATTCAGAGGCTTCAGTACCTGCGTCTCCACTGTACCGCCCCACATGCAGTTTGAAAGCTGTTTTCTCATTTCCCAGTCTGAAGTCATGGTACTCAGCAAAAGCGGTTCCGCCTTCGTGGTCCCACAAGTCCACCCTGAGGGTCCACTTCTTGGTCTTGTCCTTCGTCATGAGGAAGAGCTTCCTCAGGCCGAGCCAGTGGTCGTCTGAAGGGATCAGCACAGAGCACAAAGAAAGGATTTAAGTCTGCCTGATGCTTCTTACCACCAATTTACAGTTTGTCCCTCTCCAACATCGGTCCTCACTGCTGCAGAATGTGGATTAACACACAAGGAGACCAGGTGAGAGAAATACAAAAGAAAATACCAAGAAATAATAAGAAATAATGACACACAGCAGTGTTTTATTTCACTCACTTTCTGGGTTTCCAAAACCATTCTTATAACCGCTCCACTTCTTCCTGAAGGAAACCTTAGGTCCGCTGCGTTTCTGAAACACCGTCCAGCCTCCATCTGCTCGCATCTCACAGTACACCTGAGCAGGTGGAGCAGGAAAACAGAAATAAGAATTAATTGTGTCATAATGTCTGGAAATAGTCTAGAAATAACGGTTAATTTCATAATAATGTCGAGAAATATAGCCAAGAAATATCAATTGGTTGCGTAGAAATAGCCCACAATAACGGTCAGTTGCAACTGACCTATCCATAAAAAGGCAAAGCATGAAAAGCATGTGTAACCTTTTGCCTTGATGAAAAACATGAGATTACTATTAAACTGATCGTTAGGCTATTTTTTGACATTACAAAATGGTCTTGACATTATTACGTAATTATTGGCCTGGGTTACTGAAATCTGCTGTCACGGTAAACTTGTTCATACACAACAGAGAGCTTTACTCATACCAAGCAGGGTTTGGCAAAGTTAACATAACATAGACCAGATGTTGTGTTTGCTACCTTGAATGGCTTCTTGACTCCGGGAGGCTGGATTACATAAACCCCACTGGACGCTTGAGGTGAGCGAGTCTTTATCTGTGTGCAGTCTGTTCCTGAGACTGACATGACAAACATAGAGAAGGATGAGCAACACTCATGATTATACACCTCGTACCTTCCAGACACGGTAGCTCACACTGAACTGCATGCTGTTGGGAATCATAACATACCTTGAAGTGAAGCCCCCGGCTGCGGTGTCTCTCCCTGGCATTACCAAAGAAACAGTTTTATGACTGAATTGCATCACATATAAGAAAGACATTCAAGAGATTTTTTTTTAATTTTTTACCTCAGTTGGTCCTCCATAGAGCAAAACCAGCACGAGCCCCCAGTATCCAACCAGTCTCTTCATTTTCACCTGCTGGTCAGTGTTTCAAAGTGACATCATTAGTTTCAGTCTGCTCTCTTTTATGAAACATGCGCACCCATATTAGGTTATGTCTTTGAACGACACATGAAAAGTACAATTTCAGTTCTGAACCTCTCACTCCACACACTCACCTAGGTGTTGGCTGGACCTTGCACCCTGGTTGAAATGCCGCAGCGTAGGCAGAGCCCTTAATATCCACTGACGGAGGCACCACACCTCCCTCGTGTTTATGATGTTGTTACTGTTATTTCCTGTCTTGACAGGCAGAGCAGGAGATAAGTCTGAATAACAGAACCATGACTAGAAACTTCCCACTCGTCCCCCTGAGTCACTTCTCCTTTTAAAAAATGTCCATGTCACAACTTTCACAGCTGCAGAACTCTGTCACTATTCCCACATGTTTAGCCAAGCTGTCTAAAAATTCCTCACTGGCTCCACCAATCCAGCTGCACCTCTGGAAAACACACCACAGGGCTCAGCACCGTCTTTGCATGCCAGTCACAACAGAGCTCTCTGTTCACTTGAATACAGCTTTCTCCTCTGAAATTCAGACTAAGTTTATCAGATTGACATTTGTTTGACCTCATGAACTCATCTAATGTCGATAGCAGGCAGGAACCCACCCTTTATTTCTTCACACAGCTTTGAGAAATATACTATGATAAGAGCGTTGTCTCATTTCTTGTTGTTTCTGTTGTTTGCATCCTATTCATATCCACTATCTCTTTAGCTTTGTTGCAAATTCCAAGCAAGGTGGGAGGACCAAAGGCAGACACACTGTGATGCAGAGAAAACCAGGTTTATTGTGGGTAAAGGGAGAATGGGAGGACGGTGAGGGGAAAGGAGATCCAAGGAGGTCCAGGGAGGGGTGTGGGTCCAGTGGTGAGGAAAGGGATTCCTGGGGACCGGAGAGGGAAGGGGAGTCCAGTGAGGAGGGCAGGTCCAGGGATGGCGACAGGGGGCAGGGGCAGAGGATCTGGAGGCAGAGGAAAGCAGGGGTAAAAACACAGGAAACACAGAATATAGGGTGCGCACGCAAGATACAAAAACTAAGGCCTGACTGTTACCATGGGATGGCTATAAAGTTCTGGCAGTGACGAGTGGGTGACATTGGGATCGAATCCATCAAACTCCCTCGAAGAGGGGGCAATATTGACACTTTACTCCTCAAGAGAGAACTATATTGGATCTACACATTAGACACTCTAACTCCCAAGGGTCTGAATGAGGACTTCTCTGTGAATGGTTTAATAATATTGAAAAATATGGTGATGTGAAAAGAATGTCCCTATTATCTGATATTTGACTGGGATGGAATGTATTATGTATGTGATATGTATTTTCCTTTACTGTTTTACCTACATAAGAGGGTTCCTGGTTGCCCTGCTTGTGATCAATACAGTAGTTACCTCTCATGTCTTGCTTTTTCTCACATGGGGGGATTCTACTTGTTGATCATTTGCATGTTTCACTTCTATATTGTTTCCTATCTACTGTTCATTTTTTTGGGTGGACTTGTCCTCTCTCCATGTCTAGGATATAAGAAATTAAACTCTAATTTATGAGTAAGTTTAAATTGTATTAAATCTTTGAAAATGCAATATCCTTGTACAAACTTTGAAATTTAGCCATCTTAAAACCAAAGGGCGCCTTTGTTTTTTGTTTTTTATCACTAGATATATATGACGGCCAGCTGGCCTGATGTTGCCTTATCTAGTTGCAAGATTATCTTGATTTATATTGTATATTGTGTATTTATACTTCATATTTATTTGTTATACTTGACACCAGGTGTTTGGAATTATGTCTATCCAATGTGACCCCCTGGAGAGGGCTTAAAAATGGGGCGTCTATTGTATTCTAATCAGTCTGAAGAAGAGCAAAATGCGCTCGAAACGTTACGATTGATGTGCTAAATAAAATCTGCACTCGGGAGCAAAAGTGTGCGGTCTCCTCTCCTCTTTTTTCTGTGACGAGTGGGTGACCAGGGTTTTTGAGCAGGAGATTGATGATTAGATGAGTTGCAGCTGTGTCCCCTGCACACCTGTCGCCAATCACCGGAGCACTGCCTGCAAGGGAGAAGGTGAGAGGAGAGGGGGAGGGGGAGAGGGACAGGGACACTGGGAGGAGGGGCCAGGCAGAATGCAACAAGCTTGGTGGTTAACAGAGGCAACACTGCAGGCTCCTGCCATCCCAATAGAAACTGTTCACACCTGGTTCACACCAAATGATGTGAAGCCTGCAGAGATCGTTCAGGCAGACAACTCAGTCACATGCCCTAATAATTTAATTGTTACATCCATCCCCATGTAGTGTTACAATTCACCCTGGTATCGGGGTAGGTTGTAAGAAGATACCTCTTTGTGTCTGACATTAATTTACATAATCTGTGATGTTTAGCTTTTGATACAGTAGACCATCACATTTTATTAAAAAGATGTGTTTTTAACTTCCCACCGAAAACGGCAGTGGTGAAGCCCCTGTAGTAGAAGTCCAAGTGTGTCATTTACAGCAGACAAATATGGGTACCACATGTCAGAATTTGAGATCTCTAGCACCAACAACCACTGAGTTACACTTGCTCAAACAAGAAGTGTTACTACTGTATCATCCCCGGTCTCCCCTATGATATGGGACCAAGTGGCAGAAAAACCTCTGAGCCGGCATGTGTGCACATTCCAGGTATTGCACACATTGAAGGAAGTCCCTCATAAGTCACTTTAAGGGTTAGTTTAGTATGAGGTTTGGTAAGAAGTAACTACAGTAAGGTTCACAGTTTTTGGGTAATGAGCACCATTATATCCAGTCATGAAGACAAAACTGTGTCTATGTGTGTGTCTGTGTGTGTGTGTCCTCCTTACAGGCTGGTGATGGCAGATATTGCTATAGCCACAGAGGCAGTAGCTGAATCTAATAACCAGTTGCTATATGAGTCAGCTTAAGTTCAATTCAAAATTTTGACTCTCAAAAACAAAACACAACAAAATAAGATGCTTTTACTCTTATTTTAATGTTATTTATCATTGGTAGTATTTTACTAACTATCTTACATATTCTTATCCTTTTAGGCTGTTCTCTCTTGTTTAAATTACATGTTTAATAAAATAATATTTAGCAGCTCACACAGCTTCAAATAATGTTTAAAAAAAGTGATGTGAATTTTTTTAAGTAACTTTTTTTTTTTTTAGCACATTACAAACTTGTTGATGATACATTACAGCAGGGTTCCCCCTGGTAAGTTTCAAGATACTGTGTTTGACATTAATTTACACTGATTCAAATGAGTGGCTGTCAGAATTTGATCAGGCCACTGCAAAGCTCAAACAAAAAGTGATAACCCCGAGCTGATCATTTGAATCAGGTGTGTTTCCAGGTATTGCAGGAAAAGTCCCTATGTATAAGTCTTATTGTTGTATTGTATGACTATGATTTAAAGCTGCTGTCTCTCATATTGATTATGGTACTTATAACATAGTGCCTCTGACACTCAACCCAGCTGCACTCAGGGGTGATGGAAAGGTTACAAGATTTAAGTCTGAATAAACAAGTCAATTTATTGCAACATGACATTTAACCTTTTTAAACTGTGGGGGTGCAGTGTCATCTTAGCTTGCAGCATGTGCTGTCTCTCTGTTCTTTTATCTTGCTACACAGCTGTTGTGCTATATTACTACACAGCTGTTGTGCTATATTACTACACAGCTGTTATGCATCTCTTGCTAAAAAGCAGAAAGTTTGGGGGCGCATTGAGGGCACACGTATGGAGTCAGAAGTTCAAGAGGAGGAGCACTATCAACAGGAAACGAGCGCAGAGCCGTCCAATCAATACCAAGATGACATTATCACTTATTTAGACACAAGATTGTCTCCTGCGTACTTATCAAACGAACACAAGAGTTTTAAGGTATACAACTCTACATTGTATGTTGGACCCCTTAAGTGCTTTTGTTGAGAGCTTTAATCATTTGACTGTTGAATGAGACTTGATGACATTTTAATGAAAAGCTCAAATCAGAAAACAGTCATGTTGATGTTGTGTAATATATTTATCCTTATGGTATGGTAGCTGGAATGTTCAAAAACTAGAAATGTAAAATATGTTTACTTAAAGCAGATATCAGCAGAATGTTTTTGTTAATATAAGTCCTAAATAGTCCTATTTTCCGTCAGCAATCACTTCCATAGAGTGTTTGGGCCGAAACACGAGTCTCTCCTTCACTCTGCTCTGCTGTAAACTCAGGAGAAAACTTTCCTTGTGGGATACAAGTGTTATCCAATGAGGAGAGAGAACGGCATGAAGGGCTGTGTGTGCAGCCAAGGTCAGAGTCAGAGTCAGTGGCCTATACTTCAAAAAACAGTTTGTTGTCTACTACACTTGTGTAGTACATAAACAGTAGCCTATAGCATTTTTAAAATATTCTCGAGAGAACATTAAAAATGCTATACTATTCATGCTCTAAAAAAATAATGTAGAATATATACACAATATATCATGTTCACATTTTGGTTGTAGAGTGAATTGCTAAAAACAAACAAACAAGTGAATGAAATATCTTAAGTTAGTAGCTCGTTCAATCATTTTTGTTGAATTAATGAATACTTGCTCACAATATAATTTTTTTTTTTTTTTTAATATTATTTGGTGGTGGAACCAAAGCACACAGAGGTAATGGAGAATAATGGTGTATTAATCTCCTCCCTTGCTGAATCGTACTTGCTTCTTGCTTGTGCTGTTAGTTCGGCTTGTGATAAGCGGGGTCTGACGTGGACGTGGCTCAGCCTGGCTCTTGGTGGACTGAACCTTTGTACCAGCTGATTCCTGCATGTGCGGTGAGTTCTTTGTTTCCTCACTGCAGGCTGCTGCGTGTCGGGGCTGAGGTGGCTGTGGCTGGAGTGGCTTGTTCGGACCAGTATGTGGGACTTGTGTTGTTCTTGGACGAGGTGGGAAAGTGCGCTTGAGCACAGGCAGGCCATGTTTGTCTTTTTGCCAGCTCATTACTGGGAAAACGGAGCGCTCTTTTGGGGGACCTTTGATCGGGGGCAATTTTGGCTTCTTGTTAGCCTGGAGATGTGGAAGAGGACCTTTTTGAGAGCTGGGTGTCAAATGTTGTTTCTCAAGTTTTTGCTTGTCCCTGCTGTTAAAGCTTTCAGAATAATTGTCCAAATTAATCAGACAATCATTTACCTTCCTCTCTAAGGCACGGATGTCGCGCATTGTTATTGGTTTATCATCATCATCGTCGGTTTCCCCTTCAAATCTCTCTATTGAGAAAAATATTGTTGGGCTGGGCGGAGATTGTGGTCGTTCGGCAGAGGACAATATCTCAAGCACTGATTCACCTTCTTTGGGTTTGCCTGGTTTTTCTTGAGGGTTCTCCTCATCTTCCTCCTCTTCCTCTTGGATAATTGCTTCAGTACCCCAAAGGTCTCTTCCAAAGAGGCCTTTGTTGCAGCCTGTGTTTGTCCATAGCTGGACATTGTTGTCCAAACCTGCAGTTATGATGTTATCACAAACGGGGTCACAAGCAATGCTCACCACCTCTGTGGGAGTAGCTTTCCAAGAGCCCAACAGTGGAGGTTGACACACAGACACTTGCCAACCATCTATATTCTCAAATGGCCCTTTGTCTTCCTGCTTTTTAAATCCAAAGTCTTGAATGTCCCACAGATAAACCATTCCGGTACTGTCCCCCACCAGCAGTGTCTTCTCACTGCCATCGGTTGTCATGGTGGTAATGACCGCATCTTCATCCTGGACTGCCCTGAACTTTGCAAGCAAACCTCCCTTCACTTTAGCGGACCAGGCACAGACGTAGTCCTCTGCAAAGGTCAGTATTGTGGCTGTGTCGAAGGTGACCTCCCTGGTCCTCAGGCATTTCACAAGAAGGCCGGTTCTCGTACAGGATTTTTTCTGGTTTTTGTCTTTGAAACGTTTTTGACTGTTCACATCAGGTAAAATCCCAACCTTAGCATGGCCATGTTTATGTGCCATCATTGTTTGAGGCCTCTCTTTTGTATTCATGAAGTATATAGCCTCTTCAGTCTCAGTAGTCCAGATAATGACATTTCCATTGCTGGATGCAGTAATCAATGCATCATCATGTAAATCCATGGAGGAAATATCATCTAAATAGTCGTGCTGTAAGAATCTGTGCTCATCTCCCTCAATGTCGAGGTTGAAAATCATCTTTGACGTCTTTGCTGACACAAACATCCTGTCGTTTACGCAGACGATGCCTGTCACCGGCTTTGCCACAGGTGCAGAAAGCACAGCGAGCTCGTTTCCACTGTTGAAGTTCCATAATCTCACTTTCCCATCTTGGGAAATTGTGATTAGTCTGCGCTGTGCTTCGTCAAATGCTATGGCTGTGTGTCCCACTTGCTTCTCCACAGTGATCTTAAAGTGTGAGACGGCTTTTCCTGTTAAGATATCCCACACTGTCACCTCACCATTCTGGCAGACAGAGATAACCTGTTTGAAGACGATGTGATAGAGAACACCGCACAGGGGCTTGTCATGGGAGGTCAGCATTCTTTCAAAAACATTGGTTCCTCTACCAAGAGTTTTTCCAATGTTTGAATTAGCCAAGACTAACTCATTGTTGTATATGTTATAATACATGCTGGTGATACGAGCATGCCCCATTCCGTGAATCTGGAAACTTTGCCTACATTGCCAGTCACTGTCAGACCACACACAAACATTCATGTCCTCAGATATACTGATAAGTACATTGTCAATCTGATTAAACTTCATGTGTGTGATGGGTTTGACATGCTTTTTCACTGCATGTTCACAGTATGTGGTATTGTGCCTAAACCACACCCGCAGGAAGCCGTCTGTACCACCAGTGAGGAGACGGTCAGCCGAAGGGGAGTAGGAAACGCACGTGAAAAAGTCTTGTTCTCCTTTGCTGTGAAAAGCTTTCAGGCCTTTGAGGATTGCTTTGGTTTTGTGGAGCTCACTTGGTAACTTGGGGAGCGGGACCAGCGCCATAGTCCGGCTGGAACAGCCACAGATGGTGTATGAGTCAAGGGATGGAAGGTATTGGATCTGACTACATACATCTGCAAAGACTGGGAGTTTGACACATATATGGCTTTCTGTGTGGGTCCTCAACAAAGTAGAAATATTAACAGTTGGATAACTGTACTGAGATGAATCTTCCTCAAATGCCGTTGAGTAAAAGATCCTGTTTTTAGAAATATTCTGGGAATAAAACACAAAAAAATTTCCTCTCGTATCACCAAAGGAAAACAATGCTTTTGTGCCATTGGACCAGTAGTTCATTACATTTATGATGACGTCGTCCAAGATTAAGGAGTGAGAGATGCCCATTTCTTCAGGGATGTCCCTGAAATGGTAGAATATCAGTTCCCTGTCCGAAGTGGAGACAGCCACCTCATTGAGCTCATAGAGGCACACCATGTCAGTAACATGGATTGACTTCTTGTGTCCATATGGAAGAGTGCTTGGTTTTGTATACAATGGAATTGTATATGACTTCTCAAAGCTGCCATTCCAGATGTTGAAGACGCCGTCTGAGCTAATGGTGAAGTAGTGACCTTTCGTGTACGTCCTTATTTTCTTCTGTTTTGGGACCCTGTCTTTCTCTTCGGGTTGGAATACCAGAGCAACAATTGTTTTATAGTGACCCACGGGTATCACATTGAAAGCCAACGGGAAGGGTTCATTTCTACAATGTTCTGATGCTGTGTGTTTGTCGATCAGGAAACCCAGCAGCTCACCAATGTCCACGTTCAGGTCACAGTTTGCGTCGATCTGCATGTGGAGGACCTCGAGATCTTCGGTGTTCATTGGACCGTAAATTTCTTGCATTGCTCCAGAAAATTCCTCCACATCCAGCCCTCCAGAGCCGTCCGAATCGTACTTCTTAAATACCCGCACGATCTCTGGGATATCTTCAGCAGAAAACATTTTATCTTGTTTTTTGCTCTCAGTCATTTTCTCCACGGGAACCTCTTCAGTGGGGTTTTCCATGTTTGTGTTTTCCTCGATCAATACGTATGCGTTGGAAAAATGCTGTCAACACGTCGTCAAACTGTGGCAGAATGTCTTGACTGCTACGTTGGAATGCATATACCTAGTGTGTGGAATCATTCCCTTTCACACATCAAAGCCATAAATGATGAGGTCACAACTATCAAAGGGAATTATGACACATCACAAAAAAAGAATTCTGTCACACATCCGGAATCACACTAAATCCAGAACCACACTAAATGATGATGTCACACATCCCCACACTATAATGATTCTAGTTGGAGGGTATCTCCCTTTTAATGATCTGGCTGTTCTGTCATTGGCTGGGACAACTCGTCAGGTTCCCGAGGAGCCAAACAGCACCGGAAAGACCCAAGTGGTCCCTAGGGATTCCGAGGACGTACCGAAAGGCTCCAAAGGACTAATGATCCAATAGCAATAGCAATAGCAACTACCTTGCTGATAGTTATAATAAATTTCAGCAGGGCAAGCCCATAATTATTCTAGTGGTCTTTTTGTGAAGTAGTTATATCTGGCTATAAAAATATTCTAGGCTACTTATAGATTATTTATTAGTTTGTTCTATTATTCTAGCACACAGAGTTTGCTTAATATATTTCAATATAGTGATTAAATATGCTCACCTATTCCCATATGTGTGTATGTATGTTCTCAACAAATAATATAGTTGTGAATAGATTGTGTGTTGGATGGGTTTGATGTCATTGTAATTATGTGGTGTGGGGCGCCCCCGTGTGACCGTTCCAGGGCATTATTTTGACCTCTTATGTTCATCCCTGTATTCCTCTGTCTTGTATCATATGTTTCATTTACCAGTCCATATAACTTTATGGCTGTAAAATACTAATATATTGTTTGTTTATTTATAGCAGGTTGTCATATCTGTCGCTGTTCTCTCTTTTCGTGATGCTGTGAAAAAGAATTTCCCCTTGGGGGCAATAAAAGCCAAATTGCAGTTGTGTAAAAAAGATTACCCAAGTTCACGTGAACTACGCTCATTTGTACTGTAAGATAAAAGCCTCTCAGGTCTGTTTTGGTTGGCGAGAGTAGATTTCTCTTCATTTCAAGGATTTCCCACATCGTTTAGTAACCTATATAATTACTCAGTGCCTCCTGGTGGATGTTCAAACCATGTGTGCTACAGAGCATGGGCAACACATGTGGACCTGAATGGAGACACAGTCAGTGGGTCAGATGCAACCAGAGAGGCAGATGTTACAGCTGCTCCCATGAGGAGCAACAGGAGGTGAGAGGAAGCAGCTGAGCCTCCTGTGGTCAGATGATGTCTGCTCCTGCAGGGACACACTCAGGACGCTCCTTTATGTCCCCACCTGTCCGTTGGTGATGGAAACCTCCCTGCAGGTCTCCAGCAGAGGGAGCTACATCTGATCCTCACAGATGCAGCCTCATCCACAGTGATGGAGGTTGGAGGCTTTGCTAGACTATATAATATATTCACTGACCTCAAAGCAAAACTATACTTGCTGTTCTTCATAATAAGTGAAAAAAATTCTTGTGGAGAAACAAAGGAAAAATATATAATAACAATGAAATAATATAATAAAATAATAATAAATAATTCTGTTTTGGATCTCTGGGCAACAAATTGAATCGAACACCAAGGGGCTGCATCAGTTGGTAACGCATCAGTCTGACTAGTCCTCACTACTCTAGTTCACTACTCGAGTTCAATAGAAGCTATATTTTTCTAATATTAAAATATGTTTGATGAAAACAAAGGAAAAATATATAATAACAATCATTTTTCACAACACTGTACATGGCTGCTGTAGATGCTTTATATGCTGCACCTGAGAGGAGGGAGGCTCTGTAATGCTGACTGAAAGTAGAAGCAGCGATGGTGAGGAAAATATATCACAGAGTGTTTAAGATGCAGTTAAATTGCAGCGTAATCAGAAGTGGATGGAAGACATATATGATGATAGGTCCAGACTTGAATGTGGGGATGAGACTACAGTCCAGAATAATTTGAGTGTGGTTTATGCACATATGCAGATGTCATGGCAGAGCTGAGAGGACACAGGTAGAAGGAAGTATCAATCACCTCAAGTGGTTGCAGCTGAGGGAGGAGGTTCTTCTCCATGTTTTCTCAGTCTGTTTCGGCTCTGGCTTTGGTTTGTTTTTCCTACATATCCCATGTTGAAGGACTTTTGGCAGTTTAATTAGTGGGAAAAGGTTTGTTGTTCTACAGTGTGATTAGCTACGAAGTTTACCATAACATTCAGGTAAGTGCATGGGAAAGGAAACGACTGACTTTTAATGGTATTGTGTGAAAGTGAGAGAAGATCAAAATCATTCAACATTAAGCCTGAGGGTTAGCACTTCCATTCAGAAAATGTTTTAAAAGACTTCAGAGACTAAAATGTGTCCAAACTCTAAAATCAGGTGAAAATGAAGAATCTGGTTGGATACTGTGGCCTCACCTTGGTTTTTCTCATCAGCTGCACAGGACAGGCCCAGGTAAAAATAACATCTACAGAAACAAATATCTTCTCCTCTAATTACATCAAGTCTCACTTTAAACCTGTTTCTGTGGTCTTGCTAGGGACGGCGAGGGCGACTGCTTTCCTCCCAAGGTACAGAACGTGCCACTAACAGTGTAAAGTTTCATGTAATTAGAAGAACCATATCCATAATAACTGGTTAGGTAGTTTCCTTCTGTATTATTCTCATTTTCCTCTGGTCTCAGGAACAGACTGCACGCAGATCAAGGCTCGCTCACCTCAAGCATCCAGTGGAGTTTATGTAATCCATCCTCCCGGAGTCAGGAGGCCTCTCAAGGTATCTCTCTCACACACACGTGGTGTTTAAAGCAATGTGTACTTGGTACCATGATTTCAGATGGTGGTAAATAAAAACAAACAGTACGGCCGTGGCCAAAAGTTGAGGATACACAAGTATTAACTCTCAGTTTTTATGATGGAAATTTGCATATACTCCAGATTGATCAGATGGATTACAAAATCCTTCTTTGCTAAGAAAATAAACTTGCATGTGTTGTGTCTAAACGTGTTTTCCTGCTCCACCTGCTCAGGTGTACTGTGAGATGCGAGCAGACGGAGGCTGGACGGTGTTTCAGAAACGCAGCGGACCAGAGGTTTCCTTCCACAGGAGGTGGGCGGCTTATAGGAATGGTTTTGGAAACCTGACACGTGAGTAACATGAAACACTGCAGTGTAACTTTCCTTAGTTACTGTTTAGCTGAGATTAAAGGGATAGTAGCATTTTTTTTTTTTAAGTGGGGTTGTATGATCTAAAAATAGCCAATGGTACATGTACTTAGGGGCTATGTGTAGATCATACAACCCCACTTTTTAAAAAAAATGCTACTATCCCTTTAAAAGGTGATACTCATTCATATTGAGTGACAAATCTCTCCACTGTACTTGCCAAGAGTTGTTTCTTTCCTTGTTGACACTGGCAGACAGTAAAGCAATTCTTATTCTTAAAGTCACTTGCTGTCCTCCAGACTGCAGAGTAATGTGCCAACTGAAGCCTGTTTTAATCTAAATGAGATTAAACACCCTCGAATGCATCAGGCTATGGAGGGAAGTGCACCTCGTGGAAAACAGCCTCGTCCCTGTACAAGCACAGACTGTAAGGCTTTTGATTAGATTATTTTATTATTCCCCAAGGGGAGGGGAGGTCACAAAAAAAAAAATCCAAAATACAGATACCTCCTCATCCATCACTACTTGGTATAAAGACACAATGTAGATGAATAAAAGTGATAGTACAGGGCATATGAATTCAGTCAGAGGGAGGCGTTGTATAACTGTATTGCAGCGGGTATAAGATTTTACGAAGCGCAGCAGGGGAGTCTAAATCTGTTCTCTTGAGTTTGTCCAGTGTTTTATGGAGGAGATGGGTGGTGGTGTTCATGAGCCTGTAGAATTTTTTATGTGGATTCTGTCCTCAGCTGCCTCCAAGAGTGCTCAGCCGCTGGCCACCTGACCCTGAACTCACCTCCAGACAACATAAAATGTACACTCTGATGCTTCTTTACACCAATTTACAGCCCTAAATCCTCTGTGGTGCTCTGCTGATCCCCTCAGACGACCACTGGCTCGGCCTGTTGCCGGTTTACGCTTTGACCAGGGGCGGGACCAAGAGGTGGACCCTCAGGGTGGACTTGTGGGACCATGAAGGCGGCACTGCTTTCGCGGAGTACCAGAACTTCAGACTGGAAGATGAGAGCGCAGCTTTCAAACTGCGCGTGGGGTGGTACAGTGGAGACGCAGGTACTGAAGCCTCTGAATGCTGTGCTTCAGCTTTTCTGTTGTTTTTCTTTCAGATCATTTGTGTACACTTTTCCCTGCTTTGCTTTATTTGCACAAGGGTAATGTAACAAACTGATGGTGGCATGAATTTCTCTAATTTATGACTAGATGGCGCCAAGAAAATCGCCTGCTGCCTTTTTTTGATGAGCTTTACTTTCACCTTGTCAGCACAAACTCTCATTCAGCTGTGTTTCTGAAACAACAGCGCCCTCTTTCTGCTCTGTGGGGTAAAACACTCCAGCAGCTTCAAATCCAACTTTTCAAATGAAAAATTTCATCTTATAAATGGAGTGCAACAATTTTATGCTACATTCTTACTTTTTTAACATTAAAGGGATAGTTCAGCTTTGTGTATTAGGTACAATTGACCATTAATTATATGCAATAGAAAAATATGCTGATTAATTGTCACTCATTGACAACAGTGTATTGTCTGTGTGCAGTGCGATGGGCCTGCGTTTCTCAGCAGGGTGGAGCAGAGACATTTCTCGTGCAGATGGTGTATTTAATGGCCATTTGTACCCCACTTCCCCACAACCCCACTTCAACTATCCCTTTAATTTTTGTAAATTTTAGCCAGACTTGGTAGAGGAAGTGAAAATACTGATTGAGAAATGCATTTTACTGTGTATATTATTACTCTACAATTTAACATTCTGCAGAAACAGATTGTAAAACAGGCAGATTCTAGGAAAAATGACAACTTCATTGTACCCTCAGCTGCTATTCAGCACAAGCTAAATTTCAAAGGAGCTGTCTGGGTTTTAATCTCCAGACTAAATGTTTCCAAACTGTGTTGACAGGTGACGCCATCCGTGGAGCCTACGCAGGCATCGACCAGAACGGCCTCGGCTTCAGCACCGTCGATCGGGACAACGACGGCTGCTCCCCGTGTATCTTTGGTGACATTGCTAAAGAGGACTGCGCCCGGTCAGAAGGCGGTGGTGGGTGGTGGTACAGTCGCTGTGGTTCTGCCAGTCTCAACGGTGACTGGCATCCAGCTGGTGACCACATCGGTTGGGCATCAGGTGTACACTGGCGCACCTGGAAACCTCCTGCACCGTACTCAGCCAAGGCCAGCAGAATGATGATCAAGTCTGTGTGAGAGGAGCGTGGCGGCGTTTACCCTCATGTTGAAACATATTCCAAAGAGGAGTCCAACTTTCTTTGCAATAAACCTCTGTCACAATCTGTTTTACCTCGTTTTTCAGTGCACAGTCAGGTTTTTACTTCCAGTATAAAACCTATTCTGAGAAATGATGAGCTCCAATGTAAAATTACAGATTCTAATAATACATTTTATTTAGAAGCGCCTTAGACAATGTAAACAGACAAAGAAGTAGAGACAATGTAAAAGAATATTTAAACAATAAAATAAATCTGCAGCAAGGCGTACAGCAATACAGTAAATCATGGAGAGTTGAGATGAAAGGATGAACTGCTTTGAATGCAAAGGTGTTTTGGGACTCCTATGAGAAATCTG
Organism: Decapterus maruadsi; assembly: GCA_030347415.2. NCBI lineage: Eukaryota > Metazoa > Chordata > Actinopteri > Carangiformes > Carangidae > Decapterus > Decapterus maruadsi. The sequence continues at coordinate 2,364,912 of CM064889.1, read as the reverse complement.
AGGTGAACCAACAGTGGCCGAACCAACAAGCATGTGTTATCTCAGTGGTGCTGTGTCTGTCCAGGTCAAAGTCTGGGACCACACTGGCTGGTAGAAAATGCTCTTTCTAGTCATGGCATAAATCGATGTTAACCCTCCTCACACACACTGCTGGGCCAAGTAGTTGAGCAACAGACACACATTTGCACAATTACAACCAACACACTAAGGATTTTCCATGTACATTTCTGTTTTCTGATTATGGAATAGAAATGTTTTTAGTTTTACACAAACTTGTCTAAATACATTAACCCCATTGTTGTCAGGACCACATGATGTGGTCTAGGCATTAGACTGTTCCTAGTTGAGTGTTCTGTCTCATTTCCTGTTTTATTTTGACGTCTGTGTCCTACCCCTGTCTTCCTGTCAAGCTTCCCTTTGTGTGATTGCTTTCCCCGCCCCAATGTGTTTCACCTGTGTCTCGTTGTCTCCCTAGTGTGTGGCTTATAAGCTGCGCTCCCCATTCCTCCTGTGCCAGATCGTCTCGTCGTATTGTGGTGAACGTTCCAGCATTGTTTCCTTGAGTTTTCCTCGTGTGACCTGTTAAGTGTTTTTTGACCTTGAGCTAGCCTGTCGGACTTGTGCTGTTGCCTGTGTTTTTGACCTCCTGGTTTTGACCCTTTTTGGGAATGAACGACCCTGATTTTGCCTGAACCTCTGACTCTGTGTTGTGTTGCCCTTGAGTTCCTGACAATTGTGCTTCCCTCACAAGAAAATCTGAGACTAATCTAGGTTGTACAGTAAATTCCTCTAGTTGAGTAGTAAAAATCTTGCATAGTTCCTCTTAAAGTGAGATGATTCAGCAGTGGTTATTTGTTAAAGCCAACCCTTTCCTGTTGCATTCTGCCTGGCCCCTCCTCCCAGTGTCCCTGTCCCTCTCCCCCTCCCCCTCTCCTCTCACCTTCTCCCTTGCAGGCAGTGCTCCAGTGATTGGCGACAGGTGTGCAGGGGACACAGCTGCAACTCATCTAATCATCAATCTCCTGCTCAAAAACCCACCACTCGTCACTGCCAGAACTTTACAGCCATCCCGTGGTAACAGTCAGGCCTTAGTTTTTGTATCTCGCGTGCGCACCCTATATTCTGTGTTTCCTGTGTTTTTACCCCTGCTTTCCTCTGCCTCCAGATCCTCTGCCCCTGCCCCCTGTCGCCATCCCTGGACCTGCCCTCCTCACTGGACTCCCCTTCCCTCTCCGGTCCCCAGGATTCCCTTTCCTCACCCCTGGACCCGCACCCCTCCCTGGACCTCCTTGGATCTCCTTTCCCCTCACCGTCCTCCCCTTCTCCCTTTACCCACAATAAACCTGGTTTTCTCTGCATCACAGTGTGTCTGCCTTTGGTCCTCCCACCTTGCTTGGAATTCGCAACAAAGCTAAAGAGACTAGTCCAGGGTTCCCCAATTCCGGTCCAACACACCTGATTCAAATGAGTGGCTCGTTATCAGGCCACTGCAGAGCTTGATAACGAGCTGATCATTTGAATCAGGTGTGTTGTAGCAGTAAACTTCTAAAACATGCAAGACAGTGGCCCTCGAGGACTGGAATTGGGGAACCCTGGACTAGTGGATATGAATAGGATGCAAACAACAAGAAATGAGACAACGCTCTTATCACAGTATATTTCTCAAAGCTGTGTGAAGAAATAAAGGGTGGGTTCCTGTCTGCTATCGACATTAGATGAGTTCATGAGTTCCTTTGTGCTGGCTCAGAGAAAGATTAGAAAAATTAAATAGTCCAGTCTGTTTGTGCTTGAAAAAAGTAGCACCAGGTGGAAATATGTAAACTCAGCATATGTGTTTGAATCTGCTCTCCTTTCCCAACAAACGACTGCTTATTGAGGGCATGTGTGGGACAAAACAACATCAATCATGTTCTTAATGATGGGAGGTTGTGGGTGGAGGCTGTGTGGCAGGTGGTGGGCCAGGCCCATCTCCCAGGCATCCACCAGGTGAACGTTCAGCCCTTTGAAAATGGCTCTGAGCACCTTATCGCGCTGCAGGGAATACCAGTCGCTGTTGGTCAGTGTCTCGTAAAGCGTCAGCGCTTTAAGGTTCGCGGTCCGGATGATGACCACTGTGTCTGGAGCTCTGTCCAGCAGCCGCGCCACCGCCCTGCGGATGCTCTGCAGCCTGCGGATGTATACCTCAACGGGGTAAGTGCTGAAGTGAGACCAGATGCCAATAACTACAACGGTGCTTCTGCCTCCAGTTAAACTGTCTAGTTCATTGGCGATGTAACGCAGCTGGCTGGTGGGAACGTCAACAAAGCGGATAGGAGGACCATGGCAGCGGTAAGTCACCAAGATGTTTTGTGCATGATGAAAAGCAATGAAAGGTCCAACTTGCTTCAGACTGTGCAGATCGAACTCCTTGAGATCTGGAAGCATGCACCAAGAGACGCATTAAGCCACAGCGAGAATAGCATCAAACAGAAGAAATGGCTGCAGTCAGATCAGGTACCTGGTAGTGCTTCAGTGAGGTGTTCAAACCACTGTCTGATGGTGGAGTCTCCATACAGGTGGACCTTCATGCCTCTCAGACACTCACTGATGGAGGAGGAGGTGCTGAATTGTTGAACCTGGGCTCCACTCAGTGCTCTCCACCTGCCTTTGTAGTAATAGCCGGCATGTCCAGACTGCACATCATTGTTCACTTCTGCTGGACATGAGGGGAAGTGAGAAGAATAGAGACGTTAGTGAGTCTTTTTTTTATTTTTTTATTTTGCAAATCTTTCCTAGGTACCGTAGCCATGTTGACTTAAAATAAAATTGATTGTAGACTGATCAGTTCATTGTAAAACATTTATTTATTTACATAAATGTGGTGATTTCAGTATGTAGCCCAGAGGCAGCCCTGCTCACTGAATTTGAGCCCACTCTGGGTCATAAAATTAGTGTAAAAACTCATCTATCAGATGATGTAGGCCAAACTTTGTGCAAAATTCTATTTTTGAGTAAATCCAGGATGAAAGTGTTGTATAACGACCAATCAAATCCGTTTTCCTTACTCGGGTAAAGTCGTGTTGCAGCTCGTGTGCCCTTTACGCTCATTGCATACTAACTGTGCATGTAACTTTTAGATGCACTGAAGCCAGCATGAGAAACACACACAAGTATGGAAACGGTGAAAACAAACACTGATGTACTATAGCAGCATAACCACCACCACCCACACATACAATGTTTGCACAATTCCGCCTACATCTAACATCCTGTTGCATATTTGAATTAGAACAACAGTGCTCATTATCGTAAAGATCCTGCTTTACCTGTTGTTTTTGGCAACACAGTGACACCGGCAGATCCTGAAGCTTTAATAGAGACTTTCATGTTGACGTTACTGATGGAAAACAGAGTGAACATAATAAGATGTGTTACAGCAGACTGCTTAATTTGTGCTTCTTCAAAAACTGTAAATCCATTTTAAACACGCACATCTACTAGCTATAGGTAATACTGTATGTATTCCAAATTAAGATTAAGATACACTTTCTTTGCCCCAGGCCTTAAAATGACGGTGTTACAGCAGAACGCAAATAACACACAAAACACAACATAAATAGAAAAATATGACCAATAAGAAAAACACAATTTTGAACAACAAATATATGCAAATGATGATGTAAAGTCATTCAAAAGGCTGGTCCTACCAGTTTTTTTACTCCCTCACCTTTGAAAAAGCTGCTCCTCCTCAGCCTTGAGGTTTTTCCTGAACCCGCCCTTAGAGTGTGTGACCCTGGTGTCACAGCTCAGCTTCTTAGGTTTGTAGCAGAACCACGGGTCGCCTGTTTGGAGGTCAGTGTAGTTGCACAGCGGCTGCTGGGTCGGAGGCAGACAGACGTTACAGGTGGTCTTCCCCGACACAGAGCCTGAGCGGAAGGCACTTTCAAAGTAAATCCTGTCTGGCTGTTCCCTGGTCAGTCTTCGCAGGACTGTCACAGCCTCGCTTGGGTGAACCAGCATCACCTGATGGGACAGAGAAACAGAGCTTTCACTGAGAAAACAAGCACAGGCCTCCAGAGGACGTGGGGTACAATTTGTATAAAGACTCACAACAATAATGAACTTGAGTTTTTTTTTGCATCACCTCAACCTCAGCGCTCCCCTCCCAGAGCAAAGAGAACACAGCAGAATAGGAGCCATTGAGGCGATCCTCCATTTTCCCAGCCACACCTGCACCAAGCTCCTGGTTATGTAGACGGCTGACTAAGAAGTCCCCCCCACATTGCTTGGGTTGGCCTTGGAAGTCGTACATTTTAATCACAACCTCCAGCTGATCTCCGACACGCCACGGTCCTCCTCCCTTCTTTGGGAGAATTGTAAAGGTGCTGTGAGCAGGATCACTGGTCTGCTTCAGAGAAACCAGAGCTGCGGTTTCTGGCCACGCAATGGAGTCCAGTATGAGGTCCTCCTCCTGAGCGTCCTTCATGGTTAGTGGCTTGAAGGTGCAGAAGCCATGATGCATGTGAGGGTCTGTTAAAACTTTTGGGAGGATCATGGTGGAGTTGACTTCTTGCTGAAAGTGGGACATGAGAAAATATTGGAGAAGATGCCACACAGTACGAAATCACTTTTTTTTATGGTTGTAAGACACACAGTAAAGTGTGTGCATTCATACTGGACTGAACTACGCTAAGCCTGCAGGGACTCTTCTGATGAGGTGGAGACAGAGAGAAGCCATTATCCTTCTGTGATATCCTCAACTGAATCTTTACAGTCGTAATGTCCTGCACTCAATTACAATAAATCTTAACAGCACAAATAAATAAATTATATAAATGTTTGTACATTAAAAATTTTAATATTTGAATTAGCACATACTGCACCCATAGAGACTAATTCACTAAGCTGTGAATATGTGGATTCATGAATTTCTCATTATTTAAAGGGATAGTCCACCCAAAAGTCGGGGCTTCAATACAAGAGGGACATTACAGACGAGCAGTAGGCCTATGGAGGTATTTGGGTGTTTTTTGGTGTGTCTTTTTGGACGAAGAAAGTTTGTGAAATTTGAATTTTGGGTGAACTATCCCTTTAAATTTTTTTGTCTATGCTCACATCTATGACCTAAATTTTGTACATTTCAATAGACTTGCAGTGATGTGCATACATGGTCTGTTTGCATATGGGCTGTGACTCACTGACAGATTTACAGAAGTGGTTTAGCTTCATTTATGAGGAACTAAATCTATAGGAACTAAAGGGAACCAGCAGGTTCAGATAATAACAATGCTGTCTGCCTGTCACAGTGCAGGCATATACAGTAACTTGCCTTGATTCACGTTTTAATTAGAAACATAAAGAACTATATCAATTAAAATCAATCTAATCAATGTAGATAAAGCAAGATTACATCATTTGATTTAAACGCTGAACTTTCTGGTTGGGAAGCACGTGTGCTAACCATCACACCACCATGCCACCCACACAAACTATTTATATAAAAACTTCATTTTTAAAAGAATTATTCAAAGAAAAATACTTCACACATTTATTTTCAGACAGGTGCGTGGGAGAGTGACAGGCAGATCCCAAACTCACAGTCAAACTTGCAATATAACTGTGTGCTGTTTGTTTCATTGCTCATTGATTTAGAACACAGAAAAAACAATGTAATAATACCAAGTTTAACTTTGTCGAATCTAAATGGCTAAATATTACTTTTCATTTCCACATTTTTTTTCATGTACACAAAAAGAGAGAGAAGTTTAAACAAAGATTAATAATGCTTGATCTACAGAAATTATGCACAAAGTTTGTAATTATTTGAAATATGCATTAGATCAACATAATTTTTATCAACAGCTGATGAGTATTTTGTGTTGAGTAGATAACAAGGTTTTTGGGTTGAGATTATGAGCATAAGAAGGCTCGCATTACTTTATTAGTCTCCCATCCTTTGTTTCTAACAAACACAAATAGATTCAAAACTATATTTTTTTATAAACAATACAAACTTGAAATATCAATAATATCAAAAATTCAAATTACATTAAATCTACTTCACCTCAGATTGGCTTTTTTCAAAAAGGGCAGGTCCTCACCTCCTCTAAGTTGATGTCATGTAGAACATAGATTAAAACAAACGCAGCCAGCAAAAGGAAGATGACTCCATACTTTGGAAGGCAAAAGTTTGCCTCCCTTCTTTTACAAGCTTGGACCATCCTGATCAGGAATCAGTCTTCATCTCTTCTCTGGCTGCTGCAGCCCACTGTGACCAGTTCATCTGGAACTGGAAGTAAAAAAAATCCAAAAAAAAGGAAATCGTAACCACAACTTGTTATTGTGAAATAACGTAAAACTCAAATTGTAAAATCCTCACTATCCAAATAATTTGTCGTATCCGTCTGGCTTCCAGGCACTAAAAGATTATTTTGTTTTTTTAAGTCACATTAGAAATCTCCCTTACTGATCAGTATTCAACCACAGCCACTGACAGCAGCCTCTCTTTACACCTTATCTCCAGGTGACTCTGTCATGAACCTTTTGCAGGATAGGGTAAATATTTGAACACATTTTGTCATTGCAATCTTTTGCAATCGTGCACATGTTTTCACTCTCACTACAAGTCCTATCACAGACCGTATGTCCCTCTGCGTCTGCAGTTTGTGATGATCTCAACTCAGCAATCCACCAGGTCAGATAGAAGCATTCTGAAACCTGCAGGATTGCTGAATTACTTTCTATACTACTATCTATAGTTCAGAGAATTAAGTCTCATCCCCTCAGTGAGTGGGGTGAGTCATCAGGGACGGAAAAGTGACAAAAAGTGTCCAAAAACGCCTACTGTGGACTTTCACCCTAGAATATACTAGAGGTAAAAAAAACAAAAAAAAGAAACAGCTGACTGGAATAATGTGTTTAACCTCACAACAGGAAGAGACGGGGAGGAGGAGCAGTGGGTCTCCTATAGCAAACATGGCTGACAACCCGCTGAAGCACCCAAGACATGCTGCAGAAGTGGACTGTCATTCCATAAGGAACAAACAATGAAAGAAAGTGACTGATGGAAACAAATGCACATTTAAAATAGTGTTGTTTTTCCTCAGTGGAGCCCTGATGGAAGAAATCAGACTGAGGGCAGACATGGATGACACTTTTGTTGTCTTGTTGGAGCTTCATTTAAAAACAGCCAATCACCATATTCAGGCCAATCGTTACAAGGAAGAAAAGGCAACATAAAAAGACAAAGAGGAAATGCAAAAGATCCAGAAAATTTGCCCATTCATTTGCATTGTGAATGGAACTATACACCACTGTTATCCATGTACAGTATGTGCAGCCTATGCAGCCAGTCACGTCATGCAAGCGCCTGCAGCGTTTGTGTAATTATATAGAATTCCTCTTGGGTTCAACAGAAGTTATGCACTACAGCTTTTAAAGCTTTAAGGACACATGATCACGACTGAACAGGCAGAGACATGTGGTGGAAACAGGTTAAATCATTTGTTGAAGAAACTCAAAAATGGTGAGGAGGACTGAAGCTGCTGGAGATAGAGGAATAATTACATGTCAGTGGTGGTATGTATTCAACAAGCTCATTTATGATTCACAACGTCTAAAACCTAACTAGTCTAAGCTATAAGTCACATGGGCTGAAGATAATTTTAAATCCGTTCACACAAAACCACTAGTGGGGAGGCAGACTACTGAAAAGTACCCAGAGGTGCCCGTTCTCACTCACCATGGGTGCAGCACAGCAATCCATAGCCAACATGCCCCAAACAAGCCCTGGTGCTCTAAATTACATGCTAAAGGTGTAGGGGCCTCACCAAAGGTGTCTAGCCTCACATCTTACAGCTGCACTGAAAGAGCAAGAACTGCATAAAAAAATAGGACAAATCCAACCAACCAACAACCCAAGTGATTATCAGCCGATGAGGAAAATAAGAATCCAAAACACTCAAACAAACTAAGAGGAGAACTAAACATCCCAAAACCAAGCGAGGCAAAAACAAAAAGGTGAAAAAGGGCAGAAACAAAGGCAAAGGCAAAACAGGACACAGGATGAGTGAGCCCTAAAACTACAGGTCTTAAAGTAAAGTGAGGACCCTGCTCTAGTCACCACCTCAAGGTAAAGGAGCTATGCAGCCACCTACCCCACCCTCCATCAGGAGCCAGAAAGAAGCTGACGGAAACCAGCAGACACCATTTTATACCCTACCTGGTTGGGGGAGGAGTCTAACCTGGGCGCACCACTGTTTAGTTTAGTTTATTAAATCAAAAGAGAAGGGACAATGCATATACATTATAAATAATAAATAAATAAATAATATTAATTAGAAAAGGTCTGCAGTTTTCACTAGTACATTGAAATATCTTTGTTTTTGTTTGTTTGATGGATCTGAGCACAGTTTACTATTGTTCTGTCATCCCCTTGAAGAAAAAGGGCTTCAAAGTGATTGAGACCATGTTTTGGCAGGTTGAACTTTATAAATTATAATTAAATAAATAATATCAAAAAGAAAATCTGCCTAGTACAAAATATCTTGATTTTTACTTGATGGATGAGCACAGTTTACATTTATGATCCCCTGAAGACTTCAGTGATTACCTCGTTCTGGCAAAAGTATTCTGACTCTTTGCTGTGACACTCATGTACTGTAGGTCATTCAGGTGCTTTCAATTTCTTTTATTCATCTTTGGATTGGTACACCTTCATGAAGCTGTGTTCCAGTTGTGTTTTAGAAAGGTACACACCTGTCTAAATAAGGCCTTACAGCTCACAGTGTGAGTGTGTATCAGAGCAAAATGAGATCCATGAGGTGTAAAGAACTGTAGCAAGGCACAGATCTGGGCATGGCTTGAAAAATCCATCCATCAATCTGAAATTGAAGACATTTGGGTCAACCAGGACTCTTCCTCGAGTTAGCCTTGGTTAGAGAGGTAAACAAGAACCTAAAGATCCAGAGATCCTGTGTGGGGATGGGAGAAGGTTCCAGAAGGTCAAGGTCAGGCCACTCTGCCACATTGCCCAGATTTGACCTTCTGGAGCTTTTTTCTCAACAGCACTCAACTCCAAGTGCAAAAATTGCACTAGACAAGGCCTTTGTCATATGTAACATGAGCCAACAAGAGGAGTTGCCTGTAAAGCCTTCTGTGAAGCCTTCAGTGCCTGACAACAAAGAGAAGGCCTATACAAACAGATCCTCTAAATGCAAAACCAGATAAGCTGAACCTGGTCTTTGTTAGGATAGACGCTAAAAAAACAGGTTTGCTCAATAACAATATAATCAGGTCCTCTTTCAGCAGCTCTGATTAGGTTTAAATCTTTGTTAAAGCTCTCTTGCTCATGCACGGCATCCCTCAGAAACACCTCTAGTGCATTTCGATATGAAGTCTGAGATGATTCAACGCCGACTCTAAGCACACAGAAGATGACAGACTGTCCACCAGCTGAGTCTGGTCTCTGCTGGTGAATGTAGAACAGTATAAAGGTCCTCTGCAGCAGCTGAGTTATTATCCGACATATCTGGGCTATTTCCCCTGAGCCGAGGGGGCCTTCCTCCGCTCTGGTGTTTTCTCCTTCCAAGTATTCAGTAGTGCACTGCCAAGGCTGGAAGCAACAGATTATATACAGTTTCTGGAGTCAGTCATTTAGCTTTTTTACTTGCTCTAATTTGGCTCTGATTTTGCACTTTACTGATAAGAATGAGTACAGCTCAGCAGCTTTATCTGTCTCCACTGTCTGTGAGATTAATGTCGTTGGTCAACATCCTAATATACAGAAGACATACACCAAATGTTACCGCTTCATCTTTTTAATGGTGCCACACAGCTGGTATACTGTGTGTAACAATATAAAATAAAGCCGTGATTTGAGTTGAGGGAACCCTGTCATGCATTATGAAGATTTGGTGCAACATATCTTCACCTTATAGAAGAAAAAGTGCCCAAATGATACAAACAGTATAGCTAAATGATCACAACCTGCCACAAACTATTTTTACCCGCCCAGTTAAGCAGAAAGTAAAGCGCCCTATTTACTAACACTGGTCATAGCATCCATTCAGTGAGGATTAGTCTGGTGCAGGGAGTCTGGTAAGAAATATTAAACATGGTGTATGGAATAAATACTGTAAATGACATCTTTAATTCATGACATTTGCTTCCACAAACATACTATAGCAAAGCCTGCAGTATATACTGTATGACTCCACTTCAGTTTACCATCAATACTAGACATTTAGGTTTCATTTAAAGGGATAGTTCACCCAAAATTCAAATTTCACTCATAATCTACTCACCCTCATGTCGACTAAGGGCTGTGAGAATTTTCAGAGTCCTCCGTTCCTTCTCTGAGTTACGGGGGGGTCCGCGCAGCAGTATTTGTCCATATAATGGTTGTGAATGGTGATCACAAATCGTCCAAAAAGACACACTAAAAAACATCCAAATACCTCCATACTGCTCGTCTGTAATGTCCCTCTTGTATTGAAGCCTCAACATGAGAAATTGTTCCGGAAAAAAAAGTCTATATTTTAAGCTTGTTTGTAGTTCAATACAAGAGGGACGTCACAGACGAGCAGTATGGAGGTATTTGGATGTTTTTTGGTGTGTCTTTTTGGACGAAGAAAAATGAGCCCCATTCACAACCATTATATGGAGAAATACTGCTGCGTGGACCCCCCCGTAACTCAGAGAAGGAACAGAGGATTTTGGGTGAACTATCCCTTTAAGGTGACATATGTGACAACACAAAAACACCTCTGAAGATGAAACTGCAGGTAGAAAACAACTCTTAATTGTCTGTATCTAGACTGTGAGGACTGTTCTGAGATTCCACACTGATGATGGTACCGTGGGTTAAACCCCTGTGCTCTGCATCATCCAGCTGCATCACCCGGCCTCTCCTCTCAACAAGCACTGAACATGATCAGATGCTGCTGCTGCTGCTGCTGATGGCACCGGAGTTACAGGAAAAAAGAGAGAAAGTAGCATGTTGTGCTGCAGACTTTCAGGACTGCAGTGCTGCAGAAACATATCATTATGTTCTGTGATTTTTACAGTTTGTCAGTGAACCCACACAGCAGAGTAGAGAAGGGCATTCAGAAGGGGATGACTGCATATTGAGTGGACTCATCATGCCTGTCAAGTGGTAGTGCTGGCTGTAATAATCTGTATAACACTGACAGTTTTCCATTAGCTCATTTGCCAGATATATCGGTTTGTTTTACTCACTGCTTGGTTTGCCGTCATCTAATTCTACTAGCTTTGCTTTATTGGAAGTAAACATTGGACGTTGGTTGAATTGGTGAATGTGATGTACTGTAAAGTGATACTTGCAGGTTGATTAGTACATTTCTCCGCCTGTATTTCATTATAACAACTCCCCATGTGACTGGCTGGAAAAGTGTAGCGACTTGGTGTAAGAGACAAAGTCCACATCAGGAGGAAGTTGTGATTGATGGATGGATGTGAGAGAGGTATTAAATTCCCATTGGAAAACAGCATTTTCTGTTCTTCTAGTGAAACACATTGGTATTATTGTAACTATGACAGCAAAGACTGTCTAATGATAAGGACATATTTTAATATTGACCATTGACAGTTGCATCCTCATTATGGTAGGCTAACTATGACAACTCAGGTCAGTAGCCTACATATGGGTGCTGTTTTATTCCTGTGGGACCCATATGGTTGTTTATGTTGAATTGCTCATGTAAAGCTTTTAGAGAAAGAGACTAAGTAAATATGGATGGTTTTTTTTCCAACTGCCCATTGAAGCTTAGACCTTTTGATTATTTGTAATCAATGTTTGGTTCCCATTCTATCTTTTATTACAACATTTTTTCAGTCAAAATTTTAGTGAAAATTAGTACAGTTTGCTATACTTTATTAACTCACTATAATGACCTATTTTGTGCATGTGAAAAACAATAAATGTTGATTTACTATTATTAACACTTAAAAGGATAACTTTAGTTTTTTACAATCTGGACCTTATTTCGACTTTGGTGGCATTTGGATCGTTTTGACGAAATTAGGCCCAGTGGAGCAGCGCGTATTACATGAGACGGGGCACGCAATGCAGCCTCGAAATAACACATTATCCGCCGCAAAACTCGTTCATTTCGCCAATATTTTGTGATGATACACTAGTGTTATTCCCCCCGAGCCCGTGGTGGCATGTTACCAACATCCTGCGCCCGTAGTAGGTTGACCTGCTGACCTCTGATCTGGATGATGTCATCTCCGGCCACGGTGTGGCGCGGTTGACTTGCCAGAGCCAGTGCGATGGTCCGTTTCTGCGTGTTTCTGACTTGTCAGAACAACAGTGCCACCACGGACTGAGAGGGGGATAGTATTAGTGTATCATAACAAACAAAAATAATGGCGAAATGAACAAGTTTTGCGGCGGATAATGTGTTATTTCGTGGCTGCATTGCGCTGCCCCGTGTTCTCGCATTATACGGATATACGCTCCACTGGGACTAATTTCATCAAACGACTCCAAATGACACCAAAATTGTCTGGGTGAGTGAAATGATCGTATTTTATGCTAGAAATAAGGTCCAGGTTGTAAAAAATGAAAGTTATCCTTTTGCTGTAATTTGATTTGCATTGATCAGTCAACTCACAATCAATACAAATGAATCCTGATTGGTGCTTGGACCAGTCCCACTCCTTTTTAACCACCTAGGAGATACATGTTCAAACAAGAAGTAATCAAGTCATAGGAGAAGGAGCCCATCACTCTGAATGAGATGATTCATGCTCCTTTATGCAACTCATAGTGCAGAACTGACTTTATGCTGTTTTCCTGGAATTCAGAACAAGAGACCTCATTCTAAGACGTGATCACCTTCTTTCCCAGCAGTATTCCCACAGCAACTTAACACTGCGACCTCTCCGCCCACGTGAAGCAGCCACGCCTGCTGCCGTGCGTAAAGACTGCAACATCAACAGTCAACCTGCACGAGCCCAGAGAGGAGTTCAGCCGGTCCGGCGTGCGGAGCCAGATCTGAACGGCGGCAGGGGTGGAGTAATGGATGCTGTAGTGATGGGATGGGGGGAAAGTTGATGATGCTTTCACACACCGAAGCCATGCGTAATAAGTGTGACAGCCGCCGGTGAGAGGAGGATGCTCGAGCATGAGGCAGGAGCGGCAGACATGCGACTCGTCCGTCAGATCAACACAGGTATGAAGATCCAGCCGGGGGGCGAGCACAGGGGCTGCAGCAAGGTCGGGGAGAATCCGGAGAACCAGGTCATCTGTTTGCAGTGTCAGGACGAGGTGGTGCGGGTTTGTCCGGGAAGTCCGCGCCGCGCCATCGCGACCCGCCTCTCCTCCGGATCCGCAGGTAAAAGGCATCCGATGCAGCAAATAGATCCACAAGCGGCAGGATACACAACTTAGTCAATAAGTCCTTTTTTTTTCTTTTTTTTCCTCGGTTCGTATCAGCGCTTTCTCTCATGGAGGCTGACATGGGGCTGTGGTGCTCCAAGTGACTGCATGGGACAATAAAAGTCATAAAGAATCAGAGGAACACCTCATTACCCCACATAACTAACTCCTTTATGAGTTCAGGACATCAGGCTTCAGAGGGAGGTGCAGGGGCCACCAGGGTCTTAAGGAAATTTAATTGAGGTAATTAAATGTAGCAGTTGATTGCAGTTTTCAGTTGCCAGGACAAAGTCTTTAATGTAGATGTTCAGATTGGCCAACAGGGTGGGACACAAGTGACTAGTATTAATCAGAAATGCACAGATATAACTCCTAATCTTCCATGACAACATCTAAACTGAAATATCTACACATGCACACACTCTCAAAAAGATATCAAAAGTACAATTGTCTGCAGAGGGACAGATCATGCAGACACACAGCTGCTGCATCACAGTCTTCTCTGACACGCACAATAAAACAGCTGTTTATCTCTCAGCTTGTGAAGATGTTTCAGTCACTGGAGCCTGGTCCACTGCTGGGGGGGGCTTCTGCTGGTGTAATTCATAAAGTAGATACTGACCTCACAGTGAAGGAAGTGGAGATGGGAAAAAAAAATGTTTAACAGAACATAAAGCAGCATCTGATGATAAATAATGAACATCATTGAAGGATTTGTTTACCCCACACGCTGGCTTTCCTGTGGCTTTGGTAATAAATAAAACCTTCAGCCTTATCTCCAAACATGTAAGTGAAGACTTTCAGTCAGTGATGAATATGTACGGCGTGCTGCTCCTCTTTGATGCAGCTGTAAGTGTTAGATTAGGGAATAAGGAAATGAGAGTTTTCTATACAAGTTTTTACAAATTGCTAAATGAGCAGAAGCATTTTGTATTCACTTCCCAGAGAGAGGAGAAAACGTTGAGGTGGTACTGGGCTGCAGTGCCAGGGAGAGCCTTTTCCCTCTGCCGAGACGCTTTAATGATTTAACCTCCATCTCCCCTGATGACTTGGAGCTCCAAATTAGGCCCATAAGTTTCCAGTGTCAAGGTTATTTCACCAATTGGCCACGAAATCTCAGTGATACGCAGCGCTAGACCTCATCACACACGTCAAATAAGTCAATACTGTGTATCTACTGAACATTTTTCTTGCGGTATTGATTTCTTACGAGCATGACACAACAAGCCTGTTTACTTGTGATTCGGTGGACTGAGTGTGAAATTCATCACAGCTCTGAACAAACTCATGGCGCAGTGCAAATGGTGCAGAAGGTTACGGTGATTTGTTTAGTGGCTTTACCTGATCTTATTTTGACCTCTTTATCTTAAAGCTGCAATGCTGAATATTTATGTTAAAGGTATGGTCCTCCGTATTTCTCCATATAATGGTTGTCAATGGACACCAACTTTCTTGGTCCAAAAAGACACACCAAAAAACATCCAAATACCTCCATACTGCTCGTATGTAATGTCCCTCTTGTATTGAAGCCTCGACATGAGTAATTGTTCCCGAAAAAAAAAAAAAGTCTATATTTTAAGCTTGTTTGCAGCGGAAGCTCCCAGTGTCTCAGTTCACTGCTCTTCCTGTGTCAGTGCAAATCTCGCGGCGGAACAATTTCTTCTGTCGGGGCTTCAATACAAGAGGGACATTACAGACGAGCAGTATGGAGGTATTTGGATGTTTTTTTGGTGTGTCCTTTTGGACAAAGAAAGTTGGTGTCCATTGACAACCATTATAACACCACTGTTCTGACTTGAGCTGTCCCGGCTTGAGCTCACATGGGCGCAAGGCTGCTGCAGCTGCCGCTCGTGCTGACAGCTGACTGCTTTGGTTGGATTTAGGCAAGTTTCGTAAAAAGACCAGGTAGAGGCTAGACAGGCTAGAAGCATGACGAACATCATATGTCATATAAAGTATTTGCTTGTTTTACAGTTAATTATGCACATGATCCATTTGACCCCAAAAAGGAAAAAAAGGATCAATGCGCACTGCACAGCCTCCGGTTCCTTTCTGATTACGTCTGTCTGTCCGTTCGGAGTGGGGGGGGTTCCCCAATAGCCTTTTCTATTTAGAAAAAATAGAAAACCCTGCTATTACAATGAATGGAAGTCTATTTTCGGAAAGGCGGGGTGTAACCGCTGTGTGGACCCCCCAGTAACTCAGAGAAGGGACGGAGGACGTGTGTGTCACTCTCTTTCCCATTCCCCCTCTTTTTTGTCCTTCATATTGTATTGATTTGACGGCTCACAGCTAGCATGCTTTGAGCTCTCATCAGCACAGTTTCCTGTCACAACAGTGAAACAGCTCTGACAAACCGGTAGTCGGTAGTAGGCTACGGAAAGACTGAAGCAATAACTCAGGTGAGAAATTCGACTCTATCCCGGTCACCCTCACTAACATGGGGAATATCAGATTACATTTAACAGCAATACATTAATGGGATACAGATAGATTAAGTTACTGATTATATTGTAATCAGTACTTGTAACTGTCCTCCATACACTCGTCACTTCACGCTTTCTCCAGACATATTTGAATATTTTGTATATCTCCTCATTTTGCCTATCTAACATTGATTATACACTTTATCTTCTCCTCCTTTTTCAAAGATTTTTTGTTAGCCTTAGAAATTTGAATTGTGGGACTCTTGTACAAGCCCATTTGGGCTTCGTTCCCTCCTTGCACCATTGAACTTAATTGTGCTAAATAATACAGCTTTAAAGTAACCCCCCCAACACTGCTCACAAACTGTCAGACTGCTAAAGCTGTTGTCAGTCACTCTCAAACTCAAAAACCGGACATTTTCTAGGTCCAACCTAAACTTTCAACACAATGAAATAAGGGCAGCTTTGAAGTTAAATAAACGGAGCTGTCGCTGGTCCACAAGATAAACTTGACCCTCCGGTGAGATACTGTATGTAGTGGTAGTTTAATGGTGCTACTCTGAGCGAACAGTCATCAGGGAAGATAGTTACTGTGAGTTGCTGCACAAGCCTAATGATTAAAGGGTTAGAGGTTGGAAATGCTGCGCTTCAGAACTGCAGACTCAGAAGCAGAAGTGGCAAACAGAAACTCTAGCAGAGTTTAAGGCATTATTCCTCAAACACTGTCAGCAGTAGTAAAGGGTTTTCCTCCTGCTAGTCTTCAAAGGTTATATGGGTTCACTCCCGTTTGACTGCTTGTGTCATGAATTTCATTCATCGTGTCCCATCATAGAGGAGGGGTTTCGTTCCTCCCTCTCTTATAAATTGGTAGACTGAAGCAGTAAAGCTGACGGAGTCATGGTTTTACTCCACTAACTCTGCCAAGGTCAGGGTTTGTTCCCTGTGTAGCTCAGCATGTGGGGCAGGGCAGTAACATTGCAAGATTAGAGTTTGGTTCCTGTAATGCTGCAGGGTCGTACCCTCTCTCTGGAGCAGCATGAGGTCCAGTGGTTAAGTTGACACTAGAGGTTGGCTAATGGGTTTTTAAAGACCAGTATAATAATGATGATTAGGAACAGGAAAAAGCCTCTACTTGATTCTGCTGATATTATCCCACCAACCCATGAGAAAGGAAGTCAGACACTAGCTTCTTCAGCTGCCTGTGTGATGTGATAAATAAGAAAATACTGATTTATTATAATTTATAGCTAAATACATGAGATATGTTGTGTTAAGCTACTGTATCAGATCATTCAGTTATATTTTTGTATTTCTGTCAAAAGCTATTAAAATCTGCTCCAACTGTTCGTTCAGATCAAGCGCTTTGATTGGACAAAAGACACTTCATAATAATAATAATCAAGTGTTCATATTGAGTACAATTTTAGATTTCAATAAACTTTACAAATATTAAAAGGATAGTTCAACATTTTGGCAAATTGGCCTATTGCCATAATCCCTATAGTCATAGCAGTAGTTTTGTTACCTTTAATTGTCGGTGCAAGCTATTTTTAGAACGGTGGAGCAGAGCCGTTAGCTGCTCAGAGCTACGCTACAGAGGCTCATGGGATTTCTTGGTTCCCCTCATCAAACTCATCAAATACACAATCCAACAACTCCAAAACGCTCTGGTGGACAAGTTGTGACCTGCGCATTCACCAATAACAGGACGTTACCAGACAGAGTTGTTTTAGAGGTAAATGCAGAGCCTGCTTGCCAAAAAACTGCCCCTGACGGAAACCAGATCAGCAGTTTTGAATAATTTTACCTCTAAAACAACTCCGTCTTGTAACATTTTGTTGTTATCTCATAGCGTGGTGAATGTGCAGGTCACAACTTGTCCTCCAGAGCATTTTGGAGTTGTTGGATTGTTGTATACAGTATGAGTTTGATGAGGGAAACCAAGAAATCCCATTAGCCTGCGTAGCGTAGCTCACAGCTCTGCTCTGCCGTTCTAAAAATAGCTTGCACCGACAATTAAAGGTAACAAATATACTGCTAAGACTATAGGGATTATGGCAATGGGCCAATTTGCCAAAATGTTGAACTATCCCTTTAATATATTTTCAAGGAAATATCTTTTCAATTAAATGATGTTTGCTTGTCAGATGAGAATACATCAATGCACACCTGAGTCTTTGGGCCACAGCCAGTGCAGTGTTACAGCACAGTACATCACTACCTCTCATATAATATTTAGTGACTCATCCAACTTGCAAAGAGTTCAGAATAAGTTGGAAACAAATGTTATCGTCACAGATGCTTTATGGGTTTCTTTTCAGGAAACAAAGTAAAAACAGTGTAATTCTGCAGACACACATTGCATCAAAGAAGCAGCCATGTAGTTGTATCTCAAGGGTGAGCACAGTGACGTCAGTCAGCAACTTTGTACCATCAGCAGAAGCCTCGTGAATAGACCTAAACTGTTTTTGTAGAACCATTTTGTGACAGAATTGAATCAAACATTGAGTTAATTTTCTTTTTAACAATGGGTGATGTATTATGTTCCGCATCGACCAGGACAGTTTACAAGTTACATTGTTGCATTCAGACTTTTCCTCCTCTGTCTGCATTGTGTCCAGGACAAATGTTGTGGACAGATATAAACTGAAGACAGGTCAGATAAGATAGATTTGCTATAAAATCAGCTGTTCCAGTGTTTATCAAAGGTTTAGCCTTTATCCAACCTCTTCCCCACAATCATTTATTGGGATTTTTTTCATTACACAAAAAAAAAAATCAATTTTGTAGTTAAAGTGCAAATCTGTTGTACATTGATTCTGCTACTTCTCTTTGGCTCTTTCATTAATACTCACATAGACACTGATATCTGGAGATTTGATCAGATATGACTTTTGGTCCATAGTTCTGCTGGGTTTCAACGTAGTGCATAATTAACTGTCTTATATAAAGTTACATTTCATTTAAAATATAAATCAATGACAATGTCAAAGCAATAAAGTTTGGTATGACCCCCCCCCCTAATGTGTGATCTCTCTTCTGTCACAGACCGTGAGCCCAGCAGCAGCAGCTACAATGTCTCTTCAGGAACCTTCTACAGCTGCGTCAGTCAAATCACCATTGGTAAGTGGCCTGGGGTTTAAAAAAAAGAAAAGAAGTTCTTGCATAGAATGCACATGCACTCTGTTCCACTGATGGACAGTTCATGTCCCTCAAAAATACCTCTGGGTCTGCTCCATCTCCATCTACTGGAGCTCAATCATCCAGCTGTATGTTCACTATCAGCCACTGTGTTCCTCTAATGACTGTGATCACAAGTCAGTCTCAGTCCAGACCGTTCTGCTCTGTGGTTCTCTGAAGGAGGAACAAGCTGCCAGAGTCTCTGAGAGCAGGACGTCCTTCTGTGTCTTCAGGACTCTGTTAAAGAGAGAACCTCCTCCCCAACACCTCTAAAGCATAGTTTATGTTTCTGCGTCAACTCAATGCCATAAATATGCCGGTGCCTCGACGCCGTCGTGTACCTTTGAAGTTCTGCATCGAGGAAACGCGTTGCTGTGCAATTCACCATTACACCACTAGGGGGTGTGGATTCAGAGGGGTCA
The DNA here is from genome assembly GCA_030347415.2 of Decapterus maruadsi. Lineage (NCBI taxonomy): Eukaryota > Metazoa > Chordata > Actinopteri > Carangiformes > Carangidae > Decapterus > Decapterus maruadsi. Next base: position 2,345,500 of record CM064889.1, on the reverse strand, counting down.
TTTGCGAAGTGGGTGCTTTGGAGTTGGAGCTGATTGATGTAGAACAACAAATGCTTTTATTGCAAATGTTGATTCGTAGGTGAAGGAGCCACGCTGGGAAATCTATGCCAGAAATTACCAATGGACCGATCAAAGCCCTCGATGCGTAGTTAGAAATTTTTCAGGTAACAGCGTGGGAGTAAATAAATCAGGCTGAACACACTAACATGAATAACTCACATGCACCCTGCACTTCTTCATCTTGAGATAGATTAATCGCACCTTATGACTGCTTACTTCAAGGTCAAGGTGTGATAAAAGTAACTCAGTCCACACAGACCAAAGCTCCCAGCTACATTTTATTAGGCTAAGGCCTGAAGCTATGTGTTCCATGAGCTCCTTCCATGTGGCACCTTTTAAAGACAACCTCCTGTGATGGTATCCATTACAGTCAGGTTCCAGGTGTTGGGAGGTGCCCATGCATAATTAAAGTTCCACACCATGGAGTCATCGTAGCTCCAGAAGAAGCTTCTCCAAATCTGACAAACTCTCTCAAGCGATGTCACTTGAGAGAGTTTGACATTATGTTAGAAAGCAGTCGAGCTTCCCAGGCTACGCTAGCTGCTGCTAGCACAACAGACTGTCAAGTTGTGGGTGATGCAGCTGCCAGGTTTTGATGTGGAAGAAGAGTGTGTGGAATAAAAAAGAGAATATCTCTCTTTTAAAAAAAAACTGTCCATCATGATTCTGTCAGTCACAACCTGGCACTGCTTTTTTGTTCTTTTGGGTGAGGCAAGTGTTTATTCAGAACCAAGCAGACATAAACCAACTCAAAGAGCAGAGGCATGGAAATGTACTGTTAAAATAGAACATCAGGATGTTGTTTAGAATAGCATTTGAGAACATAAGTGAATGAATAAAACTACACCACTTGTACAATAAGCCCACTCTCTTGGTGGTGGTCCAGGCCCAACTCCACAAGTGGTTGATTGACATGGGGGTGTCATCAGAGATGGGTCCCTGGTCCAGTGAATGTAACAAGAAGCTTTTCACTAAAGACAATTTATTCGAACTAAGAGAGCAGGTTCAGCTATGAAAGCAGAGCACGTGTGAGTGGCTCATGTTCTGTGGAGGCGTCGTATCTGCCGATGGAAAAGATGATACCAAAAATAAATGGGTGTCAGCAACTAAGAGGGGAGATCAAGAGAACTCCTGGACCAGCTTTTACAGCCTGGAAGGCCCAGGTGAACCACATCAGCTGACACACACACTGAATTAGCATTTTAGCACTTCCTGTTCCTCTGTCCCGAAGGATGTTTTTGAGTTTTTTTTAAATAGATTTTTGTTTAGAAGACTACAATAAAGTCTACTTCAAAGTCAAGACCCTCAGATTTTTACCCTACTACAGAAACATCAGTAGTCCTGATTCTTTAAATTAGGCCCACTACGATTCGTGGTTCTCTGTTGAGAAGAGAAATTGTCTGCTACAGTACGTCGTTCCCCAAGAAGCACAGTAGCTTACGTGAATTTTTTGACGTTGGCGTTACCGGTTACCGGTGGTGTTGCCGTCATCGGTGGCGGTGCGGCCCAGCACAGGGCGCTCGTATGTGAGTAAGAAGAGCAGGGAGACTGGAGCTCAGTGGAGCTGCGGCGTACCAGGACCACGGTGTTCCTACCCGCACAGGAAAGTTACAGTGCAGTTGCAGCTGACGCGACCCTGCTCAGGCTGCAGCAGCCGCACGATTCATCCTATGAACCGCTTTTCTAGCCGAGTTTAGAAACATTATTTAAAGGTCAAAAAACGACATAGTCACGCTTTAAGATCTTAAAAAAAGGCTGGTTGCTAACAAGTGTCTAAATTAGACCACAGAGGTTGTTAGGGACATTAAATGTCATCACAGCGAACATGAAAATTGACCTTAGTCATCAGTCCACTGTTACAGCCTCAAACACATCATGATCGTGAAGATGATCCTATCCTCTCAGTGTCATACTTATTCAAAAGACACTGGAAACATGCCACTTAAATTTCAGTTGAGGGAACCAGGGTGGTGCTACTGTAACCGCAGGGTTAAACTCCAGAAACACAAAAATACATCCTCCCTGCAGATCTGTATTGTCTCCTGAGATGATTCAGGACAACCCCCCAAGACAGTCACGATCTCTATAGGCACTATGACATGCACAGCTTTGTACAAAATGACTGTGCACATTACAAGGTACTGCAGAAGTGTCATAAAAACAGCAGTAACATTTCAGAGCTCACTGCTGAGCTGTATTCTTAAATTACAAGCTCCCTGACAGCAGGCCTGAGGGGATGACAGCAAATTAAATATTTCCTTTGACATATTAACTCTGTGTGTGCGTTTGAGGTTCTCCACAGCAAATAATGCATTGCTGATTAAGCTGTCCCGAACTGCTCTCGTGACTGCCACAGTGCTGCAGCCTCCTGCCATTTGCAATATTCAGACTGTGCCTTTCACTTCTTCTTCTTTTTTTTTTTTTTTCAATGACTGTTACAGCTGCGCCTGTTTAGTGAGAGAAGCTGGAAGCTTGATGCTGTGACAGTGAAGACTCAGCCTGAGGGTTCAGCTCAGGTTGTGCTGCTGCTGCTGCTGCTGCATGCAGGTGTCCCTCTCTTCTTCTGTGCTAAATTAAAAAAAAGAAAGAAAAAAAAACTAATGAAGTGCTGAGGGAGAGCTTTGGTCCGCTGAGACTCGCCCTCCCGGTCCCTACAAAGGGAAAGATCTATAGTCTCGCCCTGCACCGTGAGATCAAAAGGAGCCGGTGTGCTGCCTGTGATTTAAAAGCCCCCCGTCCTTGTTTGAGAGGAAAATACTCGTCAGCATCATTGTAGGTTCTTAAAAGTTCTAATCGATTGTAATTGTCCATTAATTCCAGCCTCTCTCATTGTTGTAGGAATTTGCTGCAGCTGTGCGGCTGATAGACAGACAGAGCTTAATCTTCAGCCTGTGGCACCACTTCACTGAAGGATGACGTGAGAAACAAATGCAGCATGGTGTAATCTGTGCAGCGCCGACTGACTCTACATTCATACAGCCCAGAGCTCAGTTTAGGCCTCTGCAATATTATTTGATGTTTCGACATTTTGCCACAACTGATTGAATTCATGTTTGGGAGCTGGAGGAGCAGAGATGTGCTGACTCGGTGCTTTTTGGTTTATCAGCTTTATTGTGTGAGATACTGTAGTCCTGACGGCTGGTTTTAAGGCTCAGTTTCTGAATACAGACTGTGTGTATTTCTCTGTGGGCTGAGGCCTTGATACTTTCACAATATTAAAGCAGATATCAGTGGAATGTTTTTGTTAATATAAGTCCTAAATAGTCCTATTTTCCGTCAGCAATCACTTACATGGAGTGTTTCAGTGGACTGAGGCCTTGATACTTTCACAATATTAATATAGAACCAATAGAGCTGATTTATGGACATCTCTTCACTGGACGGTAAAAACACGAGCTAATGCTACAAAGTCGTTGTTGTGACTTGAAGCTGTATGAGATCTTCAAGTCTAATATTTGTTTGTGTGCTCCACTACTGCTGCTCTGCTCTGTTGACAGTGACTTCTGAAGTATTTGTTTATTTTCGCCTCCATCCTCCTCCAACCTTCAGGACCTCCGCTGACAGCCACTCTATGATTATTGTTGACACTCAGCTCAAACCTGTCACTGCACAGAGCAGTGTGTGGCCCAGATACCTGCACCTGCATTTTGTTTCCTTACCTCTGAGGGCGTTGGGAAGCGGAGGAGCTACATATCTGGGCCTCTCTCTCCTCAGAGAGCCACGTGCGCACTTTTTTTCTGATGACTGCGACATAGATATTGCTTAGAACACACTATGTCCGAAAAGGCTGCCGTGAGTTTTGGAGGTCGTTCGGATACATGCCAGGTGTAGATTACCGCCTCCGCCTCCTCCCGCCTTTTCAGGTGACTTTCATGGGATGTTGAAGATCGCTGCGCTCAATGTTATTCTTAGTGTCATTTAAAAGGAAGATGCTGTAGTCAGTTAATGACTGTTTTGAATAGACTTTTAAAAAAAACTTTATACTTCGGTATAAATTGAACACATCTCCTGCCAGAGCTGAAGATTTCATTGCTTCTGTGCTGGTGTGTGCACCATCTATAAAGACATTTCATTGTTGTTTTATTGGTAATACACAACATCCCCTCGGTGATGCTTCCCGCTCCCATTGGTTGTTGTGGGTGTCTGCTCCGTAGTCTTTGCTGCTAATAGCTGAAAGACAAATAAAAGAATAGTGTTGGTGCGTAGAGTGGTGCAGTGGGTTGAGCAAGCGCCCCATATATTATAGTCCTCACTGCAGCTGCATGGCCCCAGTTTGAATCCTGCATCGGGTGGCCCTTTACTGCATGTCATTTCCCTTCTTTCTGCTTCCCAATTTCCTGTCTCTCTCTACTATGCTATCAGATAAAGGCAAAAATGACCAAAAACATATTTAAATAATAAATAAGTAATAGTGATAATATTTATTCTCAGTGTTTCTGTTCTCCCTAGCAGAGTATCAGAGGCAAAATTTTCCACAGTTTTCCCTAAAGCTTTGATTTTCAGTTCCATTCCAAATGAACCCTGTCCTTTAGTTCTGCCAGACATTCGTCTTCAGTGGTTTGTACTAGAAAAACTTTGTATTTGTACACAAGGGTTAAATCTAACCCTTAATCACAGCAGAGCTCAGTAGGGTCATCTGATCTGATGACCTTATGATCTTGACCTCTAATCGTTATATGGCAGTGCTAGATTTATGGTCCTTCCTATACCATGTAATGCCTACTGTAGCCTGCAGCTGGAGACAGTGGTGATCACACTGCTCTGCTATAACTCCACATGAACAAGTTCTTCGCCTGAGCAGAACAAAGACCTCTGTTACTGTCTGGGGGCAGTAACTCAACTTTCTAATTAAAACTTAAGTACTACTAAACCAAGTAAAAGGACGATTGGTTGCACCTTCGATTTGTGATGATAGGGGCAGTGTGTTGTCTGTGAGAGGAAGGCAGACATTATCAGAAAATCACCACCATCATGTAGAATTAACAACACAATTTATACTTGATGCTCATGATAGTCATTAACTACATCTACTGCACTTAGAATAAACTGGGTTAATATTCAGTACTGGATATCGCCCACCTTGATCAACAAGTCAGAAGTGCGGGGACTCCAGTACAGTCTGTAACATTGATCAGCAATGCTCTGTGTAATTATTCTAATGAAGTCTCTGTGACCTGCAGGTACCTACCCATGTTATTTATTCCTGTAAGGTTCAGTGATGTTCACAGTACATGTGTACAGTAGTTCCATCTTTTAGTTCCAGCCTAAGCCATTGTAATTCGTAACCATAAAGTAAAAGACAAATAAGAAAATCCTCAGCATAGCAATAGTTTGATGTGGATTGTGTAAGTTGTTTGTGTCTGTTCATCGCTTAAAGTGCAGAAAATTCTCTGCTCCAGGCCGAATGTGTTGAATGAATGAATGAGCTGTTGGATGTTTTTAATTTAGAAAATGAAAGAGTCCAGAGGTTATACTGCCAGATCTCATGGCAGAGATGAAGCAGGCTACAAAGGCTTTTTGAAATCTCACAATAAGTGATATTTTCACTCATTTTAACACACAAATGTAGGGCTGAATATGAATATGGTCAATGACTGTTTTTGTTTATAAAGTTCCACACAGCAAAGAATGTTTGTTTCTGTATAATTTGCAGGAGAACAGTGATATTTTGCAGAAAGTGTTGTACTAGACAAAATCCCCTCAGGGAGAATAAAGACCTTCTCAGTGCTCTAGTTTTTGCAAGTGCTGACTTGTGCACAAACATTATTTTTGGGGACGCCCAGCTGAAGGTGTTTGCGCTCCACCGTGTGAAAACCCCCTTTTATTCTTTGAGGAATTGGAGGCTGTAAAACAGCTGTGAAGAGATGTGCGGTTCAGGATTTATCTTGCAGCTGTAAGTGCAGAGCGAGGAGCGAGCGTCGAGTCTCAGAGGCTGCCAGGCGTTCCTCCACTCTGCTATTGATCGGCCTGTGTTTGTTCATTGCTGATGTTCCTCTGAAATCTGCTGGGCTTTGTGTTTCACAGGAAACCAGGGGTGGGGGGGTTGAGTTCCTTTGTCCCACCTGGCCCCCACATAATAAGAATGTGCAGAATATCCTAAATTTCCATAAATACTACATAAAGTCAGGTCTAAAAAACAATTCAGAAGAACTAGACCCATGTTTCATATGTTGTTGAGTGTTTTACATGTTTTCATCAATTCTCAAACCAAAGAACTCTGTGATCTTAAAGGGATAGTATCATTTTTTAAAAGTGGGGTTGTATGACCTACAAATAGCCCATACGTAGCCTACTTTAATTGCAGTAGAAGACTCTCTACACTCCTCCCATTAGTAACGCCAGCCCATAGCCCTGCCCAGAAATTTACAACATACTGTACATTGTTGTGAATGGACCCAAAGAAACTGCCTATTTTTGCGGCCTAAAAGAAGTTTTACCTGAAAAAAAAACACAGTTCCATTGTTTGTTATAATATAATTTTTTCCAGCCCTTCAAAGTGCAGGAAAAACACTGTCTTTATTTGGACCTAACCAACTCACGTATCCCTCCACTCCTGCACTTTGAAGGGCTGGAAAAAAAATATTATAGCCAACAATGGCACTGTGTATTTTTTTTCAGGTAAAACCTCTTTTAGGCCACGAAAATAGGCCGTTTCTTTGGGTCCATTCACAACATGTTGTAAATCTCTGGGCAGGGCTATGGGCTGGCGTTGTTAACGGGAGGAGTGTAGAGAGTCTTCTACTGCAATTAGGGGCTATTTGTAGATCATACAACCCACTTTAAAAAAAATTCTACTATCCCTTTAATCATAGTTATGTTCAGTTTCATTGGTTGCTTGGCAAAGACATATCTCATGTGTCAGTGTTGTGTACCCCTTGGTGTTTTTTAAGATGAGGTGAGGTGAGAGTGGTTCTGACTTTCAATTCCCAGCAGAGTCAAGGTTTATCAAGTCCAGACTCTGGTGTGAGCAGAGTAAACAGACACACAAATCAGGGGGAACAGCAAAGCAAATATGATCTCCAGAAATGAGGTTTGCATCGGCCAGTGGCAGAGCCAGTTTAAAGTGATGGTGCGAGTGATGGACAGGACCACTGGCAGTGGCTTGGAACTTTTAATTCGGTAGAGTACTGTATTTAATGTAACAAAACACAGCCAGATGTTAATGCCAATTAATTCAGTCTGAAGGTAATCTTCTCTTTTACAGTAGATGATTTGTAGCATTGGTTTGTCTCACAGTTAAAAAGATGCCAAAGTTCTAGAGAGGACCTTTTAAACAATCGGTAAATGCACTTATTTATACAAATTGTGTTTTGACAGAAGTTGTTGTGTGAAGAATGTTTCTTGTCAAAGTAGGATTTCCGAAGTCATTAATGAGTCGTCCTGGAAAACGATATCATTGCAATATTAAAAATATTCCAATATGCTGCAGTATATTGTGATTTATTAGCTTTCTGCTGCAGATGATTTCTCCAAACGAAAATTTTGTGAACATCTGTTTTCTCGAATAAGATTAACTTCTTAGTTCATTCAGATACTTGGGATCCGAGTGTTGATACAGTATTGACATGCAAAGTATCACGATACTATACTGTATCGATGTTTTCCCCCACCAGTATTGTCCCAAAATGCATTTAATTCAAGTCATCAGTGTGGGAAACCTGAGAGAAAACAGTTAAGATAATTAAAGATAACCAAAGATAATTAACAGTCAGTTTGCCATGATTTGTTTAAGCTAAAGGAAGAAACAGAATTGGCCATGTGTTTCTGCCTGTCAAAGACACCTGGCGGCTCAGAGCTGACCCGAAGTCTGTGACCGTCTCAGAGGCCTCGTGAAACAGAGAGCGAGGACTGCTGAGGTGAAATCGAAGGCCGGAGACGAGCCGAGCTGCTTCAGCAGTCTGCAGGAAAACTGGCAGTTTGCTCTTCTTCTGTCAACCAAGGATAAAAGAAGGAAGCTAAAGAGCCGTGTAGCCTGCTGTCTGATGGTCCAGTACACATCTCCTCCTTCAACTGGACAAGCACTCATTATCAAATTAATATGAATTGGAATAGAGAACTTTATTGTCCAGCCAAAGCAGGACATCTGTCTTTGCTCTCAGCCAGTTACAAATAAGACAAGACAGTAAGACAAATATACCAACAAAAAGTACAGAACAAACAGGCCAATGAGAGGTACAAACATGTCCAGGCAACATCCTCATGGTTTACATAATGACATCACGTCTAGATGCCATTATATTTTGTGTGACTGATGTCAGACTGTGGTGTGTAAACGCTGTCGAATTGCTGATGAGTTCCTGATCACATTTTAACTGGGCTTGCGTTTCAATGCTGTTCAATGCTTCTACCAGCAGAGGGCAGCATTGCTGAAGAGATTTCTGTCATCATTGACAGTGAACTGAGTCCAGAGAATACATGTAGCTCATTCCCCTCATGATCATGTGTGATAGAGATGAACCGCAGCTTTTCACTGTAGACACACTAAGTCTTAAAACACAATTAATCTGCAGCTATTTGTGTCATTTTTGTTTTACAAACGTCAAAATGTCACTGGTTTTAATTCCTCAAATGGGTAACACTTGCACTATTAAGCATTACTATACTGAGTTCTTCATTTATAACGCATGAATACTCATTAGTATGTAGTTTATAAATACAGTTAGTGCTTATGATGAGTGTTACCCTCAAATGAGACTATTTCTGTATCTGTCATATTGTGATATTTTCTGGTTTGGATGTTCAGTGTCCTCTCTCTGATGTGTCTGCTGTGCTCCTCCTCCAGGGTTTGATTGCGGGGGTCAAGTGGCCATCGGGTTCTCCCACTGGAAGAGTCCTTTCCCCAGCAGTCAGGACCTTCCCAGTCCGGACTGCGTTCGCTCCGAGGCGTCCGGCGTCCCGCCCGTCAATGAGCACCTGGAGCCGGTGTCCTGCCCGGCGTCGCTGTCCATCAGCCCGCTGCCCACCTTCAGCGCCAGCCAGGAGACGCTGTGCGACAGCAGCACCAGTACGTACATGATATATGAGCCAGGTCGGCTGTGATTGGTAGAGATGCTTCATGTTTGCAGAGGAGGCAAAGATGTTAAACTACAGACACATGATCATCATCAGAGCTAACTTTTTTTATTGCATGATCAAATTAAAGGGATAGTTCAACATTTTTGGCAAATTGGCCCATTGCCATAATCCAGTTTTAAGCCTGGTTTATGCGGCGTAGCTACCATAGATATATATAAGAAAACTAGATGATTCACCCATCGCTGACACAACGTAGTCAGAACGGCGGCCATCTTGGAACAGGCAACTCTCCCTTAGAGCATTGAGCCTATGGTGCATGTTCTGCTATAATGACCAGAACTTGCTCAGTTTTTGTCCGATTTCAAAACGGTTTGATTTTTTATGAACGTCTATGCAGTTATGATGCAGCATACTCAAAATCATGGATAATTTTAATCATGTACTTTTTTTTTGTAAAAGTAACATAATAGTGACATTATGTAAATAGTTACAGTAATAGCTACGTACTGATTTATTTTTCACAGAGTTATTAAAGATGACTGGATCACCATCTACTGCACTGTAACTGCAGCCTGAGTCAGAGCAAGTTGCCCGTTTCAATATGGCCGACTGTGAGCTACGCCTGCGTGTAGTCCGATCTACCCCCTTAGCTACGGTGTTGACGCAGACCCTGACGTGCACCTCCAAAAAATCCTGACTACGCGCCGTGTCGACGCAAACCGCAGGTTCCACATTGGTTATCTCATAGCGTGGTGAATGTGCATGTCACAACTTGTCCACCAGAGTGTTGTGGAGTTGTTGGATTGTGTATTTGATTAGTTTGATGAGGGAAACCAAGAAATCCCATGAGCCTCCGTAGTGTAGCTCTGAGCAGCTTGCGGCTCTGCTCCGCCATTCTAAAAACAGCTTGCACCGACAATTAAAGGTAATGAACCTACTCCTAAAACTATAGGGATTATGATAATTTGCCAAAATTTTTATTTTACCAATAGCACTAAAGGTTGGATCAAAGGAGTATTTTAACGTTATTAACATTGTTAATAATCATAATCATACAAAAAGTAAAAAAATAAAAATAAACTCCTGTTGACATCAGCAGAGATCTCAATAGAAACCAGGGCTGATGACATTTCCCGCAGACAGTCCATTAACCCAGTCACATTTCTAAGCTGCAGTGCTTTTACTCCAAAGCCCTCTCTCTATGTATTGTTTATAAGCTGCAGTGGAGGGTCAGTCAGAGCACAGGCTGATTTTTGCACTCGACTTTGTGAGCTGCACAGTGAACTCTGTAACAGACGGCTGTAGGAATGCATTTTTCCACAGGGGGGGTTTGTGCCGCATCACTGCCCCTCAAACTGAATCCTGAAGGCGTCTCTCCACAACATATGGACATGTCAGCTGTGTCAGTGTGTAAACATGCTCCTGCTTTTTAATATGCACTCACCGGTACATTTGTCAGTGTCATAGTGTGTGTGTGTGTGTGTGTGTGTGTGTGCCCTTGAGTCTCCATCGGAGGCTCACTCTGATACTGCCATCAGTGCCAACTGTCATTGTTTTAGGCTACAGCAACACCGACACACCAGCCCTTTTTTCTGATTGGTCGCTGCCAGAGCAGCTTGACCTCTGATTGGCTGCCAGGGGAGACTGATTATGGATGCTGAAGAGCGGCACGCACCTCCTCTCTCTCTCTCTCTCTCTCTCTCTCTCCCTCCCTCCCTCTCCCTCATCCTCTCTCTCTCTCACCGTAAACATCCTGCTCATGCTTGTGTTTTTTTTCCTCCAGAGAAGATTTGACAGCTTTTTGAGCTTTTCTGCCGCCTGCTCTCGGCGGCTCCACAATGACACATCCTCCTGTGTGAGTGAGTGTGTGTGTGTGTGTTTGTGCACACACAGTGGTGATGGATCGGCCGATGCAGTGATGAAGGAGTGAGGGGCTTTTAAAAAAAGTGGGGATGCTGTTTCCCCCCCGCGGGACGTCGCGTTTGTTTCTTTCCCTCAGCGAGGTCGTTTGCACGTTGGGTCCGGAGGGGGGGGGGGAGGAGGGGTGACCGCTGCGAGCGTGCACGCGTGTGTGTCTTCTGGCTTTTTTGGCATCTGCTGCGGCCGTCCCTCCCCCTCCCCCCTGCCCCCTGCCCCCCCTCTGAGTGGTGAAGCTGCCTCCCCCCCCTACCTCTCTCCACCTTCACACGGTGAGTGTCGTCAAGTTGTCTTGTAACAAACGCAGGTTGTGGACGTGTTTTTGCTGCAGTGCTGTCTCTCCGTCTCTGTCTCTGTCTCTCATGTGTTGCTGCGTCCTCCTCACACTTCTCTTCATCTTCTTTCCCTGCGTTTGACCTTCACACACAACACGCACACTCTGAGTTGTTCGCATTCTCTTGATTGTAAATGTGCTTGTTTTTTTCTTTTCTTGCTGTTCTAGTTGTAAGACACAGAAATGGGTCATGCCTCTGTGAGTGTGTAAGTGTGTGCGTATGAGTGTGTGCGCTCCGTGCACCGTGTCACACAGGCGCCAGCAGCAGGTCGGCAGGTGTGAAATCTCCACTGCTTGCTTGCATGCGACCCTCCTCCCCCCCTTGTACGCCCCAGGGCATGATGGGAGCATCCGAATGGAACGAACAGGGAAGTGACTGACACTAGATCCTCCTGGCAACGACCCCCCCCCCCCCCCCTCCTCCCCCTCCCTCCCCCACTGCCTATGCAATCTTTCATTCTCTCCTCTTGATGCGATGTGAGTTCTTCCAGGCTGACGTGTGTTTTGTTGTTTTGTAGATGAGAATATTTAAGTTTAATTTTCTTAAAAGATGAAATGGTTTAACTGATCTAATCAAAAAGAGTTAACATTTCATAATGAGGAGAAACCTATGTTTATAAAGGCTAATCTGACACAATAACAACCCTAGAAATTAAAAGCCAAACAAATGGGTTTTACATTATTTGCACTTGTGTAAAGTTTGAGTTGCAAAACACGATTTGACCTGGGACAACAGACAAAGTCAACTTGTCCTGATTTTAAGTCACTAATGTGGATCAAGCTCCAAAAACGCCGGGGCCTACACTTCCCACAATGCACGTTGATATACTGTACATACGCACTTGTTAGAACTTCCACTGACAAATATGATGATACTGCATTGGCCGTTTCAGCCCAGTGCTGCAGTAGTCAACACCACCAGCACCACCACAGAGGCTGCACGAGGCTGATCTGGCAACAAGACAGATCTGTGGTTTTTCTAGATGAAAAAGCTCCAGAATGTTTATATGATATATTCACTGATTATTGATGATGAGCGTTTAGACGGCGCTGCTCTCCGTAGGGAGTGTGGATCAATATTTTCCCTCCTGTCATCCTCCTGGGTCAAACTGACACAGTCTGTTTTGACTGGTCCTTCTCTCCTCCTTTCCTTCTCCTTCCTCTACTTCCCTCACTCCTTTCCTTTCTTGTTCTTCCATTTCTCCATCCTTCTTTCCTTCCTTTCTCCCTGCCCTTTTCACTTCTTTCCTCCCTTCTTTCCCTGGGTCCTTCCTTCTTCCTTCCCTGAATCTGTTCTCCTTTTCCATTCTTCTTTCCATCCTGTCTCCCTTTTTTCCACCATCACTTCCTTCCTTCCTCCTTCCAACATGTTCCCCTCCTCCATCTTTCTTTCTCTTTCTTCCTTCCTTCTTTCCCTCCATCCTTAACTTCTTATTCCTTCCCTTAATTGACCCAATCTGTTCCCCACCTCCTCCTCCATCTTTCTTTCTCCATCCTTCCTTTTTCTTCCTTCCTTTGACTCAGTAGGACAACAGGATGTGAACTGCTATACGACTGACATGGGGAAAATAACTAATTGTCATAAGGAACTCATATAAATGTGTTTTTATTAAATAAATCTATTTATATTACATATACTCCTTAATATTACTGCCCCATTTGTTTAAAGGCTGGTCTTGCACAGTCCAATGTGGTGGCAATGCTGATAGAGCAGTGTTATAGTATGTCTATGAATACAAAGTTTCATTATTAACCTGCACTCAGTCACAGTTACTGGTTAGTTTACCTTAGTGACATTGTGACACCACGTAATGTCAAAGTGTTGCATTCAGACAACAAAGGAAATTTCCACCTTAAGCCATTTGCCCAAATGTGAGTGCAGTCCCTGTGGAACAGGAAGTGCAGCAGATGTACATGCAGCAGACACACTGAGTGAGAGTTTGCCTGTGTTTTTTTGTGCAGCTCAGCCTCTGACTGAACTCACAGCTCATCAGAGACTCCACTTGTTTCATTTTTCCCTCTCATCTCCGTACTGATCAGTGCAACTTTTATGCTGAAGTAGAAATACGCGCACAAACGACGACACAAGCCCATGTCTTAGAATAATCTCAGCCAGAAAATAAGCAGAGAAACTGATTGTGGATGTTGCAGGGTGGCCCTAATCAATAACACTCATACTTTAAGAGCCAGAAAGCTCTACGCAGTTGTTTAGATCCTTCTGTTAATCCACAAATCCAGCAGCTGATGTACCATTCAAAAAATGTGAAGTAACTACAGTACAGCAGCTTTAGTCGCAGCCTAATTAATGCTCACAACCTGCAGCTACAACTTCAAAACGAGACGGGCGCGTATAAGATATGAAACGCTGATTAAATATGTATCTAACACGGTGACATGACGGTTGTAGCCTACTGATATGCACACATTCATTTTCATGAGCCGCTTGCTCTGAATGCTGAGGGTCCTGATTCAAAACTAGAGGCTTGTTTAAATTATTGATGGGATATACTGTACATGAAAGGAGAATCAGGCTACTGAAACTGACATAATGGGATCAGCTGGATCATTTTACTACAGAAGTCACACACCGCCCTCAAGATCTTGTAGTGAAGCACAAAGGCACAGTGACAGAATGAGCCACGGCTCCATAGAAAACAGATCAATACTCAACGCAAAGAAATGATTAAATCAGCGAAAGGAATTTAATGTTGTGCAGTTGTGAATGTTGATCCCCACCTGAAAAAGTCAAGTTGTGTTAATTATTCAGTAACTGCAGGGGTGAAGAGTGCATTTACTGCCACTATTTTCCTTGAGCGTCTTCTTTTTTGTGGTAAATTTCTGACTTTTACCCAACTACAAAGACAAATTGTTTCTACTCCACTGTATTTATGATATAAAATAAAAAAAAGTCTAAGTTAAATTTTCCTTCATTTTGAAACATGATGGACCATATTGGCCTTTTCCACAATCACTGCCTGCTCCTCCACTGTTTCATCACATAAAAGGTTGTCTGTTCTTCTGTCTTTCTGTCCCTATTGTGTTCTTATTTCCATCTTTGTGTCACATTCTATTGTCTTCTCATTCTTCCTTCATAGTCAGCAGGTTGTTTCAGAGTCATCGGGTTCTATAAATGTGGAACGATAGACTACAAGTTGACATACATACTTTTGATTACATCAGTTCTTTAAAATCTACATCTCCAATTCTTTCTTCTCCAGTAAATATCTAACTAAACTTTTACTTTTTTGTAAATGTCCCCTTTTTTGTTCCAAATGCCCCATTCACCAGTCATTCCCGCTGCGGGCCAGGGGAGGGTGAGGGTGAGGATGAATTGTCAGACTGCCATTATGAGGAGTTCAAAGTCAACAGCTGTCAAAGTCAGAGTGACTGTGAGCTAATGTTAGCCAACGTTAGCCGTGCATTCGCCTGTAATTCAAACTTGAGGAGCTCTTCATCAGCAGCTCGTGCTGTCTATATTTCCCTGACGTCCTTTCCTTAATGTTGTGACGCGGCGCCATAAGTTTCGTGTAGTGTATCTGCCCCCTGCACCTCTGTCTGCTGCCAAAGCCTCAGCACCATGTGACCTGAGCTCTGGTTACAGACGTACCGCGGGCCCATTAAAGTTTGATGGATACATTGTTTGACTGGCCACTGTGTGAGCACAGCAGCATGATGTAGGCTAATATGTAGCGTGTCTGTCCTCTGAGAGCCAATATTTATAGTGAGCAATTCTCTCTCCCTATAATGAGAGTGGTGCTGCAGTGCTGTGGGTGCCGAGGAAACAGGGCATTGCTGAGCATCTTGAACACAGGGAGGTGAAGTTAACAAGCCGGAGCCGCTGATGATCCCCATGGTCATTATGTGTATGCACAAAGTCTTCTAATTACCAGACTCTGCTTCATTTACATACAGCACAGGAAGTACGGTGTCCTGTAAGGACTGCAGCCTCAGTTTGGACTAAAGCCTGCAGCAAAGTGAAATGTTTATCACCGATCTGAGCGAAGGAGAGGACACAGTTTTTTCTCCACCAGCAGGAAATCCATCACATTTCTATTAGCTGCATCCACAGACCTCAGTGTTCCAGAGCATCTACGGCTGATTAAGCGCGAAGACGCCTCCCCAACCTCTATCTCCGTCCTACGGTACAGCGGCTCAGCAGAAAAATGTAGCTGAGTCACCTTTACTGTCACAAATGAAAATTCAGCTCCGAGACACCCCCTCCCTCCCCCCTGTGAGGAAGACTCCCCACTCTCCAGAGGCCTGAGAGTAAGAGATACAGACCTATTTAGATAGAACTGATTTAAAGTGTTTTGCTAAGCTTTGAATAATTTCTCCCCCCCAGAGGAGGACACCATCTGGTTGACTAATGGGCCCAATTAGTTTGTGTGTTCCCAGGTATGAGTGTGTGTGTATGTGTGTGTTGTTCAAGGGCTTTGAAGGTTAATATTTGTTGAGGAGGGGAAACTTCTTGATCTGTCATTTTCTCTTTTGATCACAATGTTCAAACTCACAGACTGAGTGAGTGTGAATGTCTCCACAACTCTGCAGACTTTACACTTCAGACTGTTGTGATGTTAAACGCGGGGTTGCCTTGGTTACCAATCGATAATCCAAAGTTGTTAAAAAGAAAAGAAAAAATACGAAGAAGTTTCATCCTATATGGACTGTTTCATTATCAAACAGAGAAATGAGGGAATTAAAAAGGCACAATTCAATCTCCCAATTTTTTGTTGTTGCCAAAATGTTTTGTTGTGGCTCCTCCCACTCAGAGTCTTCAGCCTGTAGCGGTGCAGCACAGAATGGTGTCATCCCATTAAAGATCTGCATGATCTGACCAATAGCTGTGTAATGTGAGTTGCTGACACTGAGTTTACACCTTAACTGCCCAGTCACACCAGTGCACCCAAACAACTGAGTGACCATAATTCGTCAGTTAGCGATCGATAGATGGCCGATCAATACCAGCGACTCAGTCAATACTTGGCCAGCTGTGGATGTCTGGCTCTCAGAGCTCACTGTTAGCTTTTTTCAACACTGTGTCAGGTCAGAGAAGCAGCTACTACTATTAATACTGTTTATTATGAACTGTTGACCATAGAGCGCCCCCACATTAAAGGAATAGTTCATCAAAAAAATGAAATTCAGTCATTAGTGACTCGCCCTCATGCTGATACTAATAGTAATAGGGGGGCCGACACAAAAACGTCCATAAAACTACCAAAACCTTTTAATATTCCTAAACAGTCCTGTAACAGTACCCGAAACGTCATTTAGGCCAGTCCGGTCACGTGAACGCGAGCACCCGCACCAATACAGGACAGTTTGGACTGTAAAAATGTCCTATTTGATGTTTTTTTCGAGTAAACTCTGGACTATATCCCTTCAGGACACTTGGACTGCAGTGGATGAGCAGTGTGGAGGAATATTAAATGGTTTTTGTGTAGTTTTATGGACATTTCTGTGCCGGGCGCTATTATTCTCATATGAAGCTTTCATTGGACTATACGAACCGGCCTCCCAGGTCTCCAGATGCTCTTTGAGGAATAAAAAACTAATAGTATTCATTAGCATGAGGGTGAGTCAATAATGACTGAATTTCATTTTTTGGTGAACTATTCCTTTAAGCTGTCTTAAGTAGTCCACAGGTATGTGAGCAGTTAAGCAAGTGGAAGATGAAATTATCTCAAAAAGGCAAAAAGCTACAGATGGCACATTCCCCTTGACATTTTAAACAATTTTTTTTTTTTTTATTTCCAGCATTTACATTTCCAAAATGACATAAAAGGAAAAAGTCCCGCAGCAAAGGTTTGGGCCCAGTTTAAATATCCAGAATCAAAGTGAAATGTCGTCCTCTGTGTCCTGAACTGCAGGTGTGAGTTTATCTCTACATGGGTCTGAGCCCCGGCGGCAGAGCCAGAGCCCCCACCGACGCAGAGTCCCGCTGCAGCCCTTGGCCTGCGGCTACCAGGCAGCGGTCCGACCTCTCGCCTTCCCCTCCTGCGGGGGGGCAGACATCATGGAGGAGTCCTCGGCAGAAGCTCCGGACTCCAGCACCCAAGACGACGTGCCCCCTCTCGGTGAGGCCCCACCCCCCCGCCCCACCCCCATCAACATGGGTCTGAAAGCTCTGTGTACTTCCTCTTCGCTGCTGTGTTCGCATGGTTAAAACGATAAGAGGCTTAAACATCTGAACCCTCGTGTGTTCAGAAATCTGGCATGGCTGTTCAAGCAAATCCACAGTGTATTCCTTGTTTACTTTTTAATTGGTCTTTCCCCTTCCAGTGAAGCATCTCTTGTTTTCCTCTCCACATGGAACCGGAGGCTAATATAACACGCTCTGATGTTTAACTTGTGTTTTCTGCTCCCTTGAAACTGTTAATTACCTGAGGAACTACTTGGCTTCCAGTGCTTTGGAGTCATAGTTGTCATTTAGGGCTGAAATGAGTCTGCTCACCAGTTACTGTGTGACAATAAAATGATTAATCCCCCTTAAATTTTAGGTCAAAGCAGGTTGTGTTGTTCTGCATCGAAGTGCCTCCTCCTACCAAACATCCAAAGTCTGTATCCCAAACGTAATGAATTTAACTTAGTGTCAAATGCATCTTTTCAGACTAGACACAATTTTCATATTTTTTTCCCATTGTAATCTGAAAACATGAAATGATTTCTTCATAGCTGGCAACCAGAGAATTGATGGTGCTACCAGTTTTTTTCCTGTTTTCAGAGAGTTGGAATTACTGCACTAATGTGTTAACAGTGAGTTAATGTTGTTATCTTTGATTTTTTTTGGTGTGAAATCAATGTGCTCAGTTCAACATTCAGCAAAAAAATGAGTGTATTTGTGTTATGAGGAATGGGTGGAACTGCTCTGTGTAATAGAAGAGATGTTGCTTTTATTGATGACCCAACAGAGAATTGTTAATTTGCCAAAAAAAACAACTGCTTGTCCAAAACCATTCATTACAGGTTTAATTGCATTAAAGTAATGACTTTATTAGTCACTCTAAAATGTCAAGCTGCAAACGCAAATGCATACCAGGCTCTGTTGTTGTAGAATGTCTCTTACTATCATGTCTCTGGTGTTGTGGCTCCAGCTGTGAAGGATGTTAACATGCGGCTGGAGAGGGAGAGGTCAGAGGGCATCAGCACTCCATCCAGAGACGACGACTCCACCCTGCTGAACCCGGGCACCCACAGCAGCATCCTCGATGACAACACAAAGTCTGATTCTGGCCCCCCAGAGGTCAGTTGGGAAACTCAGCTCTGGTCTGTCAATCCACTCTGATAAATAATAAATGAGAGGTCATGGAAGACAAGGTACGGCGAGCTAAACGCTTCCTCTTTGATAACCTGATGTGTTTGATGTCCGCTGTCAGGGGCAGGGTAAGTCCAGTGGCCTTTACTTCAGCGATGGGAAGAGCCGCATTGACTACATCCTGGTCTACAGGAAGTCCAGCTCGCAGTCAGAGAAGAGGGAGGTGTTTGAGCGGAACATCCGTGCTGAGGGCTTACAAATGGAAAAGGAGGTAAAGACGGTTTCACACTTGCTCCTTATTGCTTTGATGATTGGTCAGCTGAATAATCAAGTTACATCACCAGCCGATCCTCTGTTGTTGGGCATTATTGTGCCTGGCTTTTGACTATTGGTCACGCACATCTGTTACATTTTGTCCATGGACATATTGAGGTAGGGAGTGGAGCTTTATATATGTGTATAGCAGCGTCGATGCTTCTCTTGCAGCATGTACAGTACTCTACCCATGATTTCTGCCTTTTTATGAACAGTTACATCATCAGTACAGAAAATAATGAGTGAAAAGATGTTTTTCATTTAATTCACCATGCAGCTCAGAGGCTTCCTGCAGCTACTGGACACATTTAAGGAGGAAGGTTTTGTTGAGTACTATAACCTTAAAGGGATATTTTAAAGGGGCTATTTTTAGAATGGCGGAGCAGAGCTGTGAGCTGCTCAGAGCTATAACTGCCCCCCGACAGGAACGCGCATCAGCGGTTTTGCATGAATTTACCTCGAAAACAACTTATTATCTCATAGCGTGGTGAATGTGCAGGTCACAACTTGTCCACCAGAGCGTTTTGGAGTTGTTGGATTGTGTATTTGATGAGTTTGAGGAGGGAAACCAAGAAATCATTAGCCTCTAGCTCTTAGCAGCTTGCCGCTCTGCTCCGCTGTTCTAAAAATAGTTTGCACCGACAATTAAAGGTTATGAACCTACTGCTGTGACTATAGCGATTATGGCAATGAGCCAGTTTACCAAAATGTTGATCTATCCCTTTAACCAACTTCATTTCAGTTTCATTGGCCCTCTTGTTTTTGTGATGATCGGTCCTTCAAGGGCTTAGAATGAATCTAAATATCAACAAATGCAGATTTTGTTTTTCATCACTTGGAGAAAAAGAGCTGCCTGCCTGGGCTGGAGACGACACTGATGAGAGCGGCGAACCAAAACAATAAAGATGCAGACTGTAAAACAAACCACTGAGCTCCACAGAGCCTCAGAGACTCAAATTATCAGTGGCTTCATCACCATGAAGTCATTTGATCCATTGCTTTGTAAACATTGATTGGAGCAGCTGGAAAAGTTTCATCTGGCTACCTGTCCCAGATTTATATATAATACAAGAGAGAGAGAAAATATTTAGATGTGAAGATGCTTGGAATATTATATTCACTTGATAAATAATCAAACTAAAAAATGTATGAAATATTTTCCTGTCCTCAGAAAGTCATTGACCAACAAAAACATGGTTTGGGGGTCAGTGGTGCAGTATTTCACTGTTATTATTAGACGCTAATATACACCTAACTGGCAGGCGCACACCGTTCCTGTTATACACAAGCAGAAAATGTTCTTTAATGTTTTGTCAGGTCAAGAGGAACATTATGAAGCGTACTTCAGGAAGGCCGTCGCTTCTTTGTGCCATGTCACGGCCGTCTCTGGCAGAGAAGCTTCTTTCTTATTACTTGTAAATGCTTCACATTCATCACCTCATTTTGTCGCCGCAGTTTCATAACGCGCCTGTGATTTATTCACACCTTTCATCATATATCATAAAATATTTCTAACATTGTGATTTGTGCCATTACTCCACTGAGGAGCTGTGATTCACTCTGCTTCTCCGTGGGTGTGCTAAGACTGGACTGGGCGCAATGTAAAGGTGCCAACAGACAGCACTGTGACTAGTTTATTTCATATTACACTTAAAGGGAGTCCTCCATGCCTTCTCTACAGTAAGTTACGGGGGGGTCCGTGCAGCAGTATTTGTCCATATGATGGTTGTGAATGGGGCTCACTTTTCTTCATCCAAAAAGACACACCAAAAAACATCCAAATACCTCCATACTGCTCGTCTGTAATGTCCCTTTTGTGTTGAAACCCCGACATGAGGAATTGTTCCGCCGGTCAGTGCAAATCACGCGAGATTTGCACTGACACAGGAAGAGCAGTGAACTGAGACACTGGGAGCTTCCGCTACAAACAAGCTTAAAATATAGACTTATTTATTTTTTTCAAAACAATTTCTCATGTCGGGGCTTCAATACAAGAGGGACATTACAGATGAGCAGTATGGAGGTAGTTGGATGTTCTTTGGTGTGTCTTTTTGGACGAAGAAAAGTAAACCCCATTCACAACCATTATGGACAAATACTAGGAAAATACGAAAAAATACGAGGAAAATTCTACCAGCCCAGTAGATAATGAGTGAAATTTGAATTTTGGGTGAACTATCCCTTTAAAAAGACTCATTATTGTGCAGTAACTGTTTTTATACATAGACCTCCATATCTGTAATTAGGAAAACATTTCTGGTCAGGCGCTGTAACTTGTTCTTAACCTCTCAAACCCCGATGCTGCTGTATTGTGTAGGATCCTGCGCTGACAGACGGTGAATTAGCATTACTGTGATTACTCTGGCAAACCCCCAGCTGTATTCATAGCTTGCAACATCAATATCAATTTGTTTGCAGACGCAGTTTAATGCTCAGGCCTGTAATGCATGTAATCTCAATTTTTAAAACGCTCCGAGCCTTTGTGCCCAGTCTCAGCAGGTCCAACAGCTGAGCGCTGTTCTGCTGTTTGTTGGTGAGCGACAGAGGCCAGCAACACTCTCCCCCTGCTGCTTCTTATTTAGCCGAAGTGTCACTCGAAAGAGTCGAAAACGTGGATGGTGTGACCTGGTGTGCGTGTGTGCAGCGGCACCAAGGTCATCGTGAGGTCTGGTCTAAATTTGCAGGAAGCGCTAATGGTTCTTGTCTCTCTCAGCCCCACTTCTCTGTGTTTCTTGTGTTGGAGCCATTATGTTATTTTTAGATCTCTTTCCTTTTAGCTGCTGATTCACGAACCTTTAGACTCACTCCCACTCTGTCAGTACGAACAGGTGAGGACAATGGCAGATCTCAGGAAACTGAATGTGGAGTAGCCGCTGCCTACACCGTCCCTGTGTGGAAGCCTGACGTTAACGGCCACATTTGTTTCCAGACTTAAATACTCCTGTGTGTTTGGCTTTTTCTTTTCCAGGCGTCCTTAACAAACAGTGACGTGATCTTTCTGAAGCTCCACGCGCCCTGGGATGTTCTCTGTCGCTACGCAGAGCTCATGAACATCCGCATGCCTTTTAGGTGAGTCAACAGACGCTCCTACGTGTCTTATCGTGGAGTAAATGCACAGCTGCCTCTATAATGCATCTCATATTTAGATTACATTCGGAATTTCATTCACCTCGCATTACATTCTCCGCAAAAAATGAATAAATCTTTTTGTATGTACCTGTTTACATGGCCCCAATCTGGTACGTCTACAGCATGATTCTAAGATGCTACTTCCACATCTGGACCACACAGAAATACCAGGGACTCACTCTGCCCAGATGTGGAAGTACCGTATGTGGGCCAGATCTGGGCCGAGGAAATTTTAAAGGTTCTGTTGCTTAACAAACGATACTCCATATGAAAACAATAAGACCAGTAGGAGAGCAGCAAATTAGTCAAAAACTGACGGTGACATTTTTATCAGTCAAATTCTTAAATAAGCCTTTGATTATCTTCTGGTAGCCACAGTTACCAGCTGACCTGTACCTTTCAGTGTTTCTGTTGTCAGTGGTTTTGTGAGTAGTTATGATGGGAATGTCAGGACCCGCACTAATTCCTAAACAGGGTTAGTAAAGAATGAATGATTTAGTATTTTAAATATGGGACAATATATCGATCTGCATTAACTGTTGTTGCAGAAATATTTAGACCTGTCTGTTAAGAGTCAAAAAACAAGACCAACAAAATATCATATTCCATCTCATGCCTCTGTTTATCTCATTCCCAGTCATAAGATGAGCTCTCCTAGGCAATAATCAACAATCAGGGTGCAATAATCAACAGATGTGTCCCAAAGGTGATGTTATGGTAACCCCATTTATTGTTTTATCTACAGGAATTTACAACACAGTTTAGTCTCAAAAAGGTTATAAAGAGGTGATCCTGTTGTCTTACTCACCTTGAGGTTTATTGCAGTCAGGGTCAGGTTACCTAAAACTACATAGAATCATTCACTAACAGCAATAAAAGTTCCACCACAGTATGTAAATATGTGAGTTTATAGCCACGTGGCTAATTTCCATCTCCTATACCACTGGTACTGTAGGTCGGTGTTAGAAATAAAAGTAGTGAAAATAAACAATTTCAAAAGAAGACAAACAACATTACAGCAGACTGTAAAAACAACAAAAACCAGGGGCTGGGGGACCACATGAAATTATTCCACAAGATTGTAAAGTGGTTGTATTGCTTGATGCCCAGGTGAAAGTGTAGAGTTGTATCAATCATTATTCTTCTCTTCAATACTGAATTACCATCTTGTGCTAAGCTAATTATTCCCAACCTTCCATGTTCCAGAAGGAAAATCTTCTACAGACACCGACGGCACAAGTTTATGAGCAGGTGAGTTGTTAGTGTAGAGGCAGCTAACGTTGAGATCAGCTGATCAAGCTGGATTGTGCTGTGGCAGTTTAAACAAAGGCTTCACCCACAGGATGGAGAAGCGCATCAACAAATTCCGTGGCTGGCTTCCACGCAAGCCCATGAAGTTTGATAACAACACGCTGCCCGACCTGGAGGAGAACGAGAGCTTCACCGCCCCATTCAGCCGATCCAGGATACATCAGTAAGTTTCACAGAAGGGCCCTTTAAACACTCAGCCCCTGGTGATTTTCGCCATTTCCTCCTTTGTGCTTCTGCCACTTGAAATTCTGCCTGTCGCCTCTCGTCGGACAGATTTGTAATAACCGGCTCTTTTCACTGCAGTTTCATCATCCACAACAAAGACACTTTTTTCAACAACGCCACCAGGAGCCGCATCGTCCACCACATCCTCCAGAGGGTCAAATACGAGGAGGGTAAAAATAAGATGGGTGAGTTTTTCTCTGGATGTTACACAAGATGAAAACAGAGAGAAAATGGAAGATGGAGGGGGTCGCTGCATTTTACTGATGTAATTAAAGGCCTGTTGCATTTTGCATTGACACGTATGTTTCTCTGTCATTGCTCTTTATGCTTCCAGGGCTTAATCGTCTTCTGAGCAATAATTCATACGAAGCAGCTTTCCCTCTTCACGAGGTAATTTGACTGATCTCCATGAAGCCGTTCATTCGCTTAATCGCGTCACCTGTTTCTGAGTCCTCACGTGTCTGTGTGTGTGTGTGGTGGCTGATATGTTAAAATAGGAACTTCCATTCACTGATATGACACTATGCAGGTCCATATCTATGTGTGTGTGTGAATATATGTTAACAGGGGAGCTATCACAGCAAAAACTCCATCAGAACACACGGAGCGGAGAACCACCGACACCTGCTGTATGAGTGCTGGGCCTGGTGGGGGGTTTGGTACAAGTATCAACCACTGGACCTCATCAGGTAACAAGATTCAGACTTCTACATTCTGGCTGTGTTTAAAGGGATATGTCAACATTTTGGAAAATGTGCCTATTGCCATAATCCCTATAGGTGCAAGATGTTTTGGGATCGGCGGGGCAGAGACGCTAACTGCTCAGCTAACATAACCTGTTCCCCTCATCAAACTAAATACACAATCCAACAACTCCAAAAATACTCTCGTGGACAAGTTGTGACCTGCGCATTCACCACGCTATACATTGGGACATATGAAGCAAATACTCGTGCGCTTTTGAAGTCACTCCGTCCATCAGCCATGTCTGGGATGTAGTTCAGGCTACGCATTTGCCTCGAAAACAACTCCGTCTTGTAATGTTCCATTATAATTTCATAGCGTGGTGAATGTACAGGTCACAATTTGTCCACAACAGCGTTTTGGAGTTGTTGGATTGTGTATTTGGCGAGTTTGATGAAGGAAAGGCGGAAATGCCGCATGCTGTGCAGAGCTCACGTCCCTGCCCCGCTGATCTAAAAACAGCTTGCACCGACAATTAAACGTAATAAACCTATTCCTAAAACCATATGGCAGTAGGCGATTTGCCAATGTTGAAATATCCCTTTAAAGAAATATAAGATCTACTGTAAAAACGCATTGTGCTGCTGTTTCAGGAGGTATTTCGGGGAGAAGATCGGCCTGTACTTCGCCTGGCTGGGCTGGTACACAGGGATGCTGTTTCCTGCAGCTCTGGTTGGCCTCCTGGTATTTCTGTACGGTCTCTTCACTCTGGACCACTGCCAGGTCAGGTACAGTAACCACATCTCCCTCTTTTCTCTCAGATAAAAAAATAGATTGCTCTGGAAGCATTTAAAAAATATATACTGTCAGCTTCTGTGGAGGAACAAGCTGTGTTGTTTTTACATCACATAGCGCTCAAATGCTCATTATGTATAAATCAGACACTCAATTATTTTATGAAACAGTCAATTTTTCTCACCGCAAAACTAATGTGGTGTTGCAGATAAGGCAGTGGGGTGTGAAATTGTCCCTTGTAACATATACAGTAGGGCATCTGTTAAATGAAATACAGGAAATTAAATGCCCCATATAGTACAAAGGTAGAGTCACCTTTTGTGCTCACATAGGGGACAGTGGTTAGGGAGAAAGCAGGGTGGTGACTTATTGGGCCAGTAAAGCTCCGTGTGAACTGTCATATTAAAGGGATAGTTCATCTAAAATTCAAATTTCACTCATTATCTACTCACCCTCATGTCGACTAAGGGCTGGGAGAATTTTCCAATAGTATGTGTCTGCAGACCCGGAGACCGCAGATTCAGACCCGCACGTTTGGACCCGCACGTTCAGACCCCTTGTGGAGACACCTACTGGTTAACTGTAGAACTGCAACTCCACAGTCTGGACCATTCAGACTCCTTTTCAACAGGGCAAAGTCTAAATAAAACACCAAGATCTAATTGTTTGTGAGGTTTGGATTACTTTTAAACTTTGTAAAAAAAAAATATGTTGGACTAAGTAAATAAATAAATCACCAAGATTTAATTGTTTGTGAGGTTTGGATTACTTTTAAACTTTTTAAAAATATATGTTGGACTAAATAAACAAATAAATCACCAAGATTTAATTGTTTGTGAAGCAAGGACTAACTTTTAAACTTTAAAAAGAAAATCTTTTGGACTAAATAAATAATTAACCTCCAATGAAATTACATGCTTTTATATATGTTATATGTTATATTGCACGGGGTTAATGACAAAAACAGTCTTAGAATAGCGTATTGAATGGAATAAAGTGGTTTCAAATGTTTTATTGCACAGGCTTTCACAAATACTTTATATACAGTATCCACTTTATATTACAGCAGTGCTCCTTCCTCATCTGCCTTTCCAGCCTCCTGCAGAACTCGTCCACTTCACTGAAAACAGACAAAATCATAAATACTGTAAAAGAAGATCAATTTACATTGCTGACTGATGCCTGCAATGTACTTTCACAAGAAACCTTACCATGAGAAAATAAATAAATAAAAGTGGACATTACAGGCAATAGTCGACTCGACCCCCCCCCCCCACACACACACACACACACACAAATCATGTAGCCTACTTACTTACTTTGAACAGAGACCGGTTTTATTTTATTTTTGTTTAATTTAATGCTGCCTATTAACAGTTTCAGTTTCATTAAAAACAAAGTGCCACAAGAGCTTCTAGCAGAAAAATGCTAAGCTTGGTTAGCATTTGACGAGCATAAGGCTAATTGTAGTAGCTACTATGAGTCTAACGTTCATTACACTGTGGGTGCATTTTCAACAAAAACTTTTATAACATTGAAAAAAACGATGTTCAATACCTTTTTTACGATCCATGTTCCGAGTAGCTAACATTAGCATAACACAAACCAGGGGGCACTGTAGCAGAAAACCAAGGGGTCTGAACGTGCGGGTCCAAACGTGCGGGTCTGAATCTGCGGTCTCCGGGTCTGCAGACACATGCTACTCGAATTTTCAGCGTCCTCTGTACCTTCTCTGAGTTACGACGGGGGTCCGCGCAGCAGTATTTGTCCATATAATGGTTGTGAATGGGGCTCACTTTTCTTCCTCCAAAAAGACACACCAAAAAACATCCAAATACCTCCATACTGCTCGTCTGTAATGTCCCTCCTGTATTGAAGCCCCGACATGAGAAATTGTTCCGAAAAAAACAAAATAAGTCTATATTTTAAAGGTGTACAGAAAAGAAAACTGAAATTTAGCCCACTCTGGGTCATAAAATGAATGTAAAAACTCATCTAAGAGACGATGTAGGCCAAACTTGTGCAAAATTCTATTTTTGAGTAAAGTGTTGTATTTTTTTTTCGCATTGGACAATGCAGGCGCACGGATTATACGTCAGCCTGCTCACGATTCAAAAGCCACTGATATTGGATCTGTCGTCTGTCATTCAAACGTCTGAAACACGCACACACACACGGAGCTCGGACAAATTTGAATTTTCGGTAACGTCAAATCCGAAAAGTCGTAGCTCCCAACTTTGGCCATTTTTGTACAGCTTTAAGGTTGTTTGTAGCGGAAGCTCCCAGTGTCTCAGTTCACTGCTCTTCCTGTGTCAGTGCAAATCTCACGGGATTTGCACTGACCAGCGGAACAATTTCTCATGTCGGGGCTTCAATACAAGACATATATGGACAAATACTGCTGCGCTGACCCCCCTGTAACTCCGAGAAGGCACAGAGGACTCTCCCAGCCATGAGGGTGAGTACATAATGAGTGAAATTTGAATTTTGGGTGAACTATCCCTTTAACAAAGGGATAATTTTTTTTGTTTTCTTTTAAGAACTGAAAAGGTACAAACACATGCAGTAGGTCTTCTTCTGTCACCTCATAATGTTGGGTTTTTTTGTTAGTTATACCCAATGACACTGTAAGTCAAGGTTTACCAGAACATGATGATCTTAATGTTGTTGGCTTTTCTCCAGTAAAGAAATCTGCCAGGCCACTGACATCATCATGTGCCCCATCTGTGATGAGTACTGCCCCTACCTGAGGCTGTCTGACAGTTGTATCTACGCCAAGGTACGACAGCACAGTGAGGTTCCAGCCAACTAAGTTATCAATATGTGACTTTTATTTGAAATAATTAATTACATTAACAAAGACAAAAAATAAACATTGAAATTCCGAACTGTGTAAAATTGTGCTATGTACATTTTTTTAGCATCATGTTCTTTTCTCCACGTCAGGTTACACATCTTTTCGACAACGGGGCAACTGTTTTCTTCGCTGTTTTCATGGCAGTTTGGGGTAAGTCAGGAACTTGACTTTTCAGTGTTGCCCCTCCAGCTATTTCATTATGTTGATACCAGGTCTCAACGAGGCCATACAGTAGAGCAGGTTTATTGGAGGCTGTTTTCTGGAAACAGCTGCTGGAGATGACTCTGATGAGATTGAAACAAAACATTAAGGTCATGGATCATAAAACAGAAACAATGAGATGAAATGTGCTAAAAACGCTCCGTGGAGCCGAGGGGAACAACAAAGTTCAGTGATAATTCCCTGGAGGTTCATCACTGAGCAACACCTCCTTTATTATTACACTGTGAAAATATCGATAAATGCAGCTTTAACTTGGCACAGCAGCAGCTTTGAGAAGGTTTTTAATACCTCTGCAGTGGCGACAGACAGACCCAGAGGTGTATTGTTTTGGGTCTGTCTAAGTATACATCTGTCCATCGGTTGGAGCCATTGATTTCTCAGTCATGAATTGGCAGAATCTCTTCAACTTTAGTACATTAGTCCACCTCAAAGACAAACTGATGCAATTTTGTTTGCCACGAGTCAATGTCAGTGTGACCTCACAAACAACTTTTTAGCCATTATCAAGCCTTTACAAATCAATTAGGATTGGATAAAGAGATGTAACCTTGAACTGATCTGAGTGGAGGAGGAACACAACCTTGAGGCAGTAAAACAGTCTGAAAAACACGTTGTGTGTAGATTACACTTTGTTTTGAGGATGTTTTAAAGGGATAGTTCACCCAAAATTCAAATTTCACTCATTATCTACTCACCCTCATGTCGACTAAGGGCTGGGAGAATTTTCAGAGTCCTCCGTGCCTTCTCTGAGTTAAGGGGGGGTCCACGCAGCAGTATTTGTGCATATAATGGTTGTGAATGGTGCTCACTTTTCTTGGTCCAAAATCCAAATACCTCCACACCTCGTCTGTAATGTCCCTCTTGTATTGAAGCCCCGACATGAGAAATTGTTCTGAAAAAAATTAAATAAGTCTATATTTTAAGCTTGTTTGTAGCAGAAGCTCCCAGTGTCTCAGTTCACTGCTCTTCAGCAGAACAATTTCTCATGTTGGGGCTTCAATACAAGAGGGACATTACAGACGAGCAGTATGGAGGTATTTGGATGTTTTTTGGTGTGTCTTTTTGGACGAAGAAAAGTGAGCCCCATTCACAACCATTATATGGACAAATACTGCTGCGTGGACCCCCCCGTAACTCAGCGAAGGAACGAAGGACTCTGAAAATTCTCCCAGCCCTTAGTCGACATGAGGGTGAGTAGATAATGAGTGAAATTTGAATTTTGGATGAACTATCCCTTTAAATGTCCATGTTGTCATTTACTTTTGGCGAATGAGGAGCCTGTCAGCCCTGAACAAGGTCCCAGGGTATAGAAGGAGCAAAAATGGAGTTTGTGGAGGGTACATATTCTGCAGATGATGAACCAGCAGCAGCAGCAGCAGCATCAAGTAGCTGATAGCTGGGTCGTTTATAAATGTCTTGCTGGAAGATTGATGAGGCTGGAGAAAAACAAAAAGAAAGGGAAATTTACTTCACACAAAGTAGAGGAGATAAGAATATATAGCTAGAAATGATGAGGAAAAATGTGCTTCTATTTTTATATCAACTATTTGACCAATGTGGCATTGTTCAATTTAGCAAAGTGACTGACAAGGCAGTTTTCATTCTGTGGCAGATGAGAGAGCTTTCACCCTGTGACCTTCACACGGCTGCTCTCAGTTAATACCCCACATTAAATAGACCTCATCTAATCATATGTAATCTGAGTAATATGGATAAAGTGTTTGCTGCAAAATCAGACCCGGCCAGGCAGTCACAGGAAACCTGTGTTCCTGAACCTTTGCAGTCAATTTGTATGAATTCCACATGAAGTGAATATGAATTTAAAGCTCCATGTTTATTCCGAAGTGCTTTTTCATATGAAGATAATATATTTGTGGTTTTAGGAACCAAAAACCCTTTGTACGCATTTTAACATCTCCTCTCTCAGGTTTCTCTCTGCAGCTCTAAATGTAGGGTCCCAAAGAGGAGTCTGTCTTCTGATTGGCTGGTTGTTTTCTGAGTGATCCAATCAAAATAGACCATTTTAGGTAAAACACTCAGAAACTAAACCTTGAAAAGTTGGATGGTATGTCCAGGAGGGCAAGGCTTGGGTCATGGCTGAGAGCAATGACTGCTTTTTCACAATTCACAGAAGTCCTGACAGCTGATTTTAAAGGGATAGTTCAACATTTTGGCAAATTGGCCCTTTGCCATAATCCCTATAGTCATAGGAGTTCACCACGTTATGAGATAATAACGGAACATTACGAGACAGAGTTGTTTTCGAGGTAAATGTATTTCTCTGTGGACTGAGGCTTTGATACTTTTATTATAGAACCTACACTGTAGACCTGCTTCACAATTTAAAAAACACATGGACATCTACTACCACTTTACTATAAATGTTTGTTAAGTTATATCTTATCAGATAATTGGATGTCATCTGGCCAGTGACTCAATCACAATCGCATGACATCTAGAGGCTGAATTTGGAACCCTCCATTTTATAATACAAGTATATTGACACAAACTGCCAACTATAAAAGCTCTGAATCTATGAAATTCTTAATTAAATGGTCTAATAAAAACCAACCTCAGAAACAGCTGCAACAGCAAACTGAATACTCACTGCTGAACTTGTTGACAACATCTGGGTGTTCGAGAGCCTCCCTCACTCTGTTGTCCAGCCTCCAACATCTCAGCATGAAGAACAGAACCAAACACAGCTGAAGGACAAATGTCAACACAACCAGGACAATGATGACGTTGCTGACTGTTGGGAATAAAGAGGAGAGGCGCTGTGGTTAATAGTTCTAAGAAACAGAATCTCAGCATCAGTCTCATTTAAACCTGTACAGGGTCAAATGCTTAAAATATAAGATACATTACTTGTGAGTGAGAGCATAAAGCAGATGATTAATTCATGGACAACCTGTGACGTGGCTCTCACTCCACGGTATACCTGCTAAGGGAAACAGCTCAAGCCCTGTTGCATTAGAGTGCGTTAATAATTCAGACGCTTAGACATATTCAGATATTGTCCTCATTGCTGCAGTAACTCTATCTACCTCGCTCATTAATATTTGATGATCATTTGTAGATGTAGTGGAGCTGAATTTAGGTTTTCTGTAACATAGCGTTCCTTGGATTGGGTTTAGGTTTCCAAATTCTTCGGAGTCCTACAGTACTTCACAACTATAGGGGTATAGTTGTGAAGTACTGTAGGACATTGATTGTAAATGTGACGGTACCGGCTGATGAGAGCTGTGGTGCTGACTCCCAGTGGGCGACCTCTTGCGGGGAAGAGCCCAGGGTCAGGTTCTGGTGCCGGAGGAGCCCCATCAGTCAGACAGTCTGGGTACCAGAGGAGAGTTCCTGTACAGCCAAGGCAGATGTGTTCCGATGTGAAGACAGTCAGTAAAATACTGCTATAAACTGATCTTGAGAAAGTTGTTCATGCACTTTCCTCCAGGCTCCTCCCTGCATGTGTGTGTGCTCTGCAAATACATGTGATCACACTACAGTAGTCCCTGCAGGTGTTTGTCCTTTCAGGAAACCTATCAGGCAGAGGAGGGTTTTCCCTGTTTGAAAAATTAAACTGTATTACCTATAAGGCAAGGCAAGACAATTTTATTAGTATAGCCCGTTTTTACAAACAGTTTGTCTCAAAGGGCTTTACACAGCATCATAACAACATCCTCTAACCTTAGACCCTCACATCCACTGATATGAGGAAAAACTCCATGGAAAACCCTTTTAACAGGGAAAAATCTGAGAAACCTCAGGGTGAGCAACAGAGGAGGATCCCTCACCCAGGACGGACAGACGTGACATAGATGTTACAGACAAGAAAAGAGTTTATACAGTTTTGTATTTGGGTATTACTGATAAAATAACTGAACTGACATAGTTTCATATTGTCTAAAAGATCAACCTGCCCTGTTAGATTCTATCATTTTCCATCTACTGTGTTTCCACTGGAATGGTCAGAACAACCTACAACAGGATTATGCTTTAATTAATTATATGTATGCGTTATTACACACATGACATTTTACATGTAGAGATCACAGCATAATTAAAAATATGCCAAACTGATATGAGGTACTAAGTACGAAGCATTGAGGCAGACAACAGTTGTTTTCACAGCTGCACAGACTCCTATCCCACTCTGAAGGCTGCACGTACCCACAAACATTCCTGTTTTATTTAACATTGTGATCCAGCTGAAAAACCTCACCAATGTACTGACCTTACAGTGACTGAAGCTGCTGTTGCCGTCGCTGTCCAAGTGAATATGTTTTAGGTTCAGCTGCACCAGAGAATCGGCTCAAATCCCTTCATTAAGGTTCCTCTCAGACATGTGCTCCCCTGCCGGCTCCTCACGGGAAGCATTGCCTTTCCGAGGGCTCAGCCTTCACATTCAAAACATCTCACCCAGCTGTGGACAAGTTAGAGAAAATAACCTACAAGCATGTGTTTGAAACGCAGAGAATAGAAGTTTCTGATCAGAGCGAAGTCCCTGCAGAAATCCTGCTGAGCTGAGGCAGGTAAACATGCAATAAGTAAACTATCCTAGGACTTTGTTCAGTAGTAGCCTACCTACTGGCCCGACGGTCTCTGGCATGTGGTAATTACATTATACTCTATAAACTTAACAACTCAGTGTCACTTTGTCCTGCCACTATCTTGACATTAGCATGTTGATCCTTTTAGTTTTCAAAATAAATAGTGGATCCTTGTCTTGGATGGAGAAAGGGTGGATGACAGTGCTGATACTGACTGATAGTGCCATCAAAGCTCCATGTGATGACCTTTCACTGTAAAATATTAACTTCCCATTGTTACATGTCGTTCCAGGACCAAAACATTCAGCAAAGCTTAAAACTCTTGACACAGTGATACATGTGTTTTTGTTCTTTTTTTGTGTTTTAAAGAAATACAGAATGTGCATGTGCTCAATGCTCCTGTTTAGTGTGATTAATCAGCAGGTCCTCTTCTGGTTCACTGACCTGTTAAGTCTGAGAGAGGAGGTGTAAAACTACACAGAGATGTTTTGGTCCTTAAAGGGATATTTCAACATTTTGGCAAATATAATCCCTACAGTCTAAGGAGTAAGTTCACCTTTAATTGTCAGTGCAAGCTGTTTTGAGATCGGTGGGGCAGAGACGTGAGCTGCTCAGCTATAACACAATGGAGGCTCATTGTATTTCTACGGTTCATCAAACTAAATACACAATCCAACACCTCCAAAACACTCTTGTGGACAAGTTGTGACCTGCACATTCACCACACTATTAGATTATAATGTAAAATCATTATTACTATTATTGGCCATGTCTGGGATGTAGTTCCAGTTACCTTGAAAGCAACTCTGTCTCATAACGTTGTGTTATTATCTCATAGCGTGGTAAATGTGCAGGTCACAACTTGTCCACCAGAGCGTTTTGGGGTTGATGGATTGTTTGATGGATGAGTTTAATGAGGGAAAGCCTGGAAATACCGGGTGCCATGCAGAGCTCACGTCTGCCCCGCTGATCTCAAAACAGCTTGTCCCGACAATTAGAGAAAATTAACCTACTCCTAAAACTATAGTGATTATGGCAATAGGTGAATTTGCCAAAATGTTGAATTATCCCTTTAATATACTCTTGAGGACACTGTAAGTAAAAGCTCTTATGAGGAGTAAGGGATATATTTTATCAATGACACATATATTTATATATATATTTTATTGATGTCTTTCAGCAACCGTCTTCCTAGAGTTCTGGAAAAGACGCAGAGCCGTTCTAGCGTACGACTGGGACCTCATTGACTGGGAGGAAGAGGAGGTAAAATTAACTATACACCGATCAGGCATAACATTCTGAGCACTGACAGGTGAGGTGAATAACACTGAATAACACCTAAACACGGCAGCTGTTGGCGAGTGGGATATATTAGGCAGTAAGTGAACACTTTGTTCTCAAAGTTGAAAATGGCCAACGTAAGGATTTGATCCAGTTCTTCAAGGGCGACTGGGTCTCTCATGTGCTGCAGCTGCTGCACCTCTTGTGGGCTGTTCCCAGGTCTGCAGTGGTCAGGATCTATCAAAGTGGTCCAATGAAGGAAGAGTGGTGAAGTGGCCGGTTTTGGAATTTTGTGTTGTGGATGGATGGATGGAGAGATGGAGAGATTTCCACAGCAGTATATTTAAAAAGGTGGAATGGTTGTCCTGAGAGCCTGGACCTAGAGAGTGTATCAAATTCCGACTATCAATTTATGACTCACTGAACATGGACAGTTTTAACACTTGTACAATAAAGGCTGTTAGAGACTCAAACCCCCCACGCATCCGTCAGTGTAATTTGCTTGAGTCAGACATTTTGGGGAGTGTATAATGTTCTCGCCTGAAGCCCTTGTCTGTCCGTCACACTGGAGCTGGTAAATGTGTTCTTCGACAGACTCATGTCTGTGGGTGTGAAAATGACTCAGAGTCTCAGTCTGCTTTCCAGAACAAATGACAAGAATAAGATGATGAAGTCTCTGATTCCACTTTTGTTTGTCCCATCATATTGAATGGCTGTTAATAAATGGTGTTGGCAATTGATAATGCCAATCAGAGAGCGAACTTCTCCAAAATGTACAAAAAATCACCATTCAGTTGAAAGAAGTGATGGAGGATTCCTTGTGTCCGCCTCATGTTGTCACACTGAAACTGTCTAACTTATAGGCTCATTAAAATCTAATAAATAAGGCCAATTAGCTCTCATTAATTATGATAAACAACAATACCAGAAAGCACAGAAATAACTCTGTAAATAAGCTATTGTCCATAAATACTTTTGTTCCTCCCTAGAATTTAACCAATAACTTCTTCAACAGGTTAAATGAACAAAATCTATGTCCCTATAATAAGATAAGATTACAATATTCAGAATGCTCGGCTTAATTCTGATTTTAGGATAGTTTCTCTATTATTGTTTTCACAAATTTTTATATTTATTTTGCTAATGTCTTATCCATTGTTTTCAGGATGAAATTCGCCCTCAGTTTGAGGCTAAATATTCCAAGAAGGAGAGGATGAACCCCATATCTGGGAAGCCTGAGCCTTACCAAGCCTTCACTGACAAATACAGTCGCCTCGTCGTCTCAGCTTCTGGAATCTTCTTCATGGTGCGTGTCAGTGGTAAATAGATGTCAACAAGTATGTTATTGTTTGTATTAAGCCAGTCATGCAGCCTCTCTAATTTAATGGAAAGTTGTGTCACCACATTTCCTGTAGACGAGAGTCAGATTTTCAAATTTGTGTTAGCTATTAAAGGGGCGTGACCCAGGGTTCCATACTAGGTCAACTTTTGTTCTCCGTAAATCCAAATTTGTGTTATTTTCAAATCATCTGATCGGTGTTTCCTAGCACAAAATTGCACAAAATCCATGTGTGTTTTGCATGTGACTGTGACATCACAGATACTGCTGGTGATCGCCACTGTGTTTGGCATCGTCATTTACCGCGTGATCACCGTCAGCACCTTCGCAGCATTCGGCTGGGCTCTCATCAGGAACAACTCTCAGGTGGCGACCACGGGCACAGCGGTCTGCATCAACTTCTGCATCATCATGCTCCTCAACGTGGTAAGTACCTGCTGCTCACCGACAGCCAATGACCATCGAACACTTCACGACCATGACACATTGATACAAAAATGCTAAATATAACTGTTGTAAAGCAATAATGCATTTTAAATGATTGAAAAAAACAACTTTTATTTATGTCTTTTCTAGCTCTATGAAAAAGTTGCTCTTCTTCTCACCAATTTAGGTAAGTCAACTGCACCAACAGGCTGAATGTGATAAAAGCTAAAACAGTATTTTAATTGCAGGCTTAGTTACTGTTTTACATTAAAGGGATAGTATCATTTTTGGACCCAAAGAAACGGCCTATTTTCGTGGCCTAAAAGAGGTTTTACCTGAAAAAAGTACACAGTTCCATTGCTCGCTATAATGTAATTTTTTCCAGCCCTTCAAAGTGCAGGAAAAACACAGTTTTTATTTGGACCTAACCAACTCACGTATCCCTCCGCCCAGGGTTAGCGCCCGCCGATCAGCATTTGGTTAGGTTCAAATAAAAAAATTACATTATAGCAAACAATGGAACTGTGTATTTTTTTCAGGTAAAACCTCCTTTAGGCCGCAAAAATAGGCCGTTTCTTTGGGTCCGTTCACAACAATGTATGTTTTAAATTTCTGGGCAGGGCTATGGGCTGGCGTTGCTAACGGGAGGAGTGCAGAGAGTCTTCTACTGCAATTAAAGTACTTAGGGGCTATTTGTAGTTCATACAACCCCACTTGAAAAAATGCTACTATCCCTTTAACATCAGTTGACTTTGATCTGACTCTTTTTTCATCCCTACTTTTTTCATCCAGACTTTGTGTGGATGAGTGAAAGAATACATTCATACATCCATATCTATGTGTTTCATTTTATACATTCATGTGACCGTCCCCCATTTCTCTCTCTGTGCGTCCACAGAGCAGCCGAGGACAGAGTCAGAGTGGGATAACAGCTTTACTCTCAAGATGTTCCTGTTTCAGTTTGTCAACCTCAACAGTTCAACTTTCTACATCGCCTTCTTTTTGGGAAGGTGAGCAAGTCATGTAGCAGTGTAATAATTACTTTTGAGACCTCTATTCTACAGCTTACCCCAACAAACCAAAGGGGAGACATTACTGCAGTGAGTGATATAATGGTATATGATGATATTAGGTGCATTAAACTTTATGAGGCATGTAAATAAAGATGGATCTAGCCTCCATGACCTCAAAGATAATCCAAAAAAAGGTGAGACTTTGTTGCATGCACCAACCTGTCACTCAGAGATGGCATGCCTTTTACTGCACAGAATTTAAAGCCCTAATGAAATATAAACAGGTGACTCATAAAAATCTACAGGGACCCACTTAGATTAAAACGTCTTTAGCACAAGGTGCCCTCAGTTTTCTGAGTCAGGCCGCTACAGTAGCTCTGCTCTGGCAGGTATGACCATGAACAACCTCTGGGACAACAGTCATGTGATAGCTGCACATTGTGATAATTATGTTCACTTGTGCTATACACTCTTAGAAATAAAAGTGCTATGTAGAACCATATAAGGTTCTTTGGCTTGTCCTCATAGGA
The DNA here is from genome assembly GCA_030347415.2 of Decapterus maruadsi. Taxonomy (NCBI): domain Eukaryota; kingdom Metazoa; phylum Chordata; class Actinopteri; order Carangiformes; family Carangidae; genus Decapterus; species Decapterus maruadsi. Next base: position 2,308,245 of record CM064889.1, on the reverse strand, counting down.
GAACCCTTTTTGGCTCCAGGTAGAACCTTTTATAAAGGTACCTGGAACCCTTTTGGAGGGTTCTACCATAACCCAACATAAAGGGTTATATCTAGAACCCAACACATAAAGGGTTCTACCTAGAACCCCCAATGAGAGGTTCTACAAAAATCCCTTTTATGGCGTATTGGTTTCACCCATGCCTTACTGAGGGTTTCATCCAGAAAAAGAAAAGACTTCTTACGGTTTCATCTATAACCCACACAGGGAGTTCCACCAAGAACCGTTCTCAGGATCAAAATGGTTCTTACTGGAACCCTTAGTGTTACCAAGAACCCTCGAAAAACCCTTTCTTCAGGAAAGGGTTTTTCAGAAGCAAATGGTTCCAGGTAGAACCTCAGCCTTTGTAGAAGAACACTTTTTGGAACTCTTATTTCTAAGAGTGTAGGAAGGAGACTGTTGTCCATCTTGACTCATTTAATACTCTGCTGCTGAAGTCACAGACAGTCCATGGTGACCATCAGGTCAGCTGCTGTAAGGTCAATCATGAATGCTCATTTCCATGGGGATCCTGTCATAGTCAAGTTCACAAACACGAAACTGAGCTCTCTGGGTGAAATACAAGTGTATCATCTGAGACAGATAGAATATTTTTAATATACAAACAGACAGGGCAGACCACAGTTTACTCTGTCATCTTAGAGACTCCTTGAGGAGCATAGTTTAAGAAAGGTAGATAAACTAGTCAGGCGTGCCAGTGTGTACACAGCTTCATGCAGAGATGTCAAGGACGTAGTGTCACCTTTTTCCTTTGTTGACAGATTCACAGGCCGGCCCGGTGCATATCTACGCCTCATCAACCGCTGGAAACTGGAAGAAGTGAGTCATTAATTTGCATCACCATGGGACAATAACAGCAAAGCCCTATGGATCCAAGTATTCCTAAATTGGACATTAAGCTATTACAGCACGCCCAACCACCAGGCATTTAACCCCCATCAGCAGTAAAGAGTTTGCTGCCTGCGGTACTTATGGGAATGCGCGGGGAAATAATACACACTGAAGTGGTCTGAGGGGATAGAGGCCCTGAGCTGGCGCTTTTAGGTGCTGAGCTAATGTGCTCCTGCTTGTTCCCTGAGCTGTAAGGAGTGGAAACGGAAAAAAATTCTCTGTAATGAGACATGTTCGGTACAAGGGTAGCTTCAGTCAGCCTTTATTGTAGCCGTGCAGTGTCACAATAGTGCTTGGAGGGTATAGCACCTTAAATGAGTGTTTGCAGAGCTGCTAAAAGCCACAGGGTTTATAGTTAGCCTGAAAGGTTGCATACAAAAAAACATGCATAAATGAATGAAGTGAATATAAAGTGGAGTTACAGTGGAGCCTTGTAATGTGTACTTAATGTAAATGAGCTGCCTGTGTAAGGTATTTCTAATTTATTTCTATCTCACACTCTGATAAGAGAAGTGGACAAGATGTAAAAACAATCTATTCTATATAATCCTTTTGTTAATAAATACAATACGAGTTGACACATGAAGAAGAACAGCCAGTTCAGAGTTAAAGCAGCTCTCCATGTCGATAAAGCCCAACCCGATGGAGCCAGTAATAAACTCTAATGATGTTTCTATGCACCACCAACCAACCAGAGCTCCATCATATGTCTTGTATTTTATGAAACTCACATGGCTGTTAACGATATTAAACACTTGATTTTCTTTGGTCATAGAGTCAGTAACCATATCCTTGACCTTTGATGTATTTAGCTGGAGGAAAGAAAGGCTCATCACACCACTTGACAAACGTCTCCACCATTGGTCCGTGCTGTGATTCATCATGATGGCGAATTGATGCCAAAGGTTTTACAGAATACTATTAAGATAAATACACATTGTCTACTGTATTGGATGTGGGAGACACAGGCAGAGAATGTCTCCATCTGCTAGAAATACAGAAGCTTAGCAACAGTCCAATGAGTTAGGGTTACAACATTTGAGGATGGAGACGCTGATCATCAAGACTGAACTACATTTGACCCTCTGTATCTTTGCAGTGCCACCCTAGTGGCTGTCTCATTGACCTGTGCATGCAGATGGGGATCATCATGGTGCTGAAACAGACCTGGAATAACTTCATGGAGCTCGGCTACCCGTGAGTTCCAAGTTTGTTTGTTTTTTCTTTCAATCTGCCATATGTCAAACATATCATGGTGCTTGTGGTTGTTTTTCTAGACTGATCCAGAACTGGTGGACGCGGCGGAGGCTGAGGAGAGAGTATGGACAGAAGGCCAAGGCCAGCTTCCCACAGTGGGAGAAGGATTACAACCTGCAGCCAATGAATGCCTATGGACTCTTTGATGAATACCTGGAGATGAGTATGTTGTACCGCAAGCACGGTTAGCAAACATGCCTGTACGGGCTCTCTGTGGGTAGCTGTGGGTCTCAAATTAATAAATAAAACTAAATTCATTCATAAAAATACTCATATTCACATTTTTATGTGAATTTTTTTATTGAACTCACCCATTGCCAATCCATCGAAAGACATTTCAGTTCAGGGCCAGTCTGCAGCTCCATCATTTAAAGACAGAGGCTGCAGCTTGACAAGGTGAAGGAGGAGGAATGAAAATATGTTTATGGACATTGTTGTGAGAGCAACGCCCCCTGGTTCTTCTTTGAATGAATGAATGAAAATATGTTTATTTCGGCCAGGTCATTCAGAAATTAGACATCAACAGAAAACATTAGTTCACATTAGAAAGAAACCTAACCGAAAAGGCATAGGCTGAAGCTATTGCTTATTTACGCCTACCCTTCTCACAATGATCAACTTATTCAGATCACAACATCATATTGTTTACACAATCCCAAACATAATTCCATAATAGTATCAGCTACTGGATCCCTCATATTTTTCAATTACATTAAACTTAAACAAACGTTTGAATTCATAAATTGACTGGCACATCTTCAATTTTTTTTACAGTAATACATTCATCTTTAATTTTAGTCCTAGACTTTGGTTTTTCAATCAGTTTCCCTCGAAGCTTATATCTACTACCCTTGTTTTAAACATGCTTACAATTTTACTAGGTAACAATCAGTTGAACACTTTGTACATTATCAATGCTATTTTGTATTCCACTAAATCCATAAATTTAAATGCCCTTGATTTAATAAATAATTAATTTGATGGTTCTGTATAATTAGATTTTGTGATAATCCTACCGCTCTTTTTTGAAGAATAAAGGGGCAGTACGTGTGTCTCTGACCCCATTAGAAAGGTCAGTTGTTGCTAAGGGTCTGAGTAGCTTGTATGGCTGGATGCATCTTTGCCAGTGGAACTTGGGCAGGATGGGTCAAGTAGGGGGGGGTACTGGTGACTGGCCAACTGATGATCTTGGTATCAGCATCGTTGCCAGCTGAATGATCACAATAGAGTTTCACTGGATTGTACTGTAGGTCATCTTCTGCCTGTGTGCACCATCGAGATCAGCTTCAGTTCTAGTGTAGCTACTATAGTATCTATTATACTGACTATCACACATAAGTTATGAGTTGTTAACTCAAGTGCATTATATCCATTATTACAAAACTGTGTTTAAGGGCCTGGGTGTAATTCTGTGGTTACGAGGTCTAATGCATCCTGTCTTTGTACTCAAGTTCATCCTCCACAACTTGTATTTGTATTTTGTATTTATTTATTTGCACCATGTTAAAAGCAATAAAAAATACAGGAATGATACAGGAATAGAAAGTGCGGGAGAGGTTAAAAAACCCTACATGGGTTTATAAGAAGCACCTCCCCGATAATTATACATGCAATCAGAGAACAACAACAAAAAAGAAAAAAAGCAACAACAAATAACTAAAAAGAAAGCAATACAAGTGCCAAATTATAGCAATCGCTCAAGGAAGTCAGAACTAAAAAACATGGGAATGTGTAAATATATAATAGTTGTATTTGACTGAGTGAGTGTATGAGCAAATAAAAGAGATAATGATCCAAAAGACAAATACTGTAAAAGAACTAATAGGAACCATGATTTAAAAGGTAAGCTTTCAGTCTTAACTTAAAAATGTTGAGGGATGAAGATGATTTGACTACATGAAGATGAGAATTCCAAAGTGTGGAACCTCTGTAAGCAAAAGAAAACTGGGTATGTGTAGTGCCATCAGTGTGTCTTGTGTTATAAGAGTGGACCTGGGAGTTAACTGTAAAGAATTCATGAAAGGATTTGGGCAGTAAGTGGGGAAGATTAATACATTTGTAAATAAATATGCATGATTGAAGTGACTTGACCATGTGATCCGGTTTATATTTTTGAGGATATCCCAAACGCACGCCACTGTTTAATCTCATATCATACCATTTTTGAGCAGTAATACATTTTTTCATTTGGTGATGTAGCAGCAGCCCCTGTTATGTAATCTTGACACTGATTTGCAGTGAATTGAATCTAAGCAGAGCTTTAGCATATTCTCCCCCGCTCTCTATTGATATCAACATTTAATTTCATTCGATATATTTACGTAAACAAGGGAAGAACTGGCTGTGGACTCTGAACTTTAATGTGTTTCCTCCTGTGTCGCCATTCACATGCTTCTGGTTGTCTATATGAGAAAAATGGGATGTAAAGCTTCTCTGTGCTCGTGTTTCAGTCTTACAGTTTGGCTTCACCACCATCTTCGTGGCAGCCTTCCCTCTGGCTCCGCTCTTAGCTCTGCTCAACAACATCATTGAGATCCGTTTAGACGCCTACAAGTTTGTCACACAGTGGCGGCGCCCTCTGCCATCACAAGCCAAAGACATAGGTAAATGAGTGGTGCAGTTATCTACAATTGTTTCTTGTTTCTCAGTTACGAAGGACACTTTTCCTGTTTTCTTTGAATGTGTTGTTACAATGAATCCGTGTGTGTTTGTGGCAGGGATCTGGTATGGCATCCTGGAAGGCATTGGCATCCTGTCCGTCATCACTAACGCCTTCGTCATCGCTGTTACCTCAGACTTCATCCCTCGCCTTGTTTATGCCTACAAGTATGGTCCATGTGCTGGTCAGGGCCGTGCAGGGGAGGGGTGAGTGAAGTGAAGTCCAACACTCATTGTTATTATTTATGGGTTTTTTTCCTGTAATTGCTGGATGAAATCATTTCCTGTGTGTCCCTCAGTTGTATGATGGGTTACGTCAACGCCAGCCTCTCGGTTTTCCGGGTGTCGGACTTCGAGAGGAGGTCTCAACCCAGTTCTAATGGCTCCAAGCTTTTTGGTGAAGCTGTAAAGCAATGCAGGTATAGTAGTGTGTTTAAGGTTCTCGAGCATGATATTACAAATACAATATACCATAAACTGCAAGATTAAAGGGACAACGAGGAGTTTTGGAAAAGCGAAGGGTTTTCACATTACCTCCGTGCGCACCGTACCATTCTTCCACCTCGCGCAAGACGAACTCATGTTTTCATTCATTAAAGCAGATATCAGCGGAATGTTTTTGTTAATATAAGTCCTAAATAGTCCTATTTTCCGTCAGCAATCACTTACATGGAGTGTTTCAGCCGTAACACGAGTCTCTCCGTCACTCTGCTCTGCTGTAACCCGAGGAGAAAACTTTCCTTGTAGGATACAAGTGTTATCCAATGAGGAGAGAGAACGGCATGAAGGGCTGTGTGTGCAGCCAAGGGGTGCGCATGAATGTGGTGACGTAGCACGAGGACCAATAGATGCCTGACGAGGGCGGGGGCTGCTAACTCATGGTGCGTTCAATGAAACTCGTACTTGTGTTTTTCCTTCCTGTGCGTCATACCAGTTCGATCTGGTATGAGTTCACGGGTCGGAAGTTACGAGTGGCCGTTATAGTGAACTTTCACAGACAACAGGACGGTAAAAACACGTGTTACAGGTTACCTGGAACGCTACAAAGCCGTAATCATGACTTGAAGCTGTAATTTACGGTTTCAAAAGCCTGCCTTGAACGCAGCATTCGCTGAAACGGCCGTGCCGCTGATATCTGCTTTAATAATTAAAGTCAGAGGTTCAAAGAGGTTCAGTTACCGTCGTAGTTCCGACCATAACGCCGCTATAATCGCCGTTATTCTCATTCGCGTCTGTGAAACCGAAAGTAAGGAAACGCTGGTCGGCTCGACCAGCATTTCCGACACCACTAATAATAACAAAATAACGATAGACAGAAAACGATATATTGATCGAAAATGGAACGATTAACAAGTGTGGGTGGCGTAGATTCATCCACATTAACGTGAGACTGTTTTATAACCGAATAGAAACTCCTCGTTGTCCCTTTAATGTTGAGTATTTGTTGCACAAAAATATCTCAGAAATGTGTTAATTTTTAACAGGATTTGTGCAACTCCAACATGGATTACTTGACCTATGTTGTGTGTTCATCCATCGTCCACTGACCTAAGCTCTGTGACCCACCAGGTACCGTGACTACAGGGAGCCTCCAGATTCAGCTGAGCCCTACTCATACACCCTGCAGTTCTGGCACGTCCTGGCAGCCCGACTGGCATTCATTATTGTTTTTGAGGTCAGTGTTTCCAGGCGGTGATAAATGACTCCAGACAGGAGGCTGGGTTTGGAATTGGATTCCTTGGTATTGCTTCGTCGATGGCTTTTATATGTCTGTCTCCAACCATAAGTGTCCATCTACATCATCTTCTGCTCTGATTTGCTCCAGACTGATTAAGACATTATTTTAGACGTCTGGTGATGAAGTCGTAAATGTCTGTGACAGTTCTCTGGTGTGTTGTTTGGAGTACTGTTTGATGAAACAATCTATAAACCTGAGTGTAGTTTTACATCTCCTCTCTCAGACTTCTCTCTGGAGCTCTAATACAACATGTCATTGAGCCAATCATATTTCACCTTTATTTACGGATAGCCCCTTGAGATGATGAGGAGGTCCAGAAGGGACCTCTTCTGATTGCATGGGTGCATGTGAATGTGTTGTTGTGACATCATAAAGTTACAGAAGTCCTAATGGATTCTTTTAAGAAACGTGGGTCAGGTAAACAATACAGCATCGCCATGACAACATATTGTCACACCTGGTGCTGATGGACCACTTGTTTTCATAGAAGCTTGTTTATCCTGTTACATGCAGCGTCTGTTGTCTGTCTGACGTCTGCCCGAGTTCACGTGAACGCAACATCAAGAATACGTTCCGATATGCAACCGCACCGCTAGATGGGGGGAATTCCTGCATACTGGGGCTTTAAAGGTGTAGTGTGCCCCTTTAACTCTGATTAAAACTGCCTATCAGTTTCAAAAGGTCTTACAGATTTATCAAGAGCTTGACCTATTGGGCTGGAGGAGTGTTTCAGTCACAGCTGGACTAACAGCAGGGTTTAACTGGAATATTCTGCTTCTTATGTTCTCTCTTTTCCTCACTGACCTGACGAGACCCTAGACCACTTAACACAGATAATCTTGTTAAATCCCGTTAAAACTACATAGACAGGAAAGTTCTCTAAACTGGATTAAATCGGTACTTATATTTTTTCAACAATGGTTCAAATTACTACTTTTACTATTGCTGTCTAGTATGAAAGATTCAGCTCACAATGTCAAATCCACTGCCTGAATCTGCAGCTGCCTTCAGCTCTATGCAGCATTTTAGTGTCCTGGCAGTGCTTTTGTGTCATGTAGCCCTGCTGTTTTGGTTCACTCTCTCTGTTCTCATCGACCTCAGTGCCAGATGCAGGAGGTGATTTCAGCTAAATAAATTCTGATAAACCTGCTGAGTACTGCCTGCACTCAGCACCAAACAGCTGAAAAAATTAGCAACTAGTTGGCAGGACATTAGCGGCTAAAAGACCTGGTGTTAGTAGAGATCAGAGGTAAAGGGAGAATGAATGTTGGAAAACCAACAATCAGTCAGTTAAAGGGATAGTTCGCCCAAAATTCAATCTACTCACCCTCATGTCAACTAAGGGCTGGGAGAGTCCTCCATGCCTCTGAGTTACGGAAATTGTTCCGAATAAAATTAAATAAGTCTATATTTTAAGCTTGTTTGTAGCGGAAGCTCCCAGTGTCTCAGTTCACTGCTCTTCCTGTGTCAGTGCAAATCTTGCGTGATTTGTACTGACCGGCGGAACAATTTCTCATATCGGGGCTTCAATACAAGAGGGACATTACAGACGAGCAGTATGGAGGTATTTGGATGTTTTTTGGTGTGTCTTTTTGGACAAAGAAAAGTGAGCCCCATTCACAACCATTATATGGACAAATACTGCTGCGTGGACCCCCCCGTAACTCAGAGAAGGAACGGAGGACTCTGAAAATTCTCCCAGCCCTTAGTCGACATGAGGGTGAATTTTGGGCGAACTATCCCTTTAATGCAGTTGCAACTTTTTCTAACTCATACAGTAGGTCATAAATGAAGCACACTGTCCAGGAAGCCCAACCAGTGTCATCGCTGTTACATAACTAGTGCCATCCTGTGACACTTCTCCCCTCCAGATAGGATTATATGCTGCTTTCAAATTTAAGCTTTTAAAACATAATATCTGAGAACAGGACATTATTTCTTTCTCCTCCGTTAGAGTCACGTTGCTGCAGCTCATCTGTATAGTCCATATGGACCGGTGGGCTACAAAAAATTGAATCTTTTAAAATAGAAAGCATGTCTTTTTCCAATAGTTTGTGTTTGTTAACATTGAACATCACATGCCCTGGGTTTTTTTCAGCACATGGTCTTTGCCATCAAGACCCTGATTGCGTACCTGATCCCAGACCTTCCCAAGGACCTGCGGGACCGTATGCGCAGGGAGAAATACCTGATCCAGGAGATGATGTACGAGGCCGAGCTGGAGAGACTGCAGAAAGAGAAGAACGAGAAGAAGAAGAAGGACAGGGCCCATCACAAGGAGTGGCCCTGAACGCACCCACTGGTACAACCAGACATTGAGAAACAGAGATTATTCCACTCTGTTTGTGACTTGTGTGAGGTTTTATTTACCAATGTCAAGCAAAAAAGGAATTTAACATAAGATAAACCCATCCCCTGTACAGGGATTATCCAATCATAGCTTAGCAACCGTAACTAGGCACAGCTGGTCAGTCAGGATGGAGCAGTGTGTGTTGAGCTTTGGAGCAATGCGTAACATTTTTTAGGCAACCTTTCCGAACTAAAAACAAAAAAATCTAAAGGGTAAGGAATTGAATGAGTAGAAACTGCAGTGGTTAAGGTTGAGTTGTTGTAGGTGACCTTTAAAAAACCCTGTTGCAATTACAGTAGTATTCTCATTAGGTGGTAATCTTCCTAACGCCTTCTCTTGTAACTTTAAATATGACAAAACAGGAAATAACAGTCTCTTTCCAGAGAATGAAAGAAGAATAATGTCATCTGTGTAACTCATTTTCTGGGACAGGTAGCATTTGTTAAAGTAGGCTACTCCAATATCAACTTTTAAAATCAAGCCATGGAAGAAATGGATATAATGTTTGCTTAATGAGTTATAGTGCTAAAATCTATGAGTAGGCCTAGTACCTTCCACTAATATAATCGACAGGAGTTAGGTTTGTAACCATACATCGATCGACATCCAGACATGGATTCAATGACCAACTAGTTAATGCCATCGATCCAAATTGAAAACACTGATCAGGCATCAATACTGCACATTATCATTTCTCAGATGTGCCTTTATTTTGAAATTCCCCAGGCATGTGATGAGTAGCTATCACTGCAGCATTTTCATATTTCATTCGCATTTATATTTACTTTGAGACTCTAAACAGAGGTAAGGCTCACACTTAAAGGATAACTTTAGTTTTTTACAATCTGGACCGTATTTATAGCATCAAATACGATAATTTACTGTCATTTGGAGTCATTTTGATGAAATTAGCCCCAGTGGAGCGGCGCAATGCAGCCTCTAAATAACACATTATCCGCCGCAAAACTCGTTCATTTCACCAATATTTTGTCATGATACACTAGTGTTATTCCCCTCTGAGCCCGTGGTGGCATGTTATCAACATCCCGCTCCTGTAGGTTGACCTACTGACCTCTGATCTGGATGATGTCATCTCCGACCGCTGCCCGGCTCATTCTGATAATAATCATTCCGCTTTGGCATTCTGGTCCATTTTAGTGAGTCCAGGTTGAGGAGAGGAAGCCTGTGGAAGCTGAACTTCATCCAGCTGCTCATTTTGTCAGAAGTCAGAAAGTTAGCCGCGCCACACCGTGGTTGGAGATGACATCATCCAGATCAGAGGTCAGTAGGTCAACCTACAGGAGCAGGATGTTGATAACATGCCACCACGGGCTCGGAGGGGAATAACACTAGTGTATCATCACAAAATATTGGCGAAATGAACCAGTTTTGCGGCGGATAATGTGTTATTTATAATGTTCTCACATTATATGGATATACGTGCCGCTCCACTGGGGCTAATTTCGTCAAAACGACTCCAAATGACACCAACGTTGTCTGGGTGAGTAAATGATCGTATTTGATGCTAGAAATAAGGTCCAGGTTGTAAAAAACGAAAGTTATCCTTTAAATCTTACACTAAAAAAAGGAATTCAATATTCTTTCAGTTTTCTTTCAGTGTAAAATTGTAAGCTCAATAACTCAGGATGTGACACTTCACAATAAACAGGAGGCCTATTTTTATTTTTGTTTTATTTTTTTTATGCATTGTGATATCGACAAACATCAAATCATTTTACATTGAATCGATTTAATATTGTATCATGATGAAACTTGTGAGATGAGTAGTCTGCTTTGGTTGACTTCCGTCTAAAATCAGAACCAATGTTTCAAAAATGATGAGGGCTACACAATTAATGGAAAAGATCAAAAATCATATTATGAGTGAGTGAAAAATCACAAGAGCTGCAGTTTCTTTTAGTTAAGGGAAAAATGTCTCAACAGAGATGTCCCAGACGACAAACCATATCCTCCACGCACAAAGTAACATGTTTTTTTTGTATAAGTCTTAAAAAAAAAACTCACACAATAATTTTTCATCAAAGGAAAGACAAAGAATTGCCATGACAGGAATGACTAAACAAGTGTAGAAAATAAGATTCTAGCAGTAAAACATAAAAATAAAGACATAAAACTCAGTGTTGAATGTTTTCCAGGACTTGCCATGTAGTTTCTCTTATTTCCAGGTTGTCAGCTGGTGTTTGGTTTTCACTGCACAGTAAAGGAAAAAGAATGAGTGCTGAGTCTCCTGCATGATGATACTGGACCCTCTTACTTCCCTTCTGCCACGTCAGACCAGCACCTCCAAGTGGACACTTGAGTAACTGCACCCAGCAGTTAGTCCGCACCACATCAGATGTCCTTGTGAACATTTGACAGCAGGTTTTGCTACCTTATTTTTCTTCCACTTTGGACTCGGAGCAGAGTATGTCTTTAGATCCTGAATGTAGATTTCAAGCAAGACTCGAGTTTTACAGATTTCTTGTTTAAGATGAGAGAAGAAAAAAAGAGCTTACTGAATGACAAACCCTGTTTACATTTCTCCTTGTTTGAGGAGTTCACATTTTGCTTTATTGTAAATAAAGATATTTAAATGAATGTCAGGCCTTCTGCTCTGCTTTAGTGTAGTGCAATAAAAATAAAGTTACTTCAACGTCTACTCTATCCAAGCTGTGGTAGTGTCCACAGTTTGCTTACACTGGAAATGCTTTCCATTGGAATTTAGATTGATAACTGCAGTAATAAACACTATTTATTGTAAAGAACTTGAACTTGGACTGTGTGTGTGTCTCCTTCAGTAATTCATCCAACAGCCCTGTCAATGATCATTCCTTCACATTTTGTTTTTTTCTCATCAAATTTAACAGTTCAATTGATAGTTACGTTTGTGTGAAGACAATTATCCTTAATAACATATCTAGTAGGAATGTTGTTGAATGCTTAAGAGGATTACCGATTGTACCGGATGTGCCAGGTTGCAGGCTGCAGCGATTTGTGTTGATTCATTTTAACAAAGATGCTGAGCAGAGGGATTAATACACACATTCACACAGGCTGCGCACACACCAGCTCCCCACAGACACACAGCTGAGGGGCCGAGGCGCGGCACGGAGAAAACCTCTGGCTGATGATGAATCCCTGCAACGCCAGTAGTAGTTCATCCCCAGCCTCAAATCAACCTGTACCAGACTATCTCTGTCCATTGTGTGACAGCCACTGTTCCTGTTTGAGAAGGTGCTCCATTTGCTCGTCCAGCTGTCCAACAACAATTGTCATGGAACTGTGTTCATTTTTACTTGCAGTTACATTTTGCGGCCGCTAGATGGCGCTGTATTTTCATTTATGTGTTTTTGCATCCTTGGGTTTTTCAGGAAGTGACGTAGGCCAACTGGGTTGTTGTTGTTTTTTTCCATGCTCCGTAGCATCTTTTCTTTCCTCATGTTTGTCTCCCTGTGTAGTGGCAGTATGAGTGAGTAAAACATTATTTACTACTATTAGTACATTGCAAACATTCCTGCTGTTTATCATTTGTTTATTAACGAGCGAGTTATTATCGTGGACTCCGCCGTAGATCTTTACTAGGTCAGCTACCGCCGTTAGCAGGCTACGTTACGTATACATGTATTATTTACCTTGTGGTAATCTTTCCTTTTGTATTTGGTACAGTTTCACAATTTCTGGCATTAAATCAAATCCAATCACAACACCTGCCTGTTCCTTGGATTAGGAAGAGTTTAGCTGGCTGTGAATCTCAGTCCACCAGTCAACACTGAGTGAAGCAGTACAACAATATAGCCTATGTTTTCGTGGCCAGAAATTAGTATTTCGTGGGAACATATTGCTATTTCGTGGCCACAATTTCTTCTTTTTTTTTTTTTTTTTTTTTTTTGCATGTCATATCTGGGGCTCCGTAGGTTTGTGTGATTTAAAACTAACCTGGTGTTATTTAGGATTTGACCACTTCTGCAGATGGCTGCTTTGTCAGCTGGATGCAGGGGTGAGCCACCTGAATGTTTCTGGAGAAAACACAATGGGGTTGATTTGGAGCTTAAACATTTGTTTCAGGATCAGTTAAATGTTTTGTATGTGTTGTCCCAGGTGGAGAGTCAGAGGTGTTTGAAGATGAAGCAGGAGGAGCTGACTGATCTGCACAGCAGTAAGAGCATTTCAGCCGCTTCTCATTAATGTTGGTTTGTTTTTCTGGCTTCACCTCAGTATAATAGGTTTGTATATTAGTCCAGTAGGGAGAAACTTGAGTTTGTCATGAACTTCTAACCAGTGTTTCTAGATTGGAAAACATGACGGAGAAAATGATGAGCTGTTAAAAAGTTGTCAGAATGTCCCATTATCATTTTTATGCAAATTAGTGCCAGCCATTATCAGAAAAACCTAATTTGACTGTATCTCAGCAATATTGCAATAAGGCTTCTGAATCATGTTCTGAGGTCTTGAGATCAAATAAAACTATTTGTAAAATATGAGTTTATGACTTTGGAGAACCATTGACTGACTGTTTATTTTGTAACATGTGGCAATGAGTGAGAACATCAACAAGAGTTCTATTATGACAATTGAAAACCAAAACAAACAAACAGTCTCTGTCTAGACTCCTTATTTGGTGTCTTGTAATTGGTCAAAGGGTTAGTTTGCTCACCTAAAATAAATATTATAACATTCATTTTCAATAATGGCGGCACTAATTTGCATAAAAATGATACATGGGACATTCTAACCACTTTTTAACAGCTCATCAAATCTAGAAACACTGGTTAGAAGTTTATTTCAGGGGGGCAAAATGAATCTTCCTACTAGACTATATGACCTGATTGTATGGTCAACAATACATGCGTTTTACATTAAAGTTTTGTATCTTTTATATGGAAAAAACTTATTGCATCTTTCTTTGTATTTGACTGTCACAGACTCATTTACTCCAGACGTCTCCAAGGTGACGTCCTCCAGGAGGCCATGGAGCACAGATCTTAACAACATTTGCAGCAGTATTTTTTTTCCTGCAGTGTAAGTGTGAGAATTAGAAATGATTGTTTATCAACTTTATTGTTGTTTATTAATATTAATGTGATTAATCTTTATGATTAACTTTATTCATTTTCTGTCATTTAAAACTAACCTAATGTAATTATGTGTTCAGATGACCAGATGCTGCCCAATCACCAGCAGCTGGAGCCAGGAGTGACCCACCTCAATGTTTCTTAACATCACACTGACAAAGATGAAGAGGAGCTGTCTGTCTGTACAGCAGTAAGAGGATTTCTTTCTTTGTCATTAATGGTAATTTGCTTTTCTGGGGTTCCCTTTGAGACCTTGTTGATGTGTATCCATGTGTACGTTTGGTAGGTTTATATATGACCAGCTCATTGTAACTGTACATGCTATAAAGCTATGGTCAATGTATTGGTGTAGTAGGTCTGCATATATCTGATATTTATGTGTGAAGCAGATGCTGCTTTTGTTTCAGATTTTTCTTTACTACCATAACTTGTGTCTGTCTATTTATTGCATCTTTGAATGTATTTGACTGTCACATGCACTAATTTACTCCAATTTGGTGCTTAACGAGGTGCCGCCCTCCAGGGAGGCAGAGCTGCTTCTCCATTGGCCAAGCACAGGTGTCTGCACTCCCACCCTGATTGGCAGCAGCTGCAACCAGAGGAACAGTGTCCTATAAATGGCCATTCAGTTCCTGGAGCGGCAGCGACGGAGCGGCTGCACGGAGGGGCTACAAGGAGATGCGACTTAGCCAACGCGACTTTGCCAAACGTGACGGCGCCAAGGCGCAAAACTCACGGCGCCAAGGCGCAAAACTCAGATCTTTGACTTCAGCAGGTTTGGTTTCATTATACTTTATTTCATTTTCAAACAACTTTACACTGTTTAAACTTTGATCCATTTCTCTGGAGTCTGCCATGTGCTTCACTGGTCAAGTCAGCCATCTTGTAGATTTAGGCCTTGCCTCCATCTTGCATCATTGCAGGTCGTCCTGTCTAACACTGCTTGTCCATGTTCTTTCTTTCAGGAGCTGCTGTCCACATTGATTCCAGAAGAACTTCACCACCTGGTTCAAAGAAGAAGAGAAAGACATTGAAGACTCAACAATGTTAATCATGTGGAAATGTCTGTCAGTCTTGATCCATTTCTGGTTTGTGTTGCAATCAGTCCACCATGTGCTTCACTGAGCAAGTCGGCCATTTTGACAGATGGCCTGGCCTACAAAATGTTCAAACAGAAAGCCAGCAACACTCAGGTGAGTTCAAAAAATTCTTTAATTGCCTCACTGGATTGGCTACGAAACCGGTCTGTGTTTCTTTTGCCAATCAGTGAGGCAATGTTTTTTTGAACTCACCTGAGTGTTGCTGGCTTTCTGTTTGAACATTTTGTAGGCCAGGCCATCTGTCAAAATGGCCGACTTGCTCAGTGAAGCACATGGTGGACTGATTGCAACACAAACCAGAAATGGATCAAGGCAGTGTGAAGTTGTTTGAAAATGAAGTAAATAATAAAACCAAACCTGCTGAAGTCAAAGATCTGAGTTTTGCGCCTTGGCGCCGTCACGTTTGGCAAAGTCGCGTTGGCTAAGTCGCATCTCCGTGTAGCCCCTCCGTGCAGCCGCTCCGTCGCTGCCGCTCCAGGAACTGAATGGCTATTTATAGGACACTGTTCCTGTGGTTGCAGCTGCTGCCAATCAGGGTGGGAGTGCAGACACCTGTGTTTGGCCAATGGAGAAGCAGCTCTGCCTCCCTGGAGGGCGGCACCTCGTTAAGCACCAAATTGGAGTAATGAGTCCCTGTGACATTCAAAGATGAAATAAATAGACAGACACAAGTTACTACCAAATGTAGCTACACATGGCTGCATATAAGTAACTAAACTGTGAATCATTTTAGCTGAATAACTGAAGATTGGAACACATCTTATCTGATTGTTCTGTGAACTTCATTCACTTGGGCATCAAACAAAAAGTTCTCCTTCAGCAGCAAAGAACCATGGGAGATGAGAGAAAGCCTGAAGAACAACTTAGCACAGAGAGATTTAGGGTGCCCACACATTTCCCCCCTTAATTCTGTATCATTTAGCTAGCATACCATGCTTGAGTATAGTACTTTTGGTCACACATCATAACAATGATACATTTAATTTGTAAACCACTTTTCATAAAGTAATCTCAAAGTGCTACAGAAACCAGAAACAAAATAAACAAAAGACTAAGAGAAAAATCAGACACGTTAAAATCAGCAGTAGATAAAACAGATCAAGGAGGAGATTAAAGTGCAGAGAGAGAATAAAAACATCTAGGGGCGACCTAGGAAATCCTGTCTGAACAAAAAAGAGTTACGCCCTTTTTTAAAGGTGACCACAGCCTGGGGCTGACAGAGTTCCAGATGTGGGGGGCAGCGGAGCATGGAAGTGAGCCATGATTTAGTGTTTGTTCTCTATCGTACTGCTGCAAGCTCATGGAAATAACAGTCACTTATGATGAACATGATGATGTTTCTAGTAGAGTTTGGTCCTCACCTCCTCTTTTCCCAGGAGCTCCATCCAGGTCCTGAAGACTCCATCGGATCCGCTCGTCCTCACCGCGACTGCCTGTGTCAGAGGAGACAGAGACATCATTAACATGCATCTCTGCCTGTCTTTCATTACTGTCCTGCTTGTTTCCAGTATTTATCACAAATAAACATTTACAAACTTTACACTTGTCTTTTTTGAGTGGCAAGGGCACTGTGAATTTTTCTAGGGCAGTTTTATATCTATAATATTCATTTTAGGTGAAATAAATGACATTTTAATCTGTGTCCTGGATATAGAGAATTGACAATAAAACATATAGAAAATGTCAACATATACATATACTGGAATGCATATACAGTGGCTATATTAATTTCTGGAGCATTTAACTTTTATAATATTTATTTTAGGTGAGACAGAAACAACTTTTTGATCTGGATGTAGAAAATTGACAACAAAGATTTTTGATTCTAGCAGCACGACTGTTATGTTTGTTTGTTTTGTTGTTTTTAATTGTCATTGATGAAGCTAAATCACTACCTGGTTAGTTCTCAGTGCATTGCCACATGTTACAAAATGAAATCAATAACTTTAAATTTAAAAAGTCAATAAAATCATATTCTTGACATGGAAACACTAAGTGAAGTTTGCAAGACAAGACCCAAAGTCATGATTCAGTAGCCTAAGTTACACATTTTAGATTAGTAACACACTTCCTGTTTAGCCTAATTGGAACAGTTAGCTGTTAGCCGCTGAGCTAGCTGCTGTCAGCTGTGATCGTGGACACACGGAGCAGATTCAAACGTCTCTTTCTCCGTCATCACGTCTCCACAGCTTCAACAACTTTTCCCAGTTCATACAAACTCAAGTTTGATCGCACTTACGGTGACTTTGAGCGAAGTTCACGTCAGGTTGGCTGTTTATCTCCGCGGTGGATCCGGAAGTGAAGAAGCGGCTGAACTCGGTGGCTGCAGATCCTATAGCGCCGCCTAGCAGTGAGGAGGAGGGAGAGTTTTAAATCACACAAACCTACGGAGCCCCAGATATGACATGCAAAAAAAAAGAAGTTGTGGCCACGAAATAGCAATATGTTCCCACGAAATACTAATTTCTGGCCACGAAAACATAGGCTATATTGTTGTACTGCTTCACTCAGTGTTGACTGGTGGACTGAGATTCACAGCCAGCTAAACTCTTCCTAGCACGTAATCCAAGGAACAGGCAGGTGTTGTGATTGGATTTGATTTAATGCCAGAAATTGTGAAACTGTAACAAATACAAAAGGAAAGATTACCACAAGGTAAATAATACATGTATACATAACGTAGCCTGCTAACGGCGGTAGCTGACCTAGTAAAGATCTACGGCGGAGTCCGCGATAATAACTCGCTCGTTAATAAACAAATGATAAACAGCAGGAATGTTTGCAATGTACTAATAGTAGTAAATAATGTTTTACTCACTCATACTGCCACTACACAGGGAGACAAACATGAGGAAAGAAAAGATGCTACGGAGCATGGAAAAAACAACAACAACCCAGTTGGCCTACGTCACTTCCTGAAAAACCCATGGATGCAAAAACACATAAATGAAAATACAGCGCCATCTAGCGGCCGCAAAATGTAACTGCAAGTAAAAATGAACATAGTTCCATGACAATTGTTGGACAGCTGGACGAGCAAATGGAGCACCTTCTCAAACAGGAACAGTGGCTGTCACACAATGGACAGAGATAGTCTGGTACAGGTTGATTTTGAGGCTTATTCATCTCATGAGTCAGTCTTCTCAATTCTTGTTTATTTGCCGAGGAGGACGATGCACATTAATGAACAATTTAACTCCATGGCGTCATGCAAGTGTGCCGGATTTAGCTCAGAGCTAGTCAAGGAAAAATACGCAGCACAGTATGTTGATGAACAAAGTGTTAACAAGATGCTCCTGCGACTGGATGACAGGAGGGCAGCTGCAAATACATTTAATGGCTGCTTCTGGTCAGCACACATAATAGCAATGTCATGTCTTCACTGTCCTATCCTATCTAATGGAGTCAACCATGTCCCCCAAAAACACATTAGTCGTAGTCACAGGGCGCTGGACGACTGGAGGACTCACGAGGACGCGGTCGCTGTCGATGATGGTGTTGAGACGGTCCACAACCTCTGTTCTACCAACATTTTGGTACAGGTATCCGGTACCAACTACCAACCATATGATCCATGGTGTTATGATACATGTTTTTCGATACTTTTCCGAATAAAAACAGAACGCAAAAATGTCATTTTAGACTTTATTTAAACAGAAAATCTTAAAACTATAAAATACCTGTATGCATCAGTAAATAATCAGTAAGCAATCACTGCTGCTGCAGGGTTAAAATTGAAATTTCCATCAATATTATTATTAACTCTTCCTAAATCAAAACATTAGTGGTCTGTTTAAAAATGAATATCAACTTGTTAATGTTTTCCTGTGGTATTTTAAACTTAAAACACATATTTTACCTGGTTTAAAACGAACCCCAGTTTCTTTGGTAGAAAAAGAAATATAACTTTAACATCATAAACTTCAACAAAATATTTTACATGTGGAATTCTTTTGTCACTGTGTTTTGATGAACTGTTACAGTTCAGTAACTGCAGCTTCACGCACACAGCTGCTGCCTTCAGTAACAGTACAACACACACTACAAGAAAATGGTTTAACTTCTGTATGAACTATCATGTGTCTCTCAAGACAACAACTTAAGTTGGGGTTTCATGTGCATCCATGCGCAGCCAAATTCTCCAGCTCCATTAATGTTTTCCCACAAACACTGCAACCAAATGGTTTCACTTTTGAATCGACTCGTGTGAAACAAAAGACTTTTTACTGGGTAAGTCCTTTCCCACAAAGACCACAACTAAATGGTTTCCTCCTGCGTGTGGAGTCTCTGGTGGTGCTTGTTAAAAGTTGCTCGATGTCTAAAACGTTTCCCACAGGTAGCACAGTCAAATGGTTTCTCTCCTGTATGGATCCTCATGTGTTCTTTAAGACACCATCTTTGACTAAATGTTTTACCACAGGTAGAACAGTCAAATGGTTTCTCTCCTGTATGGATCCTCATGTGTCTTTGAAGATGACATCTAAGTCTAAAATGTTTCCCACAAGTAGCACAGTCAAATGGTTTCTCTCCTGTATGGATCCTCATGTGTTTTTTAAGACACGATCTTTGACTAAATGTTTTACCACAGGTAGAACAGTCAAATGGTTTCTCTCCTGTATGGATCTTCATGTGTTTTTTAAGACACGATCTTTGACTAAATGTTTTACCACAGGTAGAACAGTCAAATGGTTTCTCTCCTGTATGGATGTTCATGTGATCTGTAAGATTCCCTCTTTGACTAAATGTTTTACCACAGGTAGAACAGTCAAATGGTTTCTCTCCTGTATGGATGTTCATGTGTTCTGTAAGATTCCCACTTTGACGAAATGTTTTACCACAGGTAGCACAGTCAAATGGTTTCTCTCCTGTATGGATCCTCATGTGTTGGTTAAGATTACATCTTTGACTAAATGTTTTACCACAGGTAGAACAGTCAAATGGTTTATCTCCTGTATGGATCCTCATGTGTTGGTTAAGATTACATGTTTGACTAAATGTTTTACCACAGGTAGCACAGTCAAATGTTTTCTCTCCTGTATGGACCCTCCTCATGTGTGTCGTCAAAGCCGAGGTTTTGCTAAATGTTTTCCCACACTCTGAGCAGTGAGCAGACTTCTTACAGTGAGACTTCTTACCAGTGTTAGATTCTTCATCATTTGCATAAACAGCTTCACTGTTCAAAGCAGGCTCAGGTGCTCTGGTTTCTCTCCAGTCATCACTGTCATCAGTCTCAGAGGACGACTCTGATACCTCCTCATCTGTATCTGGTTGAAGATCTTCATGTTGATCTGAGTTCCTGGCTGGTTCAGATCCTCTACAATCGTCTCCATCGGCCTCCATCTGTTCAGCTGAGCAGCTGGATGGAGGCTCTGCCTCAGTTTGTCTGTGATGAGGGTGTAGGGACTGAGGTTTCTCATCCTCAGTCTTTACCTGAACAGAAGTGAGGGGGAACTCTGGTGAAGTGGTTGATAGTTCCTCCTTTTCTTCTTTAACATGGTGACTCTCTGGGTTCTCCTGATCCAGACTAGAGGTCAACTCAGGAGGATCCTCTGCTTCAATCTTCAACAGGTGCTGATCACCTGCAGAAACAATGACACATCATGAACAACAGCGACTTCATATACTGTCACTCATAACTGCTGCCTCTATGAATAGAACCCCAATATCAATTCAATTGAATTCAAAACATTTAAAGGTGTACAGAAATGGCCGTTTGTTCCGTTTGTCGCGCCGAGTTGTGCCGAGCTGCAACACGACTTTACCCGAGTAAGTTCAACAGATTTGATTGGTCGTTACTGAGTCACAGGGATAAACTGATCCCAGCTCCATCTATGACAGTTGAATGACGGAAAATCCAATATCAGAATCATGAGCATGCAACTTAATGAGGTTTAATTGTCCAATGCAAAAAAATACAAGAAAATTTTTCCCGATTTAATGAATTTTGCCAAAGTTTGGCCTAATCGTCTGTTAGATGAGTTTTCACACTAAAGTCAGAGTGGGCTCAAATTCAGTTTTCTTTTCTGTACAAAATAACTTATGGACCCATTGAGGGAGTGTATGTTATTTTACAGTAAAAATGGTCAGTCATAAACTGATTCTCTATGACAGTCATCAGAAAAAACTAGAGATGCAACTTTGAGGTTTAATTTCTGCAAAATGATACAGTAAAATTGTTTGATAATGACCAAGGAAGTAGTCAGGGTGGTCCTAAAGTCAGCTGTAGCAAGTATTGCGAGAACTTATGGACCAAAGTGATGTTACTGTACAGTAAAAATGGAGTATAAGGCATTTTTCCTGTTTAAAAAAACTAGAGATGATACTTTGAGGCTTAATTTCTCCAAAATGATACAGTAAAATTGTTTGATAATGACTGAGGAAGTAGACAGGGTGGTCCTGAAGTCACCTGTACCAACCCTTCACAGAACTTATGGACCAAAGTCATGTTACTGTACAGTAAAAATGGTGTATAAGGCATTTTTCCAGTTCAAATGTTCAAAAAAGAACGACGGCTCACTTGACCGCAGTCATTAAACTCGGTGTCTGAACTCGGAGAACTCGGATTTTAGTAAATGGACTAACGCGTTTACATGAACTCTGTTGTACAGTTATAGTCGGGAAAGGCAACTTTGAACTGAATCACCGACCTGTTTTGTTGAGAACGACTCGAGGCTGCAGGAAAACATCCAGCAGGTTCCTCTGCCGCTCGATCTCCCGTCTGAAGCCCGAAGCCTCCGCCTCGTACGCGGCTACGACTCTGTCCACGGCCGCTAAGATTTCCTGGGAGGCGGCGGTGAGTCTCTCGGTGACGAATCCTCTCAGAAACTCCACCTCAGACATTTTACTCAAACTCTGCTCCTAACCATGGATGTATGTAGCTCCTGGCGGCTGCTCCAATGATAAATGGGCGGGGCCAACCGTCACCCCACAATTTGTAGGTAAATGAAATTGAGATATTTATATTTTCTTATGGTAACATTAAATATTTACACTACCAACAGTCATATTTAGCATGACAAAAATAAATCATTTTCACGGGAGTTCGCGGCCGTTTGTTTGACGCTGCCTAGGAGATCTGTGCCAAATCTCGCGAGAGTGTGTCGTAGAGACAGAGACAGGTCTTGAACAAAGTGGATTTTCTCCTGATGTGTCCGTCTGAAAATTACCATTTTCGTGTCAAACTGTTCAAAAGAGATGTGGCTTGTGGAAAATGAGTCCTGTCCTTCCCCATTTTTTCAGTCACCGGCCGCCACATGGTCACATTATGCTATTATGATACCAACATTTCGGTACCGGTATCATACCAACCTATGATCCATGGTACCAACATGTTTTTCAATACTTTTCCAAATAAAAACAGAACACAAAAATGTCATTATAGACTTTATTTTAATAGAAAATCTTAAAACTATAAAATATGCATCACTCCTACATCTCTTTTTGGCAGAAACATAAGAGAATTGATGGCCACAAAAAATACAACTGTACATTTATTCTCCTACATTGATTTTTGTGTACACATAAAGATCATCCTGTTGACAAAATGTCTCATCACAAACTGCAACTTAATTATTCAAGGTGCCATAAGACTACCGACTGCCTTACATGTACTCAACACACACTACAAGAAAATGGTTTAACTTCTGTATGGACTATCATGTGTCTCTCAAGACAACAACTTCAGTTTCCCTCCTTGATGGGGTTTCATGTGCATCCATGTGCAGCCAAATTCTCCAACTCCATAAATGTTTTCCCACAAACACTGCAACCAAATGGCTTCACTTTTGAATCGACTCGTGTGAAACAAAAGACTTTTTTACTGGGTAAGTCCTTTCCCACAAAGATCACAACTAAATGGTTTCTTCCTGCGTGTGGAGTCTCTGGTGCTTGTTAAAACTCGCTCGATGTCTAAAACGTTTCCCACAGGTAGCACAGTCAAATGGTCTCTCTCCTGTATGGATGTTCATGTGTTCTGTAAGATTCCTTCTTTGACTGAATGTTTTACCGCAGGTAGCACAGTAAAATGGTTTCTCTCCTGTATGGATCCTCATGTGGTGGTTAAGATTCCCTCTTTGACTAAATGTTTTACCACAGGTAGCACAGTCAAATGGTTTCTCTCCTGTATGGACTTTCATGTGTTCTTTAAAACTCCAGCTTTGACTAAATTGTTTACCACAGGTAGCACAGTCAAATGGTTTCTCTCCTGTATGGATCCTCATATGTTTTTGAAGTTGACATCTATGACTAAAATGTTTCCCACAGGTAGCACAGCCAAATAGTTTCTCTCCTGTATGGACCCTCATGTGTTTTTTAAGATAACATCTATGTGTAAATTGTTTCCCACAAGTAGCACAGTAAAATGGTTTCTCTCCTGTATGGATCATCATGTGTTCTTTAAGATTCCCCCTTAAACTAAATCGTTTACCACAGGTAGCACAGTCAAATGGTTTCTCTCCTGTATGGATCTTCATGTGTTCTTTAAGATGCCCCCTTGAAATTAATCGTCTACCACAGGTAGCACAGTCAAATGTTTTCTCTCCTGTATGGATCCTCATGTGGTTCCTAAAACTGTTTCTGTAAGTAAATTTTTTACCACAGGTAGCACAGTCAAATGGTTTCTCTCCTGTATGGACCCTCATGTGTTCTTTAAGACTCCATCTTTGAATAAATGTTTTACCACAGGTAGCACAGTCAAATGTTTTCTCTCCTGTATGGATCCTCATGTGTAAAGTCAAAGTCGAGGTTTTGCTAAATGTTTTCCCACACTCTGAGCAGCGAGCAGACTTCTTACAGTGAGACTTCTTACCAGTGTTAGATTCTTCATCATTTGCATAAACAGCTTCACTGTTCAAAGCAGGCTCAGGTGCTCTGGTTTTTCTCCAGTCATCATCACTGTCATCAGTCTCAGAGGACGACTCTGAGACCTCGTCATCTGTATCTGGTTGAAGATCTTCATGTTGATCTGAGTTCCTGGCTGGTTCAGATCCTCTACAATCGTCTCCATCGGCCTCCATCTGTTCAGCTGAGCTGCTGGATGGAGGCTCTGCCTCAGTTTGTCTGTGATGAGGGTGTAGGGACTGAGGTTTCTCATCCTCAGTCTTTACCTGAACAGAAGTGAGGGGGAACTCTGGTGAAGTGGTTGATAGTTCCTCATTTTCTTCTTTAACATATAGACTCTCTGGGTTCTCCTGATCCAGACTAGAGGTCAACTCGGGAGGATCCTCTGCTTCAATCTTCAACAGGTGCTGATCAGCTGCAGAAACAATGACACATCATGAACAACAGCGACTTCATATACTGTCACTCATAACTGCTGTCTCTATGAACCCCAATATCAATTCAATTCCTTTATTCTGCAAAATAAAGGACTTTTAACAACACCTCAGAGTGCCTCGGACCCATCAGTTTCGGACTGCCTTTTACTCTTCACCACTGTTTGCTCTAGGACGACGCTGAAGTTAGCCTAAGATTCGCAAGCCTCCGATTCGGCACTTAAGGGGAAAGTTAAGAGGAAATAACAATAGTGTGAATGCTTTCAGCATTCGCCCTAATTAACATAATGTACAGCGCGACTGTTTGTACAATGATTGTCTGGCTTTTGTGACACTTCTTGATGTAAAAACATTTTAGATAATGCAAAAAGAGGGCTGCCGCTTCACCCGGCTGGTTCTTTGCTAAGGTGCTGGAGACATAAACAATGTCAGAAATGGAAAAGAGAATCACACTTAGATCAATGCAGTTTTACTTTATTAGACATTTTAGGTAAAACATTAATTGTGCCTGACACTCGCTATTTTATTTGTGAAACGTTTATTTTATTTGTGAAAATGCTAAAGGGGAGATTTCACCTGTTTTTGTTTGATACCTGCAAACCTCATTAGACCAGGTCTAGATCAAAAACCACTATGCCTAGACTTCTCAAATCTGGCCTAGATGAATCTACAGGCCATGAAGATTGATTCAGACACAGTTCCTGATCTGTCAAACATTTATTTTATTTGTGAAAATGCAATAAATGCAGATTTTGATGTTTTCTCATCATAGACCACATTAGACCTGATCCTGGTCAAAAACCACAATGCCTAGACTTCTCTGGACCAGATCGAATGTGGTCTGTATGATGGGAAAATGGTAAAGTCTGCCTTTATAGCATTTTCACTAATTTAATAAAGGTTTCACAGATCAGAAACTGTGTTATAATGAATGTTTAGCCCCTGTAGGATAATCCAGGTGAGATTTGAGAAGTCTAGGCATAGTGGTTTTTGACCAGGACCAGGTCTAATGCAGTCTAGGCCTATATGATGAGAAAACAGTGAAATCTGCCTTTATTGCATTTTCACAAATAAAATAAATGTTTCACAGATCAGAAACTGGGTCTCAATCAATCTTCAGGGCCTGTAGATTCATCTAGGCCAGATTTGAGAAGTCTAGGCATAGTGGATTTTGATCTGACCTAAGGTCAAAGGTCAGCATACTGTAACTGGGTTTTGTTATAGGGGTGACTTTAAAATGATTTTTCTCCAAATTTTTACAGTAAAATTCTACCAAAATGATACCAGACGTAGAGTGAGATGTCAGGAACAATATGCAAAAGAAATGAGGAACACACCTATAAAGGAATTGATGTGACATAAGGTCAAAGGTCAGCATACTGTAACTGGGTTTTGTCATATGGGTGACTTTAAAGTTATTTTTCTCCAAATTTCTACAGTAAAATGCCATCAAAATGATACAAGAAGCAGAGTGAGACCCCAGGAACAACATGCAAAAGAGATGAGGAACACACCTACGAAGGAATTTATGTTATGTAAGGTCAAAGGTCAGCATACTGTAACTGGGTTTTGTTATATGGGTGACTTTAAGGTTATCTTTCTCCAAATTTCTACAGTAAAATGCCGCCAAAATGATACCAGAAGTAGAGTGAGACCACAGGAACAATTTGCAAAAGAAATGAAGAACACACCTATAAAGGAATTGATTTGACGTAAGGTCAAAGGTCAGCATACTATAACTGGGTTTTTTTATATGGGTGACTTTAAGGTTATTTTTCTCCAAATTTTTACAGTAAAATGCCACCAAAATGATACCAGAAGTAGAGTGAGACCACAGGAACAATTTGCAAAAGAAATGAAGAACACACCTATAAAGGAATTGATTTGACGTAAGGTCAAAGGTCAGCATACTATAACTGGGTTTTTTTATATGGGTGACTTTAAGGTTATTTTTCTCCAAATTTTTACAGTAAAATGCCACCAAAATGATACCAGAAGTAGTGTGAGATGTCAGGAACAGTATGCAAAAGAAATGAGGAACACACTTATGATGGAATTTATGTGACTTAAGGTCAAAGGTCAGCATACTGTAACTGAGTTTTGTTATAAGGGTCATTTTAATCTTTCTCCACATTTGTACAGTAAAGTAAAATAAATAAATGAAAAAAATGTTGATGAAAGGTGATATTTCTCCCAATTACGGCAGTGAAATATGACTAAAAAGTTGATTCATCTTGGAAAAGATTTTCCTCCACCATTCTCCAGTAAAAGCACATACCTGTCATTCTTTGATTTGAAGTCTCACATGCATTATTCCGCGGAACTGTTTGCTGCTGCTGAATAATGCTATTTATGCCTTACTAACATTAAATGTATGAAATGCACACTGTTAAGCCAAAACAGCCTAAAATATGAGCTGGTAAATAACATGTGATTCAAAGATATCCACCCATAAAGTTACAGGGTGGATGCATTATTCAGCAGAGCTGTACAGTGAGCTGCCGAAAAGTGCATGCACCTGTTTTTCCAGAAGCTAGAAATTCACACTGAAGTAGAGCAAACATGTGATTCAAAGAAATTCAGGGTGGATGCACTGTGAATCACCAACCTGTTTTGTTGAGAACGACTCGAGGCTGCAGGAAAACATCCAGCAGGTTCCTCTGCCGCTCGATCTCCTGTCTGAAGCCCGAAGCCTCCGCCTCGTACCCGGCTACGACTCTGTCCACGGCCGCTAAGATTTCCTGGGAGGCGGCGGTGAGTCTCTCGGTGACGAATCCTCTCAGAAACTCGACCTCAGGCATTTTACTCAAACTCGGCTCCTAACAGATCCGTATCATCCGTATTGGGGACATGGATGTATAATATTAACTTTGGGGGTTTCTTTGCTGAACCGCTTCCTCTATGACCGCTTCCCGCTTCTTCCTGTTGTTACGTCGTTTTACGGCGGTTGGCAACCAACTTACAGGAGCACACCGCCACCCTCTGGACTGGAGGGTGAACAGGAGAATGATGTGAAAAAATAAATGAAGAAAAGGAAAAAGAGAGCTACCTCCCAAACTAGGCCTATACACTCACACACATTCTACTAGAGTGCACACACATTTGGAGCAGTGTAAAGACATTTAAATGTTGCTTTAAAAAGAAAATACTGGCAGGGTTAGGGAAGCTAAAAAATATATATATATATATTTATTTATTTCATCTTTAGTTGCTACCAAGTTAGTTTTATTGTAATATGATGCTCATGTTCTGCGTCAACATTCATAAACATGTCACCGGTGAGCTGTAGGAGTGGCAAAACATTTTTTTCGCTCGTTGCCATTGTGAATCATGTCGGATCGCCCAGCATTTCCACCACTAACAATAATAACAAAATAATGATAGAGACAAAACAATATATCAAAAATGGGCCCATTAACAAGTGTGGGTAACGTAGATTCATCTACTAAGTCTGTCATGATATTTTCTTATTTCCTTCCTGGTTGAAACATGTAGCTTCCTCTGGTGTCAAGACAAACACCCGACAGTCAGTTTCTACGTCAGGTTCAGCTGTGATGACAGGCAGGGATCCACTTCACACACAACTCTGATCAGAGCTGAACAAGCTGCTTCTCCTTTTCTAAGCACGGTGTCCATCACCATTTCAGCTTTGTCTACCGTGTTCGGTATCACAGCAAAAGACACCATTTCACGGTCAGTGACCACCCTACGGTCCAGGAGTTTGTTCAGCAGGTCACAAAGAACCGGTCCAGACACTCTCCCGACAAACTCAGTCCGTACAGACCTCAGCCTCTCTTCTTCTTCTGAGACATTTGAAGCCACAGCTGAGACACTCGGAGTCAGAACTGAGACACTCGGAGTTGGTTCTGGACCAGGACCTGGGAGAAGGAAACAGTGTAAGCACATCTGTGCTGTAGAAGCATTTCAGCTCTACATCAGGTGGATGAAGACTTAACCTGGAAGAGGAACTAGACACTTCCACACAGCCGTCTCGTTTTCTTCTCGGACCTCCACATTAACAAACTCTGTGCTTGAAGGCAGGATGATCTGAAACGTTGGGGCGTAATTTGGTCCATAGTCCAGGACGAAGTCGTCTTTCTGAAAACCAGCATTGCATGTGTCAGTGGCAACAGTTTGATGAATCATGTCAGTTTTAGTTTGAAACACTCACCTCAGGCTGGACTATGTCGGCCTGTGGACAGTGAACGGTGTAAGTTTGATTTTTGACGAGTGTGCATCTGGAAGGCGTCTGGATGAACACGTTTCCATATTTGATCTGCATCTGTGTCACCTAGAGAACAATCAAAACATACCATTAGAATCGGACCTGAGCCATTAGCAAACAGACTGGACAAAAAGAACAGTGAGGTTACACTGATCTTGTAACTTCATCTTTGAGTTTGGAGAATGTTTGTGTACAATTTGGAGAAGGTCTGTCAAGGTGACACTGAGACGAGGTGCCATATTGAAGCCAGCAGAGCAAAAAGTGAAGCTCCGCCCACTTCCTCCAGTCTTACCTCGTTCAGGTGGACGTTACTCGGCAGCAGAAACACGTTGAGGCTTTGCATCCGTGCCGTGAGGTTTGGTTTTCGGAACAGCTGAACTTGGCTGCAAACTGACTTCATGTTGTTCCACAACCTCCACAGAAGATCCTGAACCCAGACCAGGCCGAAGAGAGAGAGATGAGGGACTGAGATGATCACATGAGTGTCTGTGATCTCCAGTGGGTTGATGAAGCTCATTCCCTCGTCAGTGATGTGGGCGACAGACAGCAGGCCATTACAGAGCAGAGCTGTGAAAACATGCAGACAACCACCTCGTTACAGCACTGATCATTTCAGACACTGTTGTTCACATCAGGAAATTCACTAACACTGTGTATTGGAAAAATACACTTTATTGACCCTGTAGCGCCACATTATGTAATAACGTAATCATGTAAAAAACTGTATATATCTATAATAATCTGCCACATTTTGTAATAAGTTGTAACATAATACATCAAATTATTACATTTTAAAAAGTGCAAGACTCCCATGCTGTAATAATTTGGTGCATTATGTAACAACTTATTTCAAAATGCGGCAAAGTTCATTACATATTGCATTCAGGAATTTATTGCAAAATGTGGCAGATTATTAGCCTAGAAATCTAGACGCACTCTAGCAGCAGCAAATATATTTGCTCAGCAGGTCGGTCTAGAAACGAGCCATAGGAACTTTTTGAGTCTCAAACACCGTTTGTGTCCACCAATCACAGCGCTCTATCTGTTTAGAGAGTCGTTGGGCGGCTTAACGCGATGACGACATGCATTTTAATTGGCTTGTCAGGCTAACATCATCCTGCTCTTTGCTCTGATTGGCTGTAGCGCTACCCTGTGCAGAGGCAGTTTGAAAGACAGCCTTCATCCCGCCCCCTGGATTGAACTGAGATCTACCGGTCGATTCCAGACTAGACATTTTAATGATATAGTCTGGCTTGTCAGGCTAGCAGATTATTACAAAATGTGGCGTTAGGTGAAAATGTATTACATTATTACATAATGCAGCGCTACATATCTTTTACGTATGATTTGTTTAAGGTTGTAAACTTTTATGTATGGTAGAAACTTTGGAATGTATGTTTAGGATTTTTGTTGTTTTTGTTATAGTGCAGAGCCATGTATGGATAGCTGTCAAGCAGGGTGACGTATATATCACAGGTGTTGAACATTGTGATGTGTATATGAGCAAGTTCCTGTCTGAATTTCATTGCACTTTTCCATTCTGGTAACCACATAGGCTGCTGTTTGGGAATGTCCATTTGCAAGTGTATTAAACCAGGAAGATGCTCATCTTGTTTGCGAGTAAATTCCCACAACATACTGTAAGAGAGAAGCTATTTCATTGAATATCATAAATATACACATCCTTCAGTTGTATCATAAGTTTCCCATCATCAGCAAATGCTGCCTTGCTCACCATCCTTTGTTTCACAATGTGGGAGGTGGAGCTGACGGACGGCATCCTCAGGACACTGGATACTGAAAAGCGGCCCTGCAGCAACCTTGCCAACTGATTGGAGGAGACAATCATCCCATTGGACAGTCCTGTAGAGCAGCTCCGCCCCTTGAGCCACAACAAACACCAGTCCAGTTGAAGTACACTGGAACTGTCCTGCACCAGGACACCTGAACCTATGGGACACAGAAGGCTGAGTGACCACCTCAGATCCTGACAGTAAAAAGGTTCAACTTTTGCTAAAACATTGTGTCGATCTTGATTCAGCTGACTGACAGCTGATCCAGCTGATGTTTCTTCAGACCATGAGACCAACAACTGAGGAGAAGCTGTGGAGGAAGAGGGAGGTACTTTGCCTAAAACTGTGTTTAAGTTCGTTACATGTATTCACCTGTATGAGACTTGTGTGGATTCAGTGTCCAGTTCAGGATTGAAGTTTGATGGCTGTGATTCAGAGAGAAAAAACATGATTAATATTCAGCTTCATCTTTAATTATTTTTATTATTATTCCCTTCATCCCATCAAGGTCAAAGACATGGAGAGGACTGAGAGGTCCATGTTCAGAGTCTCTGTTGCTAACCCTCCTCCTGGCCATGTGCATTTGCTTTTAACAAAACCGGCGAAAAATCAATCCATGGAGTGGTGGATAACTTTATATAACATACACAATGTTACAACGTGTATATTTGTGTAGTCTTAACTGTCATAAACAAAAGATTGCGGGTTACGGAGCGCATTTGTTTCACAGTGCGCAGAGACGAGAGCTGGAACACAGAGGCGGCGGCGGCGGCCAAGTACCACACTGATGTTGTACGGTTGGTTTTCAGCCATGAGGCGCCACATGGAAGGCAGAGAGCCTCCATTCTCACAAGTCATTTATTTAACCATCACAATTACTCGGAAGGTACTAATTAAGGTAAAAATGTAGCATAGTAGCTACAGGAGAAATCCTGCTTAGTTCCTCTTTTAATCTGTCTGGAAAATCACAATAGAATGTTTTTCTCTTACCTTCAGCTTTGAGTCGTCCTCAGAGACCTTTGTCTTTGGGTCGTCCTCAGAGACCTTCAGCTTTGAGTCGTCCTCAGAGACCTTCAGCTTTGAGTCGTCCTCAGAGACCTTCAGCTTCGAGTCGTCCTCAGAGACCTTCAGAGACCTTCAGCTTTGAGTCGTCCTCAGAGACCTTCAGCTTTGAGTCGTCCTCAGAGACCTTCAGCTTTGAGTCGTCCTCAGAGACCTTCAGCTTTGAGTCGTCCTCAGAGACCTTCAGCTTTGAGTCGTCCTCAGAGACCTTCAGCTTTGAGTCGTCATCAGAGGCCTTCAGCTTTGAGTCGTCATCAGAGACCTTCAGCTTTGAGTCGTCCTCAGAGACCTTCAGCTTTGAGTCGTCCTCAGAGACCTTCAGCTTTGAGTCGTCCTCAGAGACCTTCAGCTTTGAGTCGTCCTCAGAGACCTTCAGCTTTGAGTCGTCCTCAGAGACCTTCAGCTTCGAGTCGTCCTCAGAGACCTTCAGCTTTGAGTCGTCCTCAGACACCTTCAGCTTTGAGTCGTCCTCAGAGACCTTCAGCTTTGAGTCGTCCTCAGAGACCTCCAGCTTTGAGTCGTCCTCAGAGACCTTCAGCTTTGAGTCGTCCTCAGAGACACCTGTTGGAATAGAAGAAAGACAGATGTTAGAAACTGTTGTCCTGAGTGATATTTCAACCTTTCAACCTGCTTTATAGAAAAGATGGACAGATACCCATTACAGATATTACTAGAAGAGTGGAGTCTGTTGGACAGTTTCTGATATGAAAGACTAATACACATTGAAACTGAAATTTCACTTTAGGTGCTTTGCCTATGATAACTGTTGTCCTTTGTTTCATTAGTTGTGTAATGTTGATCAAATGAATCCAGACTCATTAACAGTCAGGCTGATGAAGTGGAGGCGGAGTTTCAGTACTCACAGGTTTTGTCTCTGGAAGCTGTAATCTTTTTGTACCAGCTAATCCTATAGGAACAAACACAAAGTGAGTTTGTTTATTACACAACCAGCAAGCAAAGTGGTCTGACTGGAAGAAATGTTTCTCTAAATTAGACAAAACAAAAAAAATTATATTTTTTCAATCTCTTTCTATGGCCCGGTATCAAATGATCCACAGCCCGGTACCGGTCCGTGGACCAGGGGTTGGGAACCACTGATTTACAGCACCCACCAAAATAATCTACACTTAGAATGACAAAAGTGATGAAAGCAGAATGGACTGATCCATCCCTCTACTGACCTCACAGTCTCCAGTCTGCAGTCTGGACTCTCCACAAGAGCACCAAGATCCGTCAGCTCTGAATCCTGCAGGTTGTTGTCACTCACATCCAGGTGTCTCAGGTGGGAGGGGTTGGACTTCAGAGCTGAGGCCAGAGTAGAACAGCTGATCTCTGACAAACGACAGCCCCCCAGGCTAAATAAAGAATAAAAGAAGTGAGTTGAGGACAAGTTGACAGTGTCCAGTGTTTCATAACTGTTGATAATAGATATTGATAATAGATCAGTTATTGTCTGACACATCAGGTGATTCTGTAGTTCAGGTGAAATGTGACTGGACGAAAAGCAGAGAAGAAGAAAATAGACCATAACAATCCTCAGTGTGGATCAGTAGCCTATATTATCAGCCTCTTGTTTGCAGCTCACTGTCAACACAACTTTCACATCACATTCGTCTTGAGCACAGAAGTAAAACATGGAGTCTGACCTCAGAGTCTCCAGTCTGCAGTCTGGACTCTCCAGAAAACCACTCAGATACTTCACTCCTGAATCCTGCAGTCTGTTGGAGCTCAGGTCCAGGAGTCTCAGGTGGGAGGGGTTGGACTTCAGAGCTGAGACCAGAGAAGAACAGCCGATCTCTGATAAACTGCAGCCCCTCAATCTGAATAAAGAATAAAAGAAGAGAGTTGAGGACAAAGTTGTTGATAACAACTAAGCACAGATACAGAAGAACCTGCTGACTGATTCCACACATTGAACCTGCTCCAACTTCTTCAAAGTGCTCTTATTATGACATGTTGGGCTGGATGGAAAAAAATCTATTCTACCATTCAAATCCATTTTGAATTGAATAATCCAATGTGGACTAATAAAAGCTGAGATTGATTTATTAACACACTCCTGTGGCTAACACAAGAGGTGATCAGGTGAAGGCAGGTGTAGAGCTGCTGGTGTCACCTGAACAAAGATCCAACTGGTTGGTTTTCTTGAAATGATCAAATAAAATAAAATAAAATCCAGTTGAAATGTGAAACGTTTTCATCACTAGAATCACTAAAGTGTGTGTCCTGCAAGAGATCGAATGAAAACAAGTGTCCAAATAGCAGGTGTGTGGTTGCAGTTGACATTTGAAAAGCATCAAGTGAATTGAAAACGGTGTGGAGCTGAATTAAAACAAATCTCTGTGCAAGATGTGAAGATGTGTGCTGCTTTTCCACATCAACGTCTCAACTGTTGCTCATGTTCAACACAAAGTGTATTAGTGGAACTGCTTTGGTTCCATTCATAATGTCAGCATTAATGTTTATGCCTGAGGAAAGAGGTGGAGCCAGCAGCTATTGTGTGTTTGTGTTTGGTTAGTTGAGGTGAAATGTGAAGAGAAACAGTGACTGGACGAAAAGCAGAGAAGAAGAAAGCAGACGTCACCATAACAATCCTCGGTGTGGATCAGTATAAAATCAGCCTCATATCTGCAGCTCAGTGTAAAACATAGAAATAAAACATGGAGTCTGACCTCAGAGTCTCCAGTCTGCAGTCTGGACTCTCCAGAAAACCACTCAGACCCTTCACTCCTGCATCCTGCAGCTTGCAGTTGTTGCTCAGGTCCAGGTATCTCAGGTGGGAGGGGTTGGACTTCAGAGCTGAGCCCAGAGAAGAACCGCTGATCTCTGATAAACTACACCATTCCAATCTGAATAAAGAATAACAGATGTAGATCAAGTCAGTGACAATATATCAAGAGGTAGACACACTTGCCCTTCTCTGATGCCCCATTGGATCTATGAATGTGTGTGAATGATTAGCCTCCAAACCTGTCTGCGCACTGTTGAGTGGTCCAAGTGACTAGAAAGGCGCTAAAGCTGCGTCATTTTTTATTTAACCTACTTTATTTTGATGCTAATGCGGCATTACTATGAGTATTAGTCAGGGTCTTTTGCAGAATAATTTAGTCATACAAAGATTAGACTACTGAGGTTTTTGTGGGCCCCACTGGGCACTGGGCCCCTAGAGTTATCATCACCTTTCTCCCCTATACGGCCCTGCATTTACCATCAATGAAGATCAAAATATAGAGTTCAATGAACAAGTGAAACTTCAAACATTTGACCTGAATACAGAGATAAAATAACAACAGACAAACTGACCTCAGAGTCTCCAGTTTACAGTTTGGACTCTCCAGTCCAGCACACAGAACATTCACTCCTGAATCCTGCAGGCTGTTGTCACTCAGGTCCAGCTGTGTCAGGTGGGAGGGGTTGGACTTCAGAGCTGAGGCCACAATTTCGCAGTGAGTCTCTGAGAGTTCACAGTCACGTAGTCTGTGATTAGAGAAAACATCGGATCTGTTGTAAATGTAAATAGTGGTGAAAATACTGTGCACATGACGGTGCAACATGATAATGTGATGGTTCAGCTCATCTTCTCTCACTAGACTAACTAAACTACTGATCTGATCCACTGGCCAGTAATTATAATGGTCATGTCTGGACTCACCCAGCCTTCCTGCAGTTCCTCACGGCTGGGATTAGTCTCCGTCGTCCCTGATCTGATGTCCTGTACTCCCTCAGGTTCAACTCATCCAGAACCTGCTCTGACATCTGCAGCATGTAGGCCAGAGCTGAGCAGTGGATCTCAGAGAGGAACTTCTCTGATCTGTTCTCTGACTCCAGGAGCAGTTGGATGTCCTGATGAACCGACTGGTCATTCATCTCCGTCAGACAGTGGAAGATGTTGATGCTTCTGTCAGGAGACATTTCATCACTGTTCATCATCTTCAGGTTGTTGATGACTCTTTGGGTGGTTCCTGGACTGTTCTTTGTCTGACCCAGTAGACGTCCTAGCAGCCTCTGGTTGGACTCCACAGACAGGCCATGAAGGAAGCGAACAAACAGGTCCAGGTGACCATTTTGACTTCTGAGGGATTTCTCCATGGCTCTCCTCAGGAAGTCATCCAGGGGGTGACGACTGTCTACAGTTGATCCAAAAATCATCGGAATTACAGACTTTAGGTTTGGGTCTGCCTTTATGCAGTCTTCTCTCAGGAAGTTCTCCAGGACCTCTTTGTTCCCGTTGCTGTAACAGTGGAACATGTAGACTGCAGCCAGAAACTCCTGAACACTCAGATGAACGAAGCAGTAGACTGTTTTCTGGAAGATCACGCTCTCTCTTTTGAAGATCTCAGTACAGAGTCCTGAGTTCACCAAGGCCTCTGTGACATCCAGACCACACTGCTCCAGGTCTTCTTGGTAGAACATGATGTTTCCTTTCTCCAGCTGTTCAAACGCCAGCCTCCCCAGCTTCAGGAGAACTTCCTCGTCGGTCTCCGTCAGCTCCTCTGGACTCGCCTCATGGCCCTCACTGGAGGTTGATGCACGACATCCTACAAATAATACATGACAATGCTGTAAACAAACAAGTCCACAAGTTGATATTTTCTTCAACTTGTGGACTGTTTTGGCAGGGTTAGGGTTAGGGTTACTCACTCACCGTACTTGTTCTTCTTCCTCTTTGTCTGGACCAACAGGAAGTGTGAGAACAGGTCAGTCATGGTCTTGGGCAGCTCTCCTCTCTGGTCTGTGGTCAACATGTGCTCCAGAACTGTAGCACTGATCCAGCAGAAGACCGGGACTTGACACATGATGTGGAGGGTCCTGGACGTCTTGATGTGTGAGATGATTCTTCTGGACAGATCTTCATCACTGGACCTCCTCCTGAAGTACTCCTCCTTCTGAGGGTCGGTGAAGCCTCGGACCTCTGTCACCCTGTCGACACATGTAGGAGGGATCTGATTGGCTGCCGCAGGTCTGGAGGTGATCCAGACCAGAGCCGAGGGAAGCAGATTCCCCTGGATGAGGTTTGTCAGCAGCACGTTGACTGATGACGTCTGTGTGACATCAGACACAACCTCCCTGTTGTTGAAGTCCAGTGACAGTCGGCTTTCATCCAGGCCGTCAAAGATGAAGAGAAGTTTACAGACAGCCAGCTGCTCTGCTGTCACCTTCTGTAATGTTGGATGGAAAACATGGAGCAGCCTGAGAAGACTCAACCGCTGATCTCTGACCAGGTTCAGCTCCCTGAACGAAAACAGAACCAGCAGATCGACATCCTGGTTCTCCAAGCCCTCGGCCCAGTCCAGAGTGAACTTCTGCACCGAGAAGGTTTTTCCAACGCCAGCGACGCCATTGGTCAGAACCATTCTGATGGGTATCTGTTGGACAGGTGAGATCGTAGAGACGTCCTCTCTCTGTTGGACAGGTGAGACAGTAGTGACATCCTCTTTCTGTTGGCGACGCAAATGTTTATAGAACTTATGTCTCAGTTTGACAAAAAAGTTTTCAGAAACTTTTTCCGTCTGTTGGACCGGCGAGACCGTAGAGACATTGTCTCTTTGTTGGGCAGGGAAGTCTTTAAAGATGTCGTTGCACTTGATTGGAGTGTCCTGCAGGGTCTTCTTCTTGGACGTTGTCTCCAGCTGTCTCACCTCATGTTGGGTATTAACCTCTTCACTCTGTCCCTCTGTGATGTAGAGCTCAGTGTAGACCCTGTTGAGGAGGGTTCCACTTCCTGTTCCCTCAGTTCCTTCAGTCACTCGTTCACATCTGCTCCTCAGACTGATCTTATGTTGATCTAAAACCTCCTGCAGACCACCATCTGCTGAGACAAGAGACAGAGTCAGACCGAGGACAGAGAGTCTGACAATCTGATCAGATTATTTTCATCAGATACAGAAAAACTAAAGACAACAAAGAGAAGGTTTGAATTCTCATCTTAAATGTCAGTGCTGTGTGATGGAACAATGACTCTGGAGAAAACAACAGGTCCTGCTTTCAGAAACGACCACATCAGCCGACAGATGTTCAGTCTCACTTTGTACACAGCTGCTCTGATTGGCTGTCTGCAGCTCACCTCTAGTTCTGGGACAGATGGATCCTGCTCCGTCCTTATCTTCATCCAAACGGACACTCATCTTCAGGACTTCACTCAGTCTGAGAGGTAAACAAGTAACAATAACTGTGAGATCATTCACATACAAAAAAACTCTTAAGTAGTCTACCTGACATTACCAAAGCAGGCTAAGTTTTAGAGAAGTTAGGATTTTGATCATGAAATTTATTGTGTTATGAGAGTCTCATTCACACTCTGGAATATTTTGCTTCAGTGCAATATCCCAGACTGTCAGCAGTCTCCCAGACTGTCATAAATAAGTGCTTCAGTGATAATAAGGTATAAATTCTGGGTCAAAGTTCAGGGCTGTTCTCTAGCTGTCTTCTTCAGCTATATAACCTCTGTAAAATAAATATTGTAAATGTTTGTTTACAAATGATGACAATACGTAGGCTACATAAGAACATGGAATAACTGTATGAATCACAATGATTGCTGACTCCTGGCTGTTATCCTAGGTGGCCATTCATTCAGTCATTTATAAACACACTTTGTTATCAACTATGTCTGTTAATTGCATGATAATCATGCAAGCTAGCTATTTAAATTGGTATTTTTATTTTAAGCATAAATGTGGAAATATAAAAGTTCATGACCCCCTTGCAGTACCCTCCTAGGAGTCACGGACCCCCTAGACCTCTGTCCTACAGCAAGCTACAGAGAATTCACCTGTCCAGGATAAGTTTGGCTGTCTAACAACCGACTTGACACCCATTCATCCCGGCTCGATCCCTTGGGTTTTGAACAACGGGCTTGTGGACAGTCCATCGACGGACGGATGAAAAATCAATCATGTCAGCGTCACTCAGGTGCGTTCAGGTGAACTACGAAGAACAATGGAATAGTGTGAAACAACAGTCAGTGTATTTGTAGTTGAAGAGCCCCGCCCTACTCACCACTTCCTGATAATTCCTCCTTTTCCTCAGTGTCATAACTGTTACACACTCTCACGCTTCTATAAGAACAATAATATTGTGTTACACTTACCTGCCTCAGACTTGAGGTTTTCTCCTTCTGCCCTAAAACAGACTTTGGCGTCTACACCCGTGTGACAGCTCCTCCTCCTTCTTGCTCTCTCTCAGGCTGAGCAGCCTGGAAGTCTGAAAGCTGCAGGCTTTGGTTTCACCCTGGAGCTCTCTACATTTTCAGGAAGTCACATGACTCTGAGTGTGTG
Organism: Decapterus maruadsi; assembly: GCA_030347415.2. Taxonomy (NCBI): domain Eukaryota; kingdom Metazoa; phylum Chordata; class Actinopteri; order Carangiformes; family Carangidae; genus Decapterus; species Decapterus maruadsi. Next base: position 2,269,511 of record CM064889.1, on the reverse strand, counting down.
TTGTTCACTAAAAAAAAAAAAATTAAACTGGTAGTTATTTTATTGTCTGTTCTTTAAAATTGCAACTAATGTGTTTTTAATGAGATAAACTCTGATTTTGTCTCCAGCAGCTTCATATCAGGCCGATTTTGACAGAGAGAAAAGAAGTGGCTTGATACAGGTAGAATGGCGCCATCTGCTGGACAACTGATGGTATCACACCTGTATGGATTAATTCAACGTGAGCACATCAATAAATGAGCTGTGGAATTACTTTTCTATCAAATCAATTCCAACAAAATCTCTTCACTGTCAAACTGTGCAAAACACAGATGACAACATTGTAGATAATAAACACTGATGTAAACTGACATAAATGCAGATGTAACAGTCTAAAAAAAAAAAGCAATAAATAATTAATAAATTAATCACACTGTGCTGCTGCTGCTGCTGCTGGACCAATGGCTAAAGTGCTCTGCTGTGCAAGATAGCTCTTTCTCGAGACAGCGGAATAAAGGTTTGTTTATATCTGTTGGTTTTAATTAGTGGAATTCTGAAAAGGGAATCTGAAGGAAGAAGCTCAAATTGTTGATCTAATGTGGGCTAGGCTATGGGAGCTTGGAGCTGTCAGACAGGATGGATTTTACTTTATTGTAAGTACACCCCTTTTTGTTTTTGAGATTGAAACTAACAGATAAAAGAAAAAGTAAGCACAGACTCAACAAAAGAACAATAAAACATATTCAGGAGGGTCCTGTCAACTTTTGCAAGTTTTGGAAGTAGGGATCGAGTGAGTTGAGACATGTGTACAGTTGAAACACCCTTAATATCTTGCCCGTGCTGGCCACCGTTTTACTCAGCGCATGCACATTAGCATCCTCTTTGATTGTGGGAAATTTGAAGAGGTTTGGCATTTCCCGTCCAAAGATATCAGCACAAGTATTTTTCCTAGGGTAAGAATTTCGCTTCATCATGTCCCTTCCACAACGAATCCTTTTGTGACCATCAAACATAACTTACATCATTGCAAACATTATTTTGTGCCCTAAAAACTCACATATTTCATACTATCCTAGCATGTTAGGTCACTGCACAATCTAGAGAAATACAAGTGTTCAGCGGGGTACAGTTTGTCTCAACTGTACCCTGATAGAGTTATATAACATCACATCATTGTTAAGTTGTGTAGTGTAGGCTAACGATAACATGTTATAAGTCATAATAAGACCAAAAAGAAGAAAATGGGGGGGGGGGGTTTATATAAAAATATTTATATTAATAATATTCCATTGCTTTTATGCTGAAATATTTTGTCAAACTGTCATTTTCAAAAAAGTTTATTGCATTTACAATTGATGTTCAGTCATCATCAGTGGGTTTCAATAGGTGTCTCAACTGTACCATGGTACCGTCTCAACTGCACTATGGGGGGTTGAGACAGGACTATGGTAAAAATGCACCTCATGACCTGGTTGTGGAAAAAATAAGCAAATAATAAATTATATTCTTCAATAATAACTTAGTATACAAACAAATTAAACTGCATTATGAAAAATCACTTAATTTCAGTGGATAGTTTGTTTGTTTTTTTGCAATACGCTATCTGTTCAAAAATGGAAAATCAAAGTGTCTTAAACGTACTCGGTCTACCCTACACTGAATGAATGTTAAGATCAGTTTCTTTTATCGTAGCTATAAGTACTTATATCCACTAATCAGTGTTCTGACCATTTATTACAGTGCTGAGAGGAGAAGATAAGGAATGTCCAAAATCGCTTAGTCACTAGAGGCATTGATTAAAAATGAATCCTGACACCAAGTCATAAAATAGGCCTATAACAGGACCATATGGGACAATTCTCTGTTCAGCAGGCTCACTATCACCGTATGGTCAAACTTCATGTAGGACTTCTGCAGTCATTATACAATAGAGGAGAGAGGAGAGCCAGTGAATGTTACAGACAAGTCAGACTGTTCCCCATTTACTCTCACATTTTCCTCTGTTCTGTATTTTATTTAGTATCACATCTATTACACATGATTTTGTTATGATATTCACCCTCTTCTTGTTGTATTCCAATATTGTGAATAAGAATTTTATTCTTAAACTTCTGTAAAATTAAGCCTCAATATCCCAGTACCCAATATCATGATTGCTCAATATTTTGTTTTTTCCCCCATTCCCCTGCAACCCCCCTGACACAACTCTACACAAATAACGGCAGGTTTGACCCAGTTCTTCAACAGATCACACACATTGAGACTGAGCCAAAGCAGTCAGGTTGAATCCACAGACGAGTGGATCAGCCAACACTCGGACGTGTCATCATCACGCTGCCCTTTGCCCCAGTCTGACCCACTTTCCCTCGGATCTCCCTCGGATCACAACGGGACTACAAGGACACCGTGCTGGAACATGTCTCGGGCCACGGAAAGACTCAAACTGCTGATCAATCATCTCGATCGATCACCTGCAGCGATTGTATCCTTTCATTGTTCTATGATCCGCTCTGTGTTTGGAGCCTCACCAAGCAGGAATGTAGACGCCGATGGCGGCTCGCCGACCAGCCGACAGCCGCGGTGGAGCAAGCCGGGGTCCCTCAGTCCTCCGGAGGCCTCTGGGAACAGAGAACCAAGTGTTTTTGCAGTAGTCTGTAGCTATTGAAACAGAGAAAAAAAAACGCCTAACAGCTTATTTACTGTCTTTATCATTTTAATGTAATTTGTTTGGTGGTGGCGACGTAAGTTAACTGTTACCGAAGCAAACTCAGTTAGCTTTTTAACGTTAGCTGTTAGCCGTAACGTAAAGCGCAGTTCAAACATAAAAGTGTTTTTTGTGTGTCAAAAAAGCAGAAAAACGTCCGAAAATACGTCGCAGTGAGTAACGTTACTACTATGTACTGACATGGACTGACCCGTTAGCTAACGCCACTAGCTAACAACACCCGGAGCTAGACAATATTGTGTTGTAATGTTTTTGTAATGCAATGGACCACTACAGTTTTCATTATAGAAGGGAAACTAATCACAGCCTGCCAGTCATTTTCAATGGACCATGTCCTTTTTTAAATATTTCCCTGCTCCTCATTCAGTCAGTCAGCAGAGATGGGAACACATTTATTCAGTAATTTAGCGGCATGACTCAAGGAGTCCCGGGGGCAAAACAAAACAAAACAATTAACAGACACGGAGCGTTGTAAAAGGTTTGACACCAGAAATGATATCTAGGACCTTCAAGGATTAAAACCTGGGTGGACAACCTGGTCAACTAGCTGCTGGAAAGCTACGGGGTCCAAAACCCTTCTTCTTGGGTCATTTTGCTGGCGAAATTGTGTAAATGCAAATATTTAGGTAGGCTACTACAATGGTATAAATAGTCAACTATAACATTTGGCAGAGAGTAGCTTGACACATAGGGGAAGGCAAGAAAAAAAGATTCTGGGGTTTGTTGCAACTTGATTTTAAGATATCATCCTCAACATCCCAAAAAAGACCAAAAAAACTGACAAATTCTCATGAAAATTATTATTTTTCAGCACTTTATGGAGAACATCTATATCTAACACATATATAGAAAATTTCTTTAGTTCATAAGCTTCCATTTGAGTCCAAGATAGCCTTTCTACTAGCTACTGGAAAGCTACAGGCTGTCTCCAAACAATGCAACACCTATAGTGAAAAACTCCATGTTAACTGGCCTGATCAGAAACCGTTTGTATTTCTGGTCTCCCCAAAGTGAACAGATAGAGAGAGAAGACTGTTGGCCAAGTGGAACTTTTGAGATAGAAAGGCTAGCTTGGACTCAACAAACTCCAGAATATTTTCCACTTGAGACTTTCTCCACCTGAATGTGCACTTGAGTATATTGAAGATGTCCAGTACTAGAAAGAACATAAATCTGTCTTTTGTTGCTTCATTTCCTCCTTAACTGGTTTTCCTCAGACAGCTGCACCGACCTCTGCTCTGCAGACATCCACCTATAGCAGTCATCCTCACAGGCTGAGGTACGGAGTTTCAAGTAATCCCATAATTTCACCTGAGTAAACAGCAGATTCAGCAGTTGCCTCAGGGTAAAAGGTTTCAGTAGGCGTGGTTACATAAGCCACCACTCACCTATCACACAGTTTCTTTAGTGCTGCCTGAATCAGCAGGTAGAGATGTGTTCCTGTGTTCAACAAGAGACGACACACAGTCATGGGCAGTTTGAAGGCAGGACTCAAAGAAATACAGAAACCCTGATGTGAGAGAGTCATTCACTCCTTTATGTCAGGAGTGTGAGTGGAAACGATCCAGACAGGTGTTAAGCTGCCATGATATGGTATTTACTGAAATCTAATATGACTATTACTGCAGCCGCCTTATGTCAGTCGATTTCAACAGAGCAAAGAGTCTGCATCATCTTTCAATGCAACTAAACCAGTGTATTGCTGCATTGTCACTTGTGCTTTTTTTTTTTTTTTTTTTACAGATATACTTGTGATACTGACCTGCTGACCCCAGAGCAGCGACTCTCTTATGAGGAAAATGGTTTCATTCTCATCAAGAACCTGGTGTCGGAGGAGGACATCGACAAGTTCAGGTGACCGCCACAAAACCTGCAACTGCAAGAAAACCATTCTTTACACATGATCTTTGTGTCTTTATTTACTATTTATATGTATTATTGTTACTATTGCTACGTCTGTTGATAAACAAACAATAGTAGTATGAGGAAGGGATGATGACATCTTTACAAATACAGGGTCTGGAGGTTTATTGCCAAGTAGGTTTTACAAGACAAACATGTGTCTGGACAATTTATTTAGATCCTTACAGTATATTCCCACATGTCAGCTCCGTTGAGTGTGTATAAATGTTCAGATGACCTGTGAGCTTCTGAACACCGTCTCCGTTCGTTCTTCAGGAAGGAGTTTGAACGCATTTGTCGCCGGGAAGTGAAGGTTCCGGGCCTGGTGGTGATGAGGGACGTGACGATCGCTAAATCAGAGTTTGTTCCCAATCAGAAAGCCGTCTCCAAGCTCCAGGATTTCCAGGAGGATCCGGAACTGTTCCGCTACTGCTCATTACCTCAGGTACACAAACAACACACATACACACGCAGCAGATTACAGCAAACTCTAGTTTCACTTGATACCTGAATGTGCAGCATTGATTTTGTTGAGACACACAAAAACTCTCTGCAAATGTGAGACAACACTGAAGGAGCTCTGTTGCCTGTTTGTGTCAGATCTTGCGGTATGTGGAGTGTTTCACTGGACCGAACATCATGGCCATGCACACCATGCTGATCAACAAGCCTCCTGATGCAGGTAACACCAATATCACAGCAGGTCTGATGTTAAACCCTGTGTTAACTAAATCTGTTCTAACAGACAAACATCATTCAATAACTGAATCAGTCAAGAATTAATTGTCATTTTGTAAGTGTAAAGTAAGTGTGTGAGGCTGCATCTCCTGTGTGTCCTGTGTCTCAGGGAAGAAGACGTCCCGTCACCCGATGCATCAGGACCTGCACTACTTCCCGTTCAGACCGGCTGACAAGATCGTCTGCTCCTGGACGGCCATGGAGAGAGTGAACAGGCAGAACGGCTGCCTGGTCGTACTGCCGGGGACGCACACCGGAACGCTGCAGGAGCACGACTACCCCGAGTGGGAGGTATACTAATACACACACGCACACACACTGTGAGACGCACAAATCTACCCCTGATAAGAGATCCACACAGAAACTCCATCAGGATTTCCGCTGGGTCTTAAAAAGCCTAAAAAAAGTCTAAAATTTGATCATCAAAATTTTAGGTCGTGAAAAGTCTTAAAGGGATAGTTCAACATTTTGGCAAATTGGCCCATTGCCATAATCCCTATAATTTTAGGAGTAGGTTTGTTACCTTTAATTCTCGGTGCAAGCTATTTTCAGAACGGCGGAGCAGAGCCGTGAGCTGCTCAGAGCAACGCTACGGAGGCTCATGGAATTCCTTGGTTTCCCTCATCAAACTCATCAAATACACAATCCAACAAATCCAAAACGCTCTGGTTGTGACGCTATGAGATAACTGCCCCAGGAACAGGAACGCGCATCAGCGATTTTGCATGAATTTACCTCAAAAACAACTCCTAACATTCCGTTATTATCTCATAGCGTGGTGACTATAGGGACTATGGCAATGGGCCTATTTGCCAAAATGTTGAACTATCCCTTTAAATTCATTGAAGTATTGTGTTCAAGTCTTGAATAATTTTAGATGCTCTTGTGACACTTCATTGTGCTTTATTGAATGTAATGTTTATATTCAAATTTACTTGTCATTTTGTGAACCATGATATAGGTCTTAAATTTCATCCGTAATGGTCTTAAATTGAGTTTGTGAACCCTGCAGAAACCCTGACCACGTCAAACTCTGCTTTTGTCTCAGGGCGGGGTGAACAAGATGTACCACGGAGTGCGAAACTACGACCCGCAGCATCCCAGGGTGCACCTGGAGATGGAGAAGGGCGACACCGTCTTCTTCCACCCATTGCTCATCCACGGCTCCGGCATGAATCAGACGCAGGGCTTCCGCAAGGTACTACACTACCCACAATCCACCCAGGGTTTTCGGCGTATCCTCCTGTTACATCCCTGGTGCCTCGTTATTAGAATGTAATGAAAATATTACTATAAATCCTGTGTGTATGGTTACAGGCCATCTCCTGCCACTACGCCAGCGGTGACTGCTACTACATCGATGTGAAGGGAACCACACAGGAAAACATAGAGAACGAGGTGAAGGAGATCGCGGAGAAAAAGTACGCCATGGGCGAGGTCACGTTCAAGGTCAGACTCTAACATTTACACTACTGTTTTGTATTTTGACTTTGTTCTTTCTTTCTTGTTCTTTCTTTCTTTTTTTATAAACTGAACCTTTAACTCCTCTCCTACAGGATACCTGGGCTTTCCGAGGCCGCCTGGTGCAGGGAGAGAGGATCTCACTGTGATGATGTCACAGAACCACCGGGTGACCAACCACTGACCTGAAAGCAGAGTAAATGAATGAAGTGATCAGAGGCCTGTTATGGTGTTCAATGGTACAATCTGTCATTTCTTCAAGTGTAATGTTTAGATCGTCGCACACTGTTCCACTGAAATGTGATGAAGAGAACATCGACCTGACAGAATGCATAAGTATAGGGAGTAAAATTAAAAATGGAAAATCAGTTTCCTCATGGACACATAACTATATAGTGATTAACAGAGTATATGATGCTGCTTTACAGCAGAAATAGCACTTTTAAAGAACAGTGATGCAGTCTGAGCATGTTCTGAAACATCAGCTGTTTAATTAAACAAAGCCTTAATGGAAAACGATGTCAAGCGTTCAGACAGTATGTTGTTGATTAAGTGAGAAATATTATACAGGGGGAGAGGAGTTAAGATAAAGGAGTGAGGGAAATGAATAAAAATGGTTCTTAGAAATGTGAAAATGTTCCAGAATGATTGTTTTCATTCACAATAACACTGCCTTAATGCATTGTATTCTTGTTTGTACAATCTTTATAAATGTCATGTTTTAATAACATTAATGAAGAAAATGACTGAGGTTTTTGTTTTGATTCCTTCGGACACACTCACTCAGAAAGTAGGTTGATATCAAATGGCGTATGAGCAGCAGCTGCCAGATGTTGTGGTGTCAGAGAGTGCAGCTGCCTTCAGATGGAGGACCGGGTATTTCCTGGATCTCCCACAAAAAAAGAAGAAAAAACACCTGTGTGGCTGGCTCAGTATCTTAACTGTAATCACGGAAAAGTTTATTTCCATGCAGGACACATGAAAGGATGAGGCTTTATCACAGGCACACGGAAATAAAAAAAAAGAAAATGCATATTCACCAAAATGTACTGTATTTACAGCTAAATGTTTCCCAGATCTGGTTCTGACTGAACTCAGTGGCACAGTTTCCATTACAGGAAACTGAGTTAACTCCGTCACAAAGTAACCTGTGTCCTCACACTGAGTTCAGCAGCTGCAGCTCACAGCACAGCACTGTATGTACCTGTAGGCCTCACCGTGAGATCGGATCAGTCAGACCTGGAATGATGATGCAGTGTCTATTTCAGCAGCATGACAACATAATGGACTGTAAAGGGCCTTGGGTGGCACAGGCCATCCCTGAAATCTGATTGGCCACCCCAAAATATGATGGGCTGTATGCCTAGTCAAAGTCATTTTATACTGCCTTTTGTCATGTAATTTTCTTTCAAGAATGAAATATTAAGGTTTTCTATCACAACTGTATGTTGCCACTCCTGTATTTTGACTATAGGTCTAGTTTTAAGTCAGTGCCCCACTTGGGCCACCCCTATTAAAAATACCTGGACAACCTGAGAAGATTAGAGGCAAATGTCTGTTGTGAACAGCCTAAAATGTTGGGAAACAAATGTGGTGGAGTGGATTTATGAAGTACCACAATTTCAAAATACCTCAGGTTGAATACAAGTAAATTGTAAATTTAGGGTAAATGTTATTACTTCCCACCACTGCTGTTATCTAGGCTTCAGCACGCTGTGATTTTATTTCAATATTTTCCACTGACTTGCAACTCAAATACAGAATCTACTGTAGAGGCTGATGTCAAAAGGGTAAAAGAGAAACTAAACCACCAGACATAATGACATGACAATGAATTTATAAACTCTATACTCAGAATGTGCCTCAAACACTATACCAACTGTAGTTCATTAAAGTACTATTGTGTCTTTTTTTAGTAGCTTCATGAGGCTGAAATGTGCCATTTGGACACAAATCAGGCCCAGTGAAAATGTACATATTTTGGGTCTTGCACATGGGTGTGACAAAGTGGTAAAAAGACTCTTCCTACCTACTTGGTTCCAGGGAACACATCCATTCCATAATTGGAGAACTCACCTGTTGGCCACATGTTGAATTTCACTGACTGATGAATATCAACTCAGTCTGGTCACACATTGTCCAAACTGCCACTCAACCACCAAGCACCCACCACATGGCATTTTCATCATGATCTGGTACTGATCCATGTGTGCCTGATCCATCGCCTCTGGCTCCACCTTGTGGACACAAGTAAGAATGCAAAGAATCCTCAAATTTCCAATTTAATGACAGTCTCAGCCTGAAGACTGCTGCAAGTTAATATGAGGCTGATCTCTGAACTCAGACACATTAAACAAATACATTTTTAACGATAAATCAGCAACATTTGATCATGTTCTCTAATGCATATCTCTTTTATCATCATGAAATAAATGAATGGTTTTAACCAGTTTTTAAACCAACACAGTTTCCTTCATGAACTTACCTTTTTAACATGGCTGTATATCTACTTTTATCCATGTTGTTACAAACCAATCATGAATATTACGCTACATTTTCATACACACGTTACCATAGCAACCAAATACATTCGCACAAGCACTGGCGCTGCACTACGACTTCAGAATAGCATTTCCTGGTTTTAGCGATAACCTACAAATATCCAATTTGGCTACGGATAAAACAAGGAAATCACATATTGCATAAGAATAGATTCATTAATAAAATACGAATTAATTTACAGGTTATTTCCCTGTTGTTCTGAGTCAACTGTCTGCACACGCTACTTTGCAGGTCCGCTTAGCATTAGCCAGTTAGCATACACCGCCGTCACTTAATTCACATCAAACTCTCTCTGTAACTCGTTACTTTGGCTCGTATGTGCACAACTAAACCTCGAGTCACGTGTTTAACTCTTCACACATATCATGCACACCTGTTTAAATGTATATTTACCGACCTGTGGTAAGAATAAAGGAGATACACGTCGTGCTGGTGTTAATTAACTTCACGGCAGCAGGATTTATTCTTCCTGTTTACATGAAAATCCGATCCTACCACGAGCGCGATGCGCCACCTAGCGGCCTGAGTGTGTCACAGCAGCGTATTAGTGTGAATGCAAGTGAATGTTGAAATAAATGAAAATAAATGAAAAAAATGATAATAAAAAATGATAATGGGGTGCCTGCTTTTCATATCTATTTTCTCCTATTGTTTCTACTCATACCAACTGTTTCCAGCCCTCTACACAGGCCGCAGTAACTCCTGAGCACTGAGCCCAGTGGTGGCTACAATCATAAATTTAATATATAAAAAAAAGTAACTATCACTTAACTGAACATTATTAGTTCAATTGTAATTTAAGCCTCAATTTAGAAATGTTTTGCAGTGGGGGATTTGAAATCTTCAGATTGTAAACTGACCTATTTACCTGACCTCATTCCAGTTCGATTTAAATGAGCTTTGGCCAGCAAACTAAAATTTCTGCAATAGAAACACAAACACATGAACACAAACAACAGACAGGCCACTGACTGTCAATGATTTGTAAAATCTCATACAAACTTCTGCATCCAGCACTCAGTCATCACAGATGAGGCTTTTTGCTTTTTGCTCCTCTCTCTTTAAAAGCTGAAAGGAAGCTGCAGCTTGTGGCCCAGTCAGCTGGTGTGACTACTTAATGACTTACAGCAGCAGCAAGCAGCCTCTGTTTCCCCAGGTTTTATTCCACCCTGACTCCCTTAGGTCTCGGAGAATTAGAAACAGAAGCAGGATTTCATGCAGATGATTCAAGTCAGACTGCAGCTTAACCCAAGATGTAAGTCCTATGAAGACCAAAGCTTATAATTCATCTAATTTTCTGTCTGTTTAAAGAGTGAAAAAAAAACTCCCACTAATGTATGTTTTCAATGATCTTGCCAACAAATTTATTAAAATAAATAAAATAAAAAATAAAAAATCCTCCTGTGATGACACCTGCAGCTTTCTGAAGAGCGGGGTTGAAGCTCAGAGTGAGCTGCTCCGCTGGCGCCATCTTGGCAGCAGAGACTCCGCCCCTTAGCTCAGAGCTGATAAAAAAATGGATTAAGAGAAGCAAATTCTCTAGAGCTGAGACTTCAGTGCATACGGTCAGCTGTCACTCAAAGAGGCCATGCTGTCAATTATACAGAGCTTTAGGTCTAAATAAGATACAAACAGATGAGTTAAAGTAACATTACCGAGTTTTTCGGCCTTAGAATAATGTTTCCAGACTCATTGCAATGGTAGAAAAATGGTTAATAGGATGAATGGTGCTGCCGCCGCAAGCTGAGCGGGCCAGTTTTGGCCCACGGGCCATATTTTTGATATCACTAAACTGTTCAAGTCATCACCTGACAGAGCAGATGAGCTGAGACCAAACCCTCTGGTAGATTTAAAGGAACTATGTCAGTCTCTGTCTTCTATGTGATTTTGATGCTTGGCCCAGAGCTCCAGCCTCCAGCTTTGCTCCAAACCATATGTTTGATATCCCTAAACTTCCACTGCCCTCTTCTTTAAACTCACTCCACCCCATCACTCCTCCTTTTACTCCTTGCTTTCTTCATCATCATCATCATCATCATCTCGTCTCTTTGGGAATTGAAATTCCAGCAGCTTCCCTCCCCTTCCTGAGCCTTTCTACCTCTCTCTCTCTCTCTCTCCTCCCACTCCCTTCCCTCCCTTATTTCTCGCTCCTCTCTCAGTTGAGTTGAGGTGTTGCTGTTTGGTCCAATACAGTTGTTGCCTTGGTCTCTCAAGATGTCCTGGACTCAAGCCTTTGTCCTCTCCTTTCTCACCACCCTCCTCATCCTCACCTGTGAGTATAATGTGTGGGTGGGGAAAAGATGGGGGGAGGAAGGGGGGGTGCTTTTGGGATTTTACATCCCTGGGGGAGATTAGCAAGAGAGCTTGATCCGAGTTGTTTTATAATATAACCTGGAATATTTGACAGGCTGGCTGCACTTTTTAAATTCTGCTTTTTTGACATTTCATTTTCAGCAGGTTTGTGAATCATTTTTCCATGAAGATGATGTGTAAAAGTTCTAAAGCAGGTCCACTATAGGGTTTCTTCAGTGATGCTGATGTGTGTGTGGTCTGTTCTTGTTTACTTGTTTACTGAACACCTTTGCCACGGTGAATTAAGTGGAATTTTCACGTCCTGCCATTTTCAACCATTATGGATAATTATGGTTGGCAGTTGGCACTATTTTAACCCTGCTCCTTTCTGCCACATTTACAAATCATAAAGGAACAACTCAGGCTCACTTCTTCTATATACCAGAGAAGACTGAAGTTCTCCTGCTGCACTGATCTTATCTGTATTTTCATTTTCATGCATTCTTTGTCATAGATGAAGTCTGACTTTTAATCTCAAGTTCCAAACAATCGTTGGATGCATTGAAATACAATTTTTTGCAGATATTTATGATTCCCTGAGGATGACTCCTGATGAATTTGCTGATTGATTTGACATCTAGTTTCACCTTGATGTTGTTGTTTGTGGTGCCTGTAAGGGATAGTTCACCCAAAATTCAAATTTCACTTATCATCTACTCACCCTCATGTCGACTAAGGGTTGGGAGAATTTTTGTGAATGGGGCTCACTTTTCTTCATCCAAAAAGACACATAAAAAAACATCCAAATACCTCCATACTGCTCGTCTGTAATGCCATGTATTGAAGCCTCGACATGAGAAATTGTTCCCAAAAAAATGAAATAAGTCTATATTTTAAGTTTGTTTGTAGCGGAAGCTCCCAGTGTCTCAGTTCACTGCTCTTCCTGTGTCCGGCGGAACAATTTCTCATGGCGGGGTTTCAATACAAGAGGGACATTACTAGTGTGTCTTTTTGGACGAAGAAAAGTGAGCTCCATTCACAACCATTATATGGACAAATACTGCTGCGTGGACCCCCCCCGTAACTCAGAGAAGCAAATTTGAATTGGGTGAACTATCCCTTTAAAGTAACTATTGATTCTATACAGTGGGTGCAGTGCGAGAGTTAAAAAGAAAAAAAAAGTTTCTCCCTTTCGCCCTCAGTTTCCAGTGTGGTGGACAGCGCAGTAATCCAGGATGACTCCAAAGCAGCTGACCCTAAAGGTGACACCTGTCCAGCTCTCATCTCACCAGCTTTGCTTCCCACCCTCCGTATTATGACCTTGAACTCCTGACCTTTGACCCTTAGGTCCAGCACGACAGGTGTTCATGCCCGAGTCCGACGCCTCCAACTTCTTCAAACGCCGTACTCGCCGCTCGACCCGATACAACGAGCTTGTCGGTGAGTATTTCTCGCACTTTTCCTTTCGAAATGCTGCTGTGAAGGTCCAGCTGCTGCAACAGCTGGAAGATGGAATGTGAGGGAAAATACTTTACAAGCAAGATAACACCTGATGGCTACGGTGCAGTGTTGGGTCTGTGGTTGGTGGATGGGGGTGGACAGCTGTAATTTATTCATGTTTGATGTCACATGTGGTTGATTTCCCCGAGTGGGTGATATGGCCAACCCGCGGGCAGGCTGAAATATGTCCCGTTTGGGCTGCCATACAATCTTGTGTGCGTGTTTGAGCTTGTGGGAGAATGCTGGTGTTGGTTTACTGGTTTGTAGTTGGATTCTGGAGATGATATAATGTGAGGTTTTGACTGTGAGCTGTGAAAGTTCAAGAGAGAGAAACAGAGGCAGAGCAGTGGAAACTGCAGCAGGTGTTGTCCTATACAGTAGTAGTAGCAGACACACACACACACACACTCGCGGGAGCTGGAGGCTGCAGAAGGAGTCACAGGATAGTATGGAGCAGGCTCTCCCTCTCAGTCTCTCAGCACAATAAGCTCATTGTGCCTCATCCAGCCATCAGTACGCTCCACATCCTCAACGCACCTTCAACCAAAAAGAACTAACACACGATAAAAACCCAAAAGTGGCCAAACTTGCTGGAGCAATGATTTCCATAGTTTCACTGAAGTTTGTCTTTTTAAAAATTCTTTATTTCCGACTGGAAAATCCAGCGGAGGAGCACATGTGTGCAACCGGAGCAGGTCTCCAGAAACAGGCTGTGGGCCATTTCACCCTGCCCACCCATCCCAGCTCCAACCGGGGTCCTGGCTCTGAAAAAACAGACCCACATTCCAGGAGGAAAAAAAGTTGATTATGTCCCTGTCCATGAGAATCTGATGACTTTCAATTTTTTCTTCTTTTACAAGAAAAGTGATGGGGAAATAAATCTGCATAGATGCAGGTGTGTTTATATGAGATGTGGTGATGTCATCCCTGCACTTACGAGCCCACAGTGACCAAGTTAAAGTGAAGTTGAGTCACAGACAGAGCAGTGAAGTCTAAGAAGCTGCTCTGTACCTGGCTGGATGTTTGTTTTTGTACCTGTACAGAACAGGCAGTGGTGCACGGTTTGCCACTTTTATTATAAACAGTTTTTATTCCTATTATAAAGGTTAGTTGTGGTTTAATTTTCATAGTGCTGTGTTTGGAAGAGATTGATAAATAAAGTTCTGAGAAGATATAGGAACTCCATCTATCAAGACTAAATCACATTGTCACAATCATTTCATGAGAGGAGGTAAAAATATATTCATGGGCAACGGTTGATGATCGTCCAAAAATACCCATCGTACAGTTCTGCCTTGTGAAATAAGTATTGGTGTATCACTCTATTCATTATCTGATGTGATGTCCTCGGGCTGTGGAGCTCAGAATAGTTCATTCAGTATTCTGGGCTGTCTCTGGGTATTTTCAGTTTGGTGTGTTTAATTCCTGTGGCTGCAGTGACAGTTGCTAAACTAAGAACTGCTGAACCATAAAGATTCAACTGTCACAGTCTTCTGGGTGATGTGGTGTGTAATTATCAAAAAACAAAAAGATCCTTAGAATAATTAGAATGAAGTATAGATAAAATATTATATAATTTCATTAATACCAGCTGCAGGCAATATTAAAATCAGGGAGGCTGCAATATCCTACAATCAAATAATGCTTCAGACAGACAGGCAAATGTGTTCATATAAAACATATCTGTTAGTTTATCTTTGCTGGTAACAGCTGGGGTTTGTCAGAAACCCCAGAGTGATTGGCGGTTCCGCAGGTTGGTTTGTCTGATGCTGGATCCAGCACACAGACCAAAGACCACAGCTCTAGGTTCATCATGATTATAGTCCCCGAGCTTGATTGATGATTATATTCCTTTCTGACTTTTTGTCAGAATCGGTACATCCATGGGAGTGTTATGTGCGCGTGCCACAGTAACTAGTAAACTACACTGTGGAGCATTGGGTGAGTTGAGCAGGCGCCCCATATACATAGGCTATAGTCCCTTTGCTGCTTCTCATTCTCCCTCTCTCTGCCTCCCTATTTCCTGTCTATACTGGCCTGTCAATTAAAGGTACCCCCCCACCAAAAAAAAATATATATATATTTTTTTAAATTACACTGTCCATGCTGATATATGCAATAGTTAATAGAATACATAAGTATCTGGCTCCTGACAAATTGGTCTAAATCATTTTACAGCTAATTACAACAAACTAAACCTAACACTGAGATGAAATAAAAACTGAATAAAATGACCAAAAACTAAAATAAACAAAATCAAAACTAGAACTGAAAACAAAACGTTTAAATGAAAGACTTGATCCAGTGGTTAATGATGCTTAGCCCTGTTAAGCTGTTGCCTCCAGCCCAATGTGAGCCGTGCCACTAACAAGATGCATCAGGTTGTTCCAGGAGGAAACAGCAGTCACTACCTCTGCTTCTTCTATCAGCGCCGTGAGTGGGTGTTTACAGCTCAAGTCCCTGTCCTGTTTTCTCCACAGCCGAGCAGAGGATAAAGATCGCAGCCAGCGAGCGGAGGAGGGAGTACAATGAGGAACAGAGGAACGAGTACGAGAACTACGCCGAGGAGGATCGTGACGGTAAAAACCTGCAGCCGCTTTTAGCCCCAAGAGGGAATAAAAGTAGAAACAATTTGCTATAATGGTGAAATAACCTTCCATCATCATTTCCTCCATAACCATCTTTACCAACATTTAACATTCACTTCGCTCCAACACATAAATAGAGGCCAAGCTTTTGTATTGTGTTTTGAGGACTAGTCTGAGCAGTAAAAAACTGAGATTTACTCAAATGCAGAAAGAAAAGGCTCGTAAAAGAACATCCATAGAGGCCAGAGAAGCCTGAGCTTTAGTTTGGATCTTAAATCAAACCTCTCAGCATCCACGGGCCTGGGACTCCACACCAATCCAAAGTGTTCATTTGCGGTTGACCCTAAGTTGACAGCCTTCGCTGCGGTCGTCTGTCCTCTGTGATATGGCTGTAGTGACAGTTTCTAAACTAAGAACTGCTAAACCATAAAGATTCAAGCGGCTTTTATGTCAGATACAGTGTTTTTTTCAGCGATTGGGTGACTGATTATCTGAAAACAAAAAGATCTCCTCCAGCTTGGGAAGCGTGGTAGGTTCAGCTCATTGGGCATGAGTCAAACTCTATTCTTCAAAGCTACTGATTTTTGCACTTAGTCCATTTCAGAACTAAAATGCATTATTGAATTGAATATCGGATAAAATTCAATGACTGAGTTGCATTACATTATTCCTTCATTCTTATGTAAAGCTCAGGCAAATCAGCTTGGCAACACATGTGAAGTGTTTAAACTTTGGTCAATATTTTGGTACAGATAGTGGTGGCTTCAAACCTTTGAAAGGTGTGATATATTGATGTGTTGATGCAAGAAGGAATCACCGCTGACACGTCTTCACTTGTATTCAAAAAAGAAGTTTATTAACAAGAAGAACAGTGTACAGAAAATGCCAAATCCTGGAGCATCTCAGGGGTCAATATGAGAAATAAACTCCTCCCACAATTTAACAGACTCCAAAAATCCTACACTGAGATCTCCAATCCAAAATACTGAAGAAGCTTCAACATCTGTTGGCATTTCTACCAGACAGCCATCTGGAATAGGCTACATTTTATTATACAGTTCAATCTACACAAAGCATCTCTTCCCAAAAGGTACCAACTGACAACTCCCTTTCACATCCAAACAAGGAAATGTAAGGTGTATAATACACTACAAAGGGTCATAAGAGTCAACACATAAAAAACAGGGATTTCAAGTATTCCAGGTTGTTAATATTTACATATATTGTCTGTTAAAGACTGTCAGCGTGTCTTTCTTCCATCGTGAAAATGAGTTTGTGTTGTAAGTCTGTTTTCACAGCTGCATTTCCCACTGTGACCCCCTTGTGTCGTTCAGCCTCCTGCTTACAAGTTCTACTTTTCTTCTTCAGATACTGCTTCATCTATTTGTTTAACAATGTTTTCAATCTTTAACAATTCAAGTAATTTCCATTTCATACAAAATCAGCTATGTTAGCACTGGTTCATCAGTTTTCTTTACTGTCAGATTAGCTGCAGATTTCAACTCTTCAACACTCCCCCTTTGCCCCCTAACCCTTCAAATTTAGCCCAAATTTAAAATGAATGAATTCATCTTCTCAGCTTCAACATGCAGAACTTCAAATTTAGCCCTTTAAAAGGCATTCATCTCTCAGCGTACACGTTATATGTTTCAGCTTTAGCAACAGCATTCTTCAACATTGCTTCAGCAGTTTCTTCAGCTAATTCAGCATTGCTTCAGCGATGGCATTCAGCTTTCATCATTCACATGCATTTTTTGGCTTGGGTATATTTGTTTTCCGTAGTGTGCTGTCTACAAATTGGAAGGGTCCCTGTGTGATCTGATTGGATAACTATCTCTGTGGTTTTAGGACACTAACTGCAAACAGTGCTAAATTATAACTATTAATGATTGAATATGAGAATATAACATTTAACTTGCACAAAGCTGGCTTTGTGCAGCTTTAACTGAACCGTTTAAACCCACAGAGGTCACTGAGAGATCGAGGGAGACCAACGAGCAGCTGCGAGAGTATCACTACGACGGCCTCTATCCTCGCTACCACTGGTTCCACTGAGCGGGCTCCATCATGTGGAGGCCCCTGGGGGCCACAGCACCTCGGTGATGCTGCCATCCAAGGCCATTCCTGATCGCCATATTTATCCTACTTCAGTCTACTAGACAAGTTGTTGTTTTTTTCTTCTGCTTGTCTTTAAAAAATATTTCTCAATCTGTAAAGTGTATCCTAGTGCACTTTTTGTATTGTGAGCTAAATCATGTCATTTTAAATGGAAACAGTATGTTTTGCATGCTTGTATTTTTATGTATATTAAAGGCCTGCCATGTTTTTATGCCAATCTGATGGATTTGCAGCAGTAGATCAACCTCTTATATAAATGTTTTTAGTGTTTACCACAGGGTGATGGGGGTGGGGGGGGTTGTAGTTTTATAATTGTAGTCTTAAATTTCTTTAAGTTGATAATAAAGAAGAGTTCTTCCTGACTTCCAGAGTCTGGTGTGTTTTAACTGGAGCTTGCTCCGTCTGGTATTTGGAGTATGTAAAGGGAGGAGGGATAAAAAAAAGAAAAGAAGAAGAAGAGCGAAGATGAGGTGAGCTGCAGAAGTCGTCAGGCTGAAATGAATCCCACATTCCAGAGTGGAAATATTAGACCCAAAACCGGGCAAAACGGAGACAGAGGAGGGAAAACTGCAGCAGGGATAATGAGCACGACTGAAACCCTCAGCACCGTGTGGCATGGCACCCTATACTTACCGATCACAGTGTCACATCCACAAAGCTTATTTTATCTTTAACGCTGTGATTGCACCCCAGATCTCTCCTGTCTGAGGACGTGTGGACGGCCTCGGAGACTTGAGCCGGTGCCACCTGGCCTCGGCAGCCGAGATGGGGCCGACATATGGAGACAACACGTGCTGGAGGAAGTGTGTGTGTGGTTCAGTCACTATGAGTAGAAATACAGTGGCTACATATTAGCGTAATAAGAAAAACACTTTGTTACATAAGCAAGTCCCGTCTTTGAATGTCTTTCAACAACCCAGACAGGAGACATGAAGCGTCTGGGGTAATGATAGAATAGAAGAGACCTTATTTCCATTGGCATTTCCACATCACTGAAAGCTTTAAAGCAGAGATCAACAGGAAAACAAAGACTCATATTCACAAGAAGAGACATTCAAGATTCCCAAGTGAGTCTGTTTGTATCTGTTGTGTCTCTTGTGAAATCGGTCTTGCTGATTCAGCAAACTCTGAAGCGCAGATGAGACTGTGTGTGACCCACAGGAAGAAGAAACAAATCAATCTGAATTTTGCATTACGTTACATTCAGGCTGAGTATTTGTTATAAAAAGAAATGAAAACTGCTCCATGCTTCGCTGCCATTTCTGATTAAACCAAAATATTTATACTGTTTCCTTATTGTGCTGTTCTAAGTAACCTACCTGTCTGTTTTTATATTGTTCTTTCATTTGTTGCTTTTCTGTATAACTTACCCAAGACAATAATAATGAAAGGATAAAAATGCACCTACTGAACCTTTTTCATTCAGACCACAGCCATAATGTGAAACCACTATGGACTTTCTCCATTCAGTTTTATCCATCCGTCCGTCCTCTTCTGCCGGTACAGGGTTAGGTCGCGGCTGCAGCAGGTTAAGCCGACGGTTCCATGTCATCCCTCTCCCAGGCGACGCTTTCCGGCTCATCCTGGTGGAATCCTGAGGTGTTCCCAGGCCAGGAGGGATATATAGAGTCCCTCCAGCAGGTTCTGGTTCTGCCCCGAGGTCTCCTCCCAGTCGGACGTGCCCGGACCAGGAGGCATCCTTATCAGATGCCCAAACCACCTCAGCTGGCTCCTTTACTATTATATAACTGTTGAACTGCCACCTCCTCCATGATCCTACTTCCTATCTTTATACAAAGCATCACATCACATCACAACTACTATGTAATGTCATTAAACACTGAGACCTCCCACTGAGCTGCACCAGAGTCTGTGCTCAGCTTTTGCAAACGGAAAGGAAAAATGAAACATCACTAAAAAGCAAAAGTTATGACTTTAATCATCAATCACAGATATTTAAATCTACATAATCAACATCCGACTTTAAAGATGGAATCCATAAAAGACACAAGACAGACAAAAATCTAAATACATCAGCTAGAGTCAGGGATGAAGGTGCTATGACTTCATGCTGTTGAGGAACTTGCCGTGCTCCTCTCCTCGAGGCTGGAGAAGCTCTCCAGCGATCTTTGGCCCCGCTTTTTCCTGAAATGAAAGGTGGACAGCGTCAGCCCTGTTTCCTCTCACCACAATAAAACTCAACTTTCTTTTTCTTTCTTTTCAAACCAAAATTTTACCTTTAGCATCCCATCACGTTCCCATTTAAATAGACCGCAGTTACTGAAACAGAAAAACATGGTCATCATCATCATTCTGGCTGGGATAAACCTCCCACATCCCATCAAAGTTTCCATGACAACTACCACCAAATCCACCACAGACACTATGAAAGGACAGAGAAGAACACACCTGCAGTGCTTGTGTGGCAGTCGGTCCAGAGCGATGGCTCTCTGTCCACACGGACACTTGAAGAAACGTTTGACGGCGTCGTGCCAGCGCAGGTCATGCTTCTCGTCCACGCAGCGGTCGGCCGGTTTGAAGTAGGTGTAACTGCACTGGAAGCAAAGGAGTGTGGGAAAAAACAGGTTACTTTTAAGACCCAGTCAGAGGATGATGTGATTATTATAGCGATAATCAAGCATCATTTAATATATACATATATATATTTTTTGCCTTTAATTGATAGCACAGTTGGGAGAGACAGGAAATGAGGAGGCAGAGAGAGGGGGAATGACATGCAGCAAAGGGCCACCAGGGTCAGGATTCGATCCAGCGCCAGCTGCAGCAAGGGCAGTGTTTTTCAACCGTCTAGTAATTGATAAAAACAAATTTACGGATAAAAACATTTCTTAAACTAATTATTATTCTTTTTAAAATATTAATTAAAAACACCACACAATCTTATTAAACAACTGTATTCTATACTTTAACTTTATCAAACATGAATCGAATTCAGATAAAATGCAGCATATAAAAATGTCTGAGGTTGCGTATCTTGATTGACGTGCAGTCACATCATCGCGGGGTCACCAGAAATTTGTGATGTCAAAATAGGGTCACTGGACTATAGCCTCTGCATATCGGGCGCCTGCTCTATCCACTGAGCTAAACAGCGCCCCTATATGTTATGTTTTTTACTCCTTGTTGTTTACTGCTGCTGTAGTGATTTTCCCATGGGTAATAATTAAAGTCAGTGAGTGATAAAATCCTCCTGGACCCTCCTCTCTCATCAGAATCAGAGCAGAGCAGCTCACAGGTTACAGCTCAGCCACCACAACAACTCTACTGCATGTCATTCCCCCCAGTCTCTCTCCACTATCTGTCAATTAAAGGCAGAAATACCCCAAAAATATATTTTAAGTAATTGAATTCATCACAAAAATGAACACGTTAATTGTGACTGCATTAGATCAAGGATGTTCCATGACTCGGTACCTTCCTGCAGGTGACGGCACGACACTTCATCTCCCTGATGCCCTTCATCTTCTCCTCCATCTGCTCCTTCTTCACCAGAGGGTCAAAGTAGCGCTCCTGCAGCTGGTACTCGGCCTGGAAGAGCCACGTACAGAGTTTCTTTAACACACACGCTTCATATGAATTATGTTTGATTAGACGTGTGTTGCTGCTGTTCTTACGGCCTGTAGCGCCGCCCCATGACGAGACTTGGCGTTGAGGAGCTTCTGGAACTCCTCTGACTGAACGTAGCTGAGCTGATCTCGCTTCTTCTTCTGTGCTGGCTCCTCGTCCTCGTCACCGTCACCTGCAGAGAGTCAAGTCATGTCACGGAGAAGAATCAACCAATCAAACTCCAGCACAGAAATGTCACATTTGTTGGTGAAAGTCAAACTGTGTTTTTTTTAAAAATGTTTTTGTTCATTCTATTTTTTTTTTCTTTCTGTCTTTTTTGTTAGATTTTTGTTTTTGTGTTAAATATTGTGTTGTGCATTTGCAAATATTTAAACTGTTGAACTCTTTCAATACCTTGATAATTGCAGTGTGTTTTTTAGTTGTTTTCTCATGTGTTTTTTACTCTGTATGTTTTTTTTTTACTATATCTGTAATTGTATGTGTGGGACTGTAGCGCCACAGTATGTAAAAACGCAGCATTATGTAATAACATGATACATTTTCACCTCATGATGTAATAATCTCGGTTCATTTGATTAATTATGTAACAACTTATTACAAAATGCGGCAAAGTTTATAAAATATTGACAGAGTTTATACAGAAATTATTGAGTTGAATTTAATATTTTTCAATACCATCACAATATTTTTTAATACCAACACGACTTAGCGGAAACCTTTTGAACTTCAGTGTTCGGGTAACTAATTATAAAGTACCTCTGAGTGATTAAGTGCTTGCAATTCAAATCAACACACTGTTATGGTTACAAGATACTATACACAATTATTTGTTATACAAGCCTAATCCGTGACAAAAAGCTATGTGTAGGAGGAACACATTAAATTACAGAATTTTATTACAAATTGTGTCAGATTATTACAAAATGCAGCGTTATTACATCATAGAATAGAAGAACTACTCCTATAATAAAGTTTGGCTAATGGGGATCTGAATAAATAAACCCAGAAACAAATCATTTTTGTGTGCAAGTGTGTGTGTGTACCTTTGGGTGAGGTGAGGTTCTTCTCGACTCTGTTGCTGATCTCACTGTCGCTGCTCCTCTTCCTCTTCACAGCGTTGGGGTCTTCTTTCTCCAGCGCCGCCCCTTTAGCTCTCAGCTTCCTCAGGGCAGCCATCTTGGCAGCTGATAGGCTGAGAGCAGAGGGAGGCGGGGCCGAAGGGGGGCCGTTCTCAAAAAAGAGGATGTCTTCATCCTTGGAGAAGCCTCGGCCCAGGGTGGGGGCGTGCGGCTGTGTGGGGCTCCGGGCCGACTTGGGGGCCTCGGAGGCGGCTCTGGGGGACATCAGACCTCCTCGGCCCGGTGAGGACGACAACGCGGCTCTACCTGAGTTCTGCTGCACCCTCTGCTGGATCTGGTCCGCCCTGCGTCGCCGGCTCTCCAGGAGCTCCCTCTGCTTCTGTTTCTGCTGCTTCAGCAGGTCTGAGGCTGAGATGGACTGAACCGCGGCGCCGCTCGGAGTCTTTGACACTGAGGACGGAAAACAGGTTCAACAAGCTGTAACTGGTCTGGGATCAGCCCAGGCTGCAGGTACTACACCTCTCTCAGAGAGCCAACAGAACAGAGAGTACAGATCAGTGCTTCACCTGTGTGATTCTGGGTTAAATGCTTCTTCAGCTGCAGAGCTCCAGGTGTCGGCACCGACATCAGACCCTTGAATTCACTCGAACAACCTGAAACTTCACCAGACTGCAGTGCTAAAAAAAAAGAGAATTAAAAACACGTCATTAATTTGGTCAAAGTACAAAAAATGTTTTTATAGAAGACCTATTATGGCCATTTACACTGTCCATCATTGAATGGATTTAAAGGACAATTCCAGGCAAATTCAACTCAGGGCTGTATTTTCCTAACATTTTAGGTCTAAAAGAAGGAATCTGAAGATTTTCAGGCAGCAATGAATGGGAGCGGATGCAAGTTCCTCTGCTTAGGCTGTTTACATCCCTCAACGCCGCATTGTTTTTCCACAGATGGCGTCAGATTGCTGCCGTGGCGATGTGGGGACAGACACAACTACCGCAAAACAGGAGCAATTAAACTGAAAATCTTCAGATTCCTTCCTTTAGACCTAAAATGTTAGGAAAATACAGCCCTCTGTCCGGAATTGTCCTTTAAATGCTTCAGTGTTCCCTTTACTGTACTCCTCCTATTACACTTGTGTAATATATTATATCATACTATATTCTCTCAAATCCACAACTGATCAGAAGTGAAGTAGATTTGTGTGGACAAAGGTCACTGTGACCTCAACACGTTTAGCAAGAATTTCACACCAGTGGTTCATATTCATGGTCACCGCCGAGATCTGTATAGGAAGTAGACGCTGAATGCAAAAAGCTCTAGGTAAAGACAATGCTAAGACAATGAAAAATGCTTTTATCCATCTGCCTGATCTGACCTAAATGTGAACATGTTTCTGTGTGTGTGTGTGTGTGTGTGTTCCTCACCGAGCCTCTTGGCCTGATCCACCAGCTGAGCCGAGCCTTTCACAAACAACTTGTCCAGAGTTTTCTGTGTGGGTTTGTTGGGTTTGGTGGCCGTCCTATAAAACACAGATTTGTGTAGTGAATGTCTCAGAGTTCTGCTCAGTTACATTCTGTGATCCTGTGGCCTCCACCACATTGCCCACAGATCCCTACTAATCCAAAAATCAGCAAACAGAAGCCATGTCGCCCTCAGAGCTGGTTGTATTTAAAACAAAAACCCATATCCATTCATTTTTTTGTGTGGAAGCCAGACTTTCAGTTTCTACACAGGAGTTGTTATTTTGTTTTTTTACTATAGCTACTCAATTTTTATGAATTGTAGCCTGTTGATCAGTGTTCCTAGATACATAGATATTTGTTTTCCTCACAAAATTCTGTTTTGTTTCCTTTTTGGGAGCCTTTGTAAGACCTGGCCAGGGACAGCAGATGAAAGGATAGAAAGGTTTCTCTGTTCCTGTCAAATAAACAAGTAAATAAATAATAAAATGACTACAGTAACCTGTCATCACCACTCACAGTGAGGCGGTGCAGGCAGCGGAGGAAACGCCGCCGTAGTAGAAGCCGTCCTGACACAGACGCTCTCTCAGACTGCCGCCGCCGCCGCCCTTCCCCTTCAGCTTGTTGGGAGCTTTCCCAGAGTACGTCGACTGCAGCTCCGCCCTCTTGGAGCTCATCTTCTTATACTGGGCCTTGACGTGATACTGGCAGTACTGACACTCATACTGTAAACAAAGAGACACAGAGACAAAGTGTCCTGCAGTGAAAGACAGCAGCAGATGTGGACGACACGGACGGAGGCTGAGAGGACGGACTCACCAAGTTGACGATCTGAGAGCACGGCTCCCCGTTCTTCTTCGCGGCCTTGCAGGTGCCGTAGTCCTGAGCTTCACCCATCAGCAGCACTTTCTGGGGGTGGTCCACTGTCAGGCTGACCTGCAGGTGGAGATATACAGTTTAATAATAATAATATTAAAGGGACAGTTCAACATTTTGGCAAATTGGCCCATTGCCATAATCCCTATAGTTTTAGCAGTAGGTTTGTTACCTTTAATTGTCGGTGCAAGCTATTTTTAGAACGGCGGAGCAGAGCCGTGAGCTGCTCAGAGCTACACTACGGAGGCTCATGGGATTTCTTGGTTTCCCTTCATCAATCTCATCAAATACACAATCCAACAACTCCACAACGCTCTGGTGGTCAAGTTGTGACCTGCACATTCACCACGCTATGAGATAATAACAGAAAGTTATTACTCCTACATGCCTGCAGATCCAGTCTCTGCAGTGTAATTTAGTGATTTAGTTTTGAGAGGGGTGGGTGAGTTGAGGGGGTTTGGTATGTTTGTATGTTCATGTAAATTGTGTATTTATCTATTTTGTTGTCATTGTCATTATTGTAGTTTTTGAAATCACACACACACACAAAAAAAGCTGAATTTCATTATAATGATCTCTGGCTGCAATGATTCATACATTGATTCACACAGAGAGAGAGAAAGAGAGATTTCTTAAAACAGCGTCAGTAAAACAGAAATAAAGCCCAGTGTGAAAACAACAGCAATGGAGGCGTTGAATGAAATTGGACCCTGCTGGTTAGAATGTGACCTGGGAATGTACAAAGTGGTGAAGTTGTCTGGAACATCAGCTGCAAACACAGTTTAGATCCTGGCATCAAAAAGTTTCTTCCTCCTCTTCTATTGGACGGTTTGTTTCTACTTCACTCCACTGTGTGAAAACATGGAGGAAGGTTGTTTGTGCTGTTTAGCAGAGACCTTTATAATGAAAATGTAACTGTCAATCATTCAGTGTTTGTTACATTAAAGCTTTAAAGGGATGGTTTGACTGTTTGAGTGGGTTTGTGTGACATAGTAATGCGTCGTCAGCGTGTCGCCTGCAGTAGATTGAGATAATGTAGCCAGATAGGAGGCACTGACAGTTAATGGTCCATAAGAAGAGCCCCTCCATCACTCACCCCGTCATAACCGTCCTTCTGCTTCATGGGGTTTGGGTTGAGGAGTCCGATCACGGTGCCCGGCTCCGTTTTCCAGTGCTCTTTGTGGACTTCACCAAACAGCAGCAGAGACACGCACACTTCCAGGTTGTGGAGGTCATTCAGCTTCCAGATGCTGAAGGTTTTCCCCTGTGGAGAAGAAACAGGAGAAAATTAATTATCACTTTGGAACCAATCTCCCTCAATTGTTTCCTGATCCTCTTTTATGTATGTATGCATGTTTTATGTATGTATGTGAAGAAAACTTTCAATAAATAAACCATGAAGACTCAAAACAACAACACATTCAAGCCCACATGCGGGGGTTTGACCCTGGACCTACACTGTTGCTGCTCTGTGGCGTGGCCTTGTTGATCACCACTGCAAACGTCACCCAGTCGCTGTCCTCCAGTTTCTCTCGAGTCAAACGCTCCGGCACTTGTGACAGGCGGATCAGACGACGGTCAGCCATCTTGCGGTCCATCTCGCTGGAAGAAACGCGTGGTTTTCTGAAAATGGAAAAAACAAACAAACAAACAAACTTGGATTCATTCGTCTGACCTTCATTTCTATAAAATAAAAAAACTTGATCCGCGTCCAGACCTGATGCGCAGTCCTGAGTATTTCTCAACAGCTACGTCTTTAGGAGGAGGAGGAGGAGCAGCAGAGGCTTTGTGCTGCCCTGCTGATGCAGCTGCTGCAGGTCTGCTGTTCCAGGACGGAGGTGAGCGTAGAGGATTGGAGACTTTACTGCTGCTCTCTACGGGCTGGAAGGAGCTGCCCACCTTTATCTCCACCAGCGGCCCCCGGTCCTCTGAGGGGGGGGAGAAAAGACACAGATAAAGGGATAAGTAGTTTGCACATCAGTTTTCAAGTTACAATGGCAGAGTTCTTTTTGTTTGCTGGACGTTTTTTTTTTTTTTTTTTACCAGGGGATGAGTTGGATTTGGCTCGGTGAGCTACTCTGGGTTTGGATTTGAAGGAGTCAGCGTTACTGAGCTGGTCAGAGAAGTCAGAGGACTCCTGCAGCTTCACGCTTCCTCCTCCTCCTCCTCCTCCTCCTCCTCTGAGTGGAGTGGATGAAGATGCTGCTGCTGCTGCTGCCAGAGGAAAAGAAAAGAGGCGCTCAATAAACCGCTGTCCCCTCTGTGTCCTTATCTTTTGGAAGTTGATTTGAAACAAACTCTTCACCTGCTTGTGTCTTGGTCTTCTGTGCAGCAGCTGCCGGTCTGGAGGTAGGTGTCGGTTTGGGGGTCACAGGTTTGGGACCAGCTGGGCTCCCTGAGGTTCTGGCTGGGGTGGATGAAGGGGTGGGGACCTTCTGACTCGCCTCCAGCTGCTGCTGCAACCTCTGCATCTGCATCTGCATCCGCTTCAGCTCCTCTGCAGACACAAAGCTCCAGTGATGAACACAGACCTGGACTGAAATACTGAATGACTCTGCACATCAACCAAAGTGGTACAAACCTTGTAGATCCTCCTGGGACCTGTTCAGCTTCTCACTGGCTTGTCCGTCTGTGGCCTTCTCCTCGCTTTCAATGTCGTCCACATCTCCAAAGAGATCTGACACCACGTCCTCCACCTCCTCCTCCTCGACGCCCTCTTTGTACTCTTCCTCCTCATTGTCATCATCGAACAGACCATCCAAATCATCAGTTTGAGCCTGACTGCCCTGATCTTCTACGACACCCTCGCTCTCAGCCAGCAGCGCCGTCAGCATGTCCAGATCGTCATCACCTGAGCAGATATTATGTTATTATTATCAATAAGAGATCAAACCTATTGAAAATTAAGCATTTGATAATTTTCTGATACTTGCCATCCATGTTAGAGGTTATTGGTGGGGCTGATTTCAAATTTCCCGGTGATCTGTGAAGATGTTGGATAATTGATTAATCAAGGACAGTCATACAGAGACTATCTGTACTTTCTCAATTATGTAATTACAAGCAACCACAAATTACCATGGTGATTAACCCTGGACTGAAAACCCAACCTGAAGTCACCATTATCACCTCAGCAGCACAGGCCTCAGGCCCATTTAAACTGACTGTCAACATTTAACACACGAACCACCTATTCAAGTCAATGGTGTCAACATCACAGGAGATTAATATCATTGAATTGCTGCTCAGTGGAAATCAAAATGAAATAATAATTGCATTATTTACGTTCTTGTGGGTGATGATAATAAAACATCCAACATACCTTCCTAGCGAATGAAACGTTAACGGACTTTGTAACGACGACCGAGCTGCTAACAAACTGCATACACTAACATTACACGAAGCTAAGTGGCATTTATTCAGTTATTCGGCCTAATAATGAGACATTATTGTCCTGTGTTGTCGTCCTGCTCTCACACTATCGTCCCGGGGAGGGAAATCTAAACTGGCGCTAAACCGAGGACCCTGCTGTGTTGTCAAAGTCGTTTAGCTGCCCAAAGATCCGCCTGACTGGAAAACATCCGCCTGTGGGTGTAAAAGTGTATTTTTGACCGAAACCCCGACTCGGAAGTCCGTCAAACTAAACCTCGACGACAGGTAAAATATACTGACCGTCATACATTTCTGGTAGGTTGAGTTTTTTAACGGCTGCAGCCTGCGGGAAGGCGGAGTTCGTCGGTGCATCCATGGTCCAGCCCGGCCCCTCAGGTCCAGCTCCGCCATAACGTAAATACGCTCTCCTCCCGCCTCCTCCTCCGTTCGGCCAGGAGAAGAGACCGTGGTCATACAGTAGGACAGTCACCATGTCGGTGTGTGTTACATGTTATTACTATGTTAAACTGAAAGCGTCATTCACATCTCATGGAGCTTCACAACAATGTTTTTGTTGTGGCATATAGTTTATGTTTATAGTTTCAATATTACTTCAGCAATGGTTGCATTATCCTACTCTTTAGCTAATAAAAGTTAGCAGCTTTACCTCATAGCAAAGTTGACTAACTTCCCGGAAATGTTGAATTTAGCTCATTTGAACGACTCAATGAAGTAACTAGAATGTGAAAAAATATTGCAAACATGACAAATAGGTGTGTCTTGAACTTAATGCTCAGTTGTCTTCCTGTTTTTGTGGACATGTCTGCAGCATCCCACCCATTTCCGGCCCAAGGAGGAACCAGTCATACCTGCAGCAGCAGATGTATTTAACTGTCCATGCTGTTGCTTCAGCACCGTACAAAGACACACTATCTACTACCACATCAGGAACCATTTAGACCGAGGAGTGCACTATGGAGGTATGATCTGAATGTACTGTGAAGAGAAAAGTCTATTGTCTCCCCCTTTCCCCTGCACATTAATTATGTACAGTGTGTGAGGCTGTCAGTTGTTCTAACTGTTTCAATCCTGTCTTGCAGATTACCTCATAAGCAAATGCGGCCACAAATGCAGGCCATCTGCACATTTCCATTGTACAAACTGTGAGAAAATCGTCATCAGGAGAAATCAATTAATTTCACATTTAAACAACTGCACCACAAAGCCGGCCCCTGCTGCCACAAGTCTTGTACCGGCCCCTGTTGTCTCCAGACCTCTATCAACTCCTGCTACCACCAGTCCTGTAGTATTCACCGTTGTATCTGCTCTTGTTGCCGCCAGTCCTGTATCAGCCCCTGTTGCCACCAGGACTGTATCAGCCCCTGTTGTCGCCAGACCTCTATCAACTCCTGCTACCACCAGTCCTCTAGTATCCACTGTTGCCACCAGCACTGTGTCAGCCCCTGTTGCCACCAGTCCTGTATCAGCCCCTGTTTCCACCAGTCCTGTATCAGCCCCTGTTGCAACCAGTCCTGCATCAGCCCCTGTTGCTGCATCAGCCCCTGTTGCAACCAGTCCTGCATCAGCCCCTGTTGCTGCATCAGCCCCTGTTGCAACCAGTCCTGCATCAGCCCCTGTTGCTGCATCAGCCCCTGTTGCAACCAGTCCTGCATCAGCCCCTGTTGCTGCATCAGCCCCTGTTGCAACCAGTCCTGCATCAGCCCCTGTTGCTGCATCAGCCCCTGTTGCAACCAGTCCTGTATCAGCCCCTGTTGCAACCAGTCCTGCATCAGCCCCTGTTGCAACCAGTCCTGTATCAGCCCCTGTTGCCTCCAGTCCTGTATTAAGCCCTGGTAACATCAGTCCTATATTAGGCCCTATCTCCACCAGTCCTGTATTAAGCCCTGGTAACATCAGTCCTATATTAGGCCCTATCTCCACCAGTCCTGCATCATCCCCCGTTGCCACCGGTCCAGTATCAAGCCATGTTGCCACGCGGAAATCTCGGGCACCACAGCCAACGTCCAGTGCGAAGCGCAAGCTCCAGTGTGTACACTGTGGCCTCAGGCTGTACAGACGCAACATGAAGGTGCATCTCAGAAGAAAGCACACTGGGGTCACGTCTGATATCACGTCTGAATTCCATTTAAGCTCTGAATGCGTCGATCCACAAAATGGAATTTTTGCCGTGAAAAAAACATTCTTGGGGCCGAGCTCTCCGATCCACGTCATTAAAAAAACAGTTGGCCACTTCAGGTGCGAAATGGACATGTGCAGCTTAAATGCCGATTTTGCGGAAAGCTGCAAACTTGTGTCGTTCGAGTGTCATCACCTGCAGTCACTCAAGTATTGCCCACCCGCCAGGACTGACACCACTACACTTGATGAAGACAGTTTAAACCAAATGGTCCAGGACAACTGGTTTGGTGAAGCCAAAAAACAAAAATGTCGGCAGCGGCAAGCTGAAGCCGAAGATCAGGGAGTGCCTCTGTCGTGTCTGGTTAATGTCGGAGAACCTCACAGCAAAAAATTCATTTCTGTGTTCGAGCCTGACATTTCCTATTACAGTAGACTAGGTCGAGTGATGGTATCGTATGACAGCGAAAGGACCGAATGGAGCTGCCCATGTGCTAAACCAGCACAGTCCTGCATCCATAAATGCATCGCCATGTGGCATCTATTTCAGACGGCGCCGGAGCTTTTTGAGAATGCTCCGTGTGTTGAAGAGGAAGCCATTGCAGAGGATTGGGAGTTACTGTTAGAGGAAGAAGGAGCACAATACCCACCAGGGGAGCCGGTGCTGTCACGTATGGTAAAATACATCTTCGGGAAGAAAATTCCTGCCCATCTTCCTCCTGATGTTATACGAACAAAAAGCGACTTTCCACAGCACTTCATTCCACACGAGACCGTCTGCACAGAGTGCTCAGACCAGACAATACTTGGTGAACCACAGCTCATCACCGCAAGCGCCAAAATTGTGACTGTGACTGACATAATAGAAGGTATTTATTTTGTTTCCTTTCTTTCACAGCCCATTGCATTTATGTATTTCTGCTGTCTGTTTGTTGTGGCTTATGTATTCTGGTGTGATGTCAAACACTGCGTGACTAGAGGCCATTTAGAGTTAACATGTTAAATTTTTTTAAACATATATGAATATTTAATCAGAATCAGAAAAAACTTAAAGGAATAGTTCACCCAAAATTCAAATTTCAGTATGGAGGTATGGATGGTTTTTGGTGAAGGTAGAATGAAATTTGAATTTTGGATTTGTCCATATGATGGTTATTTTGATACAATGGTGCTCACTTCTCCAAGATGCTTCAACAACCTGCCAGTCAAGAAGATTACTTCTGTTCACTGAATTTTAGATTAACTTAATCCATAATAAATAAAGACTAGTCATTGCATCATCTTCGAAAGCATCTTTACTTTATTTACAATCCCTTAAAGTTTTGCACAGTACTGTTCATATTACCCAGTAGTAGAAGAAATAAGTATATATACATGGTGTTTAGAGTTCATTATAGTTAAATTATGTCTAATGCTTGCAGCAAACATGCATTGTTGAAATTGCCTACACATCAGTTTGTTGTTTTTTGCTTTTCTTTCTAGGTATATCAACATATTACAAACACTGTTACACATGTGGCATGGTGTACCGCTATCAGGAGTGCAGTGATGGAGTACACAACTTTGATGATCACATTCTGATGTCATTGCATCTTTGTGTATTCCTGCGAAACACTCTCCAGGTAGGAGCAATTACACAAAGTTGTTATTCTTTCTGAAACAAACTAGTAAAAAAAACTAATCTGTTATCTATTTAAATTGCCTTCTTATAGATCCACCAGTCCATTGGAAGTACTGTAGACGTGTTGGAGAAGACATGTGGCAAGCGGTTCCCCTCCAAACAGAAACTTTTGTGTGCATATCTCCATTATGAAGCCATGACAGATCATTCATTCACCTTTTCATGTGTGACATGTGGCTACCAACCAGTCACAGTTTTCATGGTTCTCCATAAGAAGGGGGTGTTCATGCCCGGTAAGCAAATTATTAACAGTAGTGATCTATATTGAGGATTAACAAATAATTGGAATTTAATCAAACACAAACGGCTGAAACTAGTTACTTTTCTATGCGTCTGGGCCTGTCATCTAAAATGGTTTAGTCCTAATTTATGTTGACACTGCCCATAAAAATCATAATGACATGTGTTGACCTATGCCGGAATTTGTTTTGTAATTCTAGGGAGCAACATTGAGCAACCAGCCCATGATAATGAGGGGGGAGTAAATGCTGACGAGTTCTTGGAGTCTCTCTTATTGGAAATGGTCAGACATGGGTTGGTGCCAAGTAAGTATGAATGTAGCAACGACAATTATTCTGTTATTTGTTCCACTTCCTTTTCCTCACTTCACTTTTCCTTTTCTTTCCTTCTCATTGGTTCTTTGGTTCAGCCCTGATTTTCTTCAGTAAACATTTTGCCTAAATCAGTAGAACTACTTTCCCTTTTCTACTTACTTGCATTATCTTAAAATGCATCACTATCAGTGACATTTCTTCACTCAATATGACATTTTCCTTAAATGGATGGTGTGATCATTTTCAAAATGTATTTCACCTTTATTCAACCAGGCAAAGTCAACTGAGAACCAGTTCCCTTGGTGACCTGGCCGAGCCCCAGAGGACAGTCCATACAAACCCACACATATGGTCCAGACGGGCAACAGAAGGCTGCAGCATGTGGGGCGCCATTTAGCTCAATTGGTTGAGCACGTGCCCCAAGTGCAGAGGGTACAGCAGTCCTCTCTGTAGCCGGTGCTGGTTCAAATCCCCCATCCGGTGGCCCTTCGCTGCGTGTCATTCCCCCTCTGTCTGCCTCCCCATTTCCTACTTCTCTCCACTAACCAGTCATATTAGGGCAAAAAGCAAAGTTTACTTAAAAAAAGACAGCTGCAGTATGATACATTAAGACACAACGGCATGACACAGCATAGGTGAATAAATATAGATTAAAAAATATCTAATAATAGGAAATTGATATTGTTAGAAAGGCTGAGGGTGGAACCTAAGGTTGTTTTTGTCATTAGTTCTTGATGTGCATCATTGTAAGAGAGTTGATTGATGTACATTGTATTTAACGGTTTACCGTTATCATCAGTGTTCTAACAGTAACAAACCTATTTGTTCTGAAAACAACGTTGCTGTGTGAGACTTTTTTTTTAACTGAATTGAAATCAATTTGTTCACTGACTGTTTATTTATTACCTGTACCATCTGTTGAAGAATTATCATTAAATTTTCTCAGAATTTCTCCAGCCCTTGACTCTTAAATCACTCACTCTGTCCATATTCCTGCTTTAACCCGAATCTTAGAAAGAGCTGCTACGGATGTTACTAAGTACTAATCGCTGCAGTGATTGCTACTTGTGAAACTTCATGGAAGGTAAAAGGTTCAGGTTGTAGCACCCAGACTCTGGAATGCTCTGCCTGCGTCCTTATGGTCTGTTCAGGTGGGCGTTTGGGTAACTTCTAAACTTTTTCATTGTGTAACCCTCAGTGATTTACTTAGACCACTAAAGATGAATACTGCGTTCTAATTCGTCTCAAGGAGCGAGGGAAGGTTAGTAGTAAACACAAGAATGTTTATTCTCACAACATGGAAATCAAGTTGAAACTTGTTGAGATTGAAAATCCCCAAAGGTATGAAAAATAACAAACAAAAATAAAATAAATTGTCCTCTCAGCTCTTAGCTGTTCTGATATCAAAGTTCAATTTGTCCAGTCAAAAGTTTGTGTTTGTGTATGTATGTTACTGCGCGCTGGTTCAGGATATTTCCTCCAGGTGACGACTCTCCACGACGACGATGAAGATGAAGGAATCTGCCTCCTCTCTGTTTCCGCCACGCCTCAGACAGAAACCCCTGGTCAACTCGACACTTGATGTAGATTCAGCAACTCGGCATATAAAAAAACCAATCTGCATAGTAGAACATAAAGTTAACTAGCAGTCAATAATATCTGTACAGATTTATATTTCTCTCCTCTTTTACTCAAATGTAACTAATACTGACCACAAAGAATGAGTGACTGCATTATGAGACATAAAAAAACCTCAGGTCACCATTAATGTGTGTTTTTTAACAGTACGATATCAATCATGTTACACAAATAAACTCTGGTCTCCTTTCAATCATGTTTCTCGTTTCTTTTTACAGTCTATGGTTTACATTCACAAAATGCATATTTCACAGTTTCAAAAATGAATTCAAACATATTATTTACATTACGGAAAAGTCAGCGAACCTCTGTGTGTACTGTACATCAGGTTACGTCAGAGCCGCAGGTGTTGTGCCAAAAAACGACTGCCTGCCAGAAAACGACTGACCCCAGCGGGAACGCTGAAATACAGGGGGCAAAAATAAAAACACAGACTAATATTAATACTACTAGGCCCTACTACAACTACTACTAATATTATTATAATATTTAGTAACGTTACACAGCTTTTTTAACCCATTAAATGCCCCCTGTATGCAAACCGCAATCTTCACATACATTTCTGGAGTAATACAGGGCAGTCGCTTTTCAGCAAGGCTTTGCCAGAAAGTGACTGCCCCCTGTATTTCAGGAATGCAAAGAGCAATATTCACAAAAAAATCTGGAGTTATACTAGAGCAGTGTTTCTCAACCTTTTTTGAGCAAACGCCCCCCTGACCATACAGTGATCCTCGGACGCCCCCCCCCAAAAAAAAAAAACGTTACAAAATGTCGTACTAAACTTGTTTTCTACACTTATCTGTTTTATTCATATTTCACTGCTTTTGTGAAGCTAAGACTCTGGTAAACATATTTCAAACACCAAAACAGTTCTTCCTCATGATGAAGGTATTTGAAAATTTTCAAAAAGCAGACTTTAAATTTCCAGCATTTGGCCTAAATTATTATTATTATTATTTATTTATTTTTTACAGTTCTCTAGAACAAAAATGGCCCATAATGATGGTAATGATGAAGTCGCTGTCCATGGTTAACCAAAAGTCTCTCAACATATCAAACAAAGATTGTTGATTTGGTGGAAACCCAGCTTTACAGGCGGGGGTGGGCCTCTATGGTGTGCGGGGGCTGTGGGGGTATACTTTACATCTGCAATTGTCCTAAATGTTTGAGTTTCTTTTTTTAGCACAGTGAGTAAGAGTGCAAACACATTTTCTCCTTTTTACATGTGCAATTAAAAAGGTGAATTTAATGGGAAAATTGAGGAAATGACCTCCAACCTCAGATAGTTAAGGGCGTGGATGTTAGGGACAGGGTTGGAGGGGGACAGGGGCCGCTGGGCTTCAGTGCCCAGGAGCCCCTATAGGAGTATTGATCCAGCCCTGCTGCAACTACACAGTGGTTCAATTTATTTTCCTCAGTTATCAAACTCAGTCAGTCTATGTTGTCCCCCCCCTGTTAAATATGAAAGGAGGGTGAAAATCACAGGACATGTGTCTGACCTGACCGCCTCCTCTTCAGAGGTTATTCAGTGTGATCTCTTCTATAACACCGTGTCCTAACTGGATGCGACGCGAGCGAGTGTCCGACAACTGCGTCACATCTGACGCTCTCTGTCCACACTCAATCCGCGCGTCTGTTGGTTTGTGCAAGACGCTACATCTGAACGACCACATGCACGCTGTAACTAAGGTGGCGGCCAAAAATCAAATCAGATCGGTAGGAAAACCCTGTCGGGTAAAGTCGGGCGGACATGTGTGTTACAGGCATATGCTATGTGTTTACATGTTACCTGCAAGTCAGTGCCAGGCAGTAAAGGGCTCTGTGTAAGGGGACTTAGGCGCATGCGTGTCTGCGGGGCTTTTGTCAATAAAGTTCATACTGAAACATGGTGTCAGAAGTGGTCTAGCTCCACAAGCTAAAGAAAA
Source organism: Decapterus maruadsi (assembly GCA_030347415.2). NCBI lineage: Eukaryota > Metazoa > Chordata > Actinopteri > Carangiformes > Carangidae > Decapterus > Decapterus maruadsi. The sequence goes on along the minus strand of CM064889.1, from coordinate 2,233,334 downwards.
ACCACGCCATGGCAAGTAGTGTTCCTGCACCCGAAGGCATGCAAATGTCCGGGAACTTAGCAAAGAACTGGGAAGTGTTCAGGTCAGAGTTCGAGGACTTTTTGCTGGCTACAGGCCTGACGGAAAAATCGAAAGAAGTGCAGGCAGCCGCGCTGAGACGGCTAATGGGTAACGAGTGCCGCCACATCTACATGCACAACATCACATTAACGGCGGATCAACAGAAAGACCCAGCGGCTATATTGGATGCTCTAGGAAACTATTTCAAGCCGGCGAAGAATGTGATTTATGAAAGATACGTGTTTGGATGCTGTAAACAAGAGACGGACGAACCGATTGACAGCTTTCTAACCAGGCTGAGAGAAAGTGCATCATCCTGTGAGTATGGTCAGCTAAAGGACGAGCTGATACGGGACAGGCTCGTGCTTGGCGTTGCTAGTGAGGACACCAGACGGCGCTTGCTGCGCGAACGGGAGCTGACGCTACAGGCAGCAGTTGAAGTCTGTCGGCTCGCAGAACTAACGGAGAAACGTATTAGGATCATTGGGGGCCCGCCAGTGCAGACGGACAGCGTGCATGCGGTGGTCAATCAAAGCGACAGCCGAAAAATACAAGGGAAAATGACCGGGAAAGATCCGCCATGGAGTTGTAAATACTGTGGAAACAAACACATGAGGGGCAGGGAGCGATGCCCAGCCTACGGTAAGATATGCAAAGTTTGCGGCATTTCAAATCACTTTGCCAAAGTATGTCAAGCCAGTAATAAGTCTGACAAGATAAAAAGAGTGCATGCGCTTGAAGATGCTGAGCAAGGAGAAGGGGACTCAGATACTGACGATAGACTGTTCCTAGCCACTGAATGCATTAATACTGTTGAAGCCCCGAAGCGGAAACGTAAATGGTTTGCACACCTACAGTTGAATAATAAGAGGCAGGCATGTCAACTGGATTCCGGTGCCACTTGTAATGTCATGAGCCGCAAGACGAAAGAGAGACTGTCACCGGCAACAGCATTGCAGCCAAGCTCGACCCGGATTAAATTATATTCGGGACAATGGATGTGGTCCCTTGGGACATTTCACACGGACTGTAGGATTCGAGGAGAAAAGCACAACCTCATATTCGAGATTGTGGAATCCAAGCAAGAGCCTCTTCTGTCGGGGGACACATGTGAACGCCTGGGCCTTATGAACATCACAATCCCAGATGAACTGAAAACAGCAGATTCAAGCCAGCACACACCACTCACAAAGGAACAACTGTTACAGGAATACCAGGATGTCTTTCATGACCCAATTGAGTCAGTGCCAGGTGAGATGCACTTTGACCTGGACCCTAGTGTAACTCCTGTACAGTGTGCACCACGAAATGTCCCAGTAGCTTTGAAAGCGAGAGTTAAGAAAGAACTGGACAGACATATGAGAGAAGGCAACATTTTACCAGTGACTGAGCCAACAGCATGGATTAGTAATATGGTGACCATTGCAAAACCAGAAAAAATAAGACTCTGCATTGACCCAAAGCCTCTGAATCAAGCACTGTTGAGGTCCCACTATCATATGCCGACGCTGGAGGACGTATTGTACAAGCTGCCCAAGGCTCGCATTTTTACATTAGTGGATGCTCGCGACGCCTTTCTACAGTGCAAGCTTGACGATGCCAGCAGCCGTCTAACGACCTTTTGGACACCATGGGGCCGCATGAGGTGGCTGAAACTCCCATTTGGAGTCTCAGTTGCCCCTGAATTCTATCAACGCAAACAACATGAACTGCTACTGGGTCTGGCCGGCATTGAACCGATAGCCGATGACATTCTGGTGGTCGGCTGCGGTGACACGGATGCAGAAGCAGAACATGACCACGACAACAACCTGCAGGCCCTCATGAAGCGCTGCAGGGCTGTTAAGCTCAGACTGAGTGAGCGCAAACTGCAGTTTAAGCTCAAGGCTGTACACTTTCATGGTCACATTCTGTCATCAGACGGCCTGAAAATCGACCCTGAGAAAACACGGGCTGTGATGGAAATGCCCACTCCCACAGATGCGAAAGCTGTACAACGCTTCATCGGATTTGTAACGTATCTTGCTAAATTCCTGCCAAAGCTTTCTGAGACATGTGAGCCACTCCGCAGACTTTTGGACAAAGACACTGAGTGGCACTGGTTACAAAAACATGAGGATGCAGTGAAAGTAATAAAGCAGATGGTCGACGCCAGCACACCTGTTCTTAGGTATTATGATGTCACTAAGCCTGTCACAATTCAAAGTGACGCTAGCGTGACTGGACTGGGGTGCTGCCTGTCGCAAGGAGGGCAGCCTGTGGCTTTCGCTTCCAGAGCGTTGACGCAGACTGAACAAAACTACGCTCAAATTGAGAAGGAGTGTCTGAGCATAGTTTTCGCCTGTCAGAGATTCCACCAGTACCTATACGGCAGGGAGACGGTCACTGCAGAAACAGACCACAAACCATTAATTATCATCTTCAAAAAACCGCTCCTGAACGCACCAAAGCGTCTCCAAAGCATGTTGCTGCAGCTGCAACACTACAATCTCAACGTTGTGTACAAGCCAGGGCCCGAGATGTATGTCAGCGACACCTTGAGCAGGGCAACAGCACCAGCCCGCAGGCCTGACACCCCAAGTGTACCACACACTGTGTGCATCATGGACAGCAACCAGGCTGAGTACTCGCAGCTCGACCAAGCACAGCACCTGAACGTTACAACCTTCCGATTCCAGCAAATCGCCCAGCACACTGAATCAGACGAGATACTCCAGGAACTGAAATCTGTGATCATCAACGGATGGCCAGATCACAAAGAGGATACTCCACTGGCTGTGCGGGAGTACTGGCCCTTTAGGGACGAAATGAATGTCCAAAATGGGGTGTTATACAGAGGGCAGTGTGTAGTCATCCCAAAGGCCCTGAGAGCAGAGCTGCTCAAACGCATACACACCAGCCACATTGGTGGGGAGGCATGTTACCGACGAGCCAGGGACACGCTTTTCTGGCCAAGCATGAAAGCAGAGATTAAAGACTTTGTGGCGAACTGTTCTCCTTGTAATGAATATGCACGGGCACAACAGAAAGAATCCATGATGTCGCATGATATACCGGTTCGTCCCTGGCAGACGGTGAGCATGGACGTTTATTCTTATGCTGGTAAAGACTTTCTCATTGTTGTAGACCATTACTCGGACTTCTGGGAAATTGACCATCTGCCAGACCTGTCAGCGGGTACTCTCATCATGCGCTGCAAAGCCCAGTTTGCACGCTACGGACAGCCAGACAAAGTGATCACAGACAACGGCCCGCAGTTTGCTTGTGAACAGTTCAGGAAGTTTGCAGCAAGCTGGGGATTCCGCCATGTCACAGCCTCACCCCGACATCCAAAATCAAATGGCAAAGCGGAGTCAGCCGTCAAAATAGTTAAATCACTCTGCAAGCGGGCTAAACTAGATGGCACAGATGCATGGCTGGCCATACTTCACTGGCGCAACACACCTACAGAGATGTTGGACAGCAGCCCGGCCCAACGCTTAATGTCGCGCAGGCTTAAGACATCACTACCGGTCGCAGACAGCTTGCTTACACCACAGATTGTGTATGGAGTCGCAGAGAGGCTGAGGTGGAAACGGCGGATCGCAAAGTCAGTCTACGACACTTCTGCCAGAGACCTCCCAGAGCTGAAGAATGGAGCCCATGTGAGAATGAAGCCTCTGCCGAGTGATCGCACAGGACGGTGGCGGCTGGGACAATGCCTTCAGGAGGTTGCTCCCCGTTCATACATGGTGAATGTCGACGGCACACTCTACAGACGCAACCGTGTGGATCTGCGTGTGGCAGAGCGCTCAGCTCAAATACAGCAGTTGGAGATGCCAGAGCAGAGCAATCCTGACCAGGGACACAGAATGGGAGAGACAGTCCCATCTGAGACAGAGACTGTCTCAGGTCAGAGCATAGCAGGCACAGGGGAAACTCCTCAAACCACAGCTACACGGATGCAGCGACAGCACTCGACGCCTGGAAGGTCTGCAGACTCAACAGGGCATAACGTCTATTCACGTTGTGGCCGCCTGCTACGACCGCCACAAAAACTGAACTTGTGACTTGGATACACACACAAACACCTCTACATTACATATCTGGCCTAATGCCCGGGACTGTTCATTACGTTGCCTGCAAAAAGAGAGAAAAAAAAAAAAAAAAAAAAAAAAAAAAAAAAAAGAATGTTGCACTTGATATGCTACACAATGTTTGTGAAACAGCAGGAGAGTTACATATACTTGTGAGAAGATACAAGGTTAGAAAGAAAGATTTAAAAAGAAGTGTTATTGTTACATTATTAGTATGGATCTTTAATGTTTCCCATATGCTAATATGGTGATGTTGATAATGAGACATTATTAGTTTAGATCTTTAATGTTTTCCCATAGGCTATTAGGGTAATGTTGATAGATAAACAAACAGCTAAAGGGAAGGAGATGTTACAGGCATATGCTATGTGTTTACATGTTACCTGCAAGTCAGTGCCAGGCAGTAAAGGGCTCTGTGTAAGGGGACTTAGGCGCATGCGTGTCTGCGGGGCTTTTGTCAATAAAGTTCATACTGAAACAATGTGCGCGTGTTTCACCTGTAAAGACGGCGGCGCTGAAAAAAAAAAAAAAAAATGACGGCTCACCTGCTCCTCGCAGGGACGAGCTGTCAGCGGTGCTCTGTTGTTCCTTTCTCTTCAGCCTGTAGCCTACACTAATGTTTGGCTGTACTTATTAAACATCCATTCATTCAGTAGGATGGGTAAACTACAAACAAAGAAGCGTGCGTGTCATTTCAGTCAGACCGTCTGACGCAGCGCTCTTGTAGTGCGCACTATGGTTGGTTTGAAATATGTTCAGAATTTCCCACATTATGATGCGTGTTAGATTTGCGAGAATTGGTTGAATTAGGTTATTTATGTCAGTTATAGCCTATGCACTTAAAAAGTTGGGAAACCATTAAATATTATAAAGTAGAGCTCAAATGAACTTTGTACAAGCCAAGTTGTGGTGCCCCCCATTTTTGCCTGAGCGCCCCCCTCTCAGCCCTCACGCTCCCAGCGCCCCCCAAAAAGTTTACAACGCCCCCTGGGGGGCGGTAGAGCCCCCGTTGAGAAACCCTATACTAGAGGGTGCCAGGTGCATGTACAGTGAATTTGGTAAATGTCACCCTTTGCATCCCTTAGTAACAGGGGCAGTCACTTTTCGGCAAGGCTTTGCCAGAAAGTGACTGCCCCCTGTATTTCAGCGTTCCCGCTGGGGTCAGTCGTTTTCTGGCAGGCAGTCGTTTTTTGGCACAACAAGTGCACAACAAGTGTCTATAATCAATATTAGAATTTCTCTGGTTACGTTCAGCACACACCGAGCTCTTTCCCACTCACTAACATTGTACATGGCGTCGGAATGACGCAGTGAAAATTACCGAGACACTCGTAAAATAAATGCACTTTTTCCCCAACTCAAACTTAGCATATTGACTCGTTACAACATCTTAAAAACACTTACAGTCAACTGCGATTGGTTTTTATGGCTTTACAGTTCAACATTCTGCATTTATAAGTAACTGAAAACTCATGGCTCATTAGCTGTTAGCAACTTAGCATCGTAGCATAGCACCATAACACAGTACAGCAACTCACCGGAGTCCTCTGTTAGAAACACAAAACAAAGCGTCTCCTCCGGTTACAGTCGTGCGGGCACGCTCTCGGAAAACTCAAAAAATGATACAGAGTCGTAACTGTGAAAATAAAACCGTGCTTTTGCACAAAACAGCGGCAACTTCGTTTGCAATATCTCACGACAGCATTCGTATCAGACCAATTCTGGCTCGTCTGCTTCCCAGCATGCAACGCACGCATGACTACTTTTCCTCATTGAGCATACTTAAAGCGCCCTCTTGTGGTCACATGAAGTAACTACATCTATATTCTTTTTTCATGAATTTAACACAAAATGAACTGATTCACATTAATCCATAACAAATACATTTAGTAAACCCACTGTATTTTTATCAGGGTTACAATTGTACTATGTATTGTAGAATATTATATCCCGATTGTGTACATCTGTTTTGTGTTGCTGAAACACTTTTTGTATTTTCCCTTGTAAAGCACAGCGTGACGTTTGTCTGGGTTTTCCTCAGCCCTCTGCTTCTGTGTTTTGTGATAAATAAACACAAGTCAGAAGTCCATAGATGAATTTTATTGACAGAATAACAACATGGGGTCAGGAGACCTTTATAGTCCTCAAAGCACAGAATCAGCAGTATTGGAAGGAACCTCTCGCACATCCACATAATGTACAGAGGCTCTCAATTAAATAAAATTCTTTATTATTTCCAGATATCATCTGCAGAGTGAAAATAATATATATATATTAATATTAAAGTGCCCACATGGTGCATGCTCATTCTTACACCAACACTAAAAACCCATTTTTGAGCTAAAATATCCTTTCCCAAGCAAAAATAAAGAATTTTATTTTAGTTTGATGAGGTTACTTCAAAACATAAAAAAAGCCTTCAGCAACCAACTTGGTACAAATACAACTTGTAAAGGCTCAGCTTTGGTTGATTATTTAACATGTATAGTATATGACAAGCACCAAACTGATATCTTGTGAAAGAGTTTGAGCACTTCCTGTTTGGTGTTTACAGTTTTGTTTTACCTGGAGAAATAGTGAAACTCAAACCTCTAAGATAGTGTGTTCTATGACCTCATTATGTTAGTATTCCAAATGTTTTTGCGCAGTTTTCAAATATAGACTATGTTAGAGGTGGTATAATTTAACCCCAATGCAGGTCTTGGTACAAACCTAAATCCATCAACTTCAATTCTGAAATATTTCCATCTGGCAGTGGAGGTTGTGGTGATCTGTGGAGTGTTGTCACGAGGATCAGAGAGGATGTACAGGTCAGAGAAGAGGAAGACACAGATTAAGGTGCTAGCGTTGCCGCTGTTGTCGTAACCGCTTCCGCAGGCTGAGATCTAGTTGATACAATCCATGATGTGGATCTGCAGGGAGTCCAGGTCTGGGAGGATCTCGTTGCACTTGGGACAGGCGTGTTCAGGAATGTTCCCCTGCTGCCAGTCGGTACCTGAGAGTCACAAACACCGACAGTCACCGTCAACATGCAAACGTGAAAACGGCACAGAGCCTCCATTCTCCCTGGAACAAGTTACAAGTCATTCATTTTATTTAACCAGCACTATAAAACTGTTAATAAAGGGAGGAAAAAGCTTAGTTCACGGTAAAGTAGGGAAAGTCAGGGAATTAAAAAGGGTGTCTGTCAGGCTGAGCTGAGACGTAGGAAACAGCCGTACCTCTTCCAACCACGGCAGCACCGGCTCCATGTGGGCTCCCTCCCAGAGAAACATGTCTCCTCTGCATCTCGTTCAGTGACTGCCTGTGGAAAGACATGGGGAGAGGCTGTGTTGACCTCCAGCCACGCCGACACTCCTCAAGAATAAAGCTACTGTACAAGTCCATACCGGCCCAGCGAGTCCATCTCCTCCTGAAGCTGGTTGTTCTGCTTCTTTACGTACTCCAGCTGAGCAGCCAGACGCTCCCTCTCCTCGTGCAGCTTCTCCCTCGCCGCCCTCTCGGCGTAGAAGTCCGAGGAGTAGACCTCGGCCTGCGACGGAGAGGACGGAGGAGACACGATGACCACCGAGGAAGCCGAAGAGACGGCAAAATCGCACAACGTCTAGTAAACAGCCACTGACCTGAGCCTGGAACACAGATATGGTCTCCAGCTCCTTCTCCTTCTGGAAGATCTCCTGCTTCATGTCGTCAATCTTGTTCTGTTTAGCAGCCAGCGCTTCTTCAGCAGCACTTAGCCGCTGCTGCAGCTCGTCCACCACCTCCTTCTGCACCAGCTGAGACTGCAACATGTTTGCAGGTCATTTAGAAGTGGTCATCCCATCATGAGTTTATCATGGAGAAAATCACAGCAAGACTACAGCTGACTTGTTTGTTAAACCTGTTGAATTAGCATTATCGCAAATTTGAATACTTTGTTCGGTCACTAGATGGGGCCGGTGGTGCAGCATATCAGATATACACAGAGGTGATGCTAAGCGCTGGGCCAGCTTGTCTCATAACAAAGAGGAATTCTGCATTTGCTCCACAGGCACTAGACTATCAGCTATATTTTCTATACAGATAGGTATGGCTTCCCTGGACCTATTTATTGCAAATTTCAGTTTTTTTTATTGCTATTACTGCTGATAGTGTCACTTTAAAAGATGGTCATTATTAATACAAGCAAAGTCAGAACTCTAGTTACCTCCCCCTTTTTTCAATTGCAACGTGCTGACTGATTATAAAACATGATAAAGTCCTGCACATATTGGAACAGCCCCTCCAGGTATATAAAGATAAACATGATAATGTGGACACAGCTCTGAGGCCTGGTCAAAGTCTGATCTGAAGCAGCCATGACAGCCTGACAGGTGTGTCTGAGACCTGGCACATTGATGGACTGTTGTGTTTCTATATACTGATCCTTTATATTGATGGGTCAATAACGTGACGAAGATCTCCTGTGAACCTGGAACAGCTTCCTGCTCACAGTGCATGCGGTGCATACCTCTCTCTTCTTCTTCTCTTCTTTGAGCTCATTGTAGTCTTCAAATAGTTTTGTATATGCATCCTTCAGCTGGGCTAGGTTGTTTCTGTGGGGGAGAGGGGAGGGGAGTTTCCATCAGTGACTCAGCAAGAGTGTGTGGGTGTGTGTGTGTGTGGGTGTGGGTGTGTGTGTGTGTAAAAATAGTCTAATCACTGCTGGGAAAACACCCCTAATGGTAACTTGAGGGCTTTAAATGCCAAATGAGTGCTGATTATCGTGGATAGGTTAATGCCATGTGTGTGTGTGTTTGTGCGAATGTGTGTACTGTATATGTGGTGCGACCTCTGACCTTTCATCCCCGGCCTTCTTCTGCTCCAGCTGGCTCTGCGCTTGCATGCTGTCCAGCTGCAGCTTCAGCCTGTCGTTCTCCGATTGGACCGTCTGTTTCTCCACCAGCTGAGCCTTCAGAGTGGCCACATCCTGCTCCACCTCCCGGCATCTACACACAACAAAACACCAGACTCAGGGACGGCTAACTCACACCAAAGAAGATGCTATCAACCTGTCCTCTTGGAAAAATAATTTATGGGATAATGGGTTATCAATGCTTCACTTAAATCTTGTGTCCATAACAGGGATGGATAGACAAAGTGAAAACAATATGGCTCCAACTCTATACATGAAGGAACAACAAATATCTGTGGCCTCATGATTGCCTGTGTCTTACAGGAATAGCTTGTTAGAAATGAACAGTGGGGGTGTAAAGTCAAAAAGGGGTGGGGGTGGGTATGCATAGTATCTAGTGTCTAACCTGTCCTGCAGGTTCTTCTTCATGCCTTCTGCTTCATCCAGCTTACTCTGGGCCTGCTGCAGATCTTTGAACAGCGTCCTCATCTGAGATTTGAGATTCTCCACCTCAGATGCTGCCTGAGTATTTGAATAACAACATTTTTTAAATTATTATTCATTGGCCATTTCAAATGAATATTTAAGTCATTTCAACAATGAATGCTCTCTGATTAACTCTACAGTTAATAGTACACTTAATAAATCAGCACAAACTATACAGTGTATTTGTCTGGCAGCAGCAGACACTCGTTGTGACAAAATAAATTAAAATAATAAATTAATAACCATAAAGTAACACTGGTTAAACAGACATGTGCTCAACCAGCTAATTTTAACTAAAATTATCCATATTCCTATTGATCCAGCTCAGAATGTTACTGATGAATAAATTCAGAAAAGGACAGATTGAGATGGAGTTACAGTAGTTGATCAGCTTTTCAGAGAAATTCAATACAAATGTGATGTTTTCTGACGGTTTGATTAAGATTTTATTGGCCTTTTACTTTTTCTTTCACTTGGTCTTCTCTGCTCTGCTGCTCACTGTGTGTATGCCAGTGATGCAGCCCTAACGTATATCAAATCAAGGGACAAAATGACGAGCATCAGTTTGGAAAAATGGATTCAACCAACAGTGAAAGCCAGTGGTCCATTTCTCATTAACCAAACATCAAATATGATGACTGTTCCTGAGTAAAAGAAATACCTTCTCTTTCAGAGAATCCTCCTTGTCTGTGTTCTCTGGCTGCGTTGTCTGTGTCGACTCCTCTACGTTACTTCTCGTCTCCTCCACCTCTCTGATTCTGCCCCGTCAAGTCACAAATATCAACAAGTGAGATTAGATATAGAAAGGAGATGTTTGAAGACCGAGCGGTCTGTTGGTGGATCACCCACCGGGCGGCGGAGTCCTGCAGCTCCTTCTGCAGCCGGTCGGCCCGTTGGGTCTCATTCCTCAGCGACTGCAGTAACTGGCTCACCGTCCCCTCCTTGCTGTCCAGCCGGGACGCTGTCATGCTCAGCTCTGGGCGTCTGCTGCGCTCTGTGCCGCACATGTCGCTCACGCCATCGACAGCTCCATCCTTGGAAAAAAAACAAAAAAACATTTTGTCTACAGCTCAGTTTACAAACATGTCGGCTTTCTTGAATTAAACAAACCCCTCTGTATGTTTGAATAGCCATCTGACGTTGTCTGTGAATAAAAAAAATCGCAGTTTTGTGGGATGTAAACAGCCTAAGATCTGTCCATTCCCATTACATGCTGCCGTGGCAATGCAGGGACAGACATAACTACAGGCATTAAAAAGAAAATCTGCAGATTCATTCTTTTAGACCTAAAATACTAGGAAACTATAGCCCCAGGTTGCAGTACAATGGATTCTGGGTAAATAAGTAAATAAGTATTGGCTGTGTGAGAGGAAGTTCTCTCAATTCTAACAACAAAAAAACATGAACCATGTTTTCCTCTTTTGTTATCATTTGGTGCCACTGATCAGAGCAAGTGTCAGTAATTTGTTACCATGGTAACAGTGATATTAGGACTGAGTTAGCCTGGGGGTAAGGTGTCTAATGTTTCTGGCTTAAGATCTGGCTAACATCAGACTCATTGTGACCTCCAGACCGGTCTGAAGCGTTTTTTCCATGCTGAATAAAAGCATTTTTTCGCAGCTCACCGAAACCCTGATGACCTCGATGAAGTCATCGTCTCCAGAGCCCTGCTCCGCCTTCAGCTGCAGCTCAGAGTTCATGGCCACCAGGTCGTTCTTCTCCGCCTGCAGGCGAGCGACCTGGGCACGCAGGGCCTCCAGCTCCGCTCCCTGATTGGACGGCGCTGCCTGAACATGACATTGAACATCACCAATGAAGACTGTAGTCCTAAAAGTGTTACTAACACCTAATGCACAGAACAGGGGCTCTCTGTGCTCACCTGGCTCCCTCCTGCCTCCTCCAGTCTCTTGCTCAGGTCCTGATTCTGGCGGGTCAGCGCCTCCATGCGGCCACGAGCCTCCTCCAACCTGCTCTCCAGGAAGTCTCGCTCCTCCCGTTGCTTCTCTCGCCATGCAGACAGACCCTCAAAACGCTCCTTCATGGTCAGATTGGTCTGACGCAGCGCCTCTGAGGGAGACAGAAGATCTGAATTTGAACTCCAGGCTTAAAACCTTCCTCTACACCAGAGCTTTTAGTTAGGGCTGGGGGACACATCTGGTTACATGGAGCCCTCTCCTCTCCCCTCCTTCCACGCGTTATTGGGCGTTATTGAGTGGGCGGGATATTAAATGTTTGGGGCGGAACTGGACAGGACATGGTGTTTCACTCTCTTGCAACTGCACACTAGATAATAACTCCTGCTAATAAACTGCTCACTACAACTCAAAACCACTTACTCCTGCAAAAACCACTACTTGCTGTCCAAGCTTCCTGGTTTTTCTCAGATGTTTGATTGACGGATGACAGATCCTGATATCATTGGCTGATGAATCGTGAACAACGTGATACATATATGCACACTTCTTTATCCAATGCGGGACAAAAACTACCACACTTTCACCCAAATTTACTCGAAAATAGAATTTTGCACAAAATTTGGGGTACATCATCTTACAGATGAGTAATTAAGACCAATACTGGGATAAAATTCAATTTTCTTTTCTGAACACCTTTAAGCCAGCCTGCCCTAGCCTCGTAAACCAGCCTCTCCTGGAAATGCATTTCATTTCATTTCTGAAGGGAAGTCTGGCCTCATCCCCACTGTGAGCGTTTGGCCTGAAACCCTCAGAAGGCTGAGCCAATCATCGCCGCCACTCAGCGTCGTCGCTCAGATTTCTGTGATTGACACAGCACGTTGGCCAATCAGGGACCGACTGGTGCAAAGCCCCGTCACTACGCTGCGTGACTCTTACCATGGCGGAGCTATCTAGCAGCAAAGATATTCAATATAGCAGTAGCAGCCTAAAAACAGCAACAACTACATCCATTACAGCAATTAAACAAGAGCAAGAGTCGGCGCTTGTTGGGTTTCTTGAAGGAAAAGACGTTTTCGCTGTTCGCTTCCAACTGGATTCGGCAAAAGTTTGATATACCAACTTGCCGATTGGCTGAATCGGTTGTCTGTCAACGCTACTACTCCCGCCCACCCCAAACGCTCACAATGGGGATGAGGTCCGACTCCCCCTCAGAAATGAAATGAAATGCATTTCCGGGAGAGGCTGGTTTACGAGGTTAAGCCTGCTCTCCCTTCTCATAAAGCTCCCACTAAGCTGGTCTGCAGAAGCTGCCTTCACCAACTCTTGTTAACCATTTCCATGTTTTTGCATACTGTGTTAAAAACAGTTTTCTTGTCTGTAACAACATCTGTCACGTCTGCCCGTCCTGGGTGAGGGATCCCTCCTCTGTTCCTCACCCTGAGGTTTCCCCTGATATTTCCCTGTTCAAAGGGTTTTCCTGGAGTTTCTCCTCAGTAGATGTGAAGGAGAGGATGTTGTTATGATGCCATGTAAATCCCTTTGAGAACAACTGTTGGGCTATACATATAAAATTGGCCTGCCTCCATCACTTTCCACAGCTTTGGCTCCACCTTGACCTTTGACTCGTGACAAGTATGACCCATAGTATATCACAGCTGTGTCCTCCACCATGAAACCAGATGTTGCACCTGCAAACCCCTCTCACCCTTTAGGTCTCTGTTCTCCTGGATGAGGATGTTCATCTGCTGAAGGGTTTCCTCCAGCGTGCCAGACTGGCCAGGAGAGCGAGAGATGTCACCATTCACCACAGGGCCTCCAGACGCCATGATGCTGAAGAAGAAGCAGAAGAGAGTTTTGACTTGTCATTACTGACACACAGCAGACCTCACTTCCTGACTTGCAGTGCTTCACATTTTACATGACATGTGTTTCTCAATATTTATCAGTATTTCCCCTTATTGACTTATCCAAGACAGAGGGAGGAGAGAGCTCCATGTTGACCAGGTGACTCAGTGATTCAGCACACAGCCACAGAATAACAGACACAGATAAGGCCTGTAAACGGAATTATCTCATCAGCCTGTCACATGACACTTCAATTTACTTCACTGACAGAGAGTGCTGCTGTTTGCTTCAGCTACACAATAAACATAAGTAAATATCAGTCAATAATTTAAAGGTAGGCTATTTCATAGACATACAGTGCACTTCAGACACCAAAACAGTGAAGACCACGCTGTTAATGTCACTTAAACACCGACGAGTTACAGTACAGGCAGTCTGCTTGTGATAAGTCTTGTAAAAAATATTCATTGTGGCCTTCCGTTGGTTTAATTTTACTTTCGCTTTCCTCGGGTGGGCCCATCCAGTCTGCGACTCTACCTAAAACATAGAAAAGTTCCCAGGAACTTGCACAACGCGGATCCAGTTGAAGCCCAAACCAAACTGCGTCACAACAAACGGTAAAGGAGCTGAAAGGTTTCAACTCACCTGCCGTCCGCCTCCGAGTCGCACACAGTCCTAACGTTAGCTCCACCGACACACAAAAACACTCCGACTGACAGCAAAGTGTGTCAAACAACCTTGTACTGGTGTTTCTGCTCGGTAGCCTTGTCAAGTCACGAGCAGGAAGGAGGCACTTCCGGTAATTTTTTGAAAAAATAAAATCACTTTGACGGGGTTTTTTTTTTTTTTTTTGTGGTCCAGAGTACAAAAATTGAAAAGACTCTGAACAGATTTATTTATTTTTCATGTGACCCCAATCATATTTGCAACTAATGCCCCCTCTGGCTTTCCGTATTAGCCTTCTCTAATCATGTTGACTGACTGTAACCGTTGGACTCAGTGAAGTTCAAAATCACAACACTGAGCTTTTATTTTTAAGGGTTACTTGCAGCGATTTCTTGTCTACTCCGGCTTTATTGTGGTGAATTGACGCAGCCTCGATGGTCGGGAGCATTTGATTTTACCGAGGTTTTCATTTCCTCGAAGTGACGTCACAGAGCAGTAACAGACTGGACTACAACGCGCCGCTGCATAGGAAGAGAGCCGCAGACGGGACAGGACCATCCGCAGCGTTTGTACATCAGTTGCAGGCGGGCAGCGGGGGGCGGGGCCAGCTCAGCTGTCACCGGGAATTCCCTTCAGGTGTCACCTTGCACTGTGAGAGGGGGAAGAAGACTGGACTTTCCCTCATAGTGTCCCACAGAGTTAATATTAGACTTGCAGTTTTATGCAAAATAATGATAGCCTAATAATAATTTCATAAAAATAAAACTGCAATAACAATAATGTGTCAGTGCACTATAGACTTTAATAGACAGCAGTTACATTAGCATTGATTAGGCCTATTAAGCTACTTTAAGGTATATGAAATATGATAATAATTATTCGTTTTCAATCATGCCTATACATTTCTGTTCATGCCATTTTCCACTAGATGGCGGTATTGCCTGGCCTGGAATGAAAACCCAGCAGTCAGAGTGGAGACAAGATGAGAAAGAGGAGGGATAGAACTTCTTCATCCTCATCACTGATGTTCATCTGTGACTGCTTCTGTCAGCCAGTGAAAACACTTAGAACCACACAAACAAGAAGAGGAATCCCATACATCTATGGATCCATCAGATAGTCTCCACAGAACCTTGTAAATCCCTGTCAATCAGAAGCACCCTGTTATGATCCCTCCAACACTCCAGAGCTACAGTTTTTTGGTACCCATGCACTTCTTTGAGATCATGCACCACTTCTCTCAAAATTGTTCATTAAAATGTATTTCTTTTCTTTGCGTTGGAACAACACAAAAAGAGCAATTTGATATAATTTCAGACACAGAACCCCAGAAATAAGAAAATACTTTGCTTGTTTTTCTCTTCTCCTTTGTACACACATGGACAGGCAATACAAAAGAGTGAACATTATTAGTTGCAAATATGTTTTCTATATTGCACTGTGACCTGTTACTGGAGTCACAATAAAAATGAAAGAAACAGAATTTCATTCCACTTTCTTAAACGTTTTGAAGAGGTACCAATCATTTTGTTCTGTCCATTTTGGGGGTTGTGTGTGGAATGATATCAGATTCTACTTTTCTCCTCAGCCTTTTGTGTCTTGTTCCAGGGCAAACAAAAGAAATGATCTTTCAAATACCAAAACATTAGTTTTCTAGGAGAAGTGATGTATTATCTGAGAAATGCAGAGGCGCCAATATTTCTTGGCCATTCCTGTACCTAAAGCATCATCATGGATCAGGAACCCTGAAATCTATTTAGCTGAAATCCATTTTAGAGCACATCATTGTCTTTGAACAGGGGCCCAAGACAACCCCAAGGACCACAAGGTGTCCTCAGGCTTCTTCAGAATGTACCCCCTCCCTCCAAACATGGCTAGTGGAGGCTACATTTGACTTTGAAGAGTTAAACTAGAGTGCAAACAGTCGGCTAATACAAAAAACCTTTTTATAAGAATTTTTTTTTTTCTTTTCCCAAACAGCCCAAAAAGTTAAGCAGTAAGTTGATTCCAAACTAAATCCTGATAGGATCAATCATTCACAAAATAAACTCAAATATTGTATCAGTTTGTGATCAGATTTGTTTTTTGTTTTTGTTTTTTTAAATGAAGTTCTTCAATCTTTTCAGCAAACAGCACCTGAATGTATGCAGCGAACAGCCAATTGAAATCCTCAGATGTCAGAGCGTCACATTAGTCCCTGAACGCAGCACCGGTGCACTCTGGAGAGGCACCCCACTCCCGGAGCCCACAGTGGAGAGGGAACCTGGGAGCAGAAGCAGGTTGAACTCACTTCTCTCGTCACTCATCTGTTGTCTTTCTTTGCTCTGACAGATGTTGGAACAGTGGAAACCTTAAACCTCAGTAACTAATGGACCGAACCTGTGGGTCAGTGTAGTGTGGATTTTTTTATTTGATGTTCAGGTCAAACAGTCAAGTGAGATTGTGAAACCCAGTGAAAGGACTGATCATCTGGATAAAACATTGTTCGGTGCAGCATCAGCAGAGGTTGAAGTTGGACCTAGGTCTCCAGGATGTCCTCCTCCGCTCTCCTCCTCGCTGCGCTCTGCGCCTTTTTGCGTCCGGACGCGTTCACTGACGCCTGTCAGCTGCCGTCTGAGTGGCGGCCGCTGAGTGAGGGCTGCCGGGCGGAGCTGGCGGAGATCATCATCTACGCCCGGGTCCTAGCGATCCACCGGGAACCGATGGGCGTCGGGGCGGGCAGCCTGTACAACTCACTGCCTCTCGGGTTCGGATATGGGTACGAGGGCGCGGAGGAAGGGCTGCTGTACTCGGCGGAGGTGGAGCTGCTGTGCGACCAGGCTTGGGGCAGCATGCTGGAGGTTCCCTCTGGATCCAGGCTCAACCTCACCGGGCTGGGTTACCTGTCCTGTCAGTCCCATACCGTGATGGAGAACTACTCCTACTTCTTCTTCCTCAGGTGAGCTGCAAGGTCTGGACATGACAGCTCCATTGTCTATTTAAACTCCTGATAGAAGTTGATGACTTGTTGTTGTTGTTCTTTCCAGTTCTACAATCTCAAGCACACAATCAATCAGATAGACAATCAATAAAAGACAAGTAGACAATAAAATGGACAAATGAGACAAATAAATATGAGCAGTCATAAGCAGCCATATAAAAATCATAGTAATGGCAGCAGTTCGTGTGAAAACAGCTTCAGGTTGGTCCTGCAGTGCAGAAAAGTGCAAAAAAAGTGCCTCAAAGTGCTGGGTGTGTTTGTGTGAGTGAGTGCAGAGGCCACAGCACTGTTGAAGAAGCCACTATCTTACCCCTTGAGATGTTTTTTAATGCTGACTTTAATCTGTGAATTGTGAAGAAAGTAGAAGTCAGAATTCTAATTTTTCATGGACTTTCTGGAAAGTCAGTATTATTTATGAAAGCCAGAGTTCAAACTTTTTTTTCCAATCAAAACTTTGGAAAAGAAGAAGAAAAAATCTTCCTAACTCTCCAGTCCGTTGGAGCTGCAGAGTCACCTATAAAATAAAGTGATAACAGTTCTCAGGCTGCATGTGCAAGTGAATCCTTTCCACATCACATCTGTATCTGGTGGTTATTCCTATACGTGCTCTTTCTGATGGTGTCACCTGCAGGATGGATGAGAACTACAACATCCTCCCCCATGGCGTCAACTTTCAGGATGCCATCTTCCCTGACACGGGAGAGAACAGGCGCACGTTCTCCAGCCTCTTCCAGTTCTCCAACTGCACAGCGGGAAGCCAGCCCTTCCACACCTTCAGCCCGGAGTGGGACACACAGGAGGACAGCAGGGTAGGCACACACACACACACACCTTTCTCCTTATTGTCATCTAAGAAGAAGAGGAACTGTTCTTCTACCATGCAGCATGATTGGATAGGTGGTTGTCATAGAAACACTTTTTGCCCCCTGAAAAGAAAACTGACTCTGAGAGGCTGGCCTGATTCCCACCCTCTTGTAGCCTACAACCTCATTACTTTGTTAGAGGAGTGACATCTCCTTCTTAAAGTCCTTTTTTTTACTATTTGCATAGGATGTAAACAAGCGCATTGCCATCTGGTTACCATGGAGATAACAGATTAATGCTCCCCAAACAGCAGGGTGCAGGGAGCTGGAGGCGGGAAGTTAGGAGAGAGAGGGGGGCTAGTTAAAAAGTGAATGTGAGTTCAGTGTGTGCTGGAAGACATCAGAGCGAGGTCTTAATGTGTGTGTGTGTGTGTGTGCGCACACTTGTGTGGACGCCTAATCCTGAGTTGAGTTGTGACTTTGCTGACAGGAATGTGGTGAGGATCAGTAGAATCACTGTAACTACTGTGTAACTGCCCTCAGGCACAGTGCAGACCTAAACACACACACACACACACATTTATTGCCTCACTGTTGTGATTTCCAAAAAGGATAACAACAGATAAAGGGATAGTTCACCCAAAATTCAAATTCCACATCATTAAATCACGCAAGATTTGCACTGACACAGTAAGAGCAGTGAACTGAGACACTGGGAGCTTCCGCTACAAACAAGCTTAAAATATAGACTTATTTAAGTTTTTTCAGAACAATTTCTCATGTGGGGGGTTCAAATACTGTTGCGCGGACCCCCCCGTAAGTCAGAGAAGGCATGGAGCCCTTAGTCGACATGAGGGTGAGTAGATAATGAGTGAAATTTGAATTTTGGGCGAACTATCCCTTTAAGAAGTGATATGAGTTCATGTTTTCGGTCCAGCGTGACCACGTGATCGATGTTTGGAGCAGAAGCAGTCAGAAAGCGGTCGAGGTCCAGCGGTCGTCTCCTCAGGCAGACAGGATGCAGGCTGCCGAGGGGTCAGAGGTCAAATAGCAGAGATCTACATCTCTAACAGGCCGCGGTTTGAACGTGTGTCGGTGTTCAGTTTCGATCCAGACCGGCTGACCTGGAGCAGAGATAAGCTGTGAACCCTGTCAACGCAGATTTTATTACTACACCTCTGGCTGATATGAGCAGGTTGAAACGTAAACAAGACGCAGCAAGGTGGGAGAGAAACTGACGGGGTTGCGCCTTCATGTTGAACAGATTTTGATTTGTTGGCCAGTTTCAAAACAGTTTCCCAAGGTTTTTTTTTTAAAGGGGAACTATGCAAGTCCGGTCGCTTTTCCGCTGTTTTGCTAACCCTCCTTCCGGTCATGTGCATTTGTTTTTAATGAAGCCGTAGAGAAAGCAACCCATAGAGCGCTGGATAACGTTTTTTTATCCTTTTATATTAGAGTAGTCTTATGTTTAGTTTAGTTTATTTGTTTCATTCATTGAGAAAAGAAAAGAAAACAATATATTGTTAATATATTATACTTGGGACTGCCTTGAATGATTAGAGAATTAATCTGGACATTCATGTTTTTCTTCATTAGTCTCAACTGACTGGGAGACTTTTGTTTTTGTCCACTGAATCTGTCGGATAATGTGAGACTTGTCTCCACAGTCTACTTGACCTGGACCTCATTCCAAAGTCTTTGTATGACCATTAACACCATTTAAACAGAACATTGACTTATGTGCTTCAGTAAGTGCAGTAACAGACCCTGATGCTGCATGTTGCTCCTGACTGGTTGGACAGTTTGTTTCACTGTCGACAGTTCAAACTGAAGAGTTAAAGGTGCAGGAGCTGCAGTGGAATGGGGGGCTTTAGAGCCACAGGTCTCTTAGCAATGAGGTCAGAGGTCAGCAGGACGGGTTAAATTGCACTGCTCATTTAGGGGACAAGCAACTGCATGCACTGGCTGCAACCTTCAGGGAAGAGACGTCAAACAGGTGTTTCTCTCTGCGAATTTATGGTGGCACAACCTCCCCTCTCTAGCTCTCTCTATCTTTCCCTCTGTTTGGTTTGGACTGTGAATTCAATAAGAAAAACAAGATCCTATTTCTAACTTTACCATCTTGAACTCTTGAGTCTTGGATGTTGAAAGCCTCTCCGTGGTTGTATCACTCTGAGTTCTTTGGGGATTGGAAATATCCTTCAGCTGGACTTTTTTTTTAAATGGAAGAACATTCTGGTGGAGCTGGGAGTTGATTTGCTTTTGGTTTCAGCCTCGTGGGAACCAGATGCCCCTCCAGAAGGACAGACAAGAGACTTCCTCCACTTTTCTGCCAAAACCCTCAATTAGCTTTTGTTCAGAGCCTCCCTCCTATCAGCAGCCTGCTGAGCAGTCTCACCCTGAGCCCGAGGTGGAGGTGCACTCTTCATTCCCTTAATCCAGATTTCCCTTAAACTGGGAAGCCTCATGTGTTTGTCAGAGAGGTCACAGTAAGATAGAGGTGTGCATGTTGCTCTTCTGTCTTTCTCTGTCCGTCTTTTCCTCTTTGTGTCACTTTTCTCACTCTTTTTTAAACGCACACAGTAGAGGAGAAATCCTGGCTTGTCTCTTTGACGTCAGTAAGACAGTGCTTGTTTGAGGGGTGAGAGGGGGGTGGACGGGACTCATGCTGAGCCTCTATATAAAGACAGAATGAAATCTTAAGCTTGGATAAATAAATGAGCTGTCAGGTCAGACTGGACACACATACACAAACACACACACACTTGATCCTTGTTCTTTCGCTCTCAGTCAAACTGTTGTCTAATGAAATCAGATGCAGGTGCTGCTGACGTCTGGGTGAAACGCACTGTGCCAAAGCCTCCGTCAGCGCCGTGACACTGGACAAACATCCAGAGTTTGTCTGATTGTAAATTGTCAGAGTTATTGTCTCATGTCAGTACAACTGAACATCAGTCTTTCCCTCAGGGCTCAAAGCACAGCAACTTAGGAAAACACGTGTAAACAGAAAAAACCCACAAATAACCTGGCAGGATGGTGATGCTGTCGCCAATACGTACGTGGCAGGTCTGTCTGAAAAATTCAGGAGGATCTTCCACAAGCATAATATCCGGGTCAATTTCAAACCAGGCCTAAGACACAATCTATCTGCCATGCTGTCTTGGGAGCTCTCCCCAGGAAGTTTAAACCCCATACACACCTGGAGACATGTGACTAGTCACATGACCACCCCTCCAGTTTTGGGGGTGTGGTCATGTGACTTTGGTTTCACCAGAAACCAATCATAGGACCACCCACTCTGGGTTTAAATACCTGAGTTTCTGGCATTAGTCTCAGAACTGAAGAAGCCTCTTGGATGAGGGGTGAACAGTCTTTAAAGGAATGTTTTAGTTTCCTGCTACAACAACCTGATTCAAATGATCAATCAAGCTCTGCAGTGGCCTGATAGCCACTCATTTGAATCAGGTGACTCACCCTCATGACCAAAAAATGAAATTCAGTCATTATTAACTCACCCTAATGCTGATGAATACTCCTGAGTAGTTTTTTAGTGCAGGTTTTTGTGTAGTTTTATGGGCCTTTTTGTGTCGGGCGTTATTGACTCTCATATAAGGATTCCGTTGGACTACGAACCGGCCTCCTCCAGATGCACTTTGAGAAATAAAAACTACTCCTGAGTATTCATCAGCATGAGGGTGAGTCAATAATGCCAGGATTTCATTTTTTGGTGAACTATTCCTTTAATGTTAATATTGTTCATTGCATCTTCAATTTCTCCTCAGGATGTTGAATATTTGATGACCACTCCCTGTTAATTCTAACTTCTTGCGGTGTCTTCAGACAAAGACAGCGCTGTTCCTGTTGCTGCCCTTAAAACTTAACGTCCCTGATATTGAGGACAGCGTGTAAATGCCAGATTGTCCTCTAAACACTGTTTATACAGATGATGCTAAACAGCAGGTAGGTAACACCCAGATGTTTTGACAGGTGGCGTGCGTTTGTACGTGTGCGTGTGTATGTTGCGGACATCCTACTGCGAGTCTTCCTCTGACGAAGAGTTCAAACTGTAAAAAAAAAAAAAAGAAAAGAAAAGAAAAAAAAGCCTGATGTTATATAATCAGGATGAGACTTAAGTCAAAGTGAAAGAAGAGAGAAACTCGGGCTACAATAGATGAATTATCATACAACAAAAAAATGTCTAACCAGACACAGGAACTCTGTCCCTCTGATGTGTTTAATTGTGATTTTTTTAAAAATAAAAAAGAGAAAAAAAGTCGGACTTTGAAGAAAAGGACAGTTATTAGATGCAGAACTTGGTCATGGAGCCAGTGTCAACAAACATCTGCTGTGACCTCCATCTGCTGCACGGACTGCGACAAGGAGCTGCTGGTGTTGTTCATTGTTGCTCTGCCGTGTTTGTGTGAAGCTGTTGATGTTGGCAGGAAGCAGAACACGATGTTGTCCATGCAGATCCAGATCATCCCAAACACAATCAGTGGGTGATGTGGTGGAGAACACGGGTCACAGAGGATCTGGGATGGTTTAAGCTTCATGAGAGGCACATGAGAAGATCACTGGAAAACTCCAGCTGTAACTGTCCTGTAAACACTTTTAACAGCTTTCTGACTCAGTTACATTTTATGAGGATGCTTTGTCTGCTGTGTTTATAGAAAGACTTGATATTTTATTTCAAGCTGTGAAAAGAGTTGATGGAAGATGGATGGAGCTAAACTCATAAGTATGATTATAACAGTCCTGGAGGAAAAAAATAAAACTATGGCAGACCCACAACTATAATATACAGTGCCTTCTTTGACACTGGGATGGAAGGGATTTTATGTGCTAGACCAACATGAGGTGGCACATAATTGTGATCCATCAGGCTGAGAATCACTGGGATGGAAGTTGCAAGAGAATCTGTGGCAAGACTCAAAACCTGCTGTTCACACATGCTCTCCATCCAAACTGGAGCTGTTTTGCAAAGAAGAATGGGCAGAAATGTCAGACTGTGGATGTGTAAAGCAGGTAGAGACAAACCTCAAATAACTGCAGCACATAAAATCCCAATAAAATACATTTTAGTTTGTGGTTGTTTTGCAAGGAACTGTATGATGCCACCTTCTCAGTCACTCATCTGACCTGAAGTTGTTTAGCCTGCACACTGTGAGAACATCCTTTGAACCCGCTAGCTCACATGGCCTCTGCTCTAATGATAAGTCGGTGAGTTTGAGACCCCCGCAACATCAAAGTGTGTGACCCTGCATTGTTAGAGTGTGTTTTGAAGGCTGTCTCTGTATCCTCCCTCCTTCCAAGTATGATAACAAGACAGAAACAGCAGCATTTTCTCAGAGAGGCTGCTGGGAAAACCACATCGCCAGTGCTTCCACGCTACACAACCAGCTGACAAGATGGCACCTGCTGCTTTACAACAGTTTGTTTAGCTTGTTAACAAAACAACACCCCCCCCCATGTATGTTAACTCACTGCATACTTTCTCTTCACTGCAGCTGCTGTGCTCCTCGGTCCAGGCAGCTCTGTTCGAGGAGGAGGAGCGAAGCCGCAGGCTGCAGGAGCGCCTGTCCGCCGCTGAGCGGAGGAACCGGCAGCTGAAGGAGCGCGTGCGCAAGGTGAAGCGCTCTCTGCGGAACGCCCGCAAGGCCACGCGCCGGGCCGAGAAGATGCTGCAGGACCTGCAGGAGAGGCTGAAGGCCACCGGGCGGAGAGAGGGACATCACTCCAACGCTATCACACAGGGGGAACCTCCACCCGGACGTTACTCCAGCACAGCAATGAGCCAGAAAATACAGCTTTAACCAACCTTAAAGGGATAGTTCAACATTTTGGCAGATTGGCCAATTGCCATAGTCCCTATAGTTTTAGGAGTAGGTTTGTTACCTTTAATTGTCAATGCAAGCTAATTTTAGATCGGCGGAGCAGAGCTGTGAGCTGCTCAGAGCTACGCTACAGAGGCTGTTCAGATTTCTTGGTTTCCCTCATCAAATACACAATCCAACAACTTCAAAACGCTCTCGTGGACAAGTTGCGACCTGCACATTCACCACGCTTTGAGATAATAACAGAATATCATGAGACAGAGTTGTTTTCAAGGAAAGTTCATGCTGATTCACGTTCCCATTGAGGGCAGTTTTTCAGCATGCAGTCTCTGTCTAACATTCCGTTATTATCTCATAGCATTTTGGACTTGTTGGATTGTGTATTTGATGAGTTTGATGAGAGAAACCAAGAAATCGACGAATGAAACAAACCTTCTGCTGAAACTATAGGGATTATGGTAATGGGCCAATTTGCCAAAATGTTGAACTATCCCTTTAACTATGTTAGTTCACCTGCCACCCACATGGACTGGTCATCGGCTGTGGTGAGACTGCTGGGCGGTCTCTGAGAAAGGGACAAACAGATATCAATTGTCACATATGAGTAAACACAGTTTCAGTGTAATAATCTGCATAATTTGAATGTATGTAAAGTACTTTCTGTCTTTTATATTTCTGATGACAATAACACACCTGCATGTTTTTCTGATCACCTGACATGAGGGAAGTTTCCTGGGACAGATTCAAACATTTTGTCCTGGATGATTCCTCTGCAGGAGGAGCAGCTCTTCAGCTCCTTCAGGCCCTGATCACATTAGACACTTTTTCTTTTTTCAACAATAATAGTAACAGCAACAACAGGCACTTATTTATAAGAGTGTAAGGGGTGACGCATTATTCTGGTTTCCTTTCACAACTGTCTCATTTTCCTAATCTAAACTAAGAAAGGTTTGTGAAGAATTTATCAAATTGACATGTTACCTACCTACAACTTTACCAGAAGTTTCCTGCTACAACACACCTGATTCAAATGATCAGCTCGTTATCAAGCTCTGCAGTGGCCTGATAACGAGCCACTCATTTGAATCAGGTGTGTCAGGAAACTTCTAAAGCATGCAGCAGTGGCCCTCAAGGACCGAAATTGGGGAACCCTGATCTAACATAATTGAGTTGCATCATGGGAAACAGGATCCTGACATTCTTAAAGAAGTGCAGCAACTTCCTAATAATCTTGGGATCAGTTAAAGATCACTGTTTACTTCCCTTTTAGCTCAGCTGTTCAGTGTTTTCTTTAGAGGCAACAACACAACTGTTAACATTACCACATTAAAAACACATTCACATTGCTGTTAGTGTGATCACGGCCTGATGGAGCTCTGATAAGATCCTTATGTGCTTCGTCACCTTTCACTTCCTTAGGAGGTCGACTCTGGATCAACGGCCTGTGTGTGAATATTTTTGTACGAATGTTTTTCTGCTTATAAAAACCATGTTGGATGAACGACAGTGTGAACATGGCAGTGTTTTGAAGAAGAATCAGCGTCTTTGTCACTGGTGGACAAAAAAACAAATAGCCACACAAACGCGCGCACACACATACATGCACATGTATACACTAGCGGTTCAGTTAAGCTCTAAAGCATCACGCAGAGAGTGTAAAGAGAGGTCAAGGTCAGAGGAGACGTTATGTGTATACGTGCATCTGCAGAGAAAAGAGAATGTGTGTGTGTGTGTGTGTGTGTGTGTCTGGTCCATCAAGTGACTGGAATGTGTTTGTGTGGGCAGCAGTGTTCTGAGCAGCAGGACGTCGCAGAAATATTCCTCTAATTCAGTCTGAAGAAGCAAAAGCTGTGGAGGGAGGCGAGCGTCCGTCACTTCAGCAGAGCTCAGGCAGTGCAGGGGAACTAATCAGGCCGGGGTGAGAGGCAGCAGAGGTCGGGGTGGAGCCCGGCTGGGGAAATGATGCATACGCACCCAAACAATGGCTATGCAATTTCCTATATGTATAAATATGTGTTGCTTCATGTGCTCCTTTAAACGTGGACATTTTCTAGATTAGATAGAATGATCTCAGCTGCAGTGAAAATACAAAATAACCAGAGACATAATTTAACAAATAAAACTTAACAGAACTTTATCCATCAGTCATCAAACTGATCGATTAAAAGGGAGTGCCACCACGCCCCATATTTGGGCGTTCAACCTTGGGGTCGAGACCCCACGTGTGGTCACCTGGAATTCAAATGGAGTTGCCTGATAAAAAAAATTACAGATAATAGGCTATTTTTTTTAGAACTAATTATTATTATTTTTAAAATTATTATTACAAACACCACGCATCTTAAACAGCTGTAGTCTATACTTTCACTTTATTTGAGCTGGTGCATCATGATTGGCCAGGATCACATGACTGCACATGATAGCGGGGTTGCCATAAATTTGTGATGTCAAAAAGGGGTTGGGGAAAAAAAATGTTGCACAGCAATAGATCACTAGTTTGATTCCTGACCGTGTTGATGCTGTGGTGAGGTGATGAGCACCTTCACCTCTCAGCTATAACACTCTGGGGTTGATTGAAGGTCTTTCTTGGAGGAGTTTAAATGTTCTCCCTGTGACTTCCTTGGGTTCTCTCTGGGTTCTCCAGCTTCCTCCCACAGTCCACAGACATGCACACTAGATGAATTGGTGACTTTACGTGTGAATGTGAGAATGTGTGTGTTATTTGTCTCTATATTTATGGAGCTAGAACAGTCAAATATGTTTCATAAATACAGTATGTTTCGTTGCATATATAAGTAAGAAAAACCCACATAAAAATTCTCACAGAAATGCAGGTTCAACAGTTCATATATCAATGTAACAGCCTCCAAAGTGTGCAAATATTTTTACGTGCATATATTTGTGAATATGTATTCAAATTTGTGTGCATTGGAGATATGTTTATGAATCTTATTTCTTATGTGTGGATTGCTCTTACTTTTATATGGAATGAGCATATTTGTGTGTGCATTGTGTATGTATTTGTGTTTAAATAAATAAATGAACAAAGCTTTTTTGTTCATTTATTATGCAAGTGGTGGCTGCAGCAAGAGGAGGTCTGTTTTAAGATGAGTCTCAGGTGAACAAGTGGAAGCAAAGAAAGCAGGTCACCACACTCATCAGGATGGAGGCACACACATACACAGAGAGAAAGAGAGAGAGATGGGAAACAGGGGGAACCATATGGACTGACAGAAGGAGAGGAAACATTACCTATTCCTGCCTGGTGAACCAGCCTGCTGACATCTGCACTGTGGAGATGTTAAAGCAAATTCAGTGATAACCCACGCTTTCCCTCTGGTTTGAAATCACAGCACTAAGTAACAGAATGACTGCTGTACTGTAGCTTAATGTGAACTGAGCACAAGTTCTTTAATCTGACAGGATCCTAATGCTTTTACTCTTCTCTTCATCACAGCAGCTCAGCGTAACATCAAGAGACTCTGTGACCAGAATTGGAAATGAACACTAACAGCTCTGGACCAGTAATCACACAGCATCTCGTGGCTAAAAGGAGCTCCTAACCTAATGTTTAAGGAGGAAATAATGATCTTTGAGTCTCAGAATGAATCTGAACAAAGACACTCAGTGCTTCTGAGGTTCATGACAGATGTGTAGGCCGCAGTAACATCTCCTCCAACTGAACCGAATCAGATTTAAATTGAGTATTTTTGCACACAAAAACAAGACAAGTACAGTAATACCAATAACACATTCAAAATTCATATATACTCTCATATAAATCACTGGTTCCCAACCTGAGGTCAGAGATTTCAGGGGGTCCACAGAGCTTTGTCTGTTCTGAGGTTGTGAGGTTATTAAGATTATATTTGCGCATATTGAAATTTTAAAATCCCAATAACACACCCAATTGGATAATCAAAATCATGTATAAGCAAAGACAATAGGCAGGGTTCCCCAATTCCGGTCCTCGAGGGACACTACCTTGCATGTTTGATAAGTTTCCTGTTACAACACACCTGATTCAAATGAGTGGCTCGTTATCAGGCCACTGCAGAGCTTGATAACGAGCTGATCATTTGAATCAGGTGTGTTGTAGCAGGAAACTTATCAAACATGCAAGGTAGTGGCCCTCAAGGACCGGAATTGGGGAACCCTGCTTTAGTGGCAGCTTGGTTCAACATCACATCACACCACCCCCTGGTGTTTGCTTCCAGAACTGTCCGTCCCCGATGACACAGACCCTCTCTGCTCGCTTCACGTCCCACAGACACAGAGTTATCTCAGTGGCTCAGATGAACCGCCTGTAATCTGTGTTATTGAACACACAGGGCTCAACGGCTGACATGACCATGGTGCTGAATGCGTGCGTGTTATCGGAGTCAAAGGATGTGAAATATTTTTGGATTTGTGTGTAGAGCAGAATCTCCAGCCGAGACAGAGGAAGTGAGGCGACATGAACCGCAGGAAGCTCAAGGCTGAACTCTGCTAATAAAGCTCCGACATAAGACAGCTGATCTGGGATGAGTTCAGAGCTTCTGCTCAGCGGGGAAAACTCAACATTATCTCAGTTTCAGAGCTGATTTTACAAAATGAGGCCGTTTTTGAACTTGAGTGACGTGTGTCAGCTTATTAACAGAGGTGGTCACGGAGTCAGTCACAATCAGGCTGAACACCATGGTATCATCAGCGAACTTGATGATGGGAGTTTGTGAGGTGTTTTGGAGTACAGTCAATACTCCAAAACACTCTAATTGATGAAGGCGTTCTCTGAATTTGCAGCAAGTTTGTGTATATATCATAACATTTTCAGGCGTTTTAGTCCTCCAATTCTGGAATGACTCATTTGGTTTTTTATGGCGCTGTGCATTGAGCTCTCTGGGCCACCGTAGATGTGTGAGCGAGCGGAGGAACCAGGCAGACTGAACATATTTCAATGTCTGGAAGAGACATCTGGAGACAATGTGTTTTAAATGCTTTAACCCACAAAATATATCCAAACCTGTGTTGTTAAGGAAACATGTGGCTCAAATGCAACATCTGTCTTGTGTCTGTTAAACATCTGCTGAACAGAATATATATATACATACACGTAGGTGTGTGTGTGTGTGCCAGTCATGTCTGTTCATGAATATTCCCACAATAAAACTATCCCTGTTTTGCATACACACACAGACAAAGAGAAGTGTGAGGAGTGTTACGATCATTTGGAATTTATTCCAGGAGAAAAGACAAACAAAACACAATCAGTCGCTCTGGCCTGTGTTGTCATGGTTACTCTGATATGTGCACATGATTGTCGAAGGCATCGGATATACAAGCCCCATTAACAGAAAGTCATCACCACCATCACCACCATCATCATCATCCTCATCTCCATCATCACAGCACAGTAAGTGCAGCAGGCAGCGCCCGCCCTTGACTGACACATGAGGGGTGTCGTCGACGTGACGACGGTGCACAAGATGGGAGTTTGTTGTGGTCACATGCAGAGAGTAAATACAGCCGGCTGAGTGAGCGGGCTCTGGACGAGGACACGCACGGGGGCAGACACCAGGTCCCAGGGAGCAGCAGGTCCAGTCTGAGCGCTGCTAACGGAGCACCAGGCTACAGCTGCAGGCAGGGCACGCTCACCGAGGCTGAGAACAATCCAGCTGCTTCTTCACATCATTAAAGTCAACCACTGATTTTATGACTCCAAGCTTCACAGAAAACAAAAAAAAAAACGTTTGAATATAAGGAACTCCCTTGTCTCAGTCAAACAAGAGGGCCTCTTCCAAAACACAGCAGACCTATGCTTTAGTCCTGCACCTGAATGTCTCACAGCTGCCACATCACTAAAACCCAGCCTGCTTGGAATGGAATGATCATCACCTTTCTCCCCTATGTAACGGCCCTGGGTATATGGTTTGTTTACCCCCACGAATGATGATGTCAGGAGAGATGGCGGTCAGAAATGGCATGGTGAAACAGAACCATGTGTCATGCTCTTAATATGGAATATTGATCAGTATTGTCTGCAAACTTTCTCGCTTAGATATTTGTCATAATTGAAGGAGGCCTCGGCAAAAACCATCACAACAAGTGTCAGTCACTGATTCGCCTGATGTCAGAACTCTGACTGTAGCATCAACAGTCACAACTTTACCCAACTCAACTCCTACAGGACTATAATATACTACTACAAAACTGCTCAACCATAAATACGCTTTTCACAGTACAGATGAATGAGTTGTCATTCAAGTCTTGTGATGTCTTTGGCCTTTTCCAGTGGCAAAGCTCCTTTGTCCCAGGTCAGAGAGACTCTAGACAGGCATTTTTATAACTCTCAGATGATTGTAAGAACCTGATCCTGATTTGTGTTTATATAGGACTTAATTTGTTTTATTCTAATGATTTATTTAGACTGCTTTTTCCTCTTCCATATCCAATGAATCACACCTGAAGAAGAGATTCTCTCTGCCTCTGAGAGCTGTTAGCAGAACTCAGACCAGTCCACACCGAGTGACCTCAGCTGTTTGCGGACTCTGGCGTCTCGGCCCGTGTTGGTCTTTACATAATACAGAGATACTAACATCGTACAAGGGCATTTATAAGAGTATGCACACACTCGTGGTTGAAGTTTGAACTCTCAAAGCACTTTTTTTTTTCAACATGCTCGTGTTTTCATCCGTTGTGACGACGCACTGTCGGCAGTGTCTTTGATTGGAACAAAAAAAAGTTTCTGAGTCGGTCACAGCTTTGGATTTCTTCCTTTCAGAATGGCAAAAAACATAGGCCTGAGTTCAGTAAATGATGCTGTCACTTCCAGCTGAACACTGATGACTGTGCAGCTCTGCCATCACAGTGCTGGACAGTAGAAAAGCAAACTGCAGTGGGGAGTAAAGGGTAAGCTTTTTTTTTTTGTACAATTTCTTTCTTCTTTTTTTTACATTAAACATTCCATAGAGGATACAATCAACTTCCCTCCACACTCACGCTCTCATTTATTCACTCACACATGCCTGAAAAGCAAAACACATTCATATTATCTTGAAAATGATCATTCATATTCACAGTCTATTTACAGGTAGCATCTTAGACATGGAGAGATTCATTCAAAAAAACATTTCTTTTTCCCTTCAGCGGACGTAGAACCGCAGAGAACATCTGCCTGCCTCACAGCACATCTGTAAACCAAACAACATCATATTTACAGTCTTCATTAGCACAGGTGCCAGAGAAAAAAACCTGGTAAAGCGTCTTTACAACGTAGCTCATTCAGTAATTAGAACAATGATAGTGATTAATCGTGATTGAAATCGTACATGGTCCGGCAGGAGGTGGCGTCTTCCACTCATCCACAGCTGCTGATGTTTCCTTGTCCCACAGGATGTTAAAAAAATGCATAGCAGTAAATGGGTACATGTACATATGGGTACAGTGAGTAATCAGATTAAGGTGATCATTGGAATTAAGCCCTTACATGGTTAAAAGTTCCCCTCGGTGACACAAATGTAACACAAGACCCCACAGTAAAAAAAAAAAGTGGAAGAGGAAAAGCAGGTCTCTGAAGATGACCGGTGTGGAGGGGGGAGGTGGGGGGGGCGGGACTTCAGTAACAAACACTAAAAGCTAGTTTTCTCTATCGCTACACTGAGACATGCACATTAAAAAAGAACACACTAACCCAGGTACAACGGCCTGCGCTCACACCTACTGTCAGGTTTGTTAACTACTCTCTGGAGGAGTTGCTTGGACAACATGCATGCAGTAACTGCGGCCTAAAGGCTCTGAACATCTGTTGTCAGTCTCCATGACGACTGCTCTGACGAGGACGGAGATGTTTTGGACGGCGGGCGAGACAGTCAACACTGTTTTGTGTGCTATGGCACTCTCAGTAACACTGTGAGGGAACTTCTTCAAATTTGGTACAAACATTTACTGAATTCAAAGATTAACTGTTTACAGTTCTGTGTATAAAGGGATATTTCAACAATTTGGCAAATGATCAGCTTTGCTCTGCAGTGGCCTGATAACCCATCATTTGAATCAGGTGTGTTGTAACAGGAAACTTATCAAACATATAGTCTTAGAGGTAACCCTGGTTCATTATTTCAACAATTTGTCAAATTTGCCTATTGCCATATTCCCGACCCTATAGTCTTGGGAGTAGGTTCATTAGATCGGCAGAGCAGAGATGCAAGCTCTGCACGGCGTGTGGTATTTTCGCCTTTCCCTCATCAAACTCATCAAACACACAATCCCACAAAGTTATTCATCTCATAGAGTTGTTTTTGAGGCAAATGACATGGCTGCTGGGCGGAGTGTCAAGTAGTTCTGAGAATTTGGATTGTGTATTTATCTTGTGTGGCGAATGAGTGTTTTCGAGTTGTTGGATTGTGTATTTAGTTGGATGAGGGAAACGTGGAAATACCGTGTTCCTCCGTTAAGTTAGCTGAGCAGCTTGCGATTCTGCTCCGCTGATCTCAAAACAGCTTGCACCGACAATTAAAGGTAATGAACCTACTCCTAAAACTAAAGGGATTATGGCAATAGACGAATTTGCCAAAATGTTGAAATATCCCTTTAAGGGTCAAAGGTCAGTGTGACCTCACAGAGCTCGGTTTTGGCCTGAACATAGAGGTCAGGAATTCCTTTACATTTGGCACAAATGTCCACTTGGACCTGGGGAAAATCTGATTTGACTTTAGTGGTCTAAAGGTTAAAGGTCAGTGATGTCACAAAAACACTTCTTAGATACAACTCAAGACTTCACACAGCAGGTTTGACTCAACGTGACTCTGGAACTGTTGTTGCCAGTTAGTTCACTTACAGTCTCCTTCATGGGTCAAGCTCCAACAAAGCTGGATCATGCATATCCCACAATGCAACTTAAAGTGTCTTTCAGTAACCCTCCCTACCTCCTAACTGCTTCCTCTGAAAATAGTACCACATAAATGCATTCCTCTTCGAGCTGTTTGAGAGAATAATATGTATACATATGCCTTCAATAGGGAAAGTTGGACTTGATTTGACCTTTGTGTGATTTGTCATCAATAAGAAAAAATATATGGAGAGAATTGTTAAGGTGATGGAGATGTAAACCTAAGGTAATATGGGGACCGAGTTGAACATCTGGATCAGTGTAGTGATCCTGTCAGAGCAGCACGAGGAGGTCTGTTTCAGTCAGTCAGCTCAGAGCCTTCACACAAAACAACACAGCTGGCCAAAAATGAATTCCAGAGAGTTTGGGTGAGCGTTGCTTCGCTGCTGTTGTTTTAATCTTAATCTGACTCAACTTGCGGTCTCACACTCAGCCAGTAAACAGATTCGGCGAGCGCTGTGACTAATCCGCGGATACTTTGCGAGAGGTCGACGGCAGCAGATCTACAGCCTTCTTCTCTCCAGATGAATTTGCAGCTGGAGTTCAGCCCTTAGTTTTACTTCAGTGTCTTGAACGACTTCAGATCTGATTGGTTCCGTTCTAAATCATCCGGATCTTCCTTCCTCGCTCTTGTCTTTGGCTACGATTCACAATAAAGGGATCAGTAGAACTGCATCTAATTAAGAGACAGAGACAATCTGATATGTGTGTGTGAGCACACGACTCTGTTACCACAATTTAAGCTACTAGGACGTCCCATTTGAGTCAAGTTCACAATAATAACGTTTTAAAAAATCTAGTTTATCACTTAAAAGCTGTGGACTAGACATGTTTTCTGTTGTCTCACTGTTTGGTTGATGATGTGGGGGAAAAAGCAGAGTCTAACATTGATAAGTTCTAAAGTCCGTGGTTGTACAGTCTGAAACCAGGTCCTCAATATTCAATATTCACTACAAAGATGCAGCTAAGCTCTTGAGTCCTAGATCATCAACTGTCCACACCTGGACCATGACAGAAAACCTTGGTGCAGCTGCAGTTTTCCCTGAGCACGTCTGACCTGGGTGCAGCCTGGTGATGTGGGTGAGAAGATGAGATCATGGCTTCTTTATAGAGTGGGGGTCGGGTTGAGGGTGTGGGGGGGGTGAAGACCAGCAGACGACAGATTCTCCAACCTGGATTCTGACTCCATGTGGGTCAACCAGACTGTGGAGAGGCAGGTAATTATCTCCGAGACGGCCTCGGACACGTCTCCCTTGATGCTGTGCCGCTGCTTGTGTCTCCAATGGTTTGGGAAGTCAGATGGTAAACTATCACTACTCACATTCTCAACTGGAGGCAGATTTCCAGTATCTTCTGCTATCCTACACCTGCTGCATGCTTCATAGGAACCTGTGTATGCCCCTTAAAGGGCCAGTGTTAAAAAAGTCTTATAAAGTAAGAAAAATAATAAACAAATCAGGATCTTCAGATGCTCTGACATCCACTGCTTTTTTTGTTGTTGTGTGTGTATGTTTTTTTTTTTTATAAAGGTTTACAATCTCTACTCTCAATGCGTGGATGGAGGCTAATCTGACTCCAGGAACGTATCTAACCCCTCTCTCTGTGCAAAGTAGATAAAGCGCTGTGTTTTCACATCTCAACAGTTGTATGGTACTTTTAAAGCACTTCTTAAAGCACAAACAAACAGACAGGACATAAAAAAAGGTCTTAAAGGTGCAATGTGTGCCGTTCCATCATTGTCACATCTGGCTGCCACTATGGTAGAATTTGTGCAAACAAGTGAGGTCACTGCTCTGTGGTCAGATTTTGGAGGGAAATCATCTACAGAGAGGGAAGATGGTGATGAGATTATTATGGATTTTCTTGGTACAGTTAATATTGGAGAAATTATCGTGGTGTTACAATTATTAGACATTAATTAATTTCACAACACTATGAATGCGTAAAATCAAAAATACTCAAAATATGATTATATTGATAATTATATACACAAAATATTTTAAGTATCTTTTAATATATGACCAATTATTATGACCTAAATTGGGGTCAAATGTTTTGTACTTGAAAAAGTAAAGTTTGAAACTGAAATTTCAAGTTTTGATCTTGAATTTTGAAAAAATACATCGTTAAAATGTAAAAACATTTTATTCTTGTGTTGGCAAATCTTGATTATGTCCCCAGATGAGACAGAGGTTACTTTTATAATGATTCTGGGAAATGTTGATCTTGGGAAAAACTCTTCCATCAAAAAAGGGTCAATCTGTAGAGATCTGTGCCGTTTAGTTAATTGTGAAAACTTGTTGGCTAAATGTTCTCTCTTGCAGGCTCATTCAGTCACCTAAATGTTCTCAGTCATCATACCAAAGCAGCGCTATCGGTTTGACAATGATTGGTTTACAGTCACACAGCACCTTTAAAATCAACAGTATTAAGAAAAAGAAAACAATCCAGTTGCCAACAGTCAAACCTAAGTTGGAAAAAAAAGCAGAGTAAAGTGGTGCAGGAAGGACCAGATTCAAGAGGGAAGTTGATGTTTTCTGACAGTGAAGAGTATGAAGCCACCAGCCCCCTCCACGCTAACGCCCCTTTATCATTCAATAGCAACCAATCACAGCCGGCCTCGTGGACATCCCGGACCAGAGGCCGTGCTGCTGTCGTGTTCTGGCGGGCGGGTGGTGGGTGTACAGTTTGGTGCTGGAGGCAGGGTAGGGGGTGGGGGGTTGGAGGGTAAAGTCCTCTGCTCTCCCGGGAGCAGGGCGGGGAACTGGCTGGAGAGGGGGGCGTGGCATCCAAGAGGAAGCACAGTGAAGAGAGAGAGGGCGGGGCGGAGAAGGAGAAGGACGCTCCTCTTCCTCTCCCGTTGTCCTCTGTCTCTCTCTCCGCCTCACAGTGCCGTGGCCTCCCAGCTGGTTCCCCGCGGGACCTGGCGTCACTTGGTCTCCGTGAGCACCGGGGCCGGCACCGCCGAGGGGTGTGGTCGGCTCAGCTCCGCGCCCGCGGCGGGGGAGGAGGCTGCGGACGCCAGGCTGCAGGGCGTGGCTGGTGTGGCGACACCTGAGAGGAACCACAAATTAGCAGTAGCCTATGAGGATAAGTTTGAGGAGAGGATAAATTTGAGGTCAGATTTTTTAAGATAGCTTGTAAATTAGGCTAAACTAAACACTCATTAGTTGTGTCTCAATTCAGGGGCTGGATCCTTTGGAAGACGCAGCCTACGGAGTCTACGGAGACAGTCGCTTCGGAGACGCCTCCGCCGGCAGCATCAACCATTGGAAATGGGACGGTCTAGCCTCTGTCCAAATGCAATCAACGTCCTAACATCAAACATTGGAAAGGGGCGTCTCTTTTACACTTCCAACATGTACTCAGCTCCTGTGTGTGACTGCATGGCTACGGCGCGGGGATGCCTCAACGTTCCGATAGCTAGCATGGTAAACGGCTAATAATCAACGGTATGCAAATTATCTATGGATACAGGAGGCCACGAAGGATGGATGCGGTGCATCCTCCTAGAACAGGCAAGAGAAAGACGGTTTTGTCGACCACAGTCGGAGAAGCCTTCCAATTGGGACTGGCCTATACTGGTCTTGAGACCACATTTCCAAGGTCTTGACCTCGTCTCGGAATCAACTTACTCAGTCTCGGTAAAGCTGGACTCAGGATTTTTTCTCAAGACCAGTCAGGACCACAGCTGCAGTGACGTCTCTCTGTTTCTTACTCACTATGGTTTATCTTCAATTACATATGGTTTAGATTTTATTTAAAATGATCTTTTATTTTTATTTGAGGAATAATGTAAACATAAAGCCACATGATTATTACTGGTACTGGTACTGAATGTCCTTTGAGGCCCAGCTATAAGCCATATGTAGTTGGTACAGTTCTGGTAGAGGTCTGGTTATGTTATGGTTAAACATAGCTTTCGTGTACTTGGGCCAGATATGGGCCGTCATTCATGTCCGTAAATGGGCCACATCTTTGCTGTTTATTTGGGCCACATCCAAGCCAAAGGCAGAAATGGTCTTGAAAATGGTCTCGGTCTTGGTCTCAACCCCCTCAGAGTGGTCTTGGTCTTGGTATACTCTGATCTTGGTCTTGACTACAACACTACAACACTGTGACGTAATCGGTCTTCAAACCCCTGAATTAGGACACAACTACTGAGTGTCTCTACATGACGCTTTAGCTTCTGAGGAGGATCAGAACTTAACTGGCCTCCCTCCTGTGCCTAGCAACGGTTGCTAAGCTCGGATTGGACAGTTGCAGTTTGGAGGAGAGTTTTAGCGAAGGACCGGGGTCTTTGGCCCTCTGCCCCTGCACATATGTCCCTGTTGCCTCTGCGGTGCCACCGATGCTCCTGACTCATACTCACATTCCTTGCGTGGAGCTGCCATGTTGTTGTCGGTGGAAGAGGTTTTGCTGGCGACTACGCTGCCGCTCTGGCTCGCCGCCGTCTGGCCCGCGTTTTGGCTCTGAGCTGACGGCTTCTGGTCCGCCTGACTCTGGCTCTGGGCCGTCTTCTGCGTCTGGTTCGGCCTGGTCGACGGGTTGGAGGCGTCCATGCTGCTGCCCATGCTGCTGCCAAGCTGTAGCCGCCTCATGTGCCGAACCACGGCCGTGGCATTGAACGCTTGCTAGAGAGGGGATGGAAAAGCCCAATTGTAGCAAGTGGCATGTTGTTTATTTTACACGATGTACTTCCTGTTCTGTTGTGGCGATGCTTTGCTTCTTATTTCCACCTGTCGTTTGGCCTGAGATCAACCTGCTGCCTCACTGAGCTTATTTTATCTGATTTTTTTCATTTCATCCTGACTTTGAAGTTTTGGACCAGAATCTGTTTCCAATGAACCAACGCCGGTGCTATGATATAGATTTATCTTCCATTAAAAACATCTGAGGTTCAAATGTTCAGTAAAGAGCTGAAGTAGACGCTCTAGTTCTTTAACACTCACCCTCCATTTGCTCTTGGCGAAGTTCTTTCTGATCTGCCGGCTCACTGACTCATGGATGTTCTTGCAGAGAGCCGTATCCCCGGCGATCCTGACAACGCAACACGCACAAATTCTCCATTAACGCCTCCGACTGCACATCAATAATCCGTATTGATTTTTGACACCTTTTTGTTAACCTGTGTTTGACACTGTGTTTTCTCACCAGGGGTGTCTGAGCGCCTGATCACAGGTGAAACGCTTGGATGGATCTTTCTCCATCAGACTGCTGATGAAATCCTTGGCTGGACGAAAAAACAAAACAAACAAAACAAAACAAGAAAAAACGTTGTAAAGGTCAGAGAATGTCAGACACACAACCATCAAACCAATTTCACATCTTTTTGGACAATTGCTTTCTGTTCTTTTCTTCTTTTTGGGTCATTTTGAATCACAGGTTTGAACATGCAGATGCATGAAGTCCTGGTGTAAGCTACTATTTGCTAATAAGGTTAATGGTGATGTAATGAGTTCTGCAGGTTTTCAATAAATCAGATGTTTTCAAATTTCTACACATTAAATGCAAAATATGTTCAATTCACTAAGCAGCAAAATGTTCTCCTTTTATTGTGTATTTTATATTGGTAGAAGTATTTAATGATCTGTTTCCTGGTGCCTTTCACTGTGTATTTCTTTTTACTTGCTATCCTTTTCAAATAAACATGTAAACTGACACAGAGATCTGATTAGATATTAACTTTTAGATTTTAAATTAACGATAGAGTTTGAACCAGAAATTACTATATTCATTCATTCTGTCATTTGCAGGCTTCCCCAATTCCGGTCCTTGAGGGCCACTGCCTTAAGTTTCCTGCTACAACACACCTGATTCAAATGAGTGGCTCGTTATCAGGCCACTGCAGAGCTTGATAACGAGCTGATCATTTGAATCAGGTGTGTTGTAGCAGGAAACTTCTAAAACATGCAAGACAGTGACCCTCGAGGACTGGAATTGGGGAACCCTGTGTTAAAGGGATAGTTCAACCACAATTCAAATTTCACTCATTATCTACTCACCCTCATGTCGACTAAGGGCTGGGAGAATTTTCAGAGGACAGGGCTTCAAAATACAACTGAGGGTCCCTTTGTATTGAAGCCCCGACATGAGAAGTATGGAGGTATTTGGATGTTTTTTTGTGTGTCTTTTTGATTTGCACTGACACAGGAAAGCAGTGAGCCCTATTCACAACCATTATATGGACAAATACTGAATTTTTTTTGTCCCCTCATGTGGGGGCTTCAATACAAGAGGGACATGGACTCTGAAAATTCTCCCAGCCCTTAGTCGACATGAGGGTGAGTAGATAATGAGTGAAATTTGAATTTTGGGTGAACTATCCCTTTAAAATATATAAAAGTCCTGTCAGGTTATTTTAATATTCATTTCTACCATGTGTCATCTCCACTGTGGATGTCACATGTCTGTCAGTGAACCTGTGTTTAAGACAGAGAACAAAATGAACAAAATGATGTTGTTTCAGGTGATAGCCAAGTCCAGATTAACATGAGAATTTTTAATTCTGGGTGTACTATCCCTTTAATGATCTGTTTCCTGGTGTTTTCTATTCAGGTTTATTTTTACTTGCAATATCTTTTTCATGTAAAATGACACAGAGACCCTTTAGATTTTACAGAGAGTTTGAACCAAAAAATACTATATTCATTTATTCTGTCATTGTGTTAATTATGTTCTATGGGACCTCTGGCTGATCCCAGATCCACTGCTCTAAACCAACGAGTATCTGATGAAACACTTTATCAAACATCAGTCCGTCTGAGAGCTGTCGAGTCATTTCACTTAAGGCCATAAATGTCAGTGTGACGCTGGCAGAGGAAGAGTCAGGCAGCAGCAGGGTTGATGATGTGTGCACCAGATGTTATGGAGGTCCTGACAGCTGCTGGGATGTTTCAGTGTGGAGCAGCTCACTGAGCCACAGAGCCACGTTAATGACCCCACTGAGATCGGTCTCTACTGGACTGACAGGGTCTGTCTGGACCCACACACTCAGAATGCTGCTTTTACTGCCACACTGGTCTCTGTGTGTGTGTGTGAGTGATCTCTCTCTCACACATACATTCTCACCTTAATTCATTCCAGCCACATGATGTCAGAGGCCGTGGTGGAGGTGGTGTGGGGGCCATATGTGCCACATGTTGACACAGAAGGAGGAGGAGGTGGAGGAAGACTCACCTGAATCTGATATGTCGTCCCAGTACGGGGCGTCGAACTCGTAGTCGGCTTTCAGGATCTGTTCAAAGAGCTTG
Organism: Decapterus maruadsi; assembly: GCA_030347415.2. NCBI lineage: Eukaryota > Metazoa > Chordata > Actinopteri > Carangiformes > Carangidae > Decapterus > Decapterus maruadsi. The sequence continues at coordinate 2,193,676 of CM064889.1, read as the reverse complement.
GAGTCGTTTTCATCGTAGAACGGAGGATAACCACAGAGCCTGAGGAGGAGGAGGAGGAGGAGGAGGAGGAGATCTCAATATTACATCCACTCATTACTCACCGTCTTATTTATTTACTCAACCACTCACCCAGGCATTGATTCATTTCACTGGCTTCAAATCCACTATTTACTCATTGATCTACTGATCATTTATTCACCAAAGTTTTAAGAGCTGAGACAATGAGTGAGTCAGTTCTGACCAAAAATAAACTATTATGGACTGTGATCCATTGGCTGAATAAAACAAGTATCTGCAGATGATACATGAACCATCCACGTGCATGTATAATATAATAATATATAAAAGATTAGAGTTTGAACCAAAAATTACTATATTCATTCATTCTGTCATTGTGTTAAAGGGATAGTTCAACCACAATTCAAATTTGACTCATTATCTACTCACCCTCATGTCGACTAAGGGCTGGGGGAATTTTCAGAGGACGGGGCTTCAATACAAGAGGGACAGTACAGACGAGCAGTATGGAGGTATTTGGATTTTAAACAAAGGGATTCACAACCATTATATGGACAAATTCCCCCCCGTTCAGAGAAGGAACGGAGGATTCTAAAGCCCTTAGTCGACATATAGTAGAAATGAGTGTGCTGACAGGTTAACATTCTAATATTAATTTCTACCATGTGCCCATCTCCACTGTGGATGCCACATGTCTGTAAGTGAATCTGTGTTTATGGCAGAGAACAAAATGAACAAAATGATGTTGTTCCAGGTGATAGCCAAGTCCAGATAAGAGGAGATGACTGGTTCCCAGCGCTGCACCGGGCCCACCTAAACCAGCAGGGCTGCTGCCAGAAACCAACCAAAAACATCATCTGCACCTCATTACTTAGTTCTGGAGGCACCAAGAGGTTTCCATACAAACTCATTAAAATGCCATTCTCCATCGATACACACACACACACACACACACACACACACACACTGAGAGAGAGAGGGGTTCTGAGGATATACAGGTCTTCAATTTGTATTTCCTGAATCTCATTTGGTTAAAGACTCACCTGACCTGTCAGCTCGCCCTCCACTTCATCTATCAACACACACACGCACGTGCGCCCTCACCCACACACACACACACACACACGGCCTTGAGTGATTATCATGGCTGATTACCTGATGTGATCTTTCCACCTGAGCACCAGCTAAAAGCTAACAAGGTCTGAATCCCAGCGCTAATTGTGCTAATTGCCAGCGGGGGGCAGCTCATTTTCTCCCTACACACACACACAGGCGCGCGCACACACACACACACACACAGTCACCTTCTCTGCTGAAATCTCTCTTTTCTAGAAATGAAACTTTAATCCCTCATCCTTGTGACAGACTCAGGGAGGCACAGGCCGCCACAGCCTACACTCTGCATCACATTAACCTGCTGCCGACCTCTGATCCCAGATCTGACTCCATGCTCAGGATAGTGATGTGTCTGCCAGGTGGAACACACACACAACTGACACAACTTCAAATAATTAAAGCAACGTCTTCAGGTGTCAAAGGTGTCAAGGTCTAAGTCTGGCTTTTTACACAGACTCTGCTGGTTTTACTGCCTGTGACTGTGTGTCTGCGTGTGTGTGCGACAGAGAGAGAGCAAGAGTCACACAGACACACACACACACACGGGGGGGCAGGAGCACATGTATACACAATGACCTGTAGCATTGTAGACATTCCACACACTAAATAAAACTACCTCATGCACATCGCAGTAATACTGATATTGTGGCTTTAAGCCTGTGTGTGTGTGTAACCATGCGTGTGTGTGTGTGTGTGTGTGTGTGTGAGGCAGGGGTGACACAGCAGAAGAAAAACAAAGAGGAGAAAATACAAGTGAAAAAGAAATGTAGCCTGCAGCTCCATGTCCATACATGGAAGTTTAGCAGAGTCCATCTGGCTCTGATGATGGCACACACACACGCACGCACACGCACACACACACGCACGCACACACACACGCACGCACACGTTTCATGTATTTGTTTTAAGAGCAAAATGTAACATGGTGCTTCAATTCACTAAACTGGTTGAGTTCTGACTAATCATATTGTTTTCAATGTGAGCAATAAAATGTATGTGATTATATAACTGTGACAAAAATAATACCATAATACGGGAAACAGACCAAATATAAGAGCAGGTTATAGTTGAAGTCTTAAAGGGATGGTTCAACATTTTGGAAAATTGGCCTATTGCCATGATCCCTTTAGTCTAGTAATTGTCAGTGCAAGCTGTTTTTAGATCAGCGGGGCAGAGACGTGAGCTGCCCACGAATCGGTACTTTCGCCTTTCCCTCAAAACTCATCAAATACACAATCCGACAGCACCAAAGAAGTTATGACCTGCACATTCACTATAAAATAACAACTAAATATTGCACCAGCTGTGTCTGGAATGTAGTTCCATCTATGCAGTTACCTCAAAAACAACTCTGTCTCATAATGTTACATTATTATTTCATAGCGTGGTGAATGTGCAGGTCACAACTTGTCCACTGTAGTGTGTTGGAGTTGTTGGATTGTGTATTATTTGATGAGTTTGATGAGGAAAAGGCCTCTGTTGCGTTAGCTGAGCAGCTCACGTCTCTGCCCCTCCGAACTAAAAACAACTTGCACCAACAATTAAAGTGACTAATGACTATAGGGATTATGGCGATAGGCAAATTTGCCAAAATGTTGAACTGTCCCTTTAAATCTGCATCAATCAAATGACACAGAACTGGTTGTGTTCAGTGTTGACTGATGATCACAGTAATAATGTTATTGATAGATTCCACATTATTTCTGCACTTCCTGTACGGTGTGATGTCATACAGAGGATGAGCTGTACTCACAGGATGTAGGCGATGACTCCGATGGACCAGCAGTCCACGGCCTTACTGTAGGGCTTCTGGGCCAGGACCTCTGGAGCTGAGACACAGAGAGAGGAGGTTGGTTACTTCAGATACATTCACTTCTTAAAGGAGAATTCCGGTCATTTTTGACCCCTAAAAATAAATGCACTGCACTGCACTGCTCCACCGTTTATTTTTGTAAGGAAATCATCACAACAAGGAAAAAGTGTTTGTTTCTGTGGCGGGGAAAGCAGGTGCTCTGCCATCGGATAGTAGGTTAATGTCTTTCCAGGAGGTTTCAGAGTTAGGTTAGCCTCGCGTCACCAGGCTCTTCAGAGGAGAAGAGCCTGGTGTCTGTTAAATTTCGTCTGTATCCTGGTTCCCGTCTGTAGCAGAGACCGAAATCAACAAATCCACCAAAATAAAAGTGTTCACCAACATAAAACTTATAAAATCGACATTAACTTGTAGTACAATAAAAGCAAAATGTTAACTTACTGGCTCGGGGACTTTCTTGTAAATTATATTCCTTAAATTAAAGAGTTTCACTGCATTTTATTGGATTGGTGCTTTTATTTTGACAGAAAGGCCTGTGTCTCTCGCCCTGGATCCGGTTGTTTACCAAAACAGCGAGTCAACGGCCCCAGACTACGCTGTTACAAGTGAATTTCCCACATGTGGGATGAATAAAAAGTCCTATGTTGTATGTAGAAAGCATTTAAATTGATATAAGCATGTTCTGCAATAGCAATAATCACTAGAGCGAAACACAAGCCTTGAATACTTTCAGACTCGGCAGCATCGACGCTGGAGGACTCAATGCTTTTAGTTGTTTTTTTCCCATGAACAAATGAAACACAAACAGTAACAGCAGCATGTTGGAAGAACTGAGTCATTATCATGAGCTGAAACAGACATTCAGACCCCATTAGTCGGCCATGAGGGCTCAGGCAGTGTTTGACACGTTGAGTGTGTGTATCCAACACACTTTACAACAAACAGTTATTGTTAAGTGGCAGGAAACGGCAGTGAGAATATCAGGTTATTACAATAATGTTACTTTAATTTTACTCTCCTCAGTGTGATCGTTAGGTAGAGAGCAGCAGACAGAATGACCTCAGTGTGTAACAATGTCCTAATTCACAAAACAAGGACACACACACACCTTCAGAATGAGTCAGGACAGACCTTTAAACAAACCTCAGCTCTCTGATTCAGCACATGTGTGCAAGGTTTATGTTTTGACCCAGATATGAGTGGTATTTCTTCGTATCTTGTGCGTGCGTGTGCCAAATCTGTATCCAGCCAGCCTTGTGTGTGTGTGTGTGAGGCGATGCGATGGTGAGCTCATTGTCACCCGTAATTAGCGCGGTGACGAGCTGCAGAGGAGGAGAAGGTCAGTCGGCCTCACAGAGACCAGGAGCAGAGAGAAGCAGGCTGATAGCTACAGATCCAGAACCAGGACCTGGACCTCCTGCAGAGAACGTCCTCCCCTTCACCAACTGTAGGCCTGCATGTGATTTTAATTTAGGTAGACTGAGATATTCAGACTCATAAACCCGGCCTTATAAAAGCCTGTGAGTGGAGACGGTGAAATGAAAACAATGCAGGTTTAATCAGCGCTATACAACCAGCAGGCTCCTGCTACATGGAAGAGTTAAAGGAGAATTCTGGTCATTTTTGACCCCTAAATCGTTATCCTAATATCCTAACCACAACAAACACCCAAAAAACATCAAATATCTATGGTACATGACTGGAATCCTTACGACACACCACTGAACTCATATAGTGTACAGTATAACTTACACAGTGAAATCTGAAGTGATACTCATCACTCAGATGTGCCAGGGGAATTTCAAAATAAAGGCACATCTTGGAAATGACAATATGTATTGATATCTGATTAATGTTTTCATTTTGGATCGATAGTATTGACCTGTTCATTCATTGAATCCATGTGTTGATGTGTGTGAGTGCTGTTAAGTGTTAGGTAGTGGCTGGTTTGGGATCAGCTGGTAAGGATATCTAATATAATGTCAGGACAGCTGCTCTTTTGTTTTACTGTGTTCATATGGAAATAAATAAATACAGACAATAATACAGAAATGAAGGGACTGGATTTATGTAACGCTATTCTGGCATTAACAACCACTCAAAGTCACTCATGTCCTATGATGCGAGACCTTTTTACCACCATACACACACATTCACACACAGATGAAACATTAGAGGTCATCTGGGGGTCAGTACTTTGCCACTTGAACATTTGGACCAGACACAACTAGATGGAAACAGTGGAGCTGAGGATGAAAACACTGACCTCATCATGTATCACTAATTTATCTCTCTTCACACTCCAGCTCCAGACTGTCTGGATACACTAAGAGCTGTGAGAGTTTGTGTCTTCAGGCTCAGTTCACCGTGGTGAGCTGGAATCACTTATTTGTTGATGGCAGCCATTAGTAAAGTAAAGTGTGTGTGACTGCACACACATGGTGATGGTTCATATCTGGTGAATTCCAGGGTTATTTATACCTGAGTTATATTTAGATACAAATTGTCTGGAGTGGAAAAATTCTGTGGTTAAACACACCTCAGCAGGAGAGCACAACGGGGTGGGGAGGGAGGTTTAAAGGGATAGTTCACCCAAAATTCAAATTTCAGTATCTACTCAACCTCATGTCGACTAAGAGCTGGGAGAATTTTCAGAGTCCTCCGTTCCTTCTCTGAGTTACGGGGCGGGGGGGTCCACGCAGCAGTATTTGACCATATAATGGTTGTCAATGGACACCAACTTACTTTGTCCAAATAAAACACACCAAAAAACATCCAAATACGCTGCTCGTCTGTAATGTCCCTTTTGTATTGAAGCTCCAACATGAGAAATTGTTCCGAAAAAAATTAAATAAGTCTAAATTTTAAGCTTGTTTGTAGTGGAAGCTCCCAGTGTCTCAGTTCACTGCTCTTCCTGTGTCAGTGCAGATCTCGCGTGATTTGCGCTGACCGGCGGAACAATTCCTCATATCAGGGCTTCAATACAAGAGGGACATTACAGACTAGCAGCGTATTTGGATGTTTTTTGGTGTGTCTTTTTGGACAAAGAAAGTTGGTGTCCATTGACAACCATTATATGGACAAATACTGCTGCGTGGACCCCCCGTAACTCAGAGAAGGAACAGAGGACTCTCCCAGCCCTTAGTCAACATGAGGGTGAGTAGACAGAGTGAAATTTGAATTTTGGGTGAACCATCCCTTTAAGGTGATGTAATTTTTTTGTGTGTATGTATTTAATTTCAGAGGTAAAGCAGGCAGTGTGTGAGCAGACTTCAGACTGAAATACGGCCCAGCTGTGGCACAGCTGGCCTGATGGGGGCGCAACAGGATCAGTTAGAAAAGGCCCCACGTCAAGATGAAAGAATTATTTATGACTCTGTGTTCCTGTGACAGGATTCTTCATGTGAAGAGTTTGTTCATTGTTTGTCAGAAGCAGAAGTGGAGCAGCTGGTGTGTTTGTGTTCTACCAGGAGAGTCCGTGTACTGTCAACACCCAACAGCTGTCTCTTACATACACACACACAGACACACATACGAGCGGCTGCACTCACATACGCATACACACAAAGTAGAAATGTCATGTATGCGCATACATGTATACATGTACATCATGTGCACACAGCAGCGCTCTGTGTTGACTCTGATAAGCATGATTGATGTGTGTGTTTGTGGTTTACACATAAATCTGTGCAGCACACACACATGCACACACGAACCAACACAGATGATGCAGAATTTTTCTTCCTTAACATGTATTCTTTCATAAAAGTCAAACCAAATAATAATCCCAACAAGGAACTGAAAGCAACACAAGACTAAATACAACAGAACTAATCAAACCAACAAGCAACAGGTGAGGAGACAGGAGGGCAACCTGATTGGTGGAGACAGACAAGGAGCAGGGCAGGGCTAACGAGGGGAAACGTAGGGCAGGTGTGTCCACTTCAGCAACACCTACAGAAACCAAACCTTCCAGTTTTATTCTGAAGGTTTTTCCAGAGGGGATTGTTGATATATCATTCAGAGCCTGATTTATACAACATAAAAACATGGCAAAATTAGATTGTTTAGGGCTGATGACAGTATTTTCTCATTTACTAAGTGATAAAAAGAAATATCCAAAATCCTCTCTGTAAAAACCTCTGACTCTATGCTAACAAAATAAAATAAGAATTTTGAAAGCGGTTTTATTCATTTTTCAGATTTCTGTTCTGTAAATATATGCAAATTAGTGCATATTTCATTGGATATTGCCTCATTTACATATTTAAACATAAAATTTGACAAAACTTGTAATACCAAAAATATTTGTCTTGATGATATCTGTTATTTAAAATGTTTACCCTATTCACCTCCAGTGTCTGCCCTAAAAACCTCTTTAAAAAATCAAAAGTTGAAAAACTGTCAGGATAAAACCGTGTTGATCTGCTCTGACATGAGGTGGGGACGTCAGCAGACTGAGCTAACTCAGCTCTCTACCCGTAGCAGAAACATAGAATTACTTCCAGAGCAGGAATCTGTGGGATTTCAGGGACAGGGCCGTTTGTCCCTCAGCGACAAGGGCACAAAGGCCCCTGAGTGGTTTGATGCCTAAATATAGAACTTGACTTTCTGAAAAGAAAAACTAGAAAATATAAGAGAGCAGAGATGCTGCTGATTGGAGCAGTTAGTTCACACATTTTTCAGCAGAAAGTGACTGACCTATAAAAGCTTATTGGGAACAGTGTAGATTATGCTCTTTAGCACCTTTTAATCATAGTTGGTGTTTAGTTTTGTGTTTAATACGTGTTGTACTTATTTTTACTGGGTATGTTTTCAGTGTGAATGTAATAGCTGCAATTTTCTGTTTCATTGTGCTGCTGCTGTCTTGGCCAGGACGCTCTTGTAAAAGAGATTTTAATCTCAATGAGTCATTTTCCTGGTTAAATTAAGGTAAAAGAAAAAAAGAAAGAAAGAAATATGCATCTACACATGCAGGTACACAATGTGCACACACTTTTGCACAAGCAAAGTGAGCTGAAAATGTTCTTCAGACGTTTGGAACATCAGCACACAGCCTCAGCGGGCCGCTGCTCCTTTGTGTTGTATTGTGTGCGACTTCTCTGTGGAGCTGTGTGTGTGTGTGTGCAGCCTTTCTTTCGCCTCTCAGCCGCATAATGAGACCAAATCATTTTCCTGCTGAGAGCATATACAGAGGATTTATGTGCTGTGTTCAGACAGTGATATGAAAAGCGGCGCTGTGAATGATACAGTGATGATTTCAGTCGGTGCGCCACAAATTACACAAGAGACACACACACTGCATAGCCTACTGTGGAATTTTGTTGAACAAAAGTGTACAGGATACAGCTGTCATGTGCACATGTATCTAAGACTGTTTAAAGTGGAATCAGCTGGAAATGTTTCAGGATTTATGTTAGCTCAATTAGTTAGCTGGTTGGGCTAACAGAAGCTGCTGGTGACAAAATGCTAAAATCAGTGCTCGATGAATAAATGAAATAATAAAAATGACAGAGCGTACAGTGGGTTTCAAAGAAAAAGTGCTCAGAGTAGGCATCAATGAGGAAGTTCTGGGTTTTATTTGGCATTTTTGTTCCTAAAACTCTTCATTCCTGGAAGGACCTGTGTGATTATCTGCCAGGACCTTTAGCTCCAGCCAAGGGGGGAGTTATGGGTTCAACCATAGACTATGTAGCACCTGTGACGTCACCCATTTGTGCTCCTACTAATGGCATTTGAACTGCGCCATCTTGGATTTTCCTCGGAGTCTACTTTATATTTGGAGGAGATGTGGCGGTTAGCCGGCTGAGAACCCGCCCACTGAACTCGAAGCAACCAATTAATGGCCGGTAACTGTCTGCGAACCTGTCACTCAACGTAACCACGCCCCAATTGATGTATGTATGTCTTACAGTGTTCACGGAGGTGGAAACTATTGGTAGAGACCAAAAAAAAAAAATGTACAAGGCTGTAAATATGTTTTTTTAAGCTGTGAAGTCATCTTTTTTAACATGGGGGTCAATGGAGAATTCTGGAGCCGGCCCCCAGAGACCGCCGGGGTACTGCAGCTTTTTGAAGACGGAAGTGGTCTTCACTTGTTGAACCCAAGGGGGGAGTTGTGGGTTCTTCAAGTTCAGTGAACGGGTTCTCAGTCGGCTAACCGCCACATCTCCTCCAAATACGGCAAGTAGACTCCCACTAAAATCCAAGATGGCGCAGTTCAAATGCCCCTAGAGCAGGTGCTATAGACCAGAGCGGCTTTTTTATGCAAATGAGGATGACTGAGGCATTCTGGGTAATTTAGGGGCAGCGCCCGGCATTTTTAAATACCCTCCATTCAAAACGTCAACATGGTGAAGAGTTGTTGTGTCGCTGGATGTCACAACAACATTAAAAAAAATCCACTCCTCCGGTTTTCGCAACTTCCTTGCCGAGTTAGGTACCCGGAGAGACGGCTTTTGTGGCTACAAGCAATAAGAAGAGAGGATAAAGGGAAGCTGTGGGACCCCATTCCCCACATCACTATGTGTGTGGAGAACATTTTATAACAGGTAAGACTAACTTTAGCTGACGTAATTGTTGGTTATCAAATGCTTTAGCCAAATTAATGATGATTGTTTATGTAATAAAAAGTCATAGCTAACGATTTTATTGTAACCGTTAACTATCCCAGTGTTTATTAACGTTAGCTACCGGTCCACGTTAGCTAGTCCAAACTGTAATAGAATTCATTTCATACCCACTGCAATACAGCTCAAAAACTCCCCAATCTGATTAACTAATTCAGTCACCATAAGCATCCTGGACCCAGCACTTTTTTAACTTCTTAACTTTTTAGCCTTCTACACGCATCTCGTATTCATACATTTATTTCTTTTTTATTCTGGGTTTTAATACACTATGTGTTTTTATGTCTTCATGTATTTTTACTCAGTGTTTGTGATCTGTGTTGTTGTTGTCTGTATTGTCTTGCTGCTGCTCTGTGACATTTTAAATTTTCCCTCGGGGATTAAATAAAGTATTTCTAATGATTTCTAAAACCTGCTGCTTCTGTACTGTATTGCTCTGCACTTTACTGCTGATTGCACTCTGATAGGATGCCAAACTGCTTTTCGTTGTACTGTACTTGTGCTGTATAATGACAAAACATTTTTGAAACATAGTGTATTAAAACCCAGAATAAAAAAGAAATAAATGTATGAATACGAGATGCGTGTAGAAGGCTAAAAAGTTAAGAAGTTAAAAAAGTGCTGGGTCCAGGATGCTTATGGTGACTGAATTAGTTAATCAGATTGAGGAGTTTTTGAGCTGTATTGCAGTGGGTATGAAATGAATTCTATTACAGTTTGGACTAGCTAACGTGTTAGCCTTCAGGCTTCGGTAGCTAACGTTAATAAACACTGGGATAGTTAACGGTTACAATAAAATCGTTAGCTATGACTTTTTATTACATAAACAATCATCATTAATTTGGCTAAAGCATTTGATAACCAACAATTACGTCAGCTAAAGTTAGTCTTACCTGTTATAAAATGTTCTCCACACACATAGTGATGTGGGGAGGGGTCCCACAATCCTCTCTTCTTATTGCTTGTAGCCACAAAAGCCGTCTCTCCGGGTACCTAACTCGGCAAGGAAGTTGCGAAAACCGGAGGAGTGGATTTTTTTTAATGTTGTTGTGACATCCAGCGACACAACAACTCTTCACCATGTTGACGTTTTGAATGGAGGGTATTTAAAAATGCCGGGCGCTGCCCCTAAATTACCCAGAATGCCTCAGTCATCCTCATTTGCATAAAAAAGCCGCTCTGGTCTATGTCCATTCTTCTGGCTCCAGCACATCAACAGCTCACTATACAGTCTCTACTCAGACAGCTGACAGGTGTAACTGTAGCATCAAAGTTGTGAACGGTGGGAAATGTAGTTTGGTGTTAATGAAGACAACAACGAGACACGCCCGTCAGTGTATTGGAATGCACTTGAACTACCATTGCTACTGGAACATGCTTGATGCTGAGAATAAATTACGTTTTTCTTATCTAAACATCTGCTCTCTTTGTGGAACCGAAATGGAGAACCGATGAGAACCAGAATCGAGACGCAGAATCAGAACCAGAACCAGAACCAGAACCAGAATTGGAAATGGTGAAATCCAAACGACACCCAACGGTTGGGAAAACTGACTAAACTTACCCACATATCCTGGAGTACCACAGGCCGTGGACATGACGTCACCACTGCCCTCCATCTTGGAAAGGCCAAAGTCGCTGATCATGATCTTTGACTCGTCTTGAGGATTGAAATACAACAAATTCTCTGGCTGGAGAGAGAAGAGAGGGAGAGAGAAAGACAGAGAGAGGATTCAGAGCTGTGACATTCACTGCTTTTTAATTCATGGTTGTCTGAGCATCAATCTTAAAAGCTGACGGCTTCAGCCTCTTTTTACTCTCTGCTGCTTTATAGACGCGGCTCAAACCAATCCTCTCTCCTCCAACAGCCGGCACGCGCCACGCTGACCCACAATGCACTGCCTGTGTGGAGCCACTGGCCTTATTGCTGCAGTAAATCACAGGCTGCCAAGAAGTGAGAGAGAGAATGTGTGCGGATGTGTGTGTGTTGCAGTACCTTCAGGTCTCGGTGGACGATGCCCATCCTGTGCAGGTAGTTGACAGCGTCCAGGACTTGTCTGATCAGCGTGCTGGCGTCCTTCTCCGTGTAGAAACCTTTTTCCACGATGCGGTCAAACAGCTCGCCGCCGGACACCCTGCAGGAGAGAACGGAACGTCTGCTTCAGTCCGACTGGAATCCAATCCCATAATATTTGAATGTTAATCTCCAAAGATGATGAAATCTGTGGTTTTTGATGTATGGTGAAAAATATTCTGTCACAATTAGTTCTATTTTTGGGTCCAAAATGAGCTAGATTAGCAGGACTATGAGTGAAAGAGAAATTGTGAACCGTGCTGGCAAACGTCTGAACATCGACTTCCCGATGTCAAAGTGATAACAAATGAAAATACAGCTGGTGAGACGAGCTGCAGCAGCTGTTTGAGAGCAAACACAAACCAAACAGTGGAGCCGATGGACTTGTTCTCCCTCTGCCAGGAGTCGGTGTGATGTTTTATGACTCCACACCACATGAAATAACTTGTTCAGGTGTTAAATGCACACGGTGTGAACAGAATGACAGCCACTCTGTGACCTGCTGCTGCTGCACAGACACACAGCTCCCCCTGCTGGAGGAGCACCTACTCCTGCAACACACACAAATTGATAATATGTATAAAAACTCTGTTCTCTGTCCGATTGTTTCCGAGTGGAGGCCCTTATTCTTATTTCCTGCTTCTTATGTTTTTGTACCTTTGCCTCAAGTTCTCTTTGCCTGGTTTTGACCTTTTGGATTGAAATAAAGACCCACAGACTGTTTTATCCCTGTGTGCTGCTGCATTATTGTGTCTGTCTGCCTGAGAAACCATGACAACACCCAGTCAGTCAGTCGGTCAGTCAGTCAGTCAGTCAGTCAGTCAGTCAGTAATGAAATGCAAATTTGTGATAGTCAGTTTAGTCTAATTAAATATGTGGATGAAATGGCCCTGGTGGGTCTAATGGTCATGAGGATCTGGAGAGGGCCTACTTTGATCATACACTGCCTAATGGCCAGGTGTGAGGAGAACAACCTCCTCCGAAATTCTACTAAGACCAAAGAACTTGTTGTGAGAGACAACCTACATGTCAGCCGGTTCAAATCAGAGGCCAAGATGTTGAGATTGTCAGTAGTTTTAAATATCTTGGTGTCATCCTAGACAGAAATTTGAATGTTATTGAACACACTGACATCTTCCCCTAAAGGAGACTTTTTTAGTAGGAGGTCTCAATCTCATACAACATTACATGGTGGTATCTTCTAAAAGTAAACTTACAAAAATTATAAACACACTTCACATCCCTTAAATGATGCATTCCAAAGACTCCCATCAGGAAGGAGATTCAGGGTCGACAAGAAACATTTTTAAAGACCCCCTCCCATGGAAATCATACCATTTCCTATTTGTCTTGTTTAGAGGACATATCAGGATAAGATTTTTCTGAACTGCAATCAATGGCAGACGCGAGGAAACTGGGGTTGATTCAGCAACCCCAGGGTCCAGAGCGCTCCAGCTCTGTGTAGACAGGCAATGTCCAGCTGTCAGGCCAGTGGGGGGTTGTCTCTGAGAATTGAAGCTCACTTCCGCGTTCAAAAAACTGCAACATTCCTGGCGGGCTGGCTCAAACAACTCTCCATATTTGACCCCCATGTTAAAAAGCGACTCCACAAAAAAACAATTTACAGGGTATCTTATTTTTTTGGTCTCAATCGGATGTTTCTACCCCGTCCATTCTTTTTACAGTCTATGGCGGATGCAGAGCAGCACAGTCTCCGCCCACCCTCCAGAGGTGCATTGTTAATGAGCTGCTGGTGCTGTGCAGAAGGAGAGCCCTGGAAATGGTACAGATTTTGTGATTTTGGCTAAAAAACTTCATAATCACAATTTAAAGACCACAGAGAATGTTTTAAAACAACCAAAAAGGGTCGTGGGAGGGGGACTTTAAAAAATCCTTTGTACCTTCATCCATTATCCTGATAAACCAAATTGGTGAATCAATCAGGATCAGGTGACATTGATATTGAGCGGTTTTCTTTTCTTTTTTCATTAATTCACTCACCTGGATCATTTTTATGCTTTCTAACAGACGGGAAAGGTGTGTGAAGTTTTTGTGTGTCTTTGTGTATTTTATTGTGAATATCTGTCTCTTTTATGTCTCTTGCATGAGGCCAAAGATGAATTTCTTTACTGTACACAACCACAACCGAGCACCGGAGGCCCCGTACGACACACAGGAGCACACAAGGGCAAACGCACACTTGCGCGCACACAATACAGTACAGTTGCCCGTGTGTATGTGTGCGTGTAGGGCGTCGTCACGGCGACAGATCAGATTAGAGCCTGTAGAAGTTAAACTCTAATGAAGTTTCTGAAAAAAAAGAGAGAGATCAGAATTAATTGCTAATCCTCTCGCTCGCTCTTCAAAGAGGGCAGAGACTCGCTCGCTTTCAGAGGCTGTCGTGTCTGGGAGTGACAAGAAAGGGCTAAGCACACGCACACACACAGACACACACACGCAGCATAGGGGAGATCAGCCACCAGGCTGCATGGTTGCGTAAGCATTTGCGTAAGAAGACCATGGCAATCAGACAGGAGCACCCACACAAGTACACACACACGCACACGTGCAACAGCAGGATTACACACACACACACAAACATTGACAAAAACATATTAAAAGAAAACACATCCACACTAAAGTATTAAAAACACACACACACAGACACACACACAGGCTGTGAAATGTGGCTGAAGGCCGTCACATCTCTTCTATTCACTTTGTCTTGTTTGACATGAACTAAGGTCAAAGGTCACAGCAGCAGCTCGGTCCTGGTGAAACCTCAGGATTGACTACAGTATTCATTCACTTTCACTTTATATGTGGAACAAAACCGGTACAAGACGCCACACACAGTCAGTGTGTGTCAGTGATGAGTCTCAATCAACAGCTCAACCACAGATTAAATAATAGCAGTAAATCTCTTCTCACACTATTTGCACTGATCTTTTTTCACTGAAATTATGTATTTTAATCGTCTTTACTCTGAGGTTTCCAGGAACTCACTTCACTCTTTGTCATTGCTGACTGAGAAGACTGGATGTTGGTTCCTGGTTTCTCGGTATGAAATTGGCGTATTGAATTTGAGCAACTTTTCAGATTGAGTTTTTCATCATAATAATGGAGAAATTAGTTGTCAAAAGTTCCAAGAGGTGAATTCTCGGTAAAAATTTCCGTAAGTAAATTCAGACATTCTGATTCACATTGTCTCTGCTCCAGCATTCTTCTGGAGTAACCATTGCATCATCCCTCCTCCTCCTCCTCCTCCTCCTCCTCCTCCCTTACATCCATCCATCTCTCCTCTGTCAGCTGATCCATTTAGGAGCAGGCACTTGCATCGCGACGCCGTGCATCATGGCTGACAGCAAATCTTAATTTCAAGGGCGTGTGTGTGATGCGCACACGGTCGGACTAACTAATGACAGCCAAACATCACAGAGTGTTTGAGCTGCTGCGGTGATTTAGTTATAGCATCCAGGGAGGAAACCCCAGCTCTCCTGAGGCTCCGCTTTACTTCCTGTCATCCACTCTTTGTTTGTTTCCTTCACATAAACACTCCCTAGTCCTACACATTACTGTTGGAAATGGACATGTAAACAATAGAAGTACAGTAACTTTTATTCTGTGTTCTGGACAGTTATTGAGCAATAATATATATATAATGTATATATATATAACTAAATAGAATAAAATGAAAAATATCCAATTTGTTTTTGCCAGTAATTGGTGTATACACTAACAAATACAATGAAAAACAATGATTTCCGTGTTCTGTTTCTTATTTTGGAAATCTTTTAAACGTATCTTTATATGAATGAAGGCAGACAAGATAGAGACTTTCAAAGCCTTGATTTATTATCATTAGTGTTCCTGATGTTTGGCCTTTATCTGACAGAGACAATCTCAGATTAAGAAAAAGTATAAAAACTGGAAAATTGAGTAAAAGAGAGTGGGTGGTCAAACGTCAACACAAACATAAAACTAAATGGAACGTGAAATAAATCTAATCTACTTGGCAATAGTTCACTAAAGGTCTCTAAATGTGATTAAACATCCAGGGTTTCCTTTTTATTTAAAGTGTTGATCCATAAGAAGATATATCTGTGGTTTATTAAAGGACCAAAAAGGTCTGGAGCTCTAGGAATAACAGTCAGTGAACCAGTCAGTGAGCCTCTCCTCTGATTGGCTGTTTTCTGAGTGATCCAATAAAAATGTAGCAAATTCAAAGGGAGAGTTTGTATTTGGTTATAAAAAGACTCATATTAATGTGGATGAATCAACATCACTCACACTTGTTAATGTGTCCATTTTCCATTAATGTATCATTTTTTCATTTCTGCACCAAAGTTCATCAATAGTACATTACAGGGTCCCAGCACGTAGGACGAGCCGTCAAACATCCGGTTTACCTGTTTTCTTTAGGACTCGGTGATCCACTGCCTTCTCCACCAGCAAGCGGCTCCAGGAGGAGAAGTGGGAATAACGCCACAGAATCCTCAGTGCTGGGACCCTGTAATGTCCTATTGATGAACTTTAGTTTTGAGCATTATTTGTGGCTAAAGGTGGCGTTTTGCGTTTTTTTTACAGTGGATCCGCAACGTGTGTGGCGATAGTGCGGTGTTTGCTGAAGTTGGTGGAACAACGAGGAGTTTATATTCGGTTATAAAAATGTATCATTTTTTCATTTCGTTAATGTCATGGAATAACGCCAAAGAATCTCCGTCTAGTTTGTATTCGGTTATAAAAAAGTCTCACGTTAATGTGGATGAATCCGCGTTACCCACACTTGTTAATGGCTCCATATATTGTTTTGTCTGGAAATGCTAGGTGAGCCGACCAGCGTTTTCTTACTTTTGGTTTCGCGGACGCTGCCCGGCGGGTCATGAGAATAATGCCGCCAAATTGCTGTTTATGGTCAAAACTACGACGGTATGTGATAGTCTTTGAACCTCTGACTGCGCCGGTCCAAGAATTTCACTGTTTGCTTTCCTAAACTCCTCGTTGTCCCTTTACAATACCAAATCCTGAAATGTTGGATGGTGGGTGCGGTGTGGCATCACAGAAGTTCTAGCAGCTGGATGGGGCATGGCAGTGACTGCTTTGTTGTGACATCACAAAGTGACAGGAAGTCCTGATGGCTGGTTTTAAGGCTCAGTTGTGTGTATTTCACATGGACTGAGGCTTTGATACTTTAACAGTATTAACAGCTAGATAACCTAGAACTGCTTTATAATCAAAAACACAGGATCTACTTTTATACTGTACTTACAAACCTGTGCGTCTGATTGACAGCCAGGCAGCCCAGTTCATACAGCCACATGCTGCCTCACTATTTGCTCAAAGCCAGTTTGTCTCACCACTGTATGTGTTTTATATTTTATTAACTTGCAGTTCGCAGCACAAACAGCATCAATATAAAACCCACATTGCACTCAGTTGCATCGATTTTCATAGCAGCGCGGACTGATTGCCTCCCCGCGGTCGAGGTTACGTAAGACGAGCTGTGATGAACGGGAATCAAAGAGACGCTGTCAGACGACATCGATCCACCACGCTGCAATTACACAGAAAATATTCAAAATCCTTTTCCCCTAAATGAGATTTCTGTCTGCTGCAGAAAAAAAAAGAAAAGAAAAAGAAAAAGAACTGACATCTCAATAAACGCACATAATTATAACAAATGACATTTATTACAGTGACGGCTGGAACAAATTCATGTCGCAGAAAGATCTACTTTGTGAAGCAGCTGAGTTTGTTGGAGCCATTTTGTAACAGGTGAGCAGTGATGAAGCTGCTTCAGGAAGAGCCGCTGCAGAACTGAGCACAGATGAAACTCACTCAGCTACTAGATTCCTTCTCTTTCAATCCAGTTAGAAGTTGCCATAAAGAAGCAGACTGTCTAGTTATCAATATCACAATCATAACAAATACTTTTAGTGCATTTTAGTGCACTAAAACATTTTCTACGGTGGCCCAGAGAGCTCAATGCATGGCACCCTAAGAAAACGACATGTACCTAAAGATATAAATGTGCTGTAAATTTAGAAAACACCTTCATCGTGTTTCTGGGGACACAAAAAAGTGACGGACCTGGCTGGGGAAGGTCTTTACCTCTTAAATGGAGAAGTTGTGAAGATACTTAGCAGTGTTTAAAAATAAGGTGAGTTTGTTTGGTTTATTATAAGGTCAATAAAGATTCAGATAATATTGCTAATGTACTGTTAGCTTAGCATTAGTCTTTAGCCAAGTGTACTGTGGACCATCGGTGGTCCACAAAGTTCCTTGGTGACATATCACATTTTTAAATGTACAGTGTTTTACACCGCCTGCGATATACGTGTGTTCTTTATTCCCGATAAGAAACCCTGAGGAGAAGTAACGCTAAACTTTAAAGCAGAAGTCAGCGATCAGGTCGGAAAAACTAAAGTTACGGGTTGCCTTGAACGCACCATGAGTTAGCGGCCCCCGCCCTCGTCATGCATCTATTGGTCCTCGTCCCTATGTCACCACATTCACGCGCATCCCTTGGCTGCACACACAGCCCTTCATGCCGTTCTCTCTCCTCATTGGATAACACTTGTATCCCACAAGGAAAGTTTTCTCCTGGTTTACAGCAGAGCAGAGTGACGGAGAGACCAAACACTCTATGGAAGTGATTGCTGACGGAAAACAGGACTATATATATATATTATATTAACATATATTAACAAAAACATTCCACTGACTTCTACTTTAAGTTGTAATTTGTGAACTGTTGAAGTTGAAGCTGTTGTTTTGGGGGGCTGTTTAGAGTTGGGTGGTGGTGGGTTAGTGTTAAATGGTCTGAGAAACTCTGATCAAGAAAATATGTCTGAATTTAATTTATTCCCAGCTCCTTATTTCAATTTACTTATTACTTTAATGGATAACTGTCTTTGTTTGCAGTTCGTGTTATTTCAACATTTCAGTCCTGTCTGTCTGGTTTCAGTGTCAGTGCAGATTCTGTTCCTAATCCTGATGAATTCTTCTTTCCATGAACTCATGATGATTTCCATCAAGATGAGGGAAAAGTTCTTAGGAAAGGAGATTACTGAGGCTTTTCGACCGCCGCCCCTGTTTAGTCTGTGTTGTGCTCCTGCTTTGTTCAATCACCCTTGTGTTTAAAACTCATCTTCACCATTGTGTCCATTTTTCTTCAGTTTTTGAAGTCTGCCTGTGTTTGCCTCCCACTGTTATTGGGATTTTCTGTCTTGCTGCTCTGTTGGTGCACATTATGTGTGAGCAAGTTGTGTGCTTGTGTTTATCATTTTGGTTTTTGGTGCGTTTGATGTTGCGTGTTTCTGTTCAATAAAAGAAAACACTGTTTGTGCGGAGCAGTAAAGCTTATTAAAACATCATTCAGAAGCCAGACTTAACTGGACAATATCACATAAACAACAGATTATTGCCTGATTAAAGCTGCATTAGGGATTCTAATAATAATAATGAGCATGTGTTTCTTCAGCACATCTCAAAACACAGCTCTTAAGTGTTTTAAGAGAGAGAAGATGAACAATTATAAAATACAAAATACAGTTCAAACATCTCACACTGGGAGGGTGCAAGAGAACAAGAGCAACAATGAGGTAAAGAATGAATGAGATGGAACAAGATAAAGTGGTTAAAATAATTAATAATAAAGTAAGTCAGGAGAACATTGTGAGAAGTTTTAAAGATCCCATATTATACTTTTTACTCAATTCCACACAGCTGTCAGATGTCCAGCTAAACTGTATTGTAAATGTGTTGCCCCAAACTGACCCGTGGTCCTGAATGTGGGCTGTCTAAAAGTGGCTCAAATGAGCTGAACAAGCTGTTTCTGTGCACTGCACCTTTAAGTAACATGGTTACTGTACACGGCAAAGATTATTACCACTTTATGACTTCAAATTGGTCTGTGTTTCATCAATTTAGCTCAGGAGTTTGTTGCTGGTCACTGCAGCCATAGAAATAGAGGTGGTAGGCGTTTTCTGTTGCTGAGGGGCCGGCCTCACTCCCGTGGTGACATCACCACAGGAGCTGAGTCTGAACAGCCTGTATGAGCAGCGTTTTACCAGTCGCTGGGCTGCAGAGTCCATGCAGGACCCGTTGGTGGGCTCAGGGAGGATCACTTTATGTATAGAGACCAGAAAAAAAACTGTTTAATATGGGACCTTTAAGTTCATTCATACCTCAAGCACACTTAGCTTGAACTGAGTTGTTGTGGGAGAAATCAGTGAAAATATATTGAAATCTGAATACAATCTAGTGCAGAGGCGTAATAATTTTTTTTTTACAGTGAAAGTGAGATGAAAAATAGCTATTTACACGGAAATCAGGACACATATCACATAAGTGTAATATGTGTCAATTTCCTGTTTTATTTTGAAATCACTTTCTGTATGTTCCTTCTTTCTGAACTCCCTGTGTTTCATTAGTTAATTAGTTACTTGTATATTTATAGCCCTGAGTTTCACCTGTTGAGTTTCTGCAGTGTTACTGTGTAACTTCCTGTCTTCACCCTGACTAACTTCACTGGATGTGGACGTTCTGATTTTGGGCCTGTGTGGACTGTCCTGCCAGCTGTTCTGCCTCTGTGTCCAACTGTGTTTAATACATCCATCAACCTCTCTCTCTGGTAACAGTTGTGAGTATTGTTAAAAAAAAATGGACACAGCATAATTTTTATTGCCCAAATGAAAAAAAAAATGCTTTCCTCTGCTGATGGGTGTGTTGTGTACATACTTTATACTTTTCTTAGTTGTTGATGGAAAGGGAAACACTACTACTTCACATGTTGAAAGTGCACAACATGTCTCTTACGCTCATAAAACCACCTACTCTGATTTTCAAGGTTGCTCTAAAGTGCTGTAACCTATACTCCCCTTTAACCCTTGTAACTATGGGAACTAACCCATATTCAATGAGCAGATGGTAACAGAGGGGAAATGGAGGTGAGCGAGCAGACCTGGAAATTAGGTGTGAGAGGAGAGAAAGCAATGATGTGAAATGATTAGAGGACAGAGGGTGAGAGGACAGACAAAGGATGTAGGGATAGAGAGGTTTGGAGGATGAGGAGGAGCAGAGGTGAGTTCCTTCCTCTTACTGTCTCCGCTTTGCTAGAATCTGGGACATCCTTCACTCTCTTGACTGACAGGAGAAAATAAAAAGAGGCTGAGGTAACAGCAGTGAGGAGTCAGGTCATGGGGACAGTGATTTATCGTCTCTACAGACCTGCAGTAAAAGCACATAACCTGCAGAGGGATTAATGTTATGTCGCTTCCTTCTCATGTAACCAACGGCGACAAAACAGCCAGTCTGGAAACAGAGCTGGTTCATGACAACAGGAAACTCAATCACCAGGTCAACGCTGTAGGTAAACAGCTTTAATCAGGGTAAGAGCTCTGACTGGAGACTGGCCAACAGGAGGCAACGGCTCTGTGTTCCTCTGTTAGAGAGCCATCCAGGGCTGAAAACCCGGAAGTTTAGCATGGCGCTGGTTCCAGGAAAAGAAAGTGAATGGGATTTTTACATTGCATTTTGGATTTTTTCGCGGGTGATGACATTTAATGTCCCTGACAGGGTTTGAACAACTTGTTAGCAACCGCCTTTTTACGACACGAACAGCTTCAAAATTCACAAGTAGGGTAATTACTGATGTGTTTTATGTTGTAGAACATAACCTGAAACTTACTTAAAGGGATATTTTGAAATTTTGTCATTGCCTTATCCCTCATCAAACTCATCAAATACACAATCCAACAACTCCAAAACGCACTGGTGGATAAGTTGTGACCTGCACATTCACCACGCTATGAGATAATAATGTAACGTTTGATGAGGGAAACCAAGAAATCCCATGAGGCTCTGTAGCGTAGCTCTGAGCAGCTCGCAGATCGGCGATTCTAAAAATAGCTTGCACCGACAATTAAAGGTAATGAACCTACTCCTAAGACTATAGCGACCATGGCAATGGGCCAATTTGCCAAAATGTTGAACTATGCCTTTTTCGTTAACCACAGACCAAAAAACGTATGTTGACTTTTCAACGAGAGAACCGGAAGTGCTAAAAGCCCGGAGTTCTGAGTTTACTGTAAACCTCTATTACCACAGTGCTAACCTGTTACAAGAGAGGAGAATCTGCTTCCAAAGCATTAAATAAGGTCTGACTGAACTGTGTCAGCGTCGATATGAAGTGAACATGCTGACCTTATCAGCCTGTTCATTTCAATTCCACTGTTCCTACAGCCGCGGCACCACAGGCTGCCACCGCCACAGCGGCTCCCTGCACCTCCTGACCCCTGCAAGGTAGCCGGCCTACGGGAGCCAATCAGAGAAGACAATAGACTGGGGGCGGGAGCTCATAGCTGTCAGTCAACATGTGTTCAGTTGATTACAATTGTGACAGTCATTGTGGAGGGTTGACCATGCGGTAAGACAGCTCCGACCTTCTCAGGTTGTACTGTGATGTTCCAGCTGACTGATCCCAACGTCCAGGAGCATTGTGTGTGGAGGCAGAGTGTGTGTGCGCTCTGTGCAGCTGTGTATGTTTGCAGCAGAGGCCATTAGGTGAAGCTAGTCTATATGTGACAATACCACAGAATGCCACATCGCTCACGTCAGCCAGCATGTAGGTGCACTGTTCATATAAAGGGGACATATTATGGAAATATCACTTTCTGAAGGCTCTTTAAAGGGATATTTACCCTGTATTTACCTCGAAAACGGCTCTGTTTCGTATCGTTCCGTTATTATCTCATAGTGTGGTGGTTGTGCAGGTCACAACTTGTCCACAAAAGCGTTTTGGAGTTTTTGGATTTTGTATTTGATGAGTTTGATGCGGGAAACCAAGAAATTCCCTTAACCTCCATAGCATAGCCCTGAGCAGCCTGCTGCTGCGCTCCGTAGTACTAAAAATAGCTTACACCGACAATTAAAGGTAACGAACCTACTGCTATGACTATAGATTATGGCAATGGGCCAGTTTGCCAAAATGTTGAACTATCCCTTTAACATATATTTAGGCGCTTGTCTTGCTCTCTGGACCCCAAAATGGGAGAATTGACAAATTACTTTCTGAATTTGCATAATACCACCCCTTCCTGGTACCTGTAGAAGGGGCGGGGCAAGCAGTGGCTCATTAGCATTTAAAGAGACAGGCACTGAAACCAGCCGTTCTGAACAGGACTGTTTAGAGAGGATGAGAAGAGCTGTGATTTTGACCGAAGCATGTCACAGACGTGTCTTTAAGACACCTGGGAACTATTTTGATTTGTGGAAAAGAGGCAGAATATGTCTCCTTTAAGAGGAATAAAATAGCAGAAAAGTGCATTCAGAACAGCCACCGTCGTAAAAGTGGCATGTATCACTGAATGTAACTGTGTGTGCATGCGTGTGTGTGTGGAAGATGCGTTATGAGCTCCCACCCCAAGCTGAGCAGTAGTGGAGTCAAACTGCCGAGGGGACGAACAATCTGTGTTTACATTATATTGTCTAACAATGCGTTAGAAAACATTGAACTCAAAGATATTCTCCTCACACTCATTGGATGAATGCGCAGCGTCTCTGGGAGTGAATGGAGCAGTGGGCGGGGCCTGGACGCGGGGCTTCTGCATGATGATTGGAGGATCTAGCTCAGGGTTCCCCAATTCCGGTCCTCGAGGGTCACTGCCTTGCATGTTTTAGAAGTTTCCTGCTACAACACACCTGATTCAAATGATCAGCTCGTTATCAAGCTCTGCAGTGGCCTGATAACGAGCTGATCATTTGAATCAGGTGTGTTGTAGCAGGAAACTTCTACAACACACCTGATTCAAATGATCAGCTCGTTATCAAGCTCTACAGTGGCCTGATAACGAGCCACTCATTTGAATCAGGTGTGTTGTAGCAGGAAACTTCTAAAACATGCAAGGACCGACACCGGAGGATTGTAAAATTCAGTTCTATTGTGGATTTTGCAAGTGAAGTCCAGAGACAAACTACAGCTCATTTCTTGGTATTTGCTTGCTGATACAGCCCATCCCCACAGCTTCATACACTGTAATAAAACACTATTACAGCATGTCCTTGTTTCAGTTTCACATAATTCTCACATTTCCTGGTTCAACTCTCATCCAGTTTTGTTGGTTCAGACCATTCTCTTGAAAAAGAATAGAGGACAGAATTGATGTATCAATAAATGAATAAATGTTATGATGTAGGAACATGAGCTTCCATTCTTTGAAAAACCAGAAGCACATGTTACTGTCTTGACGTACTGTTGGTGTATAAGTGGTCTGTGCCAACTTTAAGATGTGAGCTGGTGACAAAAAAACAAAACCAAACTCCTCTGAACCTCTTCAAGCCATTTTTCTATTTTCCAAAAGGAGCACGCTTTGATTGGAACAAAAACAAGAAGAGAGGGAATACACAAAGCTGCTACAAACAGCCAGCGTCCTCATTATTGAAGCCTCCACAAAGCCTGCTGGATTAGCCGTTGTCATTTAAAAGCAGCGTATCAGCCTCACAACAACCTGAGCTCACGCAGCGTTTGACCACATAATCCCGCACACGCCGCGGCTGTCGTCTAATCCTCACACCAGCTTCACTGAGATGTTCCCAGCGCCGACGCCAAACTCCCCGTCTCTCCTCGTGCGTAAGCCGCGGCGAGGAGGTCAGTGGGGCGGCGGGCGGGTGAACCGCCGGCGACCCCGCTCCCCGTCCGCCGCTGACCATCGGAGCAGAGATGATGTAACGCAGGGCTTGCAGCTGCGTGGTGTGTCTGTGTGTGGGAGGATGTGTATCTGTGTGAAATGTTGGCGTCTTGTATAGCTGTCATTTACGTGAAGAGCGTGTGTGTGTGTGTTGATGGGTAGGCAGAGGAACAGGATTAAAAGTGTGAAGAAGACAGGGATGGTGTATTATGAATGTTTGGCACATGTGTAATGTTCTCTGAGTAAGTCATTGTATTCTAACAGATCCATCTGCATCGACCAACCACTGACCATGTAAGAAAAACACTCTTGGACTTTAATATTCATCATATTAAATGATCATTTTCTCACATTTCTCTGTGAGTTTATGTTTGATTTTATTCAGTGTGGGAATTAAGAACCTGACAAAATAAAAGCATGTCCTTCTTCTTCCTTGTCTAGAAATGTAATCCTTTAGAGCCCATCATGTTTTACACAAGGACATTGGGTTGTCTATCAAATATTACATGTTGACATACTGATTCAGTCTGATATTAGTATTAAAGGACAATTCCAGGCAAATTCAACTTGGGGGTGTATGTTCCTATCATTTCAGGTCTAAAAGAAGGAATCTGAAGATTTTCAGTTTAATCGCTCCTGTTTTGCGGTAGTTGGATCTGTCCCCCGATCGCCACGGCAGCAATGAATGGGAGTGGATGCAAGTTCCGCTGGTTAGGCTGTTTACATCCCTCAAAGACGCAATTTTTTTCCACAGACAGTGTTGGATGGCTACCGAGTACGGCAGCAGGGTCTCGCGCAAGACTCTGAATTAGATCTAGTTTTACAAGCATGTCGGCTTGCTTGAAGTAAATAAACTTCTCGGTGCATGTTTGAGTAGCCATCCGACGCTGTATGTGGAAAAAAATTGCGGATTTGAAGGATGTAAACAGGCTAAGTAGCGGAACTTGCATCCACTCCCATTCATTGCTACTGCAAAACAGGAAACATTAAACTGAAAATCTTCACATTCCTTCTTTTAGACCTGAAATGATAGGAATTTACACCCCCACGTTGAATTTGCCTGGAATTGTCCTTTAAGCTGAAACTCTTAACTATAAACGACCAGATGAACAGTAACCGCGATGGAGGCGATGTCATCACCTGTAAAGCGAATATTGCGTCGCTTCAATCGCGCAATGACACAATCCACCTCCTGCTATTTTCTTTCTCTTGTCAACTATGGCTGAGTATTTAACTATTAAAGGGATAGTTCACCCAAAATTAAAATTTCACTCATTATCTACACAACATCGGGTTTATTGCGTTGGTTGAGGGCCTGGAGCTCAGCTGAGAACAGGTTGGTACCATCCATGTTCACTTCAATGGACTCAACACTAGGGTTATGGGCTGTATGTAATTGTATGTGTTGTATGTGTTGTATGCTCCTGTGCTATCTCCTTATTTCATCAATAATGACAATAAACTCTCTTAACAATGTGAATGTAAATGTAAAACAGAATGTCTAATTTATAATCTAAGTAGAAGTGTGTTTCTTTGGTAGTCTAGCTCATGTATTGTAATGTGAAACTGTCATCATTACCTGGCCTCCAAAGTCCTGTTTTAGAGAAAATAATAACAAAAAACTTTGAAACTCAAGTTGGTGGTAAAACTGCAGCCTTCATAACACAGGGAGAGCATGTCTTGTACATGGTGACAGGCTGTGTTATTTTCAGCTTGTTCAGGTGTTACATTTAGATTAAAGAGTCTGTTTAATGCTCGTTTCTTACAGCAGCAAAATCTAAAAATACAACACTGGGCAAAAAGTAAAAATGAGATCAAAAACTGGACAGAAAAACTCAGTGAAATGTTGTCCAGACCATAATGTGACCAGATGGAACTGAGCTTTTTAAATGTGCCGCAACAGACTGAGTGTTGAGTGTTGTGGTGCCACAGAGACAAAATCCTATTCCTCACGTGTGGAGTGAACGTGTTTGGTTGGTTCAACTCAACACAATTCACATCAAAATTGAAAAAACAACAAAAACAAAATCACGACTCATCATAATCGCAATGATTTGGTTTTTAGCCCATCACAAAAAAGTAGAGTATAGACTACCAGTCAGTGTGGGGGCAGTGGAACAAGCTGATAGCACATCATTCAGCCTCTGTGTGAGACAGATTTAACATTAAAGGGATAGTATCATTTTTTTTAAAGTGGGGTTGTATGATCTCCAAATAGCCCCTAAGTACTTTAATTGCAGTAGAAGACTCTCTGCACTCCTCCCGTTAGCAACGCCAGCCCATAGCCCTGCCCAGAGATTTACAACATACAGTGTTGTGAATGGACCCAAAGAAACGGCCTATTTTCGTGGCCTAAAAGAGGTTTTACCTGGAAAGAAAATACACAGTTCCATTGTTCACTATAATATAATTTTTTCCAGACCCTCAAAGTGCAGGAAAAACACAGTTTTTATTTGGAGCTAACCAACTGCTGATCGGCAGGCACTAACCCTGGGCGGAGGGATATGTGAGTTGGTTAGTTCCAAATAAAAACCGTGTTTTTCCTGCACTTTGAAGGGCTGGAAAAACTCATATTATGGTGAACAATGGAACTGTGTATTTTTTTTACGTAAAACCTCTTTTAGGCCGTAGAAATAGGCCGTTTCTTTGGGTCCATTCACAACAATGTATGTTGTAAATCTCTGGGCAGGGCTATGGGCTGGCGGGAGGAGTGCAGAGAGTCTTCTACAGCAATTAAAGTACTTACATGTAGGGGCTATTTGTAGATCATACAACCACACTTTTAAAAAATGCTACTATCCCTTTAAGAGCTTTTTGAAATAGTCTCTTGAATCTGGATCAGGCTCCACTTCGCTCAGAGTTCATATCCTCTGTTTCCTTCTGTTCCCACTGTGAATCTCAGTGCCAGTGACCGCTGCCACACATCCCCCTCCTCTTGTTTCCTGTTCTCTGTCTACTCATTAATAAAAGGACAAGGAAGAAGAGATAAACTTTTTAACTGAGCTAAACCAATCATTAAAAGCCTATTGACCACCTCTTCATTTCATTTGGTTCTCTTGGAAAAGTGTGGGAGCCTCTGTGCAGACCTTGCCATTGACACTTGCAAGATTCTGTAAGCTTGATGTTATGGTTTAGAAAATGAATAGATAGAAATAAGGCAGCAAATACTGTAAGATACTTCAACATGTAACTGATGTGATAATCTAATCATTCAATCAACACATACTGTATGACACCACGTGCAAAGCTGCCTGCTATCTAAACGCACCACGGCGGATGCTGACACGTTATAATATTACGAATAATATACAACAGAATCATCATGAGGCAATAGCAGGAGACCATTCTCCAAAACCACGATTGCTTGTGTAGTGCAGAGTCATGTGACCCAGGTGTAAGTGGCTTAACCCTGATGACATCACTGTGACGTTCCCTCCAGACCCACACAAGACCCTGTGAGCATCACATCACTATCTCTCCAGCACCGAGGTACAGAGTAAAGAGGAGCCACTCACAGCTGCATGATCAGGTAGAGGTGGTCTGGGCTCTCGTAGATGTCCTCCAGAGCCACGATGTTCTCGTGCTTGATCCTGCACAAACAAAACACAACCCATTAGTGAAGCTTTGGATCACAAAGCTGCCGTGTGACAATGGCCCATTAGCAGATCTAAACAACTCTTAATCCTCATGATGCTGTTGGTTCACAAAAAGAACAGGACCGATGGCACACAATCATCTGACAGACGTTCACGTGGACTCACAAAATCCAGGTTTTTAATCTTCCCTTCTTTTTGTGCTGTGAGGAACAGATAAAATGGTTTTCCTCATTAGAAATACCTTCATAATATAGTTCTACCTCTATGGCTGTTCTGGAGCTTTCTATAAAATCATATAGGTTTATAGAATTTTGGAAATATTCCAGACTGGAAACCCTCCATGGGAATTATGGGAATTTATGGGATCTATTGGGAATTTATGGGAATTAACTGGAAATTAGGGGTAATTTAAATAAACTGTATCATATCCAAACATATCCACCTTCTCTTGTTCTCACTCGCACACACGCAGCAGGTGCACAGGTAAGCATCTAACACTTATTATGGAGTGTGTGATGTCTGAGGCGGCAGGCAGAGCTGAGGTGTGACTCACACACACATAAAGCAGTGTGTACATTGACTTACATTACATTTATAGTTCAGAGTTTTGCTTCATCCTTGACAGACAACGACACATAAACGTTTAATACTTCACATTATGGGTCCTGCTCTGTGTCATAATATGACTGTGTGAACAGACATGAGTCATATACAACACACACACACACACACATATGGAGGCTGAGCAGGGATAATGTGTGTGTATTTACTGCAGGCCCTGCCTGGATAATGATAGGCTGGCAGCAAACAGTGTGTGTGTGTGTAATGGCAGAGCACACACACACACACACACACACATGTCCTACACCACTGGACTCATTCATTCATTCATCTCTGCTGCACACGTCCTCCGTCACTGCTCCTACAGATGTTCTGTGGCTTTTCATCTTGTCTTAAGTTTCAACATTTGCTCTGTTTTGGGCTGAAATTACAGGTTGATCCATTTAAAGGGGACATAATGGAAATATCACTTTTTGAAGGCTCAAACATCTGGGTGTTTATCTTGCCCTCCGGCCCCAAAAATGTGAGAATTGACAAAAATCTGTAATTTTCAGGCTCCCTAGGTTGAAATCAAAGCAGTGGTTGATTTGCATTTAAAGGGACAGGCCGTACTGAACAGGGCTGTTTAGAGAGGATGAAAAGATGCTGCAATGTTTGATCCTCGGGGTATTTTAACCAAAGCATGTCACAGACATGTCTTTAAGACACCTGGGGACTATTTGAATTTGTGGAAAAGGAGCATGATATGTCTCCTTTAAAATTAACTTTTTTGTCCAGTTCATCTTTTGTTAGGAATAATCAAATACTTCCTGTGGTGAAAACCAGGTGCTCAACCTTGTTAACGAAAGCATCATCGGCCTGACTGAGTGTTTCCACCGTGAACTGCAGTCAGACACAGACAGCCTAACCACAGACTGAGACAGCTGGGCTTTCATCAGTCTGGGTCTGACTGAGGCTCAGACACGTGTCGGAGACTCTTTGATGTTTCCTCCTCTAACCATCTCTATGCTCTCTCCTCTCTCACCTGTCAACCTGGAACAGGCAGGTGGTGGGTGGAGCTTAGCGCCTGATCCAGGTCTCTTGACTTGAAAAGTCCAAAATATTTTTTATTATTATTATTTTGTTTTACATTTAATTCTGTAATTTATTGTATTATGTCTTGATATTTGTCATGTATGAGTGTCTGGACCCCAGGAAGAAAGTCCTTACCAAGGTGACAACTAATGGGGATCCATAATAAAACTAAAAACTAAACCATTGTTATTCTTGTTTTGAATGTACTGTAGGACTGTTCTGAATATTAACGTATCTATTGTCTGTCTGTTGTTCACCTGTGTAATATAGTGTTGGTCCCTTTTGCTGCCAAAGACACAACAAACTGCTCTGCACCGTGCTCTGACAGCTTCCTATCAGGACCAGCATGAACTTGCTGTGTGTTATTTGCGTCATGATCATGGATGCTGCGTGTCTATACAGTATGTGATGTCTGTCTGCACTCCTGGATGTGATTGCATGTGCTGATGTGTGATTATATTTTGTACTGTATGTTTTGATTATATGTGTTGTCTCTGCATGATTGCACTGACGTGTCTCTGTTCTCTCTTCTCATTGATTTATCTTGTCTCTCTTTTTAATCAATGTGCTTATTGTTTTTGTTTTTTCTATTGTCATCTGGCTGGAGACTATTAGCCATGTTGGCTAAAGCTGCCCTCTTTACTGTTATTGATAGAGTTGATTCATTGGGATTGTCCTTGATATAATAAACTAATAAACTAAACTGAACTTGTTCAGCAGATTGAGCAACAGTATCTGGTCTGTTGGATGGAGCACACGGGCCATGCAGCCTTCTCTCTCCACGTGTATCAATGAGCCTGTGGCCGCTTCACCACTCTTCCTTCCTTGGACCAACCTCTGATAGATCCTGACCACTGCAGACCTGGGAACAGCCCACAAGAGCTGCAGCTGCAGTCATCCTTAGAGAACTGGTTCAGATCCTCACACTGTCCACTTTTCCTTCTTCTAACATATCAATTTTGAGGACAACATGTTCTTTTGCTGCCTAATATATCCCACCCACTAAGTAGTGCTATGATGAAGTGTTATTCAGTGTTATTCACCTCACCTGTCAGTGACTGCTTAGACTGAACTGGCCCCTTGGGGACTAATAAAGCTGTCTGAGTCTGTGTAGCAATAACTGAATGGGGTTTTTACATCAGGAACTAGGAAGTCCGTTTCTGCAGAGCCACAAACAACACGTGTCTTAATTGTGTCATTCAAACAACATCTAATCTATAAATGAATAAATTAGTCCACATTGTACACACTGTATAATGTGTTGTGTGCTAATGACTCTCGGAGGATCAAAGCCTCCGGTTTCATCAGGTACACCTTGGTACATCTGTTTCCTAATGAGACCATTAGGTTGCATCCCAGCTATCTTTATCAGTCCAGATGGGACATTCCCAGAAAACTGTGTGCCATGGGAAATGGGAATGAAATGTCAAGAGTTAACACAATACTAATGGCCTCTGTCTAATAAAAGTGATGTTTGTATTTGGTCACCAGCAAAATAGGACCAATCATTCCGAATAACTTAGGTATTTTATCATTTGTTTTAGTATCTGTGGCCACGATAACACCGTACTAACATAACAATGACATTAACATTTCTGTTTGTTGAGCTCAAATGAAACAACATTTTATTTGAATGGTCCAGTATTGATGATTAAAAGCCACAGCCAGCTGTGCACTAGCTCTTTTTTTCCCACTGATATTCACATATCATAGATTGTCATATAATGGCAGTGGATAGTGCTCACTTTTGAATCGTACAAAAGTTGTTTGGAAAACATGTTGATGTTGATCAGGGTTCCCCAATTCCGGTCCTCGAGGGTCACTGCCTTGCATGTTGTACAAGTTTCCTGCTACAACACACCTGATTCAAATGAGTGGCTCGTTATCAGGCCACTGCAGAGCTTGATAACGAGCTGATCATTTGAATCAGGTGTGTTGTAGCAGGAAACTTATCAAACATGCAAGGTAGTGGCCCTTGAGGACCGGAATTGGGGAACCCTGATGTTGATGTTTGTGTGCATGCGCGGGATTTGCTGCAAGATCTTCTTCCGTGTTTACATCCATGCAACGACAGGCACTCTAACAACGACGAACAAACATCTCACAGCTAATCTCGTGCATGCGCACAAACATCAACAGAGCCACTGCAGAAGCTACTGCTACAACAAGGATAAAACCAGAGATCAAATTCATTTTTTCCGAACAACTTTCTCATGTGGCGGCTTCAGGACACTTGGGTCAGTATGGAGGAGCAGTATGGAGGTATCTGGATGTCGAATCAAAATTATATTATACATTATATGAAAATCTGTTGCGAGCCGGATCCCCCTGGCACTCCAAAAGTTCTCCCAACCCTTCGGAGCTACATGGAAGAGGAGGAGCACTTCCAATACACTAGGGCTGTCAAAATTTGAATTTGAATATTCGTTCTAAAAATTACACATAATTTGAATGTATTCGAATATCTATTTGCACATTATGCCAACAGGAGGACGAACTAATACAGGACATATACTTGTATAGGGTTTTTTTTATTTCAATCTTTGACAATGCCGGATATTACAAAAATTTCTCCTAGTTTGGCTCCGAACATCCCGACCTGTCCCTGTTTTATTTATTTCTTTATTTTCTTTTTTCCCCCACTCAGTTTTTTCTCCTACTGTTTATTTAATATTCAAATATTAATTTTCACATTCGAATCTCTTTTTTTTTTTTATATTCGAATGTTGACAGCCCTACGATACACCGAGGCTCACCTCCATTACAGCAAATAAACTGCTTTCATTACATGTATGATTACTACTGAAAGAGGCAGAGGAAGAAGTAAACACAAGTCACACTGAGCAGGGAGAGCAGGAGAGAGAGAGAGAGCAAGGTCATCAGTAAGAAGGATTCTACCGCACACTGACATCTCGTGACTACCTCACACGACCCCATGTCAAACAACTCCAATTATCTCTTTAATGAGACATGTCCTGTACTCTGAGGGTTCTAATGTTTCTGACCTCGTCTACTGTTTTCTTCTGTTCCTGAGCCTCTTCCCACAGAATCATCTAAATCTGTCAAACTTCATGACGTCCCCTGCCTTTAGAAGTCATTAGAGCTCATTACTTTTCCATTCATTAAACATGGGCACGGAGCTCATGCAGCATCCAGACAGGAGTTTGGGTCGTGATGTCTGTAAGCATCAGTGGTAGGTGGGCTGTGTGTCGTGACCTGGGCGCGGGGATTGTGATTTGTGAAAGAGGAAGTGCTCAGTTTCCCTAGTAACCAAGACTGAGGAAGTTAACGTGCGTATGTGTGTGTGTGTGTGTGTTTTTGTGTCACCTTCTCAGTACAGCGATCTCGTTCTCGATGCTGCTCTCCTTCCCCTTCAGGGCCTTCTTCGGGATGCACTTGACTGCAAACATCCGGCCGGTCAGCCGCTCCTGGGCCAGGACCACCTCGGAAAACGCTCCTCTGTGAACGAGAACAAAACACCACATGGGTCACCAGATGCTCGTTTGTTAGATAACGTGAATGATCACAATGCTGAGAAACTGTTAAAGGGATAGTTCACCCAAGATTCAAATTTCACTCATTACGGAAGTGTGGAAGTTCAAGGATGAGTTGATCTATTCCAGGTCAATTTTCCTATAGACAAGATATTACAGGGTGAATGGTGATTGATTAAAGGGATAGTTCACCCATTATCTACTCACCTTCACCCTAATACCTCCATACTGCTCGTCTGTAATGTCCCTCTTGTATTGAAGCCCCGACATGAGAAATTGTTCCGCTGGACACAGGAAGAGCAGTGAACTGAGACACTGGGAGCTTCTGCTACAAACAAGCTTAAAATATAGACTTATTTAACTTTTTTCGGAACAATTTCTCATGTCGGGGCTTCAATACAAGACGGACATTACAGACGAGCAGTATGGAGGTATTTGGATGTTTTGTGGTGTGTCTTCTTGGACAAAGAAAAGTGAGCCCCATTCACAACCATTATATGGACAAATTTAAAGGTCCACAGTATAAAGGTAGATGTCAACATAGTGTTATTATAAAGCAGCTCTAAGGTTCTGATCAAATATAGTATCAAAGCCTCAGTCCAATGCACACAGCTTGTATTCAGAAACTGAGCCTTAAAACCAGCTAGACTTCCCCTGACACTGTGATGTCACAACAAAGAAGTCACCCAGAAAACTGTCAGCCAATAAGAAGAGATTCTCAGTTCAGTTACTTCTCGTTGTTACTGGAGCTGCAGAGAGAGAGATGTAAAACTGCATGGTCGCAACATTTGCATATTTGCCCTAAACCACAAGCATTTTCTGCTTCCTGCTGTGGAGTGTCACACATTCCTGTAAACCAGGACTCAACAACATCTGCAGTCTGTCGCTGACACCGATATTCTTCTCCAAGCACAATTAGCAGGTTTTTGAATCATGGATAAACACAGCGATAAAAGCCTGTCGGTACTGCTGTAAAAGTGTCAGAGCCTCACAACGTTATGGTGTTTTAAAATGCACTCTGAGCTGCACTCGCTCATCCGTGGTGTTTTTGGTGTAATAGTGCTGTTCTGGACAGGTGTGTGACAAACCTTGAATACATTATTGGTATTTAATACTGAAATTCTGCTATCGTGACAAGCCTATAAATAACATTATCCACCGCTCCATGGATTGCTTTCTCAGCGGCTTCGTTGAAAACAAATGCACATGGCCGAGAGGAGGGTTAGCAAAGCAGAGGACAAGAGACCAGACAAAGTAGTTCCCCTTTAAGTGATGGAAGTTTAAAATGACCCTGACTCAGCCAGCCTTATTTCCAAGGCCTCAGCTATTCTGGAGCTTCTGAGCCCTGGAGGTTCAGCTTGGGTTTCAGAGCAGAACAAAGACTCCATGACACAATAGCAACAAGCTCATGTGCGACTGGGACTAAAAGGTCAGAAACACGGAGCCAGGCCATGAAGAGGCAGAGATGCAACCGCGCTGTGCAGCCTTGCTCTTTGTCTGCAGGTCGACTGCATGTTGAACAGGAGGAGATAAAAGAATAGAGGGATGTTTAGTCCAATGCCACGTTAGAGAAGCTGGGGGTCGAGCAGACTCATCTTCATTCATCGCACCACTGTAAGACTAGACTGAATTTAAATTTCCAATTATTCTGCCTGATATTGTTGCTGCCACCGTTACCGTGGATCGTCAGGTTTTTTAGATGTGAGAAAAGAACATTTGAAATGATTATCAACCCCAGGAGTGGTTGTTAAGTGAATAAATAAAAATCATGCTAATGTTCTAAATGTTCCACTTGGCAGATCCAATCACATTACCGCCGCAGTCTCATTTTCTGCATATTAAGATCATCAGATACAGGCTGCACCTGCTCTAAATGGGATCTAAACGGTAGAATTACTGAGTTCACGCAGTGTTAAAGATGGGTTCACACTCACTCTGCCTGCCTTTGTTTTGGTGTTTGGTTCCATAACAGAAGATCTGACTGACTTTATTTCTGTCCTGTCGCATGAACTGTGCTGTTTGTTTGTCTTTTAATGTCATGTAAATAACTGCTAACTAAATTTACCTGAGGATGCAAAGAAAGTAACCTTTGACCTTTGAGCAGCTGCTCAAGTCAAGTCAAGTCCCGAGTCTTTAACCTCCAAGTCCGAGTCAAGTCACATCAAAATAGCGACTCGAGTCCAATCAAGTCCACGTCACAGTGACTCGAGTCCCCACCTCTGGACTGGGAGACCCTCAAGAGTGTTTATGTAACTTTGTGATGTCACAAAGGTGATGAGATGAGTGCACGGCAGCAATGTTTGAAAGAAAGAAAGAAGCTGCAGATGAAATCAGCTCCATCTCTTCATCTTACACACCTGCTGCTTGGAAAATGAATTTCACACCAGGTTGTTTTTCATTCACTCAATCATCACTAAACCTTCATCACTCCTCCTCCTCCTCCTCCTCCTCCTCTGCTTTCATTCAGTTGCTGTTTCATTTGTGTGTGTGTTTAACTCTCCTGATTGGAGGGGAAAGCAGCTGTTCTATATGAGCTCTGTATTGCATCAATATGTGTGTGTCTTTATGTGTGTGTGTGTGTGTGTGTGTGTGTGTGTGTGTGTGTGCTGCCATGCACAAAGCCCTTGAGCCCTTTAGAACTACATTTTACAAGCCACCCATCTGCCACCAGGCCGGCTGCTCTTAAAACTGCTGCGTACCATCACAGTGGTACACACACACACACACACACAGACACACACAGATCCTCTCCTGCAGTGCCTGCTCTCCGCAGAATCTCATTTTCTCATCACCTTCACCCCCTCCTCCTCCTCCTCCTCCTCCTCCTCCTCCTCCTCCTCCTCCTCCTCCTCCATCATTCGCTCTTTGTCTCTCACCTCACGCTTCACACATGTTTTGCGCTGACAAGTGATCACACTGCCGTTGTCCCTGGTGACCGGAGTGGACGGTCCGACAACCAATCAGACTGATTCACTCTGAGCTTTCCATTCATTAACCCTCTGGGAGAGAAACGGACACGCAGATGAACGGTGATCCATGAGGAAGCACAGGTGTTCCAAATGGATCAATTAAATGAACAATCACCAATAATCAATGACTTTAAAAATAATAAATATGGATCAAAGGCCGATGTGTGTAATGTTAAAGGTTCATAGTGTAGCCACAGAGAATTATCACCTGACTTGACAAGGCCGGGGTCTTCCTGGAGGGGGGCGGGGCTATGATGTGATTGAATGAAGAAGGAACCTAATAGAGAAAGAGCGTGTGTTGAGTTGATTGGACGAGGGAGGCTTGTATAACATCTGGTTGCTAAAGTCAAACACTGGGCTGTGTTTGTGTGTGTGTTAGGGCTTGACCAGCTGGCAGTCCCCACCGTTACCCGCGGCAACAATGATTGCATTTTGTCCAGCATGAACCTGTGTAACCGTGTCAGTCGAGCTAAACCGCTGCAGGAGATGCAGCAGCAGCGTGTTTCTTCATCAAGCACACACAAAAAAAAAATCTCCGCTACACACACACACACACACACATGCATGCAAACGCACACACACTGTAAGACAGAGGTAGAGGTGGAGAGACTAGAATAGAGCCACAAGGTGACAGTGACACATTTAGAGCGACGGCAGCCACCGCTGCAGTGTATGAAGACATCATCATCGCACAACGTGGCTGTGTGAGGGACCTGGTTGGGTTTCAGTGGTAAACATGAGGCGTCACACACACACACACACACACACACACACACACAGGTCTAGCACATGAGAGGCTGAGAGGAGGAAACAGAGATGTGAAGTCCAAGCAGGAACACTATTCAGAGTTCACATGAACATCCCAGAGTGAGCACAGTGCTGACAGGAGTCTTGGCTTTTAACATCTGTCATACGTGTTGAAGACTGTCCGTCCAGATTACATGTTTTTAAAGGGATAGTATCATTTTTTTTAAAGTGGGGTTGTATGATCTGTATGATGAGCGAACAATGGAACTGTGTATTTTTTTCGCGTAAAACCTCTTTTAGGCCGTGAAAATAGGCCGTTTCTTTGGGTCCATTCACAACAATGTATGTTGTAAATCTCTGGGCAGGGCTATTATGGGCTGGCATTGCTAACGGGAGGAGTGCAGAGAGTCTTCTACTGCAATTTAAGTACTATTTGTAGATCATACAACCCCACTTTTAAAAAATGATACTATCCCTTTAAGTTTTAAAGGGAAACTTTGTTTTTTTTCAACCTGGGCCCTGTTTTCCTCTGTTTTTCTGTATATGTGAGTGATGGATAATACTTTTATGGAGGTGTCTCCAGTATTGAGGCGGGCAGGCAGCCTGCAGACCAACCAGGCAAGTGGCTCCGTCAAAGTTCAACCTATAAACCTGCGTTTTATTCACACTGACAGGCTCAGAGAGTTACAATGAGTGTCCAGCAACATACTAGAAAGGAGAAATGAACGTAATAGTCTCAAGGCTAATGAAAGAGGAAGAGAGATGCTTGTTCACAGGTCTTTTTCTATTGAATTGTTTATTGACCCGTTGAGTCTATTGATAGATATAAATCATCCTGTTGAGTGAACCTGAAGAAGCCAGATGGGAAACGTGCTGGTTGCTCAATACATTTCAGTAAAGTCATGTCAGTATGTGGTGGTTTATTTTGTTCCAGCACCAATTTTTTTATTTTGGCTGTGCATAGGTTATCTGTTTGCCCATTAATAATAATAATAAATGCCTCCAAAGACGGAGTGAGAATCTTCTTTCTGAACTCATCACGGGAGGTGGGAGAGAAATGAATGATGGCCAAACTGGCAGTCATGACCAACACCTCCCACTGCCTCCATGAGACCTGCAGCACTCTGTCAGACTGTTCAAACACAGTTCCTGCTGTGAATTCATTCATTCTCTGCCTTCCTTTTTCACATCACTGACTCTCCTGTCACGCCTTCCTGCCCAGTAGCTGCGAGATTCCAACTCTCACTATATCTTCGGGCCCATTTACACTTATTCCCTGAAAGACAAGTTGTGTTTTCCATCCTGCAGCCAGTCTTTCTAACCTGCTCCTCTCTCGTCTCTTGTTCATCTGTCCAGTGACCCTCTCATCTAGTTTGTCTTTGCATGTTTCTACCTGACAATCAGTGATGGGAATTTATATAAAATAACAGCATTACTAACAGCACTACTTTTTTCAATTAACAAGTAATCAAAAAAGTTGACCCCTTTATAACGCCGATGCCATTACTGACAATAAAATGCATCGTTACCTAACTCAAGAAGTCCTGTCACAAAATAATCCACTAGTTAAAATGTAACTTTTTTTTTCAGTCCATTAACTAGTCAGAAATATTACATCTTTTCCCAGAAATTTCTCAAAAGATGTTCCAAAAATTCACAATATTGGTCCTAATTTCAATGTAACGTTATTCAGTCTTAGAACAAAATTGTGTAAATCTTGTCCAATGTGGGTCCGTGGTCTAATTTGTGTCAGTTCAGGCGTCCTTAACCACTGGTAGAGCAGGCGCTCCATTACACAGAGGCTATAGTCCCCGCTGCACTGACCCCAGGTTCGATTCCACCCGGCAGTGCTTTGCTGTCTCTCTCCAGCTGTCCTATCAAAGTAAAGGCATAAAAGCCGCCACCTCCCTAACCCCACAAAAAAAGATGACAAAGATCTGAGACGAAGACAGACGTCTGATGATCTAGTGACTGAGAGATTTCATGAGCTCGTTGCTTTGGAACAGTGATGTCAAGATCAACGAAAAGTACTAAATGAAGACAAAAAGATGTAAATGAATACAAATAAAAACATGGAGGTGTCGGACACAATGCCATGTGACAGCAACACGAGGAGGATGAATGCCATGTTGATCTCCAGGTCATCTGTAACCAGCAGTTTGACAAACAAAGCAATCTGATTAGAGATCCCACACTAGTTTTACCAGAATGACATTATAAAACAAGTGATCATCCATCATCATCATCATCATCATCATGAAGGCCATGCACTGAGGCTCTGAATGCCTCTAATGGCTTTCAGCAATTACATAAATTCATTTAGAGAGAAATAGAAAGGCATCTCTCACGAGATCAGCAGCAAACACAGACCTGTTCTCTGCTGCAGCAGCGTCCCAACCACATCCTCATCTTTCCCTGCTGCTATCACCATCCTGGCTTTTATCTGACAATTTCACATTTTATTTTCCTGGTAATAATATCAACTTGAAGTTTAAATGCATGTGGGTCTAAAGGGCGCTGTTGAGTGAAATCAAATCCAATAGAGTCAGAATGACTGATTAAAAGGATGAGAAAGGAGCAAGAAAGGAGCTGGGAGGGAAGCATGCACATGCACACACGCACACAAACACACACAGACACTTGGATCATGTCCGTTGTGCAGATTTGTTCCTGCCTGATCAATACTTAGCAGTTTAATCAAGCAGGGCGGTAGCTCTGAATGGACTCATGCACATGCACACACGCACATAGTAGGGGGTCTGATAATGACAGAGCATGCACAAGGACAGAACATGAGCAGGACACACACACACACACGCAGTGTTATTTTCATGTGCTGTGATTGTGAATACAGAGTAATCTGGAGAGAAGACGGAAGAATAATATAGACCGGAGTGTTGGTGTGCAGAAGATATGGAGGAAAGAATGACAGAGAGAGAGAAAGGAGAGGGGGGGTGAAATGCAGGTAGGTGGTTTGGTGGAAAGAGGCCCGGAGCGCTGCCGCCTCCACTTCTGGGCTCATGCCACTTGGCTCCTGGACAGAAACATTTCTACTGAGGCGTGTTCCACTAAACAACAGTCTGAGTGGCTTTGGTGCACTGGGAATCGAACATGCGACCCCCAGCACCGTCTGTAGGCTACCATGCTCAGCTGGCTTCCCAGGAGGAAGAAGAGGGACTTGATTGGTTCTCTTGAACCTGGACCTGGATTACTCATTAAACTGCTGTTTGTGGAGGGATCTTTAGAGGAGATCAGTATGAGCAGCAATCTATAGCCTATTCTTTGGTAACCATGGTGACATGCATGCCCACTTGCACATGGAGCTGGTGCATAGACTACAACCTAACCCGTCAGACGGCGAGCAGCCTCAAAGGACGGTCTGCTGTGTGAGTGAGTGTATGAGGGGAAACCTCTTCACAGGTGAACCTGGTGACTACGAGAAAGTGGGGGACTCACTGAAGCCGAGTTGCCATGGCAACATGAACAAATCATGACATATCCTGCTTTTTCAGAGTAGAAATAAATATATGAATGTAATAGATTCAACTGTGCAGCGACAATGAGCCGATTCATGCGGTTTTGTTCCTCTACATTCATTCACCTTGAACAGCCTACTTCATTTATTAGGCAAAGCAACTTTATTTGTAGGCTATAACCCATTTCTTCACACAGCATCCTCTCCATAGACCCTAACATCCACTGAGTCCACGTCTGTTGATGCAGATTTAAAGGGATAGTTCACCCAAAATTCAAATTTCACTCATTATCTACTCACCCTCATGTCGACTAAGAGCTGTGAGAATTTTCAGAGTCCTCTGTTCCTTCTCTGAGTTATGGGGGGTCCACGCAGCAGTATTTGTCCATATAATGGTTGTCAATGGACACCAGGTTTCTTTGTCCAAAAAGGTGTCCATTGACAACCGTTATATGGACAAATACTGCTGCATGTTGCTAACCCTCCTCTTGGCCATGTGCACGAAGCCAATGAGAAATTGGTGGATAACATTATGTATCATACAATGTTACGATGTGTATATTTGTGTAGTTGTATCTGTCATAAACAAGAGGTTATGGGTTACGGGAAGGCAGAGAGCCTCCATTCTCCCTGTAACAAGTTACAAGTCATTTATTTGACCAGCACTATTACTATGAGGCTGTTTAAAGCAGAAGTCAGCGATCCGGTCGTTTTGGCTAATGCTGCGTTCAAGGCAGGCTTTTGAAACCGTAAGTTACAGCTTCAAGTCACGACTTTGTAGCGTTCTAACTTAACTCAACTTGTGTTTTTCCGACTTGTGTTTTAGGACTATTTAGGACTTATATGAACAAAAACATTCTGCTGACTTCTGCTTTAATTAAGGTAGAAATGTAGCATAGAATTAAACACTTGTAAAAGTTTTCTCCTCCTTACTTTAAGAGCAGGCGGACAGGGTGAGTTATAAAAACAGACACATATTAACAAAAACATTCTTTTGACTTCTGCTTTAATTAAGGTAGAAATGTAGCATAGAAGTTAAGGTAAAAATCACACACACACACACACACTAACTAGTCACCATATCTAAAAACATAAACAGGTTAATGAGGGACAGGGAGCTAAGAGCTGCCTCTCTGTGTGTCTTCCTTCCTTGTGTGTGAGTGCACTATAGGCCTTTGTTGGAGAGTATAAGCTTAAATAGCACTGTTGCCACGGCAGCAATTAAGTGCCAATTATAGTCTGTATTCTCACTGTGACTCTGACAGGAGAATATGAGGAAGAGAGAGAGAGAGAGAGAGAGAGAGAGCAGTGCATGAACAGGCTCCTCTGCAATTAATCCAAAGATGCTCTAACGAGCAGGACCTGGCCTGAACGCTGCAGCCGCTGTGATCAAGCTGCTGCAGGACCAGCTCCACCCTGACAGATGGGACCAAATGAAACGTTAACATCAACATGCACCAGTGCGCGCGGGGCCAGATCCCTGCAGTTCACACACACACACACACACACACCCTGAGATCTCAGGTAGGAAAACCCAGGAACTGAGATCTTATAGCATGACTTCAATCCACGACCCAGATGGAACCACGTACAGGACTCTGTCATGCCCATAGCAGGTGATATGTTATGTTACCACGCGAACAACATCCATTAATTGTGTTCATCAATAACCATGTTTCCATCCACTTGTCGATCAAATTATCTGATATCTGAAAATAACTGTATTCAGTTATTTTCTTTCAATTTAAGGTGTTTCCATTCATTTTGTACTAAATCGCAAACTAGAAGGACGTCCATCCTTCAGCTTAAACGACTATCCGAGGTCGGGATGTGGATCGGTCAAGTGTTGATGAGCTGCCGGAGTCGTTGCCTGGAAACCACTGAGCCATGCACACGCCAGCCAAGTTAAGTTGGTAGATAGGCAACATGCCTGTTTCTAAACGCCACTTTGATGCAGATGCAGCACATGTTAAATACTATAGACACCACAGGAGGTGGTTTGTGAACGGCAGCACTTCAACCACTTCTGGGAGATGGTGACATGAAGCCAGTCTGTCCTGTACAAGGTAATTAAGGTAAAAAAAAAAAGAAAAATCCTGCTTAAGAACTGTTTCCATCAGCATTTGTCGCATAAACCTTGTATCGATCAAGAGAAAATCTGATGAGATCAATAAAAAAATAAATAATAATAACCCTTTTTATCAATATTCATGACATTTAATCAAATGTTCCTGTTTCCATAAGGCATTTTTAATTCAATATTGCTGAATGGGAATAAAAACGTGTGAAACATGGATACTGACACCTGATGAACAGTGTCTGTGTGAGTGGGGGAGGTGCTGACTGCACAGGAATGAAAGGAAGATGATTATTTGTGTCTGCTTTGTGTGATCACACATGAACGAACACACACACACACATAAGGAGTGCAGTATGGCTTTGCCATGGCAACAGCCCTGACCACAACAGGGATATCAGGAGACCTCCCCTCTGTTTACATTAATTACCATGGAAACAGCCTCCGCCTGCACACAGAGTGCACAGACTCAGGGTAATCCACTGTGTGTGTGTTTTGCGTATGGGTGATGCTGTCTCTATCTTTCCATGTGTGTGTGTGTGTGCAGAAACTGAACTATAACCTTGTTAAAGAGAAGAAGAGACCAGGATAAATGATGACAAACAACCTGTCAGACAGCATCACTGCTCACGGGAGCAATTAAGAGTCCGGCCCCACGGAGCTGCACCACAGCTCACTCACTGCTGCAGCTAATGTGCTCACACTGCTGTTGTTAATGTCAGGATGAATCCAAAGTGATTCACACTCGATTCCACTATCAGCGGTGCAATAGCCACACTGCTACCACTGGATTAGTCTGACTCACTTCTGTGATGCTAAAAGGAAATGTCTCTGATGACTGATTCACTAACTGGTGTTATTTTCACCTCTGGTTTCCAGCTGCTCAGGAAGAGGAGGAGTGCTTCCCGTACCGTACACTGAGCCGCACCTGCGTTACAGCAAATACTATGTTCATTAGATGTATTATTATTGTTACGAAAGGAGGCAGAGAAACAACAAGAACTGTCACAACTTCTACTCTCAACTTGTAATGTTGTCTCTTAAAGGGGTAGTTCACC
Source organism: Decapterus maruadsi (assembly GCA_030347415.2). Lineage (NCBI taxonomy): Eukaryota > Metazoa > Chordata > Actinopteri > Carangiformes > Carangidae > Decapterus > Decapterus maruadsi. The sequence continues at coordinate 2,150,289 of CM064889.1, read as the reverse complement.
CAAAATTGAAATTTCATTATCTACTCCCCCTCATGTGGACTAAGGGCTGGGAGAAGTTTCAGAGTCCTCCGTGGCTTCTCTGAGTTACAGCGGGTCTCGGCGTAGCCATGCATGTCCATATAACGGTTGCAAATGGATACCACCTGTCTTCGTAACAAAAAGACACACCAAAAAACATCCAAATACCTCCATGCTGCTCGTATGTAATGTCCGTTTTGTATTGAAGCCCCAAAATGCAAAATTTCCCCCCCCAAAATTAAATATTTAGGCTTGTTTTGTAGCGGAAGCTTCTCGAAGCTCCTCTTCCTGGTTCATCAAATTTGGACGAACTGGGAAGAGGAGCTTCTGCTACAAACAAGCTTGAAATATGGACTTATTTAATTTTTTTCAGGACAATTTCGCATTTCTGGGCTTCAATACAAGACGGACATTACATACGAGCAGCATGGAGGTATTTGGATGTTTTTTGTGTGTCTTTTTGTTACGAAGACAGTTGGTGTCCATTTGCAACCATTATATGGACATGCACTGCTACGGCGAGAGGAGTAGATAATGAGTGCATTTTCAATTTTGGGTGAACTATCCCTTTAAGTGAAAAGTGTCAATATCAAAAGTGCTTTTAACACTACTGTCTAAAATACACTTGGAAATAGTTATACTATTATGTATAGCAGGATTCTTGCAGGTTTTTTTTTTTAGGTTTATGGTTTACTGCATCACATATTTGGGAAACCTGGCAATCTAGTCATTCATATTCATATTCGTCAAGGTTATTTTCAGATTCTGCTTTTTGTGATGATGTCATCATCCGCTCCTAATGCTGCTTTAGCCACATCTGTTCCAGTGCTGTCAACAATTTAACAACATCTACAATAAATACACATAGAAATGGACGAGAGAGCAGAAGGTGACTCAGCAGCTCATCTCCTCTGACCTTGTAAAGGACGCACACACACACACACACACACACACAAACACACACACAGGAGGGCGAAAGTGATATTTTGAGGTCTCCCCTATCAAACTTCATAAATGCATGATTTAACCCTCAGACTCACTCACATTTGGCATCTCTGTTGACTTTCAAAATGGCCTTATAATAATAAATTACAAGTTAGAATACTAATAGTTGTTTATCTACACAAATTGTCTACTTTTGTTATTCATACTGTATGACCATAACAAACTGTTGATTCATCATCATTCAGAGGGCAGAGGCGTGTTCCCATCCAGTTCTCCTGCCTCCATCTTACCATTTGTAACAGGGATAAACTCACTCACCCCTCCCACCCCCACAACAATGGATATCGGTTGTATTTGGTTCAACATACTGAAGACACAGAGAGAACATGTTTACATCATGGACTTGAGTTTGACAGAAAACAGCCTCCAGCTGCTCCGTATCACCTGTTGGGTCACAGAGGTTTTAACTACATGTGTCACAGACGCTGAGTAAATATGACTATCAGTCAGCCCTTTGTTTATGTTTCCATTCCTTTATCTGAAGATAGAGGAGTCTTGTTCAGAGGCAGGAGGTCGACATGACTCCCTCTGAGTGAGACAGGCATAAAAACACACGGTCCAGAATAATCTATAGAGGACAGCCGCTGAAGACTAATCCCCAACTTCCACATCGTCTGCCTCACTTCTGTTCCGTCTCTGTTGCACACACCAGAGCAATTCGCTCCTATTCAAGTCAATCAGAGCATTTCCCAAGGGGGCAGTTGTCGGTCTGAGAAGTGAAGCTCACTTCCGCGTTCAAAAAACTGCAATCCCCTCGTCTTCCTCTGGGGGCTGGTGTCAGAAAGCAGCAGGTCTCCATAGACTCCCATGTTAAAATCACTGACTTTACATCCTCAATAAACATGATCAAAGCCTGGTGTCAGGAGTCTATGGCATTCCAAAGCCTTACCACAACAGAGGCTATCGCTCCGTGTCAGGCACGTATGACTGGTATGAATGGAAGTTGTTGTTGCTGGCAGGTTTCTTGAAGGACTGAAGTCACTGTGGTGTTTCTCTTGTATGAACTGAACACTCGCTCTGAATGAAGCAGCAGGATCTATTTAAAGAATTAGAAAACGATGTGTCACCTTCGCAAACAGAATGGTGACTGCTGCAGATGAAAAAGCAAAAAAAGATAATTAAGATTAACAATGAGCTGCGCTTGGAAATAAAACGCTGCAGAGTTCTGCTCAGTGAGAAAATGAATGGGAGTGTTAGTGAATGGAACAACAGGCTGCTGGATGTGGCTCTTTGTTTCCACTCAGACTTTCTGTTAAAAGCTGATTTTTTTATTCCTCTGAGCCGGAGACACATTGTTTTCAGTTTGTCCATCAGTCTGTCCTATTGTCATGGACATCTCAGCGATACCGTGATGGAACATGGAGACATTCACTTGGACTTAAGGAGGAACTGATTAGATTTTTAGGAGTCAGAGGTCAAAGGTCAAGGCCACAAAGGGAGCTAATGCTAGTTTTAAAGTATTAACAACTTTCCCAACACACATCTGTGATATAATACGATACAAAATATTAAAAGTCTGAGAGAAACCTCACACACAACAGGTTCTAACGGCATACCAGTTATTCAGTGGGTTTTATCTGGGCTTCAGTCCCACAGATTACAAATTCTTTTTATCACGTGAAGTTAAACAAACACATAACGACGAAGCTGTGTCAACAGAAGGAGATGGCTCAGGGTGCAGCTGGATGTGAGGTCACAGAGGGAGAGGTCTCAGCTGCTGAGACATGTTTCATCAGAAGGTTTCTAGCTGTGTCGGAACGTGAATCATTCAAGTAGTTCCAGTGAAGTAGTTAAAGGGACATTGTGTAAGTTCTCCTGTTATCTATTCAAAATCGATTATTTGGTTCAAAAATGTTTTTTCATTCATTCATCCATTCGTCTGCCTAAAGCCCGATTTCACATGAATGCAGGATGAAAAATACGACTGAGTTGCTGGTGATACAACTGCACCACTAGATGGATGTAATTCATACACAATATATCTTTAAAGGAGACATATCTGCCCCTATTCCACAAATTAAAATAGTTCCCAGGTGTCTTAAAGACATGTCTGTGACATGCTTTGGTCAAATCCCTCAAGGATCAAACATCACAGCTCTTTTCATCCTCTCTAAACAGCTCTGTTCAGAATGGCTGGTTTCAGTGCCTGTCCCTTTAAATGCTAATGAACTTCTCCTTGCCCCACCGCTTTTACCGGTAGTCACAGGTAGGGGGTGATATTATACAGTACACATTTGAAAACTATTGACATCATTGGATGACAGTTGAGGAAACAACTTGTAAAACCACATGGATTTCAACCTTGGGAGGCTTTTTTTTGTCAATTCTCACATTTTGGGAGCCGGAAGAAAAACAACTAAAAGAGCCTTCAAAAAGTGATATTTCCATAATATAATATGCACAGCAGAGTAGAAGTGTGTCTCTCAGAAAAAAGCGTGCATGCAAGTGTGGGGATTTTGGAGTCTGTGGGAAGAAGCCCCTGCAGAGCCTGGCAGCGCGGCACTGCAGCAGCATGTGCCAGAGGGCAGAGGGGGAAACAGTCCATTTTGAGGGATGATTATTTTGGTGGCTCTGCCCACTGCCAGGACAGAAACATCAGGTACAGATCCTGTGAGAGATTCAGTGACGCCGCATAAAAAAACCCTAGCAATCAATTATTCTCCTCTACATCAGCCATTCAGTTCATTAAACCCCAGTCTTTTTTTTCTAAGCCATGCTATAGCTGCTGGCTGTAGCTTCATATAGCACAGAGCAGAGTTAGGGATGGTGGGTTTATCCGTCTCATCTCCAGGTGGTTTCCTCTCTTCCTTGCGTTTCTGTGTTTTTAAATCTTGAAGGGATAGTTCAACATTTTTGCAAATTGGCCCCTTGCCATAATCCCTATAGCTTTAGGAGTAGGTTCTTTACCTTCAATTGTTGGTGCAAGCTATTTTTAGAACAGTGGAGCAGAGCCGTGAGCTGCTCAGAGCAACACTACGGAGGCTAGTGGGATTAATACACAATCCAACAACTCCAAAACGCTCTGGTTGACAAGTTGTGACCTGCACATTCACCACGCTATGAGATCAGAGCCGGCCCAAGGCATAAGCGAACTAAGCACCTGCTTGGGGCCCCGTGACCATTGGGGGGGCCCCAAAGGGCAAGTAACTTTTTAAAATTGTAGTACGTAACTTCTGTCGACCCTTGGAGAAACTCTGCGTAATTACAAAAAACTGTTACATTTCAAATTGTTGTTGCACTTTGCTGTTGTAAAACAAAAAATTTTAAAGATGATGTGTTTACAGTAAATGCATTGTCTGTTGGTTTATTTTGTTACTTTTAGTCGACCTTTAGGTGACATTCAATATCCCAGTTCTATATCAATTTAAATACTAACTGTAAATCAACCGCAGGCTGCACTTTTAGCCGAATTTGGTGCCATTTCAGAATAAAAAACCACAGATGAGTAAAAACCTGCCAGGATATGATGATTCATAATGACAGATTAGAAAAATGAAATGGTAGGCTATTATTTACAGTAATAGAGGGCACCATAATAAAGATTTTGCTTAGGGCCCCATGGAGTCTTGGGCCGGCCCTGTATGAGATAATAACACAACGTTGAGATACGGAGTTGTTTTAGGTAAATTCATGCAAAACCGCTGATGCGTGTTGCCTTCAGGGACAGTTCTTCAGCAAGCAGTCTCTGTATTTACCTCGAAAACGGCTCCATTTCGTAACATTCTGTCATTATCTCACAGCGTGGTGAATGTGCAGGTCACAACTTGTCCACAAAAGAATTTTGGAATTTTTGGATTGTGTATTTGATGAGTTTGATGAGGAAAACCAAAAAATCCTCCGTAGCGTAGCTCTGAGCAGCTCACGGCTCTGCTCCGCCGTTCTAAAAACAGCTTGCACCAACAATTAAAGGGATTATGGGCCAATTTGCCAAAATGTTGAACTATCCCTTTAAGTTGCGTGTGACTGATGTGCATGTGTTGCATTGTGTTTCTGCACAAGGACGAGTGTAACTGGGCCAAGCTGAGTCTAAGTACAGTAGAGGGACTGGGTGAAAGTAGGTCTGCGATAATACAGAAAAAGCCTCCAAGGTGCAGATGAGTGTGTGTGTATGTGTGTGTCACCCTTGCAAAGTGTAATGCTTACCAGAGCAGAAAGTGTGTGTGTGTGTGTGTGTGTGTGTGTGTGTCATCTTACAGTATCATTATGTGCGTGAGCGAGTGAGTGTATGTCTTAGTTCTGGTATGTTCTAAACAAAAAGTGGATTAACAAAAATATGTTATGAGTTGCAGCTAAGTGTGTGTGTGTGCGTGTGTGTGTGTGCAGTCTACCCTAAATGACCTGTCCAGAAGACAGAGTATGTGCTGGCCGAGCTGGAGATGCCGCGGCGCTGTTTCCATTAACGCCGGCGATCATTCAGAATCTGATGGCCAATAGCTAGACGTTACCACGGCAACCTGCTGCACACCTGCCAAATATTTATTTGGCGGCATGTCGCTGCATGACGAGTTATCACAGCCGCGTGATTGGTGATCGCCGTGACGATAAAGTGTGAGGAGCGCTCACGTTGTTAAGTAAATATTCAATAAAGACAGGAAGCAATAAAACACAATGGACAGGACAGGACCGAGATTTAGAGACTGAGGCAGAACGAGTCCACATTCATGGCCCCTGATTCATTCATTGTACTGTATATCAATCAGGCTTTTGTTGCCTCTCCCACAGACAGATCCAGGTTGTAGGTGGAAGTTAACGGTCGACTGCAGTGGAATCTGGTCTGTAAACCTACGTCCACAACACGGCTTCACATTCAGGAGGTTAGAACCCCTCTCCTCTCAGGAAATGTCTTCAAGAGATGGAAGATGGGAAAAATAATGAATGTAAGAGAAGCTGCAGCCTTCACCGGTCCTTGTTGTCTCTGCTCGGCCATGTGCCTATTTCAGGAGCATTTACTGCGATTTTCCACGATAATATACAGTGATATTTTTTTTTAAAGTACTATCAAATGATTTTTTAAATGATATTAGGATTAGGATTCATGGTAGATTTTCTGATAGTATTGATCATACATCAACAAAGCAAGCATCTTGATGTACGGCAGCCAGGTCTCCTATTGGACACCCGATCTTACTGACTACTAGGCTACAGACACACCGATGCCATCGAGCAAAACAAAAGTTGAAAAAGACATCAAAGAAAACATCGCACATCCTGCGATGTGGCTATTGTGCAATGTACGATGTAAAACGATATATCGTGCAGCCCTACATGAAGCCTCAGTGTTTAGGACTTTACATAGAACACAACCTGCATGAGTGAGCTGAAGGATGAAGCTAATAGTGAGGATCCACAGACTGCAGTTCCTCTGATGACCACTAGAGGGAGTGTCTGGCGATGAGGCTGCGTCTGGGACAACTCTGAACTCAGTTTTTTCTAACCTCTCCTTGAAAAAGTGTAATTCATCACCACCTCATCTACCTGGACTCTACCAGAATCAGTTGTCAGTTCCCCAGAATCTCTTCTACTGGGCTGAAAGGAGTCCCTGCCTCGGGGTAGGTACTCAGATCGGCCCTGAAAAACTGGGGCTCAAAATTTAATCCAGTTCAGTTCAGAAAACTTTATTTATCCCTTGCGGGCAATTCAGTTTACAGCTTCCAGTTCGATAAAGATACTCTGTTTACTCTGTGCTGATTGGTCAAACTCGGAGCGGCACGTGACGCTAAGAGAAAGCCCAAAATAAGCGCCATTTTTAAAACCCAGAGTTATTAAAAATCTTCAGGGACGAAAAAAGAGAGAATAAGTCAGTAAAAGAGTAGTAAACAAAACCTCCAGAAACCAGTGGGTGTCATCAACCCAAACTCAGACCAGCAGCTTGTCTCAGATGCCGACTAGAATTAGACATTACAGGAACATACATTTGTTAAAGGCCCGTAAATAAAAGAAACCACTAGCACTTTGTGATGTCACAAACAAGTGGTAACAGCTCTGCGCCAAGCCTGGACCTCCCATTAGGCTTTTGACAAGTGGGAGAAAGGTCTCTATTCTTTGTTTATTGTGTTTTTATTATGTGATAATTATGCCAAATACATCAGTTGCTCTTCATATTTGTGATATTTATTCAATGTGAAAATGTGTGCATTTAGTTTGGGAGACTAGGAGCCTGTTGCAGCCGGGTTGCCGTCGTAGATTGTCACACTATGTGGCCCCGGGGACATGGGTCAGACCCATCACTCTCGTCCAAGTAGGACTTTTTCTGGCTTCAAAAAACCAAGATGGCGGCATCCATTAAGCAGATGGTGGAGGCAGTGAAAGGCTGAGTGAAAAATCACTTCCAACATGTTTCTCTAGGACGGCGCTGGGGGCCCCCGAGGCCTCCCCCTTAGGTTTATATGTGTTTCTATTCCCCACCCTCATTGCTTTTCATTACAATTCCTCATTTCTCAATTCTCCCTTATCTCCCCTCCTTCTTCTTCTTCCTCTTCCTCCTCTGCTCCAGTATTTTGTTATATTTTGCACAGGCTCTGTTGGAAGGAGGAGAGCCTCCAGGGAAAATATGCTAAGCTGCTTTCTGTCGCTCTGCTTGGAAAACTGTCAGCAGTCAGGTGGTATCACAGCCATCAGGGTTTACTGAGGAAGTTTCATTCGAAATAAACATTTAAAATGCTTCCATGTCACATTTACATATACATTTAAGTCTTTCCTCTCTGCCTCTTTCCACATAACTAAAGCGCAAGATCTTTTCCACATTTCATGTGGCAGAGACATGAAGCCACAACTCCATATTTAAGTACTGTGATACGTTATTTATTTTTTAATAGTCTTTTTGTTTCTGTGTTTTATTATAAGCATGAGGGTTTGTGCATTTCTCTAAGACCTGCTCTATAATTAACAACATGAGCATGTACCATTATCCTATATGGAGTATGGATGCCCGTTGTGAGATTGCCTGATTCAGGACCAGTGCTAATTATTTTTGGCATGCACCGGAGATGACAGTGAGTCTCAGATACTTGGCCGCCATGTTTGATTCCAGTGGCCTGATGTGCATCGGTGCATTGCACAACGTGGCAGGCAGGACTCTACTACTACAGAGCACACAGGGCTTCTCACAGACATCAAAGGATTAAGCACAGGCCTTAAGGTGATGGGTGACAACAAGCATTAATCCCAATCTACTTATCACACATTTTCAGTGAAAATAGGGCCAATTATGATCAGGACATCCCGAAAATATATAGGCTAATCGCTGTTTGAGGCTGAGGGGGTTTGGCTGCTCTGGCTCCATGTCTGCTCTTTTTTTAATGCAGTAGGGATGTAACAATATGGAAAATTTCACATCTCGATTACAGTGACCAAATTGGCATGGTTATTCTTAAAGGGATATTTCAACACTTTGGCAAATTCGCCTATCACCTTTAATTGTCTGTGCAAGATGTTTTTAGATCAGCGGGGCAGAAACATGAGCTGCACGGTATTTCCACGTTCCTCTAACCAGGTTTCCCCAATTCCAGTCCTCGAGGGTCACTGCCTTGCATGTTTTAGAAGTTTCCTGCTACAACACACCTGATTCAAATGATCAGCTCGTTATCAAGCTCTGCAGTGGCCTGATAACGAGCCACTCATTTGAATCAGGTGTGTTGTAGCAGGAAACATGCAAGGCAGTGGCCCTCGAGGACCGGAATTGGGGAACCCTTAAATAATTGTGACCTGTACATTCACCACGCTATGAAATAATAACGTATAGCCTAATTATGTAACATTACAACACATGAAGCAAATACTCAGAACTACTTGCTGAGCCGTGTCTGAAATGTAGTTTTGGTTTCACATCAACTCTGTCTCGTAATGTTACATTATTATCTCATAGCGTGGTGAATGTGCGGGTCACAACTTGTCCACCAGAGCGTTTTGTAGTTGTTGGATAGTGTATTTAGTTTAATGAGGGAAATGTGGAAATACCATGCAGAGCTCATGTCTCTGCCCCGCTGATCTAAAAACAGCTTGCACCGACAATTAAAGGTAATGAACCTACTAAACTAAACTTAAACTACCATAAAAACGAATTGAAAACATTACAATAAAACATTAAAAACACAAGTTCTTGAGCTAAAGATACAGTCAATATGGACTCTTGTTCTTAGCTCGTCATAATAAGTAACCATGATTACAGTCTACACTGTTTCAAGTGTTTATCTCGATTACATTACGTCATGTTTCCTGACATTGTGTCGGCTCAGTTCAAGGTCCATGTGAAACACAAGCAGAGTATTCCGTCTAATGTGAGTGAAATTAAATCAACAAAGTTTCAAATGGTGAAAAAAAGCTGATTGGTGTCTCGAAGTGAAACAGAAAACGCTGCCCCGCAGCAACTTTATTTCTAGGACACGTGTCCTCACCCAGCTGTCCCTCACCAGTCTTGTCCAATCCAAAATACGCCCATATATTTTTCTTTCTTCTTCCCGCCATGCCTCTGATCTACATTTCTACATTACAAGCTACACATGCACACTGCTGCGTCGGGAGACTTGGCTGAGGTCGTTATTACATATCCCCATAATTATCTACCAGATCATGTGATTAATTTACACACAGACGGTAATTGCTGTCGTGTAAATTATTTCACAGAGATTGACCGTAATACCAGTGATCGTTAGGCTACATCCCTAGAACAGGTGTAAGGAAAATACAAACCGTCATTCCAACACAATGCAATTTGAAAGCATTTCCCCACAGGCCTGCTACTGTAACACAGCCTTGGTGCATCCAGGGGAACAGCTGCTTTGTTTCTGCCACACTTTGCCTCACATTCACATCTGTCTCCCACTGCTTGCTAATTTTATTTTATTTATCAAAACAACCCCGCTTTAAAGCATCAATGAGATTTTAGCCTCATTTCCTTCAAACACAACTCAACAAGGAGACAAGGCATCGCATTTTATCGATCATAATTACAGTCAATTCCATGAAAAAGGATCATTTCTGTCTATTACTATAGCTGCATTATTCATATAAGTTAAATTACTGATTATCACGTGAAGCCTCATACAGCAATAACTATTTTTTCTATGTGCTGCTATGTTTTGCTATTCAAAAGTCAGCTATAGGCTCAGATGGACAATGATGTCACAAATTTCCATGAACCATTACATGACAACAGCATCAAACTCAGTGAATAATGAGCTTTAATTCTTTCTTTACTAGACTGATTTGTGTGTAGAGAAAGGACAATAATCTCAGGGTTCCCACATGTCCTGGAAAACCTGGAAAATGGTTGACCAATTATCCAGTCATGGAACACACATGGAAATTGAGAAAAAGGGTCAAATGTCCTGGAAAATTGTTTTATCACATGGTGACATCAGCTACTAGAGCTCGATTTGACTTTTTCAGACCTGCTGCTAAGGATTTCTTTTCCAAAGATATGCCCAGCGTTTTGTTTGTTCTATGATAAATTTGTCATAATTTCTAAGCACGTAAGATATTATTTCATAGATAAGTTAGAGCCATAGACTATTACACCGTTAAATCAAACTCCTGGGGGTGAGAGAAAAGAATAAATATAGAAACAAACTGGTTGAATGTACAAAATAAAGTACAACTGTCGAACTACAGCTTCTCCAGAGCATGAATGGGACGGGGCGATGCAGGAGAAGCGCTGCTGCTCATGTCGCTGCACCTCTGCCGACCCGCAGCACCCGCTCGTCCTTCAGCGCGCACCACCTGCTCCATCCATCACAAACAAGCGCTGGTGTCCCGGCGAGCCGTGTCCCCGATTCCCCTCCCGGACAGCAGATGTTGTTGTCAAGACCCCTCAGGATTGTGCAACAGGTTCCAAACCAAATCCTCCACAAAGAAACAAACTGAGGCCACTATCTATATCTACACCACTGTGTTTTTAAATCAGATAAACACTGTTCTAGTTACACATCAGAAAAGATCAACAAGGTCAATAACACTTAGATTTCATTACCCATGATGCTTTCACACCGAGCTGCTTCTTCCACTCTAAGTTCTAAAAGATGAAATGTACACAATGCTGCCTTCAGGACTTGAGAGCAGGATGAATCACTTCCTTTATGTTTACTGTTGCTCACACTGCACTTTCCTCTCTCTCACAAGAATACCTGCAGAAACCAATCGTATGTGAACACGGCAAGCGGGCCCAGATCCCTTAGAAGGGCTGGTCTGGGCTCGTTTCCATTCCAGCCCTGGAGCGGGTCGTTAGAACTGGCCCCACATGCTGCTGAGGTCCCATTGGGTCAAAAACACCTGGGAATTCTCAGATCGGCTTCCTTCCCGTGTTTGAGTTGGGTTTGGGCCGAAAATATACACAAATGCCTCAGATCGGGTCGGGTCCGGGCTGCAACCACGGTTCAGACTGGGTCTGGTTTTCATTGAGACCTCTATTCAGTTTTTTTTTGTTGTAATCTCCTCCTTCAAGGTAAGATTTCTGACCAATGAGAGAACAGTTGGTTTCACGCATGGCATTTGTTTACAACTTTGGACCGCTTTGGATTGTTGCCATGTGAACACAAATGATCCAATAGAAAATTGCAAAAATTCTATCAGTTTATCCGCTGAACCGGAACAAAGCAAACAAGGTCTGATTACGCCCTTACACATAGCAGTTCAGATAAATACCAGGCTAGAGCTTTTTACAATAAAATCAGAAGAAACAAGATGCAGATCCTGATCTGAAATTATAAACTGCAATTCTAACCACTTGAGAAAGTCCACGACGTCTTATTATAGTCCTAATTTTGCATCATGACTGAAATGTGAAGCGAGGAGGTGCAAGGCTAAAAGAAAAGTTTTAAATTTCAAATCCTGTCGTAATATGAAATTCTACATCTATTTCAAACGTCCCCACTCTTCCATTTAATGACAGTAAAAGACTTTACCAACATGTGGCCCTGTTCACATGCATGAACAGCAGCCCTGCCATGTGCACACAGCTGTCAGACGGAGACATGTGTGTCACAGCAGCACCGCGACAACAACAGGCTTTCAGCTTGGGGCCATTATAAGCTGGATGTGGTCGCTGAGAGGCTTAAAATAGAGCACTGATCCGATAATGGACTAAAGTTTATGATCATTAATACTCCGAGGTCTGGACACACACGTGTCAATCTGTGCAGAGAGATGACGGGTGCCCCTCCTCCTCCACCCACCATCACACACGCGCACACACGCGCACACATTATATGCATTTGATGAGGAGTAAAACTGTTTTATTTGTCAAAAGAGGAAAAAGTGACTTTTCCTCTGTAGTCCAGTCATTTTATGAAAAAAGTTGAACAAATTGCAACAGAAGCAAACTCAACTGATTGTGTGTGAATGAGGGGAAAAAGCCCTGAAGAATCCCATTAGAGGAAAGTCTAAAAAAAGATCCAAATCTAGCCCATTCATACGCCTAGTCATCATTTTTCTCACGTGAATCGGGTAAAATTTTTAACCTTTAGATAGTTTTTTGAAATTCTTTTTTAACATGAGCAAATTTGCATAAACGTGCGATTCCACCGTTTTGACGGCACATTTTAAAGGTGCTGTGGTGGAATGAAAATTGGGATGAGTTGACTCCAGAGGTTCATAAAGGGACCTGTGTATTGTCTTTTTCAGACCAAGTAACGGAGTTTACTGTCACTTTCGTCAGCTTACCAACTGTAGCTTTAAAGGGACAACGAGGAGTTTGTATTCGGTTATAAAAAAGTCTCACATTAATGTGGATGAATCTACATCACCCACACTTGTTAATGCCTCCATTTTCGACCAATATAAATTGTTTTGTCTCTATCATTGTTTCGTTATTTTAATTAATGGTGGAAATGCTGGGCCAGCGTTTTCTTACTTTCCGTTCCGCGGACACTGCCCGGCGGGTCATGATAATAACGCTGCTGAATCGCCGTTTATGGTCAGAACTACAGTGGTATCTGATCGTCTTCGAACCTCTGGCTTTAATTCTTGATGAATGAAAACATTCTTACGCTGGTCCAAGAATTTCACTGTGCATGTGGAGGCTCATGGGGAATGTAGTATGAGAACACATTGAAAAATTTCAGTCATCTTGAAATTTAAAGTGGTTTCTTGTCAGATGACCGATGGAGTCATGCTGGTACCACCACAGCATCTTTATGTATTGTGCCGTCAAAATCTATGCAAATTCATGCAAATTTGCTCATGTTAACAAAGAATTTCAAAAAACTTATAATACATTTTTTGTTTGTCTTAATGTCAGTAATCAACTCAGTCATTTTCATGGAGATATCTAAAGGTTTAAAATTTTACCCTATTCACATGAGAAAAATAATGAATGGGCTAGATTTGGGTCTTTTTCTAAACTTTCCCCTAATGGGATTCTTCAGGGAATGAGGGAAAGAGGGAAACCTCATTCAGCACATGTTGAGGATACACAATCAGTTGAGTTTGCTTCTGTTGCAGTTTGTTCAACGTTGACCCCTTTTTTGGCTTAAAATGACTGGACTACTGTGTTGCTTTCAAACGTCCTGCTCATTGTGTGTGTGTGGGTGTGTGTGTGGCATGACTGTAGCAATGCAATGCCAAACTGAGATCAGAATATTCAGTGAAAAATCTGTCTTGACATTCTCTGTAACTAGAAGACAACAGCCTCCACGTCAACAGTGATGTCAACAACAACAGCTCAGCAACACAGTCATCGACACAACAACAGTAGAACCACAGACGGATTGTTCCACTTCAGCGCTGCTTCATCTGATATCTGGAGTTTTGGCATTCATTCACACTGGTGATCGGAGGTTCAGCTTGTGGAAACAGTTTTCTCTACCAGAAAAAAACCTCCCACAAGAAACATGAACAGATTTCTTTGGCCGGGTCACAACAGCACTGTAATTGCAAAGAAAACTGACTGACTGACCCCTATTTTCCACATACTCCGTCTCTGTTGTGGTTAAGCTCCCACTGATGGAGCAAACCATCGGCCACTGGATGCCTTGTGTCTCTGCTGCGTCTCCGGAGCAGCTGGAGAACCCAGATCACAGGAGAACTAACAGCTATGGTGATAACAGCTGTGTATGAAGTGAGATTAACATGTAAACAACACATCACTTTGCCTTTCTCAGCTTGATTTGCTGTTCAACATTCCTCCCTGGTTTTCCACCTCCATGATTGATTTTTCTTCCTCCATGACCCACAACTTGTTGCCTGTGCTGATGGGTGATGATTTTAAAATGGGAAGTTGGTCCAGAGATCTAGTTGACGTAGACTGATGCATAATCAGACAAGAATAGACCTACTGCATATTTCTATGGGACTGCTGGAGCTGTGATGAACAGACAGACACTGTAGAAAAGCTCTGGTTGACTTGAATGGGAGCTAATTGCTCCAACGTGCACAACGGAGATGGAACAAAGCGGAGACGAAGTATGTTGAAATTGAGGCTGACTGACTGACTGATGATATTTTCACACAGTTTACTGAGCCAACGTTTCCCTGCTGCTTGGGAACTGCAGGGAAGAGCAAGAACACTCCCAATACACTGAGCCTCCAGTACAGCAAATAAATTGCCTACATGTATCCTGGGGGGTCTGAAACTATACTTACATACTAACCAACTATTTATCAAACAGAAAGACCTGCCTTCTAATAAACGTCTGTTACAGTTAATATTTTGGAGTGGTGTGGACATCAGGGGAAACATAAGTGGTGGTGTTGATAAAGCCTAGAACTGGCTCGTTCGGAGCAATTCTTCCGAAACAGGGAGCGTTTAACGCCAAAGATTGGTTTGTTTGGTCGGATGTGGGATAAAACAAACAGGCTCAGATCACCCAGAAGAGGCGGTCTGGTCTGGTCTGGTCTGGTCTGGTCTGGTCTCGGCTCACTTCCATTCAAACCCTGGAGCGCTTTGTTTGCAGTTACAACGTAATCAACTCAGCAACTGACACGACTGATTCAGAAAAACAAACCAGCCACACGCTGCTGATGTTCAATGGTTTTTGTTTTTCCCAGGGAGGCTCCTCCTCCTTCCAGATCAGATTTCTGACCAATGAGAAAACACAAATGACCCAAAAGAAGAATGCAACAATTGTATCGTTTCAGCACCTGTATCTGATCAAAGCAAACGAGCCACATGTTTAAATACATGTACTTTAATCTACAGCCTATCTTCTCTACTTTTTCCCCCCAAAGCTTTGGGATCACCCTCTAGTCTTCAGTTCACTTGTCACTTGTTTTAAATCTGTTATGTAACGAGCAAAGCCCCACACAATGAAGAAAAATCCATCAGAGGACGAGATGTGGAGAAGCTCAGCCATTTAAAAAAACACCAAACTGTGATGGATTAGAACCAGGACAGCAGCCACCAATCACAGCTCATCATAGACCGGGGGATTACTGCAGGAATCAATTGGTCCCATTAAAGTACGGTATTTGGTATCATCCTGAGTCTTGAGTAAAGACTAAGACGTGATTTGAGGTTAAAACTCTACATCAATCTCATCAGACTGTCCTTGAAGAAGTTCTGTCAAGGTGTTACTGAGACAGCATGGTAACGAGGATGGGACAGACGGACAAGCCATAAACAACTCGCAAAATGAAGAGATGAAGGGAGCACACACACAAACACACACTCAGTGGGCTGCTCCATGAAGTAGCTTTTGTCACATTGCAAAACAATCGTCCTTTGTTCTATTTATAAGACGATATTTATATCAGGGATGAAGAGGAGAAAGTTTAAAGCGTCCACGGTGAGAACAGGAGCCTGTTGAGTTGAACACGGGGGTCACACAGGGAGATATATGTCATAAAGACGTGGGGGGGGGGGTCTCTGCAGTCCCAGAAACAGTGATGAGAACAGTCCCAGCAGCAGGGAAGTAGAGCATCAATTAAGGGCAGCGTGCCCTAGATGGCACAGCGACGTTCCCACAATGCATCAGCGTCACTGCCGCTTGACTTTCTGTCTCTGTCTCACAAACACACACCTTCTCTTTCTGTAGGAGCACAGATCTGACCTGACACCAGCACGGTCTCAGACTCCACCACCTGCAACTGACCTACACTTTAAAGGGATAGTTCAGCATTTTGGCAAATTTGCCTATTGCCATTATCCCTATAGGTTCGTTACCTTTGATTGTTGGTGCAAGCTGTTTTTAGATCTGCGGGGCAGAGACGTGAGCCGAGAGGGCAAGCGGCACTTTCGCCATTCCCTCATCAAACACACAATCCAACAACTCCAGAACGCTCCCGTGGACAAGTTGTGACCTGCACATTGACCACGCTATGAGATAATATAATAACAGAACGTTACGAGATGGAGTTCAGCGTATTCGCTTCATATAAATAGTGAATGTGCAGGTCATAACTTCTTCATGAGAGCATTTTGGCGTTGTTGGATTGTGCATTTGATGAGTTTTTGGGGGAAAGGTGAAAGTACCAATTCCTGAGCAGCTCGCGTCTCTGCCCCACCGATCTAAAAAACAGCTTGCACTGACAATCAAAGGTAATTAACCTACTCCTAAAACTAATAGGCGAATTTGCCAAAATGTTGAACTATCCCTTTAACATGTTAAGGAACAGTCCAGTAACATTTGCGAACTAGGACATCTCTGTCTGTTTTGCACCTGTTCTCCCTGTCATCCCTCACGCAAAGAGTTGTCTACCTGAACCTCACAAACACACTAGACACACACACACACACACACACACACAAAGAACACACTCCTGTTGGTTTTGAATTATTGAACAGTGGGCGACAGGGACACACACAGAACACTGACCAGGAGAGGGTAATAAGACACCGAGGAGAGCCTCATGTACATGTCTGCAAACGATCATGGTCACGTGACACACACACACACACACACACAACCCAGCCAGCATGTGCTGAGACTGGTGAGATTAATCCAGTGTTTGGGGACACACACTGAAGGGCATTAAGACCCTAAGCAGAAGAGGTGAGTAAGTTCATGCGTACACACACACACACACACACACACACACCGGCCGACAGGAGCGAGAGTGATCCGTTGTGAGGAGGCAAAACATGACGGGTCCGCATCGAGTCGGTGACATCACTTCCTGTCAGCACAAACCGCACACAGTGTTTCTATGTCAGCTCCAAAGCGCTGACGCAGCAACAGCCAAACTGCAGCCAGCGCTGCTGCATTCACGTGCTCCTCGGACAGTCCAGCGTCCAGAGCTGGAAGGTCGTCTTCTAGTGTCCATGTGCTCTTACATGAGACGCTGTGAAGACGACTGCCTGCAACCTCCAGTATTTCTGCTACAATTATTATTAAAATTAATGCTAAAAATGTACTTTTCCAACCATCACTATATAAGCAATAAATGATTTTGTACCATTTACATTTCTGTCAACAAGTCAAAAGATTGTAACACACTAAATTAAGTTTTATTTATCAGTAGCGATGGGAATAACTGCATTATAGAATATTGACGTTACTAAAGGTGCCGCTTTTTTCAGTAACAAGTAATCAAAAAGGTTACTGTTTCACCGTTATAACGCTGTTACCGTTACTGACAATAAATGTGCCGTTACTTAACTTAAAGGTCCCATATGATGCTGTTTTTCAACCATTTCACATGGGTCTAAGTTGTCAAACCATATTGTATTGTCCCCAAATCACTCTACAGCTCTACATCTCTAGTCTAAAAGTGTCCTCTGAACGAGCCATTTCTGTGTTGATCGGCGTGCTCTCAAAGCAGCGATCAGAAACGCCGACACAGCCCTTTAACAACCGAGTTCACATCAAAAACATCATTATCGTCTTTACTTCAGTACAAATGGTTTTATTCTTGCACAAGGCTGGGTCGTAAATACAGGACATGGAGGATTATTATTAGGGCTGAGCCAAGAAAATCGAAGCTTCGATCGTTGCCGTGGTAACTGATCACGAAGTCCATGATCGCTTTTTTTTTTCTTTCTTATTTGACACCGGTTCTCATCGGCAATTGTTACAAACCTGCCTGATAAGTTTGCAGTGTTTCCCATACATTCATTATGTCTCCCCCCGTCTGACGTTCCGATCGCACCCCCCTCTTCCCGCCACCGCCGGCTGGTGAAGCTTCAACAATCAATTTCATGTCCGTGAATAATCGATTCTCTAAATACGGTAATCGGGACAGCCCTAATTATTATTCTCTCATCCATTGTGTGATCGTTGATTGGTATTGGCAGATTTATGATTCCTGTGATCGGTAATCGGATCGAAAAAATCCTGATCGGAGCATCCCTATAAAAGCTAACCAGCTCACTCAGTATTCAGAGCGGTGTTGCATGCATTAGTTACTTTTCCTGCTGCACCTGAAGGCAACACTACTGGTGGTGAAGGTCTGCTTCCCACCCTCAGCTGTGGCTTCGTGCTTCATCACAACACCTGGAACCACCTCTCCTCTTCCTCTTCCTCCTCCTCTTCCTCATCCCGCTCTTCCATGCTAATCGCAATTCACTCACCCCCCCCTCCATCACATTCGCTCATCCCCGCCCCGTCCCCTTTTCTGCTGATGCATCAGGTTCAAAGATCCGTCAGCAGCTCTGGTTAATGTGTGGCTGCAACATGGCCGACTCGGATCATTGGGTCCTGCAGCCTGCATTGTGTGTTCCAAGCCAGCTAGTTGTCCATCCTTTGTCATTACACAACGTGACCGAACTTCCCTCTGTTCAGGGGAAGTTTTTCTAATCCCTGCACGGTTAATCCCAATCTGCATCCACCCCATGTGTCGCCGCCGGCCCCCAAAGCTGCGCCGGTCCAACCTACCAGAGCCAGGCTGTTCCTCACAGCAGGAAAACAGACACCGACAGAGACCGACCGTCGGAGGTTTACGGCATGTTGGAATATTAATCGTGACATAAGAGTTTGAAAGAAACACAACGGGGTCACTGTTCACAAGCACACAAGTCTGGAATAGATTAATGCTGCTGCAAAGGTTGAGAAGGAAACTGAAATCATTTTGGATAGATAGATCGATCCCCCTCTGTCTCTTCCTTTCTCTGTCTTTCACTTCTTTCTTTCTTTCCTTCTTTGCTTTCTGTCTACCCCTCTCTACCTCTTTCTATCTATCATAGCCCTTTCTCTGCATCTTTTCTCTCTTCATCTTCTTTCTTCCTTTCTTCTACCCCTTTTCTCTGTCTTTTTACTTCTTTCTTTCTTGCCTCTTTATTCCACGAATAGAAAGACATTCATCTCTCATGTTTTAGCCTTTTTCAACATTTCCTCAGCATCTTCAGCTAACTCAGCATCTTCAGCTCATTCAGCAACAGCATTCAGCTGCTTTCAGCATCCATCTATCTACTGCTAAAACTAACAGATTGGGACTATAACTCTGAAAGTAATAGTTGCTATCATGACAATTTATTAAAATGAAAAATGTCTGTAAAGGATTGTAAGTTACAATAAATCAGTGAATATTTGAAACAGCTGATTTCATTAGCCTGCTGGATGATGTCATAAAGTCACTGGCATCACTGACAGTCAGTCAGTATTCACTTGACTTGGCACAACAGACACAGTCTATTACAGGACCACTGTAATGCATCACAGTGCTGCTGCCAGAGCATCATTAGCAACAATAACAGCAGAAAGCAGAAAGCAGCAGCCCCACAGGAGAGAAGCCCCCTGTGTCAGTGTCACACCTGACGGCAGGCAACACAATAAGACAGTAGAAGAAGAGCCGTGTGCAGGTGTGTGAGGTGGGAGCATCATTAGAATACAGTAACACTGCCAGCAAGTGAAGTAAGGTCACTGTAAACTCACTGGAGCCGCACATGTAGGAAATCAATCCCGGTGGGAATATTATGGGCTATCAGAGACAAACGAGAGGTGAAGTTGAAGTACTCACGTTCCCAGCACTTCTTTGAAATCAAAAATCTTCTTGATCTCGTCGACTTGTTTTTTCCACGTCTCTCCAGCTCTGCCGGTGTCTCCGTTCTCCCGAGCCATGGCGCTGTTCTACCGGCCCGAGTCCGACCGACCGACCGACCGACCGACACTGGGCTGCGGGAGGAAAGGGATGCGGAATAAGGACGATGACAAAAAACAAAACAAAAAAAAAACGAGGAGAATGTTTGTTAAAGGAGGAAGCCGAGCTGAGCGCCAGAGGGTCGGAGAGTCCCGGTGGTGTGAGCTCCGCTGCAGCAGGACCATGTGAGTCCTCCTGCAGGTTCCCGTGTCCCTGCTGCCTCCCTCCTCCTCTTCTTTCTTTCTCTCTCACTCCTCTCCCTCCCCTCTCCCCCCCTCCCCACTCCTCCTTTCTACTCTCCGGCCGTCTGGACAGCAGCCGTCAATGTTACCGTGAGGTGAAACCACTTCCTGTCTCAACTTTCATAATATAGCCTAAGCCTTTTAAAGCAGATATCAGTGGAATGTTTTTGTTAATATAAGTCCTAAATAGTCCTATTTTCCGTCAGCAATCACTTACATGGAGTGTTTCAGCTGTAACACGAGTCTCTCCGTCACTCTGCTCTGCTGTAACCCGAGGAGAAAACTTTCCTTGTGGGATACAAGTGTTATCCAATGAGGAGAGAGAACGGCATGAAGGGCTGTGTGTGCAGCCAAGGGGTGCGCGTGAATGTGGTGACGTAGCACGAGGACCAATAGATGCCTGACGAGGGCGGGGGCTGCTAACTCATGGTGCGTTCAAGGAAACTCGTACTTTGTGATTTTCCTTCCTGTGAAGTCATACCAGTTCGATCTGGTACGAGTTCACGGGTCGGAAGTTACGAGTGGCCATTATAGTGAACTTTCACAGCCTAAAAAATACTAGCCTAATAATAAATTAAAAAAATAAATAATCATTCTTTTTTAAAATTATGATTAGGCTTAAACTCCCTCACTTTCTCGAATATAAATCTAGTTCAAATAAAAGGCAGCATATAAACATCTGAGCTGGTGCAGCTTGATTGATAATGATTTTGACATCAGAATTTTCAGGCGTCATCTATAATTGCAGAGTCGCCTCAAATTTCTGAATGTCATATGGGGTCACAAGCCAAGGAAGGTTGGGAACCACTAAGTTATTTAATCGGGCTAAAATCAATCTGATTTTACCTAAAGGAACAACTCTCATCATAAGGTGCCTATCTATCTATCTATCTATCTATCTATCTATCTATCTATCTATCTATCTATCTATCTATCTATCTATCTATCTATCTATCCATCTATCCATCCATCCATCCATCCATCCATCCATCCATCTATCCCAGTTGAGCAATTTTCTTCACTTCATAAAATGATTGTGCTTTTATTTTGAAGCCAGTACCAGCTATTTCCTGTTCTACGCTGGTTGCGCATTGTGAGCTTGACCGCGGACCTGCTGCCACCTGCGACTGTCTCTAAACGCAGTTAATTGCCGTTGGCACGTCGGCTGGATCCCCACCATAGGTCCCCACCCCTCCACCGACAGCATCACCTGTCACCAACCCCCGTGTCCGACTATTAAAGTCTAATCAATCTATAATTAACACAGAAACCGAGTCTTATTGTGGCAGCGCGTGTTGTTAGCGCAGTAGAAAGAGGCTGATGGGATGGGATTCCTGCATCAGAGGTGTGTAGGCTATGTCAGTGCGTGTGTCTTTATGTAGTGGGGGGGTGGGGGTCTGGTCAGGACGTGGTAGCGGTAAATTCGCAATGCGCCAATTTGCCGACAAGCATCATACAAGCAGCACAAAAGGCGTGCACGTGGACCCTTCAGTGCTGCGCGTTCACCTGGCTCAACCCCCCCGCATTACATCTGGATTACAAAGTTTCTGTTTGCAGAGAAGCACTGATCCCCCGGACTGACAGCTGCGAGGGCTGGCTGGTCACTGACCACAACACACAGACACACACTGACAGACACAAACAGACAGACCCACAACTCGACTTCTGGCCTTATTATGTGTGTGTAATACTGTAGGGAGACACAGACGGGGGGGAGGGAGGGAGGGGGAGGACAATGTGTTGCAGCCTCAGCAGCTCATGAGTATTCCGGCTGCAAACTACTGCAGCTCTTCCTCAGCAGCAACCGAGGGAAGCTCCCTCTGCTCTCACACCTCCCCTCATCCCTCTCTCAACCCTTCCTCCCCCTCATCCTCATCCTCTACTGAGTCAGCAAGTCCCCCCCTACCCCCATGAGAGATAAACTCCCTATTTGCAAAGGATGGAGAGAAGAGAATATCAGGGGCGGACAGATCAATTTGGGGGTGGGGTGGGGGTGGCACTGTGGGGGGTAAAGAAAAATGAAAGAAAAATGAAAGAAAGACGTCTTTTGGTCACATGACAACTTATTGACACATTGTTTTGTTGTGGTAGACTGATCCGTGGGGTGCTAAGAAAATAATTGATTTTCATGACTTATTAATTAACTATGCAAGTCTGGTGCTTTTGCATTTGTTTACAAGGAAGCCAGCAAAATAAATCAATACATGTAAAGGTGGATAAAGTTATGTAACACATAATGGACTGCTCTGGTGCTCGCTACAGTAGCTAGCCTTGGCCTAACACGCAAGCATAAAAAAAGACTTTCCCCTCCCCTCCTGTTCCCTCACACACACACAGGATGTAGGGTTCACCAGTCAATGGAGTAGGCACAGGGGATTGGATTGGAACAGAATGGCTACTTTTTAAGTTTTAAATGTTTTTTATCCTAAAAAAGTTATGTATTTTAAAATAGAAAATGAAATACTTGAGGGGCTTAAAGGGATAGTAGCATTTTCTTTTAAAGTGGGGTTGTATGATCTACAAATAGCCTTTAAGTACCTTAATTGCAGCAGAAGACTCTCTGCACTCCTCCCGTTAGCAACGCCAGCCCATAGCCCTGCCCAGAGATTTACAACATACAGTCCCCAAAGAAACTCAAAGAAACAGCACTAAAAGAGGATTTACCTGGAAAAAAAAAACACATTTTCATTGTTCGCTATAATATAATTTTTTCCAGCCCTTCAAAGTGCAGGAAAAACACAGTTTTTATTTGGAGCTAACCAACTGCTGATTGGCGGGCGCTAACCCTGGGCGGAGGGATACGTGAGTTGGTTAGGTCCAAATAAAAACTGTGTTTTTCCTGCACTTTGAAGGGCTGGAAAAAATTATATTATAGTGAACAATGGAACTGTGTATTTTTTTTCAGGTAAAACCTCTTTTAGGCCGTGAAAATAGGCCGTTTCTTTGGGTCCATTCACAACAATGTATGTTGTAAATCTCTGGGCAGGGCTATGGGCTGGCGTTGCTAACGGGAGGAGTGCAGAGAGTCTTCTACTGCAATTAAAGTACTTAGGGACTATTTGTAGATCATACAACCCCACTTTAAAAAAAATACTACTATCCCTTTAACTGGGGCTACACATATTTTTGACCCCCTAGCCCCGGTGTAGAGTCGTCCCTGAGCAGTGCGTCTCATTGTCCAGCACAGGTCACGTCAGGACATCACCTCCAGGTCTGGATGGCGTGTTCAGAGGCAGATTTCATTTTCATGATGATAATTAATATGAAACTTTGCCCACAAAATGTGCCTGGTACAGAACTTCACCTAGGGAGCCATAACCGCTACATCACCAGCTCTTTCCATCTTCCTGTAATTGCATTCAGTCTTCTGAAGGAAAGAAAAACCCATAACAAACCCCCTGCGCCGTGATGCGTGCACACTCATTTAGCTCCCAGCGTAATGAGAGCTTACATAAAAGCACAATCAATTTCTAATGTGCTAGTTTACGGCACCCACCAGACTGACAGCCGAGTCGATACACGACAAAAAAATTTAATGGTTTTTTCGGGAGCAACAGTCTACAGTGATGCATGATGGGGAAAACACGACTTTGAAAAGAGCCCCGAGCGTCTCAGAGCAATGAGTGTGTCAAAACTACTCCGGGCAAATTGGCTGAAGGGGGGGGGCAGCGGGCTCTGAAGGAAAATTAACAATGGCTCAGTGATGAACAACTTCAGTGTTAAATGAAGACATCTGTCACAGCCTCAGAGCACAGAGAAGTGTGTGGTGTGTGCGTGTGTTTGACAATAACATACAGACGTAATTTTAAAGTATAAAAGCAGGCATTCTTTTACAGTGTTGCTGAACACACACCCATTCCCCCCCGTGTGCGTCTCACGGAGAACATTCCCACCGACGACTCAGGAGGGAGAGAACAAGTCAACAGAAAAATGAATCCTCAGAGTCGTTTTCGCGATCCGTTCATTTAACACGTTTCCATTAAACTAAAGTGATGAGGAGATTCCAGTACGCTGCCTCGTACTGTTACCGGGACAACGGGAAACACCACAGAATGAGCTCTAACGGGATAGAGGCAGAGGAGTCACTTCATGCAGAAAACGATTATATAGGCGGCTGTCGACACAAGGAGCTACTCCTCAGGTTGGGGAAGTGTGTCACTGTGGAGCGTTCTCCTCCTCCTCCTCCTCTTCCTCCTCCGACTCCTCCTGCTGACTCCTCTTCTGCAGAGAGAGAGAGAACAAAAAGACACATCCTCTATCAGATGAAATTCTTCTTATGTTTGGCTGCAGACTAGTATATTCTATATATACTGTACTGTATACTAATATTCTCACATTCTATAATAATCCTGATATCAGTTCTGGTGGGTGGTGACTGTTCACACATCTCCAAACCAATTTCCTGGTTGTTGGGGTCTGCAGAGTGCTTCATTGGAAGTGATGGTGACTGCTCACACATACTGATGTCTATGTGCCTGGACAGTCACTATCTCTCCTCCCTTGGGTGTCTAACACTTGCACACATTGCTGATGAGCTGACTGCATACTTTATTTCATTATGTTAAATAAATGTTATATAAAAAATATTGTTTATATAATAAAATCTATAATAAACAGAATAGAATAAATTATATTTAATAAATAGTTTTATCTCAAAGAGTCATGTGTGATCTGGGTGGTGACAGACATGATGAAAACTTACTGTATTTACAGATCTTAAAGGGATAGTTCAACATTTTGGCAAATGGGCCCATTGCCATAATCGCTATAGTCATAGCAGTAGGTTTGTTACTTTTAATTGTCGGTGCAAGCTATTTTTAGTACGGTGGAGCAGAGCCGTGAGCTGCTCAGAGCTATGCTATGGAGGCTAAGGGAATTTCTTGGTTTCTCATTAAATACATAATAATTCGCTGTTCATGCAAAGGGGGCAGTTTTTCGGCAAGCAGTCCATTATTATCTCATAGCGTGGTGAATGTGCAGGTCACAACTTGTCCACCAGAGCGTTTTGGAGTTGTTGGATTGTGTATTTTAAGAGTTTGATGAGGGAAACCAAGAAATCCCATGAGCCTCTGTAGTGTAGCTCTGAGCAGCTCGCTGCTCTGCTCCGCTGTTCTAAAAATAGCTTGCACCGACAATTAAAGGTAACAAACCTACTGCTATAGGGATTATGGCAATGGGGTAATTTGCCAAAATGTTGAACTATCCCTTTAAGGTTTGGGAAAGCACAAGGTTGCCAATAATGAATAATGCATGTAAAATGTTTAGTTTATGTAACTAATAAAATAATTTTACAATCAAATACTATTTCAATTCTAGAAGGATTTTTATTCTTAAATTGTGGTGTTCAGGCTACACCATTATTACTGTCATTCTCATTACAATATCAGAGGCATCAATGCCATTTTTTTTGTGTAATTGTTACTGAAAAGCCTAGAGAAGAGCTTCTCCACCACAAAACCTGAAGGCCGGTTTGCTTTCACACGTCCTACCAGTTTGAGGAAGTCGATGAGTTTGTATGCGTCTTCTCCGGTCGACAGGTCCACAAAGTCCCGTGGGATTCTGTAGCTCAGACAGGGACTGGGCTGCACCGTCACCTCGCTGGTGGTGTACCGGAACGCTGGACCCTCCTGCACACAAGTGTATTGGTGATGTTAACCTGTCTCCTCCCCTTTCCCAAACACACTACCAGATAAATAAGAGCTGGTTGACCTGCTGGAGAGCCGTTCCTCCTCCTGATGTCAGCTCCCCCCAGCTGAACAGCAGCGAGTCAGTCACCTCTCCAAATGGGTTCAGGTCGATCAGCCACACTCTCCCCTGCAACACACACACAAACACACAATAAATAAGCGTCAAACAGTCTGTTTGGAAGTATCCTGCATAAAAATTCATGAGTGTGGCTTTACCTGGCTGTCTCTGTAGACGTCAAACACGACTGCAAGACAGAAAATCATTATTAAACATCGACTTGACTCTGTCGGCTCCTTCCACAAACTCTCAAGAGGAAAGAAAATGTTAATACTGGCTGAAATTAAATTTTAAAATTAATTACGCGAAAAATGACCGGAACGATCAATCTTTCCTCGCCTCATTAACGATGAATATTCCATAAGCTCATAAAAAGTAAAAGAGGGCTAATAGAGAGAGCAGAGGGGGGAGAGGGGTGGAAGGAAGGTGGTTGCTCACAGTCCTCGTCCAGGAAGTGGTACTGGATGTGCTGGCTGAAGAAGTCCTGTATGGCCTGGCTGATCTGCTCCTCCTGCTTCAGGATGTGCTGGTAATACTGTGTGTAGTCTCTCTGGGAGATAGCTGAGAGATCACACAGACACACACCATCAGACCGGCGCAAAATGAGTTTTATAATTGTTTCTAAATTAGCCTGCTGAATATACGTCCAAGTCGAAAATGTCATTATATCACTGTTTAAAGGGAGTTTCATCCATTTTCTGTGACATGTTACAGTGCAGTTGGTTGCAGATGTCTTAAAGGGATAGGCTAACATTTTTTTTCTTGTGTTTTGCCTCACTCCCGAGTCCATGACAAGCAGATAGACACCATCCTTTCGACTGTGCGTGCAGTAACAAGGCTATAGATGCAGAGCTGGCTGTTTTTAGCTTAGCTCAAACGCTGATTTTAGGTAGTGTTAGCCTGCCTCCACCTAAAGTCATCTGAGAAACTCTTCAGCAAGTCTAAACGCAAACCAGTGGGCCGATCTTCGTCTCAGAGCTGACAAAACTCTCAAAACGGAGGGTTGAAGCATAGACGGTTTATTTTGGTTCAAGCTAGCTACATCGAGGGTGGGTTAGCTTTCTATTTCAAAGTAAAAGCACAAATTCTATTGTCATGGTTTTCTGTATGTAAAGGGCAACGGGTGTCGAAAGGATGGTGTCTATCTGCTTGCCATGGACTCGGGAGTGAGGCAAGACACACACAAAAAAATGTTGGCGTACCCCTTTAAAGTTGAAGCTCAGGTGAGGATACACACCTATCAGTTTGTTTTCTTTGACAAAGCAGCGAAACTCTCCGCCTGGGATCAGCTCGCTCCACTTCCTCAGGACCAGCTGAGGAGAAAACAAGAGACACAGGTGAGGGAAAAGGGCACCGTGGCTTGTGTTCATGAGGAGATAATTACCCATATAGCTACACAGTGGATGTCACAGCTACACAGCTGCAGCATACACAAGGTATTCAAATCTGGGAAAATCTGACAGTGTCTTTACTCTCAACTGTACTATCAAATAAAGGCAAGAAAAGCCAAAAATTAAAGAAAAATGAGACAGTGCGTTCTAATTCTGTATAGTTTCTCTTGAATTAAAGCTCCATACGGTATAAAGGTAGACCTTGAGTTTCAACATAACATGAATAAATGTATAACATGAATAAAAATACCTCATAGTTGATGACAGGATCTGGGGAGTCCTCGTCACTACACTGAAGGAATCTGTAGAAACAGAAAATAAATAGAATGTGACTGAATTTTAAAAACTCCAATTATTATACCGTTTTCTCTACACACACACACACACACACACACATAACACATGTTATTTCTTGTCAAAATCTCACATTTCTACTGAAAACTAATCTCTTTCCACTTAAAATAAGACTCACCATCTAAAAATGAACTTGTTTTTAAGATCATTTTCACTTGTTTCAAACTAATTTTCACTTGAAATAAGTAGAAAAATCTGCCAATGAAAGCAAGTTTTTGTGCTTGTAAAAAGAAAGAAAAACTTGCTCCACTATCAGATTTTTCTACTGATTTCAATTGAAAATATGTTTGAAAGAATTAAAAAGTGTCTAAAACAAGCTACTTTTTATATGATGAGTCTTATTTTAAGTATAAAGAGATTTATTTTGACTAAAAATGACATTTTGACTAGAAATAAGACAAATATTCTTGGTAAGTTTGGGGTTTTTTGCAGTGTGAAGTGTCCTGCTTTCAATAAAAAAAGAATTCCTTTGCTCATTCGTTGTTCCGGAGATAAGACGCTAAAGAGTAAAACAACCTCCCCACCATCGTATGTGACGGCACCGACCTCAGAGGGTTCAGTTGCTATGACACTTTGTGTTTGTGTGCTGCTGTTGGTTTTGGAGGCTTACGGTTGCGTGAGGTCGTGAGTGATAAAGTCTGAGCTTTTGAAGAGCAGAAACACATCACTGAGGCTCTGACACTCCAGGGAACTGTTCAGAGCGATCCAGTTAGCATCCTAGAAAACACACACACACACACACACCTGTTAAGTTATGTGGTTATAAAGGTAAGTTAAGTAAAAAAATTATTTACTCATGCTACAAATAAAAAACACACACAGAATGTCCAAGAAACTGACGACAACTGTTATTGATCTTCCTGTTTCCCACAAGGACTGAACCCACACGTGTCATCGGGTGTGAATGTGACAAATGGTGTAAATATTTTTTAGTGGTGGTATATATATATTATATAAA
This sequence comes from Decapterus maruadsi, assembly GCA_030347415.2. Lineage (NCBI taxonomy): Eukaryota > Metazoa > Chordata > Actinopteri > Carangiformes > Carangidae > Decapterus > Decapterus maruadsi. Next base: position 2,121,631 of record CM064889.1, on the reverse strand, counting down.
TGCAAGTCCATTTATCATTTCTGACACCGAGCTAAAACGCTGACTCACCCGAGGAGCGCTCCAGTTAAGTTTAGGAAAGACACGCCCACCCAGGGCGTTTATGGCCTCCAGCACTTTAGAGGTGAATTCTGGGAACTCTGGCGCCTGGTAGACACAACCATCATCACATCATTAAAACATACACTTCATGATGAATATGGAGGTTGGAATTAATTCATCATTTGGTTTAAGTGAAAATGAGAATAAGTTTGAAACAAGAAAGTGTTGATGTCCTTACTGTGACAGTGGTGGTTGTGTCATCATCTGACCACTAGAGGGGAGCAGAACACAACAAACACCAGACTTAGTTTAGACTAAATGGTTAAACTACAGATGCTCTGAGGTCATGTGTCCACTTCACAAATAATTCATCACAGAGATATGAAGACAATCCTCCTTAAACAGAAAACATAAGGCATTAAAGTAGATTTTATCTGTATTCATTAGCCTGATTCATTCTAAATGACATCAGCTATTTTCTCAAGGGTTCAGTGAAAGGTTTCCATCAATTTTGATTTCATAGTCTTTTCTTCCATCTTAAAAAAGAGATCACATAGGACAAACACCGAGAAGAACCTCTATGTGGACAAACAGCTTTAGCTTCTGTTCCGTTACCTGAATATCTTCCTCTGCATCCGAGTTGTTGTTATTGGTGTGTGTCTGCTGTGTGTTATGGTCACTGGAGGGAAGAGAAACCACATATTAACACTGGTTAATGTAGCAGCTGTATGTCAGGCTTGAAACTAATAAAACATACACAGATCTGAGGATTACAGAGTCCAGGCAGTGGATTAAAACAGAGGATGATAACAGCAATGTGTGCGTGCGTGTGGCCTCTTACCTCCCAGAGACTACCAGTGTCCCATCGTCCAGTAAATATTCTATTACATTCTGAGGCAATGGGAGAATCAAGCTTTAAAAAAAGGAACATATATTAATATTATTACAAATATGACAACATATAAATACATAAAATAAGCCTATGACAACAGACAGGCGTGGGGAAAACATAAACAACAGTTAGGATGAAGATAGAGATGGTAGCTATCTGTTTCTGTCTGCTAGCTAACGTTAGCTGCGAGCTAATTCGCCTGTTTCGCCGCAACAACAATGGAGATATTTCCTCTGTTTCTGAACAAACAGTCGCGGTTCACCTTTTAATAGTGTGTTTCTTGAATATCGGATACCAAACCGAAAACTGGCAGTTGACAACTTGCTCCTTCTTCATGCTGCAATATCCTGTAATGGAAAAGTGTTCATCAGTAAAACCCGTCCGGGCACGGGGCACCACTTTTTGAGACTCTCGGTAGCGTCTCTATTAAATACCTCAAAATAATGAGAAACTTAATCAATTATAATTCACAGTTGTACGTAATGAATATAACTATTTTTATTAGCGTTATATAGTGATTAACTTGCGTTTTCACACGGGGACGTCTTTCTGGGACGCACATGTGGGCGTAATCGAGGAAAACCCGCTGACTTGAGGCAGTGATTGTCTATGGGAGAGAGGTGTCACTCGATGCCCGAAATGAACTGCAATCGATGTAAAAACACAGTAAATTCCTTTCCAAATACAACATAATGAACCCTGCTAATATTTTCAATAAGCAATTAATAAGAAAGGTGAAGTGCCTTTGGATAGACTCACTTGTAGTCAACCTATCATATTTACTGATTAACTGCAAGTTCAGAAATTTGTATGCAAAATGTAGCCTACTTAAATTTGTCAGAACTGGCGAGTAAACATGTTACATGTAAACATGTAAACTAGGTTTTTTTTCCTCAACTTTATTGAAAGTTGTAGCAACAACAGACATTTCAGTCTTTCCAGCTCACATTCGTTACAACAGTAACAGTATGGTAAAGTTACAAATGGCAGTAAAACAAAGGTTACGCAAAGGAGGAAAACAATCAGATTAACAATAAAAGAAAATTATAAAATTAAATATAACTGTTGTGACAGATTATTTGTTGAATATTTCTGAATGTATGTTCATACATTTCTTATTTATAATAAACCCTTAAAATAATAATAAACTTCAATCAAAAACAATTTAGATAATGTTGAAGAATCCTGAAATTAGCATTTATGGATATGACATTTCCCTAATAAAATATAAAGGTTTACTAGAGTACAGCTTTGATAATTGCTGAATGTAGAGTTTCTTTAAAGTTGACTCAAATGACGTATGAGGTAACCGGAAGTCGTAGCGGAGTGACACCTCCTTACTTTTTCACTATCTCTACCACTACTAACACACGGCTGGGATTTCACGTGAGTTAGGTTTAGTTCTTTTTCTTTCTCATTTAACGTGATAATGAAAAGTGTAAAGTAAACGATCCCAGAGCCCGCGTGCAGCTGGGGAGTGTGAAGAAGCGAACAAAAATTTTGACTACGAAACGAGCAGAACAGCTGAATGAGGGGGTGTAATGGTGGCTGCTGCTGGCTGGTGAACTTGCCCCGCTGTAGCAGCTAATTGAGCAACTCATGATCAGAATCGTCCCGTGTCCAAGTAGAGCTGGACCTTCAGCCCTGTGGTTGTGTGAACTGTCCAGTTGGGCTCGGGCTGAACGGTGTTAATTTAAGCTTTTTAACTCGACTCTCTCGTCCATTTACAGCTGTTCAGATACTGACAATGAGTAACTCCGAGGAACCCAAAGGGACCACAACTCCACACATAGTGAAAGAAGAGGTGAGTCCAATTTAAAGCTGCAATTATAAGATATATTGTAGAAATTGCTCGTTTGAAGAGGTCTCCGTTAGTGCTGGACACAGTCTCCAACATTACCATAGAGATCAATCTGCTCCTTTCTGACAGTCTGAGTGCAGATCCTCCATGTAAAAGTGAAAGTTGTTATTGGGGAAAAGGGAATTCCCAAGAATGGAGTGGAAATAAGGACGGAAAGAATAGGAAAAAAAAACTTTTTATATACTTTATTTACTCTACTTTATGATTAATTGTGAGTTTGCCTAATTTTTGTCTTTGTTCCCCCATGTGGAGTATGCACATTGTGTACGAGATGAGATATGCTGTATAGAATCAATAGAAAAGTTAATTGTAAGTAATAATAATACATTTTAAAAAGTGAAAGTTGTTCAGTCAGATTTTTACTTGACTTAAATGTATAGATCACCTGTTTTCTGAAAAAGTCCTGATACCTCAGACCAGATCACTCTGCTCCATCTTTATCTAATGAAGCAGCATGAGGACACTTTGTGGTGTGATGTGTTGTGTAGTGGAGTCAAAAGTACACTACTCTGTATTCCAGCTCATAGCAAAAGGGAATTGGGTGAAACTGGAGAAGACCACATACGTGGATGTGGCTGGAAGCACCAGGTACTGCACCATCGCACACCGAACACAGACCCACAATCAAACAGTTTCCCTCTCTGCTGCTTTCAGTTTCTGTTTTCATCCTTCCAGGACCTGGGAGACCGTGAAGAGGACGACTAGGCAGACCAACACGGAGGCAGATGGTGAGCATGTCCGTCTCGTCTTTCTTTAACAAGGATGAGGTGGTCGAGGTGTAACACAGTTTTCCTGCAGGCGTGGGAATCATCGCGCTCCTCAAACGGACGCTCCACAAAGACTGCGTGGTGATGGTGAAGCAGTTCCGTCCTCCGCTGGGATGCAACAGTTTGGAGTTTCCTGCAGGTCAGAAAGTTCTCTCTAATCCCTATAGTTTTAGGAGTAAGTTTGTTACCTTTAATTGTCGGTGCAGGCTATTTTTAGAACGGTGGAGCAGAGCCGTGAGCTGGAGGCTCATGGAATTTCTTGGTTTCCCTAATCAAACTCATCAAATATACAATCCAACAACTCCATGGACAAGTTGTGACCTGCACCACACTATGAGATAAGCATTATGAGACAGAGTTGTTGAAACCAAGAAAACATCCCATTAATTTCCCTCTAAAACAACTCTGAGCTTCCTTATCTCATAGTGTGGTGAATGTGCAGGTCAGCTCTGAGCATTGCTCCCATGAGCTTCCGTAGCGTAGCTCTGAGCAGCTCGCAGCTCGCAGCTCTGCTCCGCCGTTCTAAAAATAGCTTGCACTGACAATTTAGGGGAGACAACAGAATGTCATTTTTTTTTGTTAAGTATACAGACTTCTTCTATTTGACTCCTGAATATGGATGGTACCTCCTGTCTTTGCCCAGGCTTGATCGATGAAGGGGAAACTGCAGAAGCTGCTGCACTCAGAGAGCTGAAGGAAGAAACCGGCTACAAAGGGGAAGTAGTCGGAGTGACTCCAGGTATCATCACACACATACTGGACAATTGATTGCATTAGCTGCCTGTCCTGTGTGTATCTTATCTCCTGTGTGTGTTTTAGAGAGGTTCAGAGCAGCTGCAGCACTGATAGATTCTGAAAGCCTCAGAGGTGTGTGAATGTCGTGTTACGTAATGTTTCTGCTTGCTTTGATGGTAGTGACCTGTCTGGACCCCGGCCTGTCTAACTGCACCACCCAGATTGTCCTAGTCAACATCAACGGAGACGAAGAGGAGAATATTAACCCCACACAACAGCTTGGTGAGAAGACGGGAGCGATTCAGTCACTTGGTGTCGGTTAGGCTCATGATCAAATCTCAGAACTGGAACCTAATGTTAAATGGGCCATTACAAAACAAGAAAAAGTGTTACGATACAATCCAGTATACTTCCATTGTCCTTGTAGGAAGATTCTTGAGCTTAGTGGTGCTGCATACATTATCTCTTTATCTTTAAAGGGATAGTTACTTTTAATTGTCAGCGTAAGCTATTTTTAGAACAGCGGAGCAGAGCCGTGAGCTGCTCAGAGCTACGCTGTGGAGGCTAAGGAATTTCTTGTTTTCCCTCATCAAGCTCATCAAATACAAAATCCCAAAACTCCAAAATGCTTTCCTGGACAAGTTGTGACCTGCACAACCACCACGCTATGAGATAATAACGGAACCTTACAAAACCGAGCCATTTTCCACATACAGAGACTGCTTGCTGAAAAACTGTCCCTGAACGCAACGCGCATCAGCGGTTTTGCATGAATTTGCCTCTAAAACAACTCTGTCTTGTAACGTTCCGTTATTATCTCATAGTGTGGTGGTTGTGCAGCTCACAACGTGTCCACGACAGCGTTTTTGAGTTGTTGGGTTGTGTATTTAATGAGAAACCAAGAAATTCCCTTAGCCTCCATAGCATAGCTCTGAGCAGCTCACGGCTCTGCTCCACCGTACTAAAAATAGCTTGCACCGACAATTAAAAGTAACGAACCTACTGCTATGACTATAGCGATTATGGCAATGGGCCAATTTGCCAAACTGTTGCACTATCCCTTTAATCAATAAATAGATAAAAAACAACATGAGCATCAAAACCAGGTGGATATAATGGATTAGCAGTAATAAAAGCAACATTGAATCAACAACAGTAGGAAACACTGTCTGTTCATTATAACAGTATACCAACATCACTTTTTTCTGTCTTTGCACCTGTGAAAAAAATAAAAACCCATTGGCTAATCCTCTCTTGTGTTCTCCTACAGGTGATGGAGGTGAGTCATGTTCATCACTTTACAGAAATATTCTTCTTCCATAATAAAGCGGGTCATCTCACAACCTTTTCCTTTATTTTTCTTCCTCCTGTAGAATTCGTTGAAGTCATACTTCTACCTCTCGATGAGTTCCAGACAAAAATAGATGGTGAGATCTCAGTTTCTTCTTGAGCACAGAGATCAACAGACACAGGCAGCCTGTTTTAATTTTAGTTTTAGTCTAGTCTTTGTGTCAAACTGTCATTTACCGTCTGTTTTTATCAGTTTTAGCCACGTTCATACTCTTTTTTTTCTCTAGTGAAGTTTCAGTCGACTTAAAAGTCTGAGCATTTTATTTTAGACAGAATAAACCTGAATATTTCTGTCTAGTTTTAGTCAATCTCTTTCTAGTAATGTCATTCTATTTAACCCAGTCAATATATAGTTAATTATAATTACCTACATAGTATAGACGAAACCACATTTTTCTTTTAGTCAAACCCATTTCACAATTCAAACATGGTTATCTTATTATTATATTATTATTACCTTATAGACTCAAGAAAACATCCATTCCAGACATGGAAGATGCTGCTCTTCATATTTATTTTCAGTTCCCTCACTATATTTAGCAGATATTTTGAAAAAAAACCCACTTCAAATGCTGTTTCTCTGCTGCATGTGGGGATTGTGGAAGTGATGTCAAAGAAAACGATGAGACATTTTAGCATTCTTTAGTAAACCGCATTCAGTCTCGTGTTTATTTGTCAACAATATTGCATTATAATGTATATTTAGTTATAGTTATCATCACATGACCTCCATCATCATCATAATTTGTGTTGACGAAAAGCAACACTGCTGACCCCACACTGTTGCTTGTCTGTTTCTCTAGACCTGCTGAAGAAAGAGAAAATCATGGTGGATGCTAAAGTCTACATCTTTGCCATGGGGATGGTCCAGGCCTTCTTCAAACCGAGGGAGCTGCCCGTCCTGAAGCAGTGAGGCCGTCCAGGTCCAGGCTGACGATGACAGGAAGAGACAGTCTTTTCTGTTACACAGGGCTCCTACACAGGCCGGCAACGTTTGGAAATGTATTCAAATTGATTATTTCCAAATTCTAATGAGACAAAAAAATTAATAATCACTATTTGCAATGTGGGTTTAGACCCCACACAAGCTCCTCTTTTTAATATTTGTGTCTATGAGGTGAAATGACCAAAATCCAATTAAGAAATGACAGTCTTGAACGCAGCCTTGGATGGAGATCCTGCAGCTGTGAAGGAGCCCTGTTACTGTTATACTAGATGTACTGGAGCACGTGTTGCTCTCAGTATGGAGGTACCACAACATACCTGGTGACCAACTCTCAGGCTGTTTGGACACTTCAAGCAGACTATGTTCCAGGCTTTAGTCTTGTACGCCTTGAGTGACTAACAGTCATTTCCAGGATTTTATGAGATTAGATGTAGTTTAATGGGATGCAATCCATTGTGATTTTTATTTTGTGTCTGCAAAACATTCCTTCCATGTGCTAACACAATATTTGTCTGACTTTAATCATCTCATCAGATTATTTACACTCTTAAGAATTGGTAGTAAGTGAACTGTAATGTAACATTAGCCTGATTCTGACTTAAGTGGTAAATATCAGGCCATAGAGATCCATCAATCAGTCACTCAAAGAAAAACAGAACACATGTGTCCGACTTCTGTAATTTGACTAAAAGCCTCCTGGATTCTGAAAGAATTCACTCTTTAACACTAGAAAATGTAAATAATCCAATGTCTCTAAATAATGACAGTAACATATTTTGGTTTATTAACATGAATAAAACGAGTTTTTTGTTTTTTTGTTTTTTACTTCTGGTGCCACTGTTTTGTACAACAGAGGTACATTATTGATAAAAGTCAGTCACTGATTAATAAGAACTATTTGATGCAGTGCCTTGGAACACCATGCTGGTGCAATTAACTGGATACTGATGTTGAACTTACTCTGGAAACTAGTAATTACTGACAAAAATAAATGTGATACTACCTTTGCTCTTAGCACCGTCTGGGCCTCTCTCTCACACTGACCTCTCTGAACAACCAGCTAACTGACTAAAACTATAGGATATGGTACATCAGCTGCCGAAATAGCCATAAAAACAACAATTAAAGCACCATTTTCACATTTCTTTTTATTTGTTTTTCTTTATTTCTAGACATAGACCATGGTCTCTGGTAACGAATCCACTTCCTGATCTTTATCTAACGATACATCAGATAGATATTTTATTATTATATTGAATAAGGCTGATATAATTCAGTGACAGTGACCAATGGATGACAGCAGATTGAGTGAATTCCCAGGAAAGCACTCGGATCATTAACATTCAAGAGACTGCAGCCACTTGCACAGAAATAAAGTGCATGTATGTACATTTGAGAATTTTGCAGTTCTTTAGTTTGGCAATAACAAGCAAATATATAATGTACTTGTTTATTTATTTATTTAATATATAAAAGAAATTTGGAAATGAATATAGGAATACATAGACCGAACGTCTCTGACCTAAGATCCAAGAAAATGTGAAAGAGACACACACAACTATTGTACAATATGGTTGTTGTAGCCTATACGCAATTTGTAAGCCACAAAAACAATTTAAGCATGATAAAAAATAACAATAAACATGACATATTTACTAATGACAACGCATTTCATAAACCCATTCTGACTAATTCTTTCTTTCTTAAAGATCATATTATGAATTCCTCAAATTCCTAGTGAAGTTTTTCAAGCATTAGCTATATATTTCAAAGATTCAACGATTGTATTGCCAATTCTCTAGGCCTGTTGGACATACGAAGGAATTGAAAAGTCGTTTCTCTCTCACCTAAAATAAATATAATATATATGAATTAAATGCTCAAGAAAATTAGCTGATTTTATACATTATACTATGTAGCCTACATGATGCTCTTCTACAGGCTTTCCACTCCGGGCCGCTAGGGGGAGATACAGTTCCTTTAAACTCCTTGGTCAAATGACAGACTTCCTCCCCAACACAAACAACAATTTCAAAACCACTTCAAGCGACTCACCAAACACCAAGGTTCGTATGATGCTCCGTATGTTTTTTCTTCTACAAATGTACATGAACAAGTCAGAGACAGAGGCAGAGGCACCGGTAGCTCTGAGTTTGTGTGTGTGGTCAGACTGACAGAGAGGAGAAGTGGTAGTTTATATGTAGTTTAACATGTAGCCACAGCGCTAACTGTTCATTCTAGTAACACTAACATTAACAACAACAAGACGACGCCATTCCTGTCTCTGCTTACTTTGCTTCGTGATTTAATATTTTGTCGTGAATAACAATGTACTTACATTACAGACGGAAAGGACAATGGAAGTGGCAGTGAAAAGTGAGTAAATTAAAGTTATGTTGCTCCCTTCAACTCAATGGTAGATACGTTAGGTGATGTACTTTCAAACTCCACCTAGCTTAAACCGTATCCAGGGAACTGTGTCGGACGTACATTTAAACCTGGACTGATGAACGGTTAAGTTGATTTTCAGGTGTTTTTCTTGAGAAAAATTACCACACAGTCGACAGTGCCTTCAAAAATATCCATACCCTTTGAACTTTCCCACATTTTGTCACGTTACAACCACAGTGAAGTGGAAGGAAAGCGATGATGCTGCCACCACCATGTTTTTCACTCTGGGATGGTGCGTTCAGGTTCATGATGCTGCCACGGCCATGTTTCACTCTGGGATGGTGTGTTCAGGTTCATGATGCTGCCACCACCATGTTTCACTCTGGAATGGTGCGTTCAGGTTCATGATGCTGCCACCATGTTTTTCACACTGGGATGGTGCGTTCAGGTTCATGATGCTGCCACCACCATGTTTCACTCTGGAATGGTGCGTTCAGGTTCATGATGCTGCCACCATGTTTTTCACACTGGGATGGTGCGTTCAGGTTCATGATGCTGCCACCATGTTTTTCACACTGGGATGGTGCGTTCAGGTTCATGATGCTGCCACCACCATGTTTCACACTGGGATGGTGCGTTCAGGTTCATGATGCTGCCACCACCATGTTTTTCACACTGGGATGGTGCGTTCAGGTTCATGATGCTGCCACCACCATGTTTTTCACACTGGGATGGTGCGTTCAGGTTCATGATGCTGCCACCACCATGTTTTTCTCTGGGATGGTGCGTTCAGGTTCATGATGCTGCCACCATCATGTTTCACACTGGGATGGTGCGTTCAGGTTCATGATGCTGCCACCATCATGTTTCACACTGGGATGGTGCATTCAGGTTCATGATGCTGCCACCATCATCATTCCACTTTACCATTATGCTCTACTTCATGTTGGTCTATCACATAAAATCCCCAAATAATTAGGGCCATGTTTCACCCAACAGGAAATAGCTGTAGGGACGAGGTGCCCGCGAAGCCGGGCACTATTGTTATTCTGTGGATTTTTTCTTCTTATTCTCCTTCATCTTCCGGACAATTTCGATTCGCTACTAGTCCTGCAACTCAAGAGTTGCAGGACATATTATATATCAAAACGTGCGTCCTGATCGGGATCGAGCTGCTATTACTTTTTTCATCAGTGAATTTTTCGCGACGTGAGAATGCATGGGAGAAGGTCAAAAAATGAACAAATCATCGGATTTTTCATACTGCCAACTGCTCTACTGCTCAGGCATACTTTCACCTAGAGACTCCGTTTAAACTTTAAATAGAAGACACAAGTCTTGTGTATTGGGGTATTACTCCACGTTTTGATAGGTTGTATAGTTTTTGATCAATCCCTGATCAATGACCATGATCATTTTTGGAGAAATTATGAGATTATAATGGGTGTGTATTGCACGGAATGTTCGTGCTAGAGTGCGTGATGTCATCAGCTAGAGTGGGGAGAGAGCCCAGGAAAACTCCTGATTCTTTCTCTTTCCACACTCCTCGTGGACACAGTTTACACTGTAGACACATAATTTTTCACAGTTTTGTAGACAAACTTGTTGTGTCTCCCACAATGTGTTCAAAATATCAGAGAGACTTACAGAATTTGAATTAGCAGCCTCTGAGTATGGCCATGTCTGTCTCTTCGCCTCATTGACTCCAATACAAAAATTTTCTGAGAGGAGCAGAACGGACCAATGTTTTAAAACTGCCCGTGTCGCCAAAATATTTACTGTAGAAACACCAAATCGTACCAAAATTTTCAGGAAGACCTTAGGGCACCGTTGATCCGTGTCTTGTTCTGATAGGAGCTACCGTTTTGTCAGAATAAGCCTAAATGCGTGACCAGTGCAGAGGCAGAAAATCTGTCTTTTTCTCGACGTTTCTGTCTGCCTCAGCCTGGTGGCCCCTATCGTCATGGGCAACCAGCTCAAGTTGTCATGGTAACCTCTGATCCTCAGGCCAGGGTCGTTAACTCCATAAACAATCCACCTGGAGCTCGTTAAGATGTTTGTAAACACAGACACACAGCTAAATCAGACTGATACAGGATGCAGCTCAGTCACACACACAGACTCTAGAACCAGCTTCATGTCATTACAGTTATAGACACACACACACACACACAGACACACACACACACACATTAAAAACACACAGGTAACATACAAATGCGCGCGCATTCCTCTCCCACACTCTAACACACACAGGTAACTTCCTGTGATTACAGTTAAAGACACACAAACACATCAAATGCGCGCGAAAGCACGCACTCATCTCTCTCACTCTAACACAGGTAACTTCATGTGATTACAGCTCCTCCATATCAGTGCTTATAGAAAGATGATCATGTGTCTGATCAGCTCTGTCTTGACCTTAAGATCGTGGGTTTGATTCCCATGTTGACAGAGATGGTTAGAACGGCAGTAGCCCCCGGTGCCCTTTCAAAATTTCCCGAGAGGAAATTTTCTAGTTATATTTAAGGTAGTGGTTGCAATGTGACAAAATGTAGAAAAGTTCAAGAATGAATGAATGAATAGTGAGCAAGATTTATTATTAGGCCTGGTTGGTGCTTGCTACACTACTAGCATGTTGTTTTGACCCCATTCTGTAAGGGTCTGAAGTGTTATCATACAGTTGTAGGAAGCATACTCCCACCCAGGAACCATTTAGTACTGAATACAGTAGTTGTGCTGACATGACTGTGTGTGTTGTGGTGTTCTTAAAGGCAAGGCCAAGAGGAGACATATAAATGCTCAAGAATGTAGTGAGTTGAGTGCGGAGGGCGTTAGTTCACTCACACAGCCCCACACCTTTGACCCCGGCCGAGGGAACCGGGACCCCAACAGAGGGCTATACCCCAAGAGACGGAAGCGGGGTAATTGTCAACTGTTAACTTCCAAGTTCGTTTTTATATACAGTATATAGTATAATACTATATACTGTATAAAAACAACTTGGATCATGTCATTGATCCATTACTACTGTATTAATGGATCAATGACATGATGCAAGTGCAACCCAATACGTGTAATTCACTTTTACAGTGCAACACTGTTTCTTAACAAATTTGATATCATTTGTCACATTATTTAGAATGAAAGTTTTTAGGATGAGTCCTGCTCAGTTTTATCAAATTAGCTCAATTTGAATATAGAAATACATTAAAAAAAATCAAAAAAATCTGAAAATCTGTTTTAATTTTATGTTTTCAGAATATAGTATCTATTTTTTTAGGTGGATAAAATATTTAATATTTATAATTCTTTTGTGGTTACACCATTTGACATTTTTTGACACAGCATTCAGTCTGATTTTAAGACCATTTTTGAAGATATTTCTAAATTATGCATCTTGCCAACCCTTATTTGTCACTGACCCAGATGTCATTGTCATAAGATAGGACAAGATACTCCTTAATTTGCCCCACAGTTTGGAAATGTACAGGGTTGCAGCAGCAGACTACAGCAAAGAAATGTATAGAGACAGATAATAAATAATAAATAGCATATAGCAATAGTAGTAAAAAATACAAATAAAACAGTAAATATAATGTGTAGTAATACAGTGTATGTCAGTCACTGAATCTTTGTCCTTCTGTTAGCTCTCCCACTGCCGCCAACGGAGGATGAGGAGGAGGATGGTGAGGCCATGCATCTGGTTGCAGTGAAGCCAGCAGAGGCTTCCTGTAACGGGGAAGATGATGTTGAAGTTGATGATGCTACAATGCTGGCTGCTGCCATGACGCCGGAGCCGGAGGTGAAGGAGAAGGAGTGGGACGACGACGACGACGACCACATCCTGTTGGCTACTGCCGCCATGGCAGCGCCTCATGCGGAGGAGGTGGATTATTTAGAAGGCATGACGGCGGAAATGTTTGGACTCGATGACGACTTTAACTGCTGCGATGCCAGCAAAGCAGAGGACTGGTCGGAGCCCCTCCCTGACGCCCACTACGGCCTCCTGGGCAGCGGCAAGGCCCTGCTGCAGCCACAGGGCTGCATTGAGAACCTCCCTGAGGAGGTGCTGAGGCTGGTGCTGAGCCTCCTCCCGGCCCAGGACCTCTACCGCAGCGCCATCCGTGTCTGTCATCGCTGGAAAAACATTATCCAAGACAGCAAGGTCAGACGTCCATCTGAGTTACATGGAAGTACTTATTAAAGGGATGGTTAAACATTTTGGCAAATTGACCCATTGCCATACTCCCTATAGTTTTAGGTGTAAGTTTGTTACCAGTTTTGGTGTAAGCTATTTTTAGATCTGTGTTCCGTTATTATCTCATAGCGTGGTGAATGTGCAGGTCACAACTTGTCCACCAGTGATTGTGTATTTGATGAGGGAAACCAAGAACTCCCATGAGCCTCCGCAGCACAGCTCTGAGCAGCTCACGGCTCTGCTCCGCCGTTCTAAAAATAGCTTGCACCCCGACAATTAAAGGTAACAAACCTATTTCTAAAACTATAGGGGTTATGGCAACGAGCCAATTTGCCCATAAGAAAGACTATTTTAATAATAAGCAGGGCAGGTGGCTCCTTACTGCATGAGCTTACACATGCATGTGTTTATGCTGTTGTATGCTGTCTCTTTGTCACAAGTCTGCACTTGTGTTTCCTGTTTCCCATTATAGTTTCTCCCCTTCAAGAAACAATATTACCGCTACATGCTGAAAGAGAAGGACGCATTGCTAGAGGTCTCCCACATCATGAGGAGCAGCAGGATCATAGAATATAAACAACACAGCATCAGAAAGCTCGTCTTGTAAGTCTGCATGTCCTTAGTTTGGGGGGAAACAGAAGAGTCATATATTTTTTTTATCATATACTCTTTATTTATAGATCATTCTCACATTTGAGTACACGGGCTGAAAAAGCAGAACAAAGACTAACACTAAACACTGAACAAATAAATGAATTTGAGTTCCAGGTACGTAAGTCTAAAGGTTAAACCATACACCAGTGTGTTTCTCAACCAGGAGTTCTCGGACCCGTAGTGGTGCTTGTGTAATTGCAAAGCATTTTCCCCCAATCCCATATGTTTTTGTGGGAAATTTGTCATATTTTGATGATTTTGATTCACTTTTGTTTGTCCTTCAGTCATGAGCCCCTCCCTAGTGTTTCAGTGGACATTCATTTCTTAATTGAGCTTTTATTGTGAAATATCGCACAGGAAGACGTAGTGAGTAAAACTCACTAACGTGCAAAGTTCATTGTACAGCCACTTTTGAAATCACATATCTGTCTTCAGAACAGTTCATAAATATGCAATGATGCAATTAAAAATGCTATTTTTATTTCTTGGTTTGGGGATTCCTGTTAAAAAAGTAGTTGGTCCAGTTCCCTGAAAAGGTTGAGAACCACTACCTCATACACAACACAACAACTTGCGTCTTGCCAACGACCTTAACATCATCTACTGCTGCTTTGAAAAGAACCCCCCACCCCCACCACCACTCTGCTCACTCCCCCCATCCCAACAGCCCCACTACTCTCCTTTCAGTAGGTGACCACACCCTCACACACATCAAAGCCCCCCCACCCCCACCTCCATGTTTCTCACCTCGCAGGAGAGGAACCAACAAGATCTTTAACAACCACAGGTCTCAGGTCTGTCCCCCTGACTTCTGTAGCGCTCATCAAGGACATTCCAGACCCCCTACTGGACCCCCTGCAGCTCGCCTACAGAGACAACAGGTTGCGGAAAACACCCCAGCTTTTCCAAAACCTTTTCTATTTGTGCTACTATTTGCCATACACCTTGCCTGTCACCAATCACCAAAGCAAATTCCTCGTAGCTGTATAACCAAGTTGTACAACTGCCTGGTACAAATCTGTGTCTGTTTCTGATTCTAAATGTTTATCAATGAATTTCAGCTGTGATGCTCGTCCTGTTGTGTGTGTGTTTTTGTCAGTTTGATGGCTCAGCACAGAATTGGAGAGCGGGTGTGGCCGGGGGACGTCCTTAACCGTGTCAAGAAGCATCGTCTTTTCCCCCAAGCCGAGGCCTCCATCAGACTACGCATCCCTAACGTTCAGAAGCACCATCACCTTGGTATTGAGGTACGGCTCACATACAAAACAAACTTCTGTCTTCTTCTTTTGTGGATTACATTATTTTAACATAACATAACAAAACAAAACATAAACATTTCCATCACGTGTGTCCACTCCCCAGGGTCCCAACCCGTACGCGGTCATGGCCGTCATACTGATCCTCAGTGAGAGCGTTGATGACGTGCAGGCCTTGGTGTCTCTGCTCGGCAGCTGCTTGTCGCAGGCAGCCATCACAGAATACCTCAGCCACATGGCCACGATGCTGCTGGCGTTCCAGAGGAGAGAGTTCATGATCAATCACAGGTAAGAGCCACAGCGTCTGCGTTTCTACTCTACGCACACCGTTCACCTCACCTCGTGGATCTCTTGTTCTGCCTCCCTAGGTCATATTACAACATCTACTACGTCCTTCACCTGATGGAGAACGGCCCCTTTCCTGTCAACCCCGGTCAGAGCGGGTGAGCTCCACAATACGTCTCTTCTTCTCTATTCTCAATTCTTCTGTATAGGGTAAACTAAGCTGACTGCAGTTCACCACAGCATTTCTGGGTTCACCTTCTAAGTTAAAGGGATAGTTCAACATTTTGGCAAATTGGCCCATTGCCATAATCCCTATAGTTTTAGAAATTGGCTCATTACCTTTTAATTGTCAGTGCAAGCTATTTTTAGAACGGCAGAGCAGAGCTGCAAGCTGTGATCGGACCGAGATGAAAGAGTGCTATGCAGAGTGATATTGCATTGGTTGAGCCAAAAGCTGAAAAATCTACTCGTGGCGGATGCAATGTATTTGTGGCGGGCCGTCACGAATTAATGAATGTATGGGAAACACTGCAGTGGAGAGGAAGTGATGAGTTTTTACGACCGTGAAAATATAAACTCTGAAACTAGCACTGGAGATCCATAGAGAACAAATCCTCACCAAAACAAAGATCAGGGATCAGATAAACCGAATTAAATTAATTAAATAATCATATGACTTCAAATAACGCATGTGTGTATGTCCTGTTTCTACTAGTCATCCTCAGATCCAGCTCACAGGCGAGCAGCAGCATATCCTCAGCCACGACATCCAGAAAGACCACGTGGTCAAGATCATAGCTTTTGCAGGTACGGTGACCAGAGGGAACGTTTTGTTTATGAATGAAAACACATTTGAAGTTAACAGCATCACAGAGGATACAATCTAGACTTTTGTCACTTTCTAAGTCAGGATATCACTCCATGTTTCTTCTGAGCTGTGGGAAGTCTAAATACACAACACCATACATTATGCTGTTGAAGAATTTCGCCAATATTTTGTGATGATACACTAGGTTGACCCTGTCCACAACATCCGTGCTCCTCCAGGCTGATTAACACTGATCTGATGATGTCATCAGAGCTTTCTGATAATAATCATTCCGCTTCGGCATTTGTCTGTTTAGCTCAACTATTCAAATGAAATCAAACTTTATTTGAATCATCATTTTTTTGTTCTGGGGGAAACATTGAAACAGCATTAGTGACAAAATGCTATACACAAAGACATACAGTACATAATTGAAAACCTACCTCACCCCTCAATTCATTCAGGATGGTAAAGAAAATGTGTCATGTGTAAGGAGTAAGTTGTAGTATCGTTATTTTGTAATGAGGAAACACAGGAGGCAGTAAAAACTAATCCTTAAAATAAAATTACTTAAATAAAAAAATTGTAAGTGATCTGCCAATAAATGCAGCTACAAATAAAAATGACATGAAACTTGAATTCAGCAAAAAAGATAAGTCTTGAGTTTGCTTTTTTATATGAACCCTGATCGTTTGTAGTTTAACTGTACAACATGTGAACTGCCACCAGGAGGCGCTCTTTCCCCTTCAGCCTTATCATCCATAATCCAGCCCATAATTTTGCCTCCTCATGTTTTTAGCATGTATTAACAGGTATCCTTGAGCTGCCTGGCTACTTACAAATCAAAAAATATATATATTTTTTTCTCACATTTGTACATAACTCGACACACACAATTAATGGATGTCCTTTTACTTCCCTCACTTTGTCCTGAGTGTTTATGGGATGTGTGGAGTCAGAAAGGTACAGGTGCATGGTTTAATTCCAGGAAACACAACCTAAAATGCTTCAAATTGCAAATGAAAGCTGGTTGATAATGATTTCCTCCCAGTGCCAGTGATATGGACCCTTGTCGCCTCCTGTCACAGGTACGGGGAAGACGACTACGTTGGTGAAGTACGCCGAGCAGCGGCCTCACCTCCGCTTCCTCTACGTGGCCTTCAACCGCTCGGTGGCCTGCGAGGCCACGCGCCGCTTCCCCAACAACGTGGACTGCAAAACGGTCCACTCTCTGGCCTTCAGAGAAATTGGACGCAGGTGAGAACGAAGTTTGACCCCAGATGCTTCCAGTCACCGTCAAGTCAATATTTACCCGCACTCACATACGAGTGCATTTACAGCGAACATACATGTGAGTCTTGCATGGTTCGCTACATAGAAGCGATGATGGTCCAGGTGTCTCTAAAGCTCTCTGTGATAGATCAAATTTTAATTCATAATGAAGTTAATATGCATACATTTTTAAATTTCATATTTTATGTCTGATTTTCAAACCATTACAGTGATAAAGTAAATAAAGTCAACTTTTGATCACTCCACAAATGAAATTGAAAATACATTTAAAGGGATAGTTCACACAAAATTCAAATTTCACTCATTATCTGAGTGAAGCCTCATTCAAAACCATTATATGGACAAATACTGCTGCGTGCCCCCCCCCCGTAACTCGGAGAAGGCACGGAGGACTCTGAAAATTCTCACAAAATTTGAATTTTGGGTGAACTATCCCTTTAACGCATTAAACCTGTTGAACAGGTGATGAAAGGGAGTGTTGTTGTTGTGTCTAGAGATTCACGTCTTATCTTGGGTATGTATCACCCCTGTGATGCAGGTACCAAGCTTGTGGGAAGCTGACCTCTAATCTGAAGGCGTTCACTCTCAACTCTGTCCTGCCCGAAGGCCGAGGTGGCTTCGTCAAGGCCAAGGTGTTGGCCACGACACTCAACACCTTCATGGCTTCAAAAGACCCGACCATCACCACCATGCACGTCCCCGACAGCCACGTCTCTCATAAAACCAACAGAACTGTAATAGGTCCTGCAGAAAAACAGGTGTGACTGCACACAGCTGGCGCTAGGGGTGACCTCGACGAGGGATTTTCATAGTTGAATCTGATTCGTCAGATTTTGCCCATAGTCGACTAATCGTTCAATCATGTTTTGTTTTTGTTTTTCGTCATTAATTCATGATCTCATTTGCATCTTTTTCCGCACCGGAGATAGGAGTTAAAACAACTGAAAACTGAAAAACAGACCAGACTACGAGATTGTGCTGTGAATGAATGAGTATGTATGGAGAATGAACGTAGACTGCACCAACGATAGACAGAGAACACATCCCTCAGTTTAATATTGTAAATTAAACTTGTAAATTGTAAATGTGTTTGAGAGAGAGAGATATTATTAAAAAAAACAAAGAAATTCTGTGTAAATTCAGATTCAGCAGCAGGGATCACCCCGATATATTCAGAATGGTACAATCTTTTTTCAAAACCGCATTTCGTGACGATTCAACGACGAGGTCGATAGTCAAATCAGACGTCTCCGAATCGAATCATCGGATACTCGACTACTCGAGGTCACCCTAAGCTGGCACAGTGTTTTTTTTTTGTTTGGTGAATTAATTTAACATTTTACATGATTTAACTTGGTGTTTATTATGTGAAATCCCAGCTGGTTGTCCGCGATGCCGGGATCGTCTGGAGCAAAATGAAGGATTTCAACGAGACAAAACAAAGCGCTTATCACATGATCCACGACGGTAAGCTGGCTGGAAATGAGCAAAGTCAATTATCCTGTTCGTAACATGACGAGGAGTGATGAACAGGAGGTCACTGGAGCTTTGTGTTGACAGGTTACCTTAAGCTATGGCAGCTGCAAAACCCCAAACCCTGTCTGTCAGACAAGTATGATGCCATCTTCATCGACGAGGCCCAGGACTGCACTCCAGGTACTCGACTCAGAGAGAAAAAAAAATTCCCATGAGCTTTGTCAGGATGATGATAATGTCCTGTTCCTCTGCTCCGTCTCAGCCATCATGGACGTGATGCTGTCTCAGAACTGCGGGAAAATCCTGGTAGGAGATCCTCATCAGCAGATCTACACCTTCAAAGGAGCGGTCAACGCCCTGCAAGTGGTGGACCACACACACATCTTCTACCTGACGCAGGTACAGTGAGTCTGTGATGTAGCTCCATGTTTCCTGGCCTGGTCTCTGACATTATGACTGTTTTATATCATCAGTCCAACCTCTTTGTTGCATATCACCATCCTCTCTCTCACTGTCAATATTCTCCTTCTTCTACTCAAAGTGTTTTACACCACAAGCCAGCCTCACCACATAGAGCCTCCAACGCTGATTGGCTCGGCCTTCTGAGGGTTTCAGGCCAAACGCTCACAGGGGGAATGAGGCCAGACTCTCCCTCAGAAACGAAATGAAGTGTATTTCCAGGAGAGGCTGGAACAGTACAGTAGAAACAGTAGAAACTTGTGTTTTTGCATTAATTACTCACCTCAGACAGTTGAACTCTGAAACATCCTGGAAAGGCTGAAGAAAAACGAACGTGAACTGTTCATGAATCAAGTATAGTATCAGCAGAGTCTTATCAGTGTGCGGGGGTTGTCTTTTTCCTATTAATCCTGGAAAGGCATTGCTATCCGATGGCAGAGCGCCTGCTCTCCCCGCCACAAAAACAAACTAAGCTTGTTGTGATGATTTCTTTACAAAAATAAACGGTTGGAGATATTTTGGACATTACCACTGCACTGCTCCACTGTTTATTTTCAGTCATTTTCATTGGTGTCTGTGGATTAAAGTCATGTACCATAGATATTTGATTTGATTGCTCCCCCCAACACTGGGTGACTATGGAAATAGGAAAATGATTTAGGGGTCAAAAATGACTGGAATTCTCCTTTGCTGTTCCCATCGGCGTGTGAGTGTGTGTGGATGTTGCAGGCTCTGTCTGCCTTCC
This sequence comes from Decapterus maruadsi, assembly GCA_030347415.2. Lineage (NCBI taxonomy): Eukaryota > Metazoa > Chordata > Actinopteri > Carangiformes > Carangidae > Decapterus > Decapterus maruadsi. The sequence goes on along the minus strand of CM064889.1, from coordinate 2,101,473 downwards.
ACTGATTGGCCAGAGCGTCGTCACTGGTCTGACACGAGAATCAAACCCGCTAATGTATTTATTTATTTTTAGTTGTTATTTGCCTTTAATGGACAGGACAGTTGAGAGAGAGAGAGAGAGAGAGAGAGAGAGAGAGAGAAAGAGAGAGAGAGAGAGAGAGACAGGAAATGGGAGGCAGAGAGAGGGGGGGGGCACAGGTTAGGGCCACTCGGTACAGTGAGGCCTATAGCCTCAACATATGGTTCTACCAACTGAGCTAAACACCGCCCCAAACCCACTGATTGTTGTTATTCTTTCATGTGAGTTAAATGTGAGGAAAACCACACTGCGGTCCGTTAACGAGGTGCAGATGAGTTAGAACTCAGCTGTGATGGAAAAGCCAGAAATCAAACTACTGATTTTCTAAATAGCGACCTACCTGCTTCTACTTCCTGAGCCCTGATTTGTGAAGTGTTATACTTGAACCAATCCAGATCTTCTGACAGCTTGAATCTACTCTCTGGTAACACCTCGGCCAAGGTTCCAAAAGAGACGGTACTTGGTTGAGAATGGTCACTGCGTCGTTTTCATCATCAATGCGCAGCATGCACAGAATGGCTAAGAGCTGCTTATATTCCCACTGTAGCGCTGTTATGTGTCACTTAATTAATCAATTCAATTCAATTCAACCAACTTTATTTATCCCAAATAGGGCAATTCCGTTTGCAGTCCACAGTCAGACAGCACACAAAACAAAATAAAACAAACAGACAGCACATGAACCAAACAATTTTGTGTCAGTAGCAACAAATCAGTGTGAGGATAGCAACAACATCCAGCCCCCCTTGGACCACAGTGCAGTGAATCACACAGTATGAAAAAGAAGTGGATAATAATAATACATTTTCACATTATGACTGGAATAAAATAAATAGATGACTAATTGCTGCTATCTGCAGCGTTTAGCAGCTTGATAGCTGAGAGAATAAAAGAACTGGTGTATCTATTTGTTTTCCTTGGGGGAGTAATACCCATCTGATTGCAGCAGTTAGTGGAGAGGGTGTGAAGGGTCGTTGACAATGTTCAGTGCCCGGTTCCTATAGCGGATGGGATGGGATGTTTGAGATAAGCAGATCAGTCTCTAATAAATCTCTGCTCTAAAGGTGGAATGAGCCTGTAATGGAAACGACCTGCAGAGTAGAACCTGGTGCCTGGTACAGAAGCTGAGCCGAGAACGTGACTCTATAGAGGCAAACATGTCGAAAGGTCTGGTTTGGTCAAAGTGTAACACACAAATCAAAGTGTCTCTACTAAGCCTTAGATTGCCTCTGACCGCTGTTCCCATCGGTGTGTGAGTGTGTGTGGATGTTGGAGGCTCTGTGTGAGTGTGTGTGCGGTGTGTCTGGCTCGTGGTGTAAAACACTTCCATTTACTGCTTTCAAGGTTCCTACGCAAGTATGGAAAAGTATGGAATTTGATTTTATACATTTACAGGTATGGGAAAAGTGGAAAATGGAAATTATGGTATGGTAATATATTATCAAAATAATGAAAATAAATGATTAATTGCATGATTTTTTTAATATAATGCAAAATAACGAAAATAAATGATTAATTGCATGATTTTTTTTAATGTAATGCACAACTCAAATTGTTTGAAATTTTTTACGGAGAAGTCTGGAAATTAGGGTCTGGAAAATTTGGAAATTTCAGATGTAGGAACACATCCTCCTCAGTGACCAGTCTGTTTAGAAATGATGTGAAACTGTGGTGATTCTGGCGAAATTTCCCACCACTATGTCGAACTTTATAAATAGAGCAGTGGGCGCGCTGGTGCTGGTAAGTGATGCATCTCGACCTTAACTCGAGCAGATTCACCAGAGTGGAGCTGAACAACAGCTGCAGGTGGCAGGTGCAGCCGGCAGCTTCCTGTGCTGATGACTTAGGTGTGATGTTCCAACCTGGTTCCTGTTGACACCGAGACAAGGAAACAGTCAAACAGAGTGTTGCAGAACATATATAGCACGGCTTCATGATGGCCTTTACACAAGAACGTCAACAACATTCAGAGAGCAGTCTCAAATGTCAAAATAAGATCAGTTTCACCTGTATTTCTTGAGAACAATAACGCATGTTCAAGCTTTATTTGAGTGTTCCCATACCTGCGTCTCCTCATCGCAGCGTTAACGAGAGAAAATGAACCCGTCTGTCCCTCCAGAGCTTTCGGTTCGGTGCTGAGATCGCCTACGTGGGCGCCACCATCCTCAAAGTGTGCAAGGGGGTCCAGAAGATTCTTGTCGGCGGAAAACAGAAGGGTAAACACTGGTCTTTGTAGAAATGAAATCGACTGGTGTTGCGGCGGTTTTGTCAGCATGTCTGTGCCTTGTGACCGACCCTGCAGGTGCGGTGTGTGACGAGACGGTGGCCAAGGTGGTCAAGGACGTGTGGAGCGGCGTGAGCCCTTGCCGCGGGAAGACGGCCATCCTGTCGAGGTGTAACCTCACGGTCTTTTCCAACGCCGTCAAGCTCACCGATGCAAACCCCCACTGCAGGATCCACTTCATAGGGGTGCGTTGAATGAATTAATGAGAAGCGGGAATGTGTTGCATTGTGGCGTGTGTCTGGTCAGGTGAATTCCATCTGTGTGAAGTGAAAAACAAGCTCTTACAAAGGTTTCAGTCTTCTGCGACCTCAGGGACAATCTGGCATGTTCGTATGAATTCACTCATTCACTAAGACAGAGAGATGACACTCTGACGCAACAGGAGGGAAAACCCAAATGCAGGCACACGGCCAGATAAAAATCTTAATAAGAAGTGTTTAATAATCCAAACAAACCGAAACATGCTGGGATCTGTCGGATGGCTGAGAACCAACAGTTTATACAAGACCGGGGCCACAGCTGTCCACATGCCAGTCCTTTCATGAATGGCTGGTTTCACACAGTTCAGCATTTAGCTCCGCCAGCGGTCTTGCTTCATATTTCACAAATACACTCAATATTTATAAACACGAGCATAAATATAGTCGAGAAGAAGAAAAAGAAGAAAAAATGTGCTAAATTTATTTATATGCCACATTTCCTGCCAGATGCAACACAATGTGCTCCACAACCCAAGTACACAAAAGTGTGGTCCACTACACCAGCAACACATGTGTTTTGTGTGTACTGATAAATTGATTTCTTAATTTCACTGTCATGCACATTATTGTTCCCAGACCACATGGCCTTACAAGAGACCAAACAACAAACATTCAATGATGACTACAAAGTCTTCCCATTAGTACGTATCCATAAACTCATGCAATTTCAGGGAATAAGCAGATTTGACTAAAATATACACAACCATAGTACGTTGTAGTGTTATATACTGTAAGGTACAGTGTTTTCTGTCTTCAGTGAATCTGGCTGGGACATACAATGCTGTGAAATAGTATTTGCCCCCTTCCTGATTTCTTACTTTCTTGCACATGTTTAAGATCATCCAACAAATTTTATTAGACAAAGATAGCCATGTTCATAATACAATGATGATTTAATTCATTAAGGGAAAAAAAGCTATCCTACTGTGAAAAAGTACTCCCCTCTCTTTGTTACATCATGTACTAACTGTGATAAATTTAGTAGGAGTAGGAGATCTCTCGCTGCCATCTAAAGACATTCAAGAACACATGAAAATACAAAAGAAATGACATCTATCAGGCTCTAAGATCAGGTAATTAAATAAAGTAATGTAAACAAACAACAATATAAAACACCAAAGAGCCCACCCCTGATCTAACCTCTGTTTTAAAAACAAGAAAACAAGGTGAAGCAGCAGGTGTTTGTCTACTGGGTAGGGGCTGTTTTCTGTTTTTCTTGTGGAGCATCTAGAACAGGGTTCCCCAATTCCGGTCCTTGAGGGTCACTGCCTTGCATGTTTTAGAAGTTTCCTGCTACAACACACCTGATTCAAATGATCAGCTCGTTATCAAGCTCTGCAGTGGCCTGATAACGAGCCACTCATTTGAATCAGGTGTGTTGTAGCAGGAAACTTGGGCAGTGGCCCTCAAGGACCGGAATTGGGGAACCCTGATCTAGAAGGACGGGGTTTCCCTGTTTAGCAGAGCTGTAGAGGTAGCAGGGTTGTTTACATCTGACTGTCCTGTATTTTCTAGGGCAACAGGTCATACTCAAGTAAAATTCATCTTCAACAATATCAAGATCACACAAAACATTTTGTGTGACAAAACTTTCATTGCACACATCCACTCCAAATCTCCTCCTTCCATTGTTTCTTATGGAGATTAAATAGCTTTTGTTTAACTGTTTTTATGATACACTGCAAAATATTCCACAAAAAAAAACTCAAAATCAGAAGACTGGAATAACAGCCCTGGATCGGCTGGTCACACTCACAGACTCTGTCTCAGTATTATGCAAACTTTGAGCTTTGGATTTGAATTGGTTGTGTTTCAGAGTTTTAACCACTCTCGTCCCCCAGGAGGTGCAAAACATCGGCCTGCATCGCATCATGGACATCTGGAAGCTGAGGAAGTTGGCAGGGAAGACGGGCTCGGCGCCCACAGGCATTAAGGACCCCCTCATCCGCTCCTTTGCCCGAAAAAAGCCAGAACTCGGCTTCTGGGCCCTGAGGCAGTACGCCACGCAGACCGAGGACCTGGAGCTCCAGGGCAAACTCAGCATCGTGGAGAAATACCACAGTCGAATCCCAGAGCTGGTCCAACGCCTGCAGGACTGCGCTGAAAACGAGCTGCCCAGAGCAGGTTTGACTTCACACACCTCTTCATTGCTTTATGAGACATTAATAGAAAGACACCAAAGTAAAGGAATAGTTCAGTTTTTTTGAAGTGTGGCTGTATGAGGTACATGGCCCAGCTCTCTGCCCTCCCCCAGTTAGCCATACCAGCTCATAATGCTGGACCGAGATGTCAAGCGACTGAACTGTCCCTGAGGGAAAGAAAAACCCACTTCCTCGTCCAAATTTCTTCCTCAAAGTATAAATAAAGTCAGATGATGTCAGGGTATGACTATAGGAGGGTTAGTCATGACTTCGTTATTGACTTCGTCTTACACCAAGTGCTGCTTAATTTCCATTGATATAGCTCGCAAACAGCATTGGTAACAGTACGTCCCCCTGCTTAACACCTGACTGAGTTAAGAACCAGCCTGTTCTATGGTCACTGATCTGCACACATGCAACTGGTGTTTGGTAAATCACTTTTAAGGTGTTATAAAAATTTGCCATCCATACCAGTTTTTAATCATTTGAAACTAAGGAGCTTGTGATTAATGCAATCAAATGCTTTCTGAAAATCTATGAAACAAATGAAAGTAAGTTTCTTCTCTTGCATTCTAACTTGAACTATAGTAGACAGAGAAAATATATGCTCAATACAGGCTTTGACCGTTCTGTTCATCAGCCAGTGGCGACGCTGATTGGCTCGGTAGACAGACAATTTCTGGCGAAACGGTTACAACGGGGATGAGGCCAGACTCCCCCTGTGAAATGAATGAAATGCATTTCCGGGGGAGGCTGGTTCACGAGGCTATATTTTTTGTGCCTGACCCCTCTCATGTTTTCTTTTACAGGCTCTCGGTTTCCCATCAAAATTCTGTTGTTTAACCTTAAATTCATACCTTATTTGTTGCTTCCTCACATCATTAGTGTGAGTGCGTGGGTCTGTGTGGGTCTGTGTGCATTTGCATATGTGTGTGAGTGTGTTCTTTGTTTTCTTTGTTTTTACCCTCTATGAGGCACTTTATGTTACTCATGAATGAAAAGTGCCATACAAATGAAAGTCAGTCTGATTTGATTTGATTCTGACTGGGGTTTGTTGTTCTGCTGTTTCCTCCTGATCCAGATTTCATAGTGGGAACAGTCCACAAAGCCAAAGGTCTGGAGTTTGACACCGTGATGGTCACCGAAGACTTTGCTGAGGTGCCGGCTTGCAGGCATGAGATGCGCCACCATCCTGACTACGGATACTGTGAGTGTTTGTTTTCTGTTATGCAGAGTTTAGCTTTAAGTTTCCAGATGGACAGAGCTGCTTCTGTTCCCAACTCTGCACTGATGGCTCTGTACCAGTCCAAAAGCTCAGCTGAATATATTAGATCAGTCACAGATGGCGCCCATAATAACCAGTTTACTGTAGCAGCATGTTATTATTACACTACGTTCTGTGGAATGGATAATTGTATTCTCAGTTTTTGAACTCCTATCCTGATACTTTCCTTCTCCGTGGTCAGCGAGGGTTCCTGACGACGAGTGGAACCTGCTGTATGTGGCGGTGACGCGTGCCAGAAAATCACTGATCATCACCAGGAACGTCCACAACATTCTCTCCATGGACGGGGTAGGACACATCGCCTCTTAGATTCTGTGCTGCTGCTGTTCCATACAGGCCTCTGCTTGCCATCGCATTCAGTACATACTCTTGTTTAGGGATGGTCTGACTGATGGGCTGTCATTTTCAACTGGTCCTCATTAGTCTAGGGCCGTTGACTCGCTGTGTTGGTAAACAACCGGATCCAGGGCGAGAGACACGGGCCTTTCCGTCAAAATAAAAGCACCAAGCTAATAAAATGCGGTGAGACTTTTAATTTAAGGAAGATTATTTACAAAAAAGTCCTACATGGTCCTCATGTAAAACCTCTCATCTGTAGATCAGAAGTTATATCTACTCATTCTGATTGTCTTTTAGATAATGGATTGGATCCAGTATTATTATAATATTGGCCCCTACACACACAACACAGAGGGAGTTGTCCTGTTCTGAGAACTGGCAGGACTGGGGGCATAACCTGGGGTAGTTGGGGATTGGATCCAATCTTGAAAATGGGTTGTTCAAAAACTAAAAACGGGTTAGGGTTAGGTCTACTCACCCTCATGGCGACTAAGGGCTGGGAGGAGTTTCAGAAATTGCAGATTTCTGGATTACGGATTGAAATTTGGGTGAACTATCCCTTTAAGAAACAAAAAGGGGAAAAAACAGCTGTAAACAACCGACCAAGCAGCTGCCATTTAGCACTCATTATCCAGATTTGGTAATCTTAAATGTTTGTTTCTGGATAAGACTGATCCAGTCCAGTTTGCTTTGAATAACTGGGGCAAAAGGAGGGATGGATTACATCATCCTGGATAGTAAACAAGAGATTGCAAAATCCACATAATTTTTCCAGATTAAACCTTTGGAACAACTGGAGTGTGTGCCGTGTGTGCGCTCAGCTCAGTAACTTGTTTGTGGATCAGCCAACCATCACTCGTGTATTATTAGTATCAGCAGGCTATTGGTGCATGATGGAATGGTAAAAGTCTTGCACAAGACCCCAACAGCTTGAACATTCTGTTCAGTCAGTACAGTGATCAGTTTTATTTCCTGTTCTAACCACTGACACTGGGCCACTTTGTCATACCACTGTACAACACAAGTGGTGCAGCTTTTTATCATCTTGAATGATTTACTGTCACTGATAAAATAATGAGCAGGTTGAGGAGAAAATGTGATCCAAATTGGAACAGGTCCATGGCTGCCGTTGAGTCTAAACTGTGAGACTTGTGTTGTTAAACTGGGTGCACCAATTGCTTCATAATTCCCCATCTTCCCACGGGACGCCCTGCAGCTGTCTGCAGATGTGCGACAACCAGGGAGCAGATGCGTTGTGTCAATCACAGATAGCGGGAGCCAAACCTGGCGAGGACTTGTTTGGACTCGTCTCCGTTGCCGCCAAGCAGGGACGGACTAACAAACGCCTGTTAATAGATGGACTTGTCAGGATGGGGTGCCACGATGAACAACATGTTGAACTGAATGTAACAAATCAGTGCTGTGCAGCTGTTTGAGTTCCAGTCCCAGTCAAACACAGTCGCCAAGCGTTCCGACCCAGCTGCAGGAAACTACAAACCCCAAAGCTAACATTGTGACTACATGCTTGCATTTTCTCACTTAACATGTTATCAGACATATACTTTAAAATAGTGAACTAATTCCAGCTGAAATGAGGCCATGCCAGGGTAGGATCAAGGAGCCTTGTCTTGAGCCCTCAGGGCCACTGTACCGAGTTGGCGCGGAATCCAAGCGTTTCAGAGCCTGGCAGGAAAGAACCAGAGTGGAGTACACACACACACACACAACAGCTTGTAGAGTTTTTATCATTCCAAGCATTCAGTTCTCCACTGGGGTCCGATATCCGCTGAAGTGAGCATAATAGCTCCACTTTAAAGGCTTTCAAATGTTGCTGTAGCAAAGAATTGTGGGATGGCAAAGTCAAGATAAAATCTCCTTCCCTCAGCTATGATCAGGATCACTAATATATTTTTCTCACCCATCGATCCAGTGTATGAGATCTTCCAAGACAAATAAAACACAGGATCCATGTAACAGGTCTGAAAGTCTGGAGCCAAAAATGATTAAAGATATTGTTTATCTAATAATGGCTGTTATCCAAGTGACTGAGTGTGTTTGTGAGGCTGTTTTCTCACGCCTCCGTCCTCCTGCTGTGTGGAGACGCCAGAGTCAGTTCCATCTCTGTATGATCCTGAACATGTGGCTCACTGACACGGTCATCAGACATTACAAACCTGTTGTGTGTTAGTGTAGTGTAGCTTCTAATAGTGTTCATCTCTCCAGGACCATCAGGAATTAGCCGCGTTCTTACAGTTTAGTAAACATTAAAGGGGAGGCTGGGGTAAGTTGAGCAATAGGGGTGAGTTGAGCCACCGCTTGTTGCTAGGAAAGCATGATGTGACCAAATATTTAGGAGGACGGCTTCATTTCATGGAGCCTGTAAAGGTAAGTGGTTTGACATTTTATCTCCAAAAAGACAGACAAGAAATGTAGCTTCTATGGAATAGAAATATGAATGTGTCTCCACCTCTTGTCTCCAGGAGTATTTCCTGAAGTCCCAGATGCCCGACACCCTGATAAAGGCAGGCGAGCCGCTGCCCTGCTCGGTCGCAAACTGTCCCAACTGCATCACGCCCGGCTCGTCGTTCATCATGTCCGCCCGACAGTTGGAATATGTAAGACAGTACGGTACACAATACCTCTAAATGCTGTTTGACTCACAAAATCCCCAGTCACAAACTACGGACACGTCCATCTCCTTTGTCTTTTGTCCAGACCCACGGTTCCTCGGACTCCGGCCCGCTGTGTGAGAGGTGCGTGTGGGAACGGCTGGGGCCGACCGCCTTCCTCCTGACCGATGACGTCTTCTCAATGGCTAGAATACCGGTGCAGCTGGATCAACTGGACAATCCCTTTCCCTTTTTCTAAAGCTGCTCCATCCCAGGACCTCACTGGGAAAAAGAGCCAACACTCTGACGGGACCAGAACCGTCAGAAAGAACAATGGTGCTTTTTATCTTGTTATGTGACTGTGATTTTCTTTTTATATCTATTTTTATAAGTATTGTGACATAATGTGTGACATAATCTCCTTGATTCTCATTGGAGGACGGTTTGATTGGAGATCTCTGTGTTATTGTGTAACACTGAGTTTATTGCTGCTGTGGTTTTGTTCAAAAACGTGGTAAAAAATATTAACCTACTGGAAAAACGTGTCTTGACTTCATTAAGTGGATTTGGAAATAACAATCTGTGATGCTTGTGGGCTGTGTACTGTGTCCATTAGATGTTAACATGATTAGATTACTAACTAACTAAAGACTACAATATGACTAGAAGAGCTTGCTGTGTTCTGAACAGTGGTGGTGCTCATGGTCCCGTTCCAGGTTGGAGCTGCCAAACAGCTGCAGTCCATCAGCCTCGGCCTCTCCTCACTGTCACCAGTTCCAGTGAAGACGTGACACAAAGCTCTTCTTTCAGACAGTCTTGTGATCGCTCACACCCACATTTTGAAATATACTTTATGTGTCAGTCCTGTGAAAGACAAGGGAGCTGTCCAGGATGTCTTGCCTCACCCAGTGACTCAATAAGAATAGGCATTATACAGTATATTACTTAAAGGGATAGTTCACCCAAAATTCAAACTCATTATCTATGTCAACTAAGGGCTGGGAGAATTTTCTGAGTCCTCCGTGCCTCCAGGGGGGGTCCACACATCAGTATTTGTCCATATAATGGTTATGAATGGGGCTCACTTTTCTTCGTCCAAAAAGACACCCCAAAGAACATCCAAATACCTCTGTACTGCTCGTCTGTAACGTCCCTCTTGTATTGAAGCCCCCACATGAGAAATTGTTCTGCCGGTCAGTGCAAATCTCTGCACTGAGACAGGAAGAGCAGGGAACTGAGACACTAGGATCTTCTGCTACGGAGGGTTAGCAGTATGGAGGTATCTGGATGTTTGTTGGTGTGTCTTTTTGGATGAAGAAAAGTGAGCCCCATTCACAACCATTATATGGACAAACACTGCTGCGTGGACCCCCCCTTAACTCAGAGAAGGCTTTTAGTTGACATGAGGGTGAGTAGATAATGAGTGAAATTTGAATTTTGGGTGAACTATCCCTTGAACCAACTTCACATCTGGAAACAGAGAGGTCACCCTCTTGCTTCATCAAGCCCAAAGAAAACAAATATGATTCTTATCTTTCTACACCAAGAACTAGTTCCAGTACACGGCACAAGCATTCACATGGACTCTTTCTGAAATCACACATGACTTATATTTTCACTGTAACCAGTTTATCATTTATCTTGTAAGTGAAGTACAATCTGGCCAACAGAAACAGTTCTCAAAACTGAATGTGTGACCTATCTCAGACACAAACCTTTAGACTCAGCCGATTTGAGACAACTAGGAAGTCAGAATTTCCCACTTGAGAACCCAAAATTTCCATCTTCAAAGCGTTCCAGAAACACCAGGTCTGAATAACCCAGAAAACATGGCCGAGTGGGACATGCCTCCCATACAGCAATCAGACATTACAAAGGACACAAAAACAAACAGTAAAAAAAGTTTTAAAATCATGAAAACAGACTATTAAAAAATGTGAGAGAAATAACATAAATTCACCGTGTTCCACAACACTGGTGGGTAAACTGTTAACGTAGGTAAATATTGAATATTTCATAAAGTGACATAAAGTGTGGCATCATCCATAGAATATTTATACAAACCTTTTTTTATTTTAAGACTGACAGTGGAGAGCAACAGGAAGTACATGACAACTTTTCAAAGGAAGATGAGCAAAGCAAACCACAGTCTTAAAAAGGCAGATGATGACGGTCCTGAGAGAGGAAGCAGAAGTTGTCTGGTGTTTTGTGGTTTCAGAGACTTCTGTCTCTATTGACAATAAACTCAAATCAATGCAACACAAAACATTTCTGTACAATTCATAATGTCTTTAAACATCCAGTTGTCTATATACATCAGATATCTCCTTAAAATAACACACATGCTGATTAATAAATATACTTGTGATGAGCGGCTCAGTTTACAGGCACCAGCTTGACCTTACTGTGTTACGGCCCAGATCCCATTGTCCATCTCAGCACTTTGCAAAAGTAATATTAGGTTTCAATGAGTGTTTCACTTTGATACAGAAGTGAGACGTTCAGCTCCAGGGGGTTCAGCCTTATTTGGCCTGGTAAGGTTTAGTTAGTCTTTCACCTCGCACACATCTTTATAATGATTACCGTAAATTCTCAGCAACAACCTTTTGCTTAGTAAAGATGGGGAAATCCTATCAAATCCGGGGTGAATTTAACAACACTTGAGGCATGAGGGTGAATAGATAATGAGTGAAATTTGAATTTTGGGTGAACTATCCCTTTAAGGGTGATATATATGTACCGGGATCTACATTCCCTTGGGGGCGTTCCCACCTCCTGACATCTGGCCCAGGGACCTCCACTGGAGCGAGTCGGGGCCGATGAAACTTCTAAATGAATGCATGCAAAAACGATCAAACCCACGACAAGCATAAATCTTGTTTATTGGTAGCCTGTTTAATTCAGCTCAGCTCAGACTAAATGAGAGCCAGGAGTCTCTTCTCACTAAGGTTTAACATATGGCTAGTGGCACCGAGGGAAAGCAAGTGATTCATGTACAGACCCATGATCTAGTAGTGCTTTGAGAGCATCTGTACTTTCACAAGATCTTGCAAAGAAAATAGCCCCGGCTTCTAACTGAGACCAGTTTTATTTGTTCGAAGCTGTAATATTTGAGAATTTACGGTAAAGTATTTCTATTAGTCATTGAACCTCATTTCATTATACATGTGGGTCCTTTTCACCCTGTGGAAATTGCATAATTCAAGAGACAAGTGGAACAGACCTGACACCTTAGTAATTTAGTGGGAGATCACCTAAAAGGGATAGTTCAACATTTTGGCAAATTGGCCCATTGCCATAATCCCTAGCAGTAGGTTTGTTACCTTTAATTCTCGGTGCAAGATATTTTCAGAACGGCGGAGCAGAGTCGTGAGCTGCTCAGAGCTACGCTACGGAGGCTCATGGGATTTCTTGGTTTCCCACAATCCAACAACTCAAAAACGCTCTGGTGGACAAATTGTGACCTGCACATTCACCACGCTATGAGATAATAAGGGAAACCAAGAAATCCCATTAGCCTCTGTAGCATAGCTCTGAGCTCACGGCTCTGCTCCGCTGTTCTAAAAGTAGCTTGCACCGACAGTTAAAGGTAACAAACCTACTGCTATGACTATAGCGATTATGGCAAAGGGCCAATTTGCCAAAATGTGAAACTATCCCTTTGACGCTTGTGAGGGATTGGGACATAAATAGGAAGGTGAAGAGTGACTAATGGAAATTCTTTATCATCCCTTACTGACCAGTTTGTTCTTTGTTCTGTCATCAGTCTGTTTTTGTTCTGGAGTTTGACTGGGGAGTACCAGGGCCTGAATCACTTCTCTGTTCCTCTATAGGAGAGTGTTTGGTGCTTCACACTGTCTGACTGACTTCCTCTTCCTGTGGCTTCAGGATGCAGCAATCAGAGACAGAGCATGACTCAAGTCTGTACGTTTACATTTACACAAGTGTTCTCAACTAGAGTACCCAACTAGACACACTGGTCCGGGCCGGGTTCAAGTCGGTGCCCATGCCACACTTTGTGTCATCTCTACTGTTGTGAAGCATGCCTTTGTCCAGTTTCAGTCAAATTAGAGGCCTGTACGTACACCACAACAACAGAGAAATGTGTTCTCTCTCCCATGGCTGTACGCCCTGGTTTGGGAGTTCTTGCAGTTTGTTCATCTGGGCTCGTGGTGGGCAGATCGATGTAAAATATTGATAGTCTCGATACCAATGTTGGTACTGATACTTGTGTGATGAGATCGATACTTAAGTTTCAGTTTCTCTTCTCTATGTTCAGCACGCAACTCCCATTACAGAGTGGCTGTGCAAACACCACTCAACTCTCACTTCGCTCATGCTCAACTAGCACAGAGCTTTATCATGAACATAATCATGATTAAAGGAAATAATAATCATGAAAATTCAAAATTTCATGCACTGTAGTTGTCAGCTATTAAAGAATGAAGGCCATAATTTGGTATCATGTAAACGTACTGCGTGATTTTAGATCTTTGGCGGTGGAGCACGTTTGGATCAATGCTGAAGAAAGGCAGAGAAAAGCACCAGCTGCTGAGACATGTTTTTTTTTATACCTGATACATGTGTGAGAGGTGTTGCATGCAACATGCTGAACATTTCCAAAAAAAGATTTTGCTTTCCAAAGTGTGAGTAAGACGTGATATGATGAGCTGCAAAACATATTTATCTGAAAACAGCACAAAGACATTTCATATGTTAAAACTGAGAAATCTCATTGTTTGTTGACAGTTTTTTGCCCCTTTTTAATTTGACTGGAACGGTTGTGAAATAAATTATGTATTTTATTGATTATGAGTTACATGGCTACAGGCCAGTAATATGATAGGGTATTTCCAAAGCTTTCCAAAGAGAATGATACTCATGGTTCTTAATGTAAATTATGGGATATCATTTAGAAAAGTGTTCAGGCTGTCAGGATTCTGTACAGGACGTCACTGTGCAGGCTCAGGAACACTTCAAAGCACCAAGTGGGGCAGTGGGTTAAGCAGGCGCCCCATGTGTTGAGGCTATAGTCCTCATGCAAGCGGCCCCCGGTTCGAATCCCGCATAGGACCTTTCCTGCGTGTCATTCCCCGTCTCTCTGTCTTCCCATTTCCTGTCCCTCTCGACTAATAAAAGGCAATTGTGTATGAACGGGAGCGCCATATAGCTCACTGGGTCGTGCAGGCGCCGCATACAGAGGCTATGATTCCCCCGACAGCCATTAGCTGCATGCCATTCCCCCTCTCCCTGTCTCCCCATTTCCTGGCAAAATATATTTTTTAAAATATGTGTGAACCAGATCCAGAAACATTACTGCTTTGTCTGGTCCCAAGATGGACAGAGGTGGTCAGTGTTATCAGTGCATAAGGCAAGAGCCAGAATCCATGAGGGAGCACCAGTGGATGGCTTCTTCAAAACTAAACCACAGACTGCAGGATGAAACACCATGGTTCGTTAGGAAAAGAGTCCAGGTGATAAACCGTTATCACCTATTGAAAGTGTTTGACACATTTTGAAGTCAAGTCAAGTCAATTGACTTTTTGAAATGTAAAATACTGTAGGACAAAGGTAAATTGTAGAACGCGGGAATAAAACATTCCACCCTAAAATAACATCTCCTCAGTTCCCACCAGTTCTGACAGTGTCACGTGACCCAGCCCCAAGTGACATCAAATTCTGAATTGTTTTCATTGGGAAAAACAATGACATTTGAAACGTTTGAACACCTGGTATGTCTTTGTGCTACTTTAATCTAAATATGTGGTTTGAATTTGAATTTACAGATCATTGCACTCCTTTTGTTTCCTATGTTTCACACTGGGTCCCGACAGGGCTGTGAAATTCCTCAAGTGCAGTTTGAATATTTTCCTTGGATCCACCATGAGGAAGCTGCAACGCTCCAACCTGGTGGGAATGAACTTCCTACCATTATCGTCCATAAACTGACACATGCATACACACACACACACACACACACACACTCCAGTCCTGAGTGGAGGTAATAATGGAACTCGTTTAACTTTCGTCCTTCGCGTTCATGGCAATGCCTTCTTCTAGCGTCCCCATTGGACTGTTGGGTCTCGATTTCCTCCTCCTAAACAGGAACATGTGGCATGACATCATAAAAACATTCTGCAAAATTCATTAAACTCTCTGTTTTTTCTAACTTACCTCATGTAATACAGGACTCCAATGATAGCACAGGCAATCACCACAATAGCGATGACGATGGCGGCAGATATACTGCCTGCATCTGCAAAAGAAACACTCTGCATGTAACTGTTCCAACTGTGTGATCCTACAGCATCTGTTCCTGCACTGAGAAGAATTAGGCAGCGCTCCAAACACCTGATGACAATCGTAAATGACCATGTGGGTGGAAGATGGTAAAATTAAAACACAAGGTGATAAAATAATAAACATGTGAAGCTTTTCCTCCAAGAGTTACCGTGGAAATGTTGCAACAAATCAGCCATGCCCCGCCCACTTGGACTCACCACCAAAGCTTATTCCAGATCACTCAAAACAGCCAGCCATTCAGAGGAAAGAGTGTAGAGGGATGATAATAGAGGAACATAGCGATTTGTGGAGTTTGTAGAGTTGAAAATGGTCAAAGAGACGTTTAAAGATGTGGAGAAAACAGCAATCATGCCAAGATCGTTAAGTTATCAGAAGAGAGATGAGTAAAATCTGGAGATGCAGGAAGAAAGTTTGTTCTGGTGATGTTATTGAGGAACCAGGGATGTTCAGATGTAGAGGAACTTTGTGTGGTTAGGCTTTAGGTCAGGGTTCCCCAATTCCGGTCCTCGAGGGCCACTGCCTTACATATTTTAGAAGTTTCCTGCTACAACACACCTGATTCAAATGATCAGCTCGTTATCAAGCTCTGCAGTGGCCTGATAACGAGCCACTCATTTGAATCAGGTGTGTTGTAGCAGGAAACTTCTAAAATATGTAAGGCAGTGGCCCTCGAGGACCAGAATTGGGGAACCCTGCTTTAGGTCATTCCCAATTATCAAGACACTGATGTCATTCTCAGAGGTAGGTTAGTGGCCATGGACTCGGTGTGAATGTAAAGTTGTGTGTTATCAGCATAGAGAAGGAATTAGCGGCCATAGTGTCAGATTAGGTGTTAAAGAGGGAATGTGAAGCATTTTTTTTCATTTGTTTTAAATACTTTAAGTTTATTTCTTTCCGAGCATGCAACGATTCATATTAACAGCATTTGTTTGATGGTTTTAGTTGTATTATTTGATGATTATCTTAAAGGTAGATATCTACTTTAAGTAGTTAGTTCACTTTCTTTGTTAAAGGTTGAATATGGAGAATGCTTTTTTTTTCTCTCGAAAAGAATACATCCATGGGGCATTCAGAGGGGTGCAGAGTACAAGTATTGCTTTCCCATAAAAAACATATTTATTCTAAATTAATTAATTTAAGAAATTTTGGCGGGTTCAACAATGACTTCCTGTTTACCTCGTACCAGCCATTAGCGGGCATTGGGGCTCACCTTCCTCCCGGTCATGTGCATTTGTTTTCAATGAAGCCTTTATAATCTATTGGTGGATCAATGGATTATCATATACATGTTACAATGTGTGTATTTGTGTAGTCTTATCTGTCATAAACAAGAGATTATGGTTTTACGGGGCACGTTTGTGTGGCGGATTCGCGGTGCCACCGAGACGGGAGCTGTGACACCGGGTCAGGCTCTGATCGCAGGTTTGATTTTCAGCCACAATGTGGAAGCGAGTCTCCACTCTCCCTGTAACAAGTTAAAAGTCATGAATCTAACATATAGATGATGTATTATGCTCATTCTCCATATTCAACCTTTAATTTTAAACTTTTTGCTTAAATTGGGAGTTGCTGCAGGAGTGACCCTGTCAGCTGGTAAAATGAATCCCACCTGATCTGGTTACAGATTTAAAGTTTAAATAGTTATGTATTTATCTATGCCACCAGTCTTATGTCTTCCCTCATGTTTCAGCTGGTAGGTCAGTTTGTGTACAAATCTGAGTTCAGTTCTGTTGTGTTGGCTGGTCCTTATGTTTTCTGATTTTTCTTGGCAGACCTGTGTCTGTCTGCTCCTTGACAGGAAGAATGTTCAGTCATGAAAAATGAATCTGCTGGAAACTTGGCAATCAATGCAGAGAGTTCTAATCAACAGAGTTTGGGTTAGAGATTTGATAAAAAATTTGGTGCAATGGTAGTTGGAACTTACTTTGCTCTGTTTGCCTGGATTTATGAGGATCAACTGTGGTGCTACTGAAAGGGTCAGCAGTGCTCGGGCTTGATGTTGTCCTGCCCTTTGCTTCAGCCACTGTTACATAATCTACATTATAAGAGGTGAAAGGAAGAATTAATAGGATTTTCCTCAGGGTCAGTTGTATGCACATCTTTGACAGATTAAGGCCACTGTGATATTCCCAGTGTTTTCCAGGTTTCTGTTCTGTTAAAGGGGACATATTATGGAAATGTCACTTTTTCAAGGCTCAAAAATTTGGGTGTTGTCTTGACGTCTGGCCCCAAAATGTGAGAATTGACAAAAAAATCTGTCATTTTCAGGCTCCCTAGGTTGAAATCCATCTGGTTTTACGAGCTGCTCCTTTAAGGTTACTTACTGGTTTCTATGGAAGTGGCCAATTTAATCCTGTGACCTGATACAGGTACAGTCACAGTATAGCATGCGTGATTACTGTAAGCTCTTCACCTTGTGAAGTCTGTGACTGTTCAGTGGGTGAGGTTGGCTCTGCACTGCTTATCTCTGTGGCCTCTGACGTCCAGGAGCCTCCGCTTGATGTCGTCGGTTGGCTGCTGGAAGTTACTGCTGATAAGAAAATGAAAGTCACTTCTGCTGATACTGATCCTAATACCATCTGTGTGGCTCAAGTGTTTCTCATCCTGCCATCGAGACATGGATGTAATGTATCGAACTGAAAGAGCAGATTTTGGAGCATCTGTTCCATACCATGTCATGACTTGCTGTGGCCGTGTTAGGAATGAATGTGTCGGTGAGCTTTCTCAGGTTTCGTGTTGAAGAAAGTCACTGTCAGTGGTGCTACATGGTCACCATGTCTGCATTTTATTTTGTGAGCGCAAATCAGACCTTGTTAAATAATTATAATGCAGCCCAGTGAACCCTGACTGTGATGTCAGCCGCTGTTCAAGCACTGCCCTCTGTGAGGGTTTGTACAGCAAAGTGACCGGTGGCTGTTATTGTATAACCTACAATGGAACAAAACTAATGATCTGATAAATCTGAGCGTGAACAGCAATGTGCAAAGGTGCATCAGATTGTATTTTAGTGTGTGCACACTGCACAGTGTAGTTGACTAGTAACTGGATTGCTGCCAATCCTGATGAATGCCCGTGATTCACTTCGTGATATTTATCTTCATCCCGCCCTCTGGATTGAGCCGAGGTCTACCGGTCGTTGCCAGAGTATACATTTTAATGATATAGTCTGGCTTATCAAGCTAGAACTCTAGATTAATGCTACCAAAACTTAAGAACAAAATTGGGAATAGCTGTTGTGCTATAGATTGTACTTTCACTTGTTTTTTGGTAGCTTAAGTCCAATTGTCCTTAATTTGAGCAGATAATACATACAGGTGACATTTAACACATACTCTCTCTTTATAAATATAAATGGGTAAAAAGTGTTAAACCACCAATCTACCACCACCTGTTTAGGGGGCGCTAGTGGGCTGATGTTTGCAGCATTGAGTGGCATTAAGAAATTTGATATTTGATTATAATATCATCTAAAACACTATATATTTTTATTATATAGGCTACATCCTCTGGATATATGGAGATATAAGTTTATTGTATGCTGTTTTTATCTCTCGCAAAATGTCTTCCAATGCAGTTCTCTCTCTGCAAATGGCAAATAAAATGACTTTGAGCAAAAGTAAAATTAGCATATGATGAATTTTTATATGCAACATGTTGCAGCCATGGTTGCAATGTTGTGATTGAGTCAAGCTTCAAGAATCAAGTTGTGGAATTAATTTTCATATGACATTAATAATGATTCAGAATGAACTTTTAAAGCAGTCTCTCATTGGTTCAATGTGGTGGTTGATCAGTGTTGGTTGTATGTTTTTTTCTTTTGTTTGTTAAAGCAACGTAGCTACTACAATACATGTTCATATGTTTTTCTTATTAAATTAATTCAATTCAATTCATTCATGTAGTCAATATATATTAAGTATATTATATGATGTCTGTTTTACATGTGGGTTTTTGTATTTGTTTCATATGTGAATTACATATATTATATAGTACACGTATTACTTCTGGGGTGACAAAACACAGACTACTTGTAAAAGCTGAACAAAGCATGTACAGTTGGTGTAGCTGCTGTTACAATAGTATTAATGCTACAAGAACTAGTGTTTATACAATAGGCACAAATCCACATCTACAGATTGATGTGTGTCTGTGCTGCTGCTACTGTTCTTGGCGTTAGCCTTCACTGCTTGGTTGCTTGACAGGAAGAACAGTGAACCTGGACAGAAAGAAATCTGAGCGATGTTCAGCTAACCGACTCTACAACATGCCCCGCATATTATGACACACACACACCTGATGACACACACAAAGAATATGGTCGGGGAACATGTGTGCTATGAGATTCTTCATCCAAAATGAACTGAGCTGCACTTTAGACAAACACACAGTCATATTTATTATTAGTTTGTTCAACTCTTCAGCTCCTTTATCTCCTCACCCTGCTGTTTAAAGTCAATGTTTAACATTGACGTTCACATTGATGTGGACATCATGTGATGTTATCGTCAATGTGATGTTTTGTGTAATAAGTGACACATGCTGGGTGGAATGATCATGAGTGTTTCTACATAAACACACATTGAGACAGTCAGCGTTACAGTCATCACAAATGTACAGAACCAATGCTGTTGGGATGGGGGTGGGGCTAAATATACCTGAAGCCAACACCACCACATTCAACCATTAAAAGCAGTGTTCCCCAATTCCGGTCCTCAAGGGCCACTGCCTTACATATTTTCGAAGTTTCCTGCTACAACACACCTGATTCAAATGAGTGGCTCGTTATCAGGCCACTGCAGAGCTTGATAACGAGCTGATCATTTGAATCAGGTGTGTTGTAGCAGGAAACTTCGAAAACATGCAAGGCAGTGGCCCTCAAGGACCGGAATTGGGGAACCCTGATTAAAAGGATAGTTCACCCAAAATTCAAATTTCACTCATTATCTATTCACCTTCATGTCGACTAAGGGCTAGGAGAATTTTCAGAGTCCTCCGTGCCGTCTCTGAGTTACAGGGGGGTCCACGCAGCAGTATTTGTGCATATAATAGTTGTGAATGGTGCTCACTTTTCTTTGTCCAAAAAGACACACCAAAAAACATCCAAATACCTCCATACTGCTCGTCTGTAATGTCCCTCTTGTATTGAAGCCCTGACATGAGAAATTGTTCTGCTGACACAGGAAGAGCAGTGAACTGAGACACTGGGAGCTTCCGCTACAAACAAGCTTAAAATATAGACTTAATTTTTTCTGAACAATTTCTCAATTTCTCAGAGAAAACGGAGGACTCTGAAAATTCCCCCAGCCCTTAGTCGACATGAAGGTGAAATTTGAATTTTGGGTGAACTATCCCTTTAACCGCAGCATTTTTTTTTGTTTCAGCCTAAGTTGGGTTAATATGAGTGTGAGTAACTCACAGTTTGTGGGGGTAACGCTGGATTCCTGGAGAACATCAGCATAACCCGCTGTGAAATCAACCCATTGTTAATTACTAATTAATTTTTAAACACTTCCTCTTACTGTATGTGCACAACTGGTATAGATAAGGAGTGTTTACATGCATGCTGTTAACAATGCTCAGCCCATATCTGGATCTTGATCATAAACATTATGGCTCACACCCCTGTTACTCATTTCCCATGACCAATACAGACAAACTCACTTGTCCTCAGGCTGTCTGGGCTCTCTGGCTGTGGAGGTGATGTTGAAGATGATGTTGGAGATGATGTTGGAGGTAATGTTGACGGTGTTGGTGATGGTGGTGGTGATGATGGTGGTATGGTGGGCATTGTGGGATCACCTGAAAAGAAAAAAAAACAAACCAAGCTCAAACTGGAGCTAAATACAATAATAGATCATGACCTTGGGTAAACATATGTTCCAGATTCCAGACTAAAAGGTCAAAATAAGGTTCTTTAGGACACCAAAGTTAAAAAGAAAAACAAAAGAACAAGCTCAGACAGTATTTTTCAGCCCGAATCAGACAGAGTAAAGGGCTCGGCTGCCTGGCAACATCGCTCCACACCCTGAATACTTCGTCCTGTCAATCACCTCTACGGGATCATTTTCCTGCTCAACGCCCACTGCTCCAGTTTGTAAAGCAGACGTTATAAATCTGTTTCCAAGGAAAAGCTGTGATTAATACTCTCAACGGAGCCATGGCCCTGACTGTTCAACAAACAGCCCTGAGGAGAATCCAGATATTCAACCTGTCATCATCTTTATTTACAGTAGAGAACAAATAGTAGAATCGACCCCTTAAGGTTTCACTTTCATTTAAACCTTTACAGTAAGGGCATTTTAGCAGATGTTATATATGGGAATAATATGGGATCTGGGATATGGGAACTTAGAGACCAAAGTTTACGATGTGAAAGACAGTTATCACAAGTACTAATGACACTCCATCAGCAGTCTCCACGGAAACCACAGACTTTTATCACTGTAAATCCCTCTAATTACTGTAAACTGCTTAACTTTTTCCTTAACGAAAGACTTTGTGCACCACCCTTCCATATCTGGGCCGTATTCATGAAGACTTCTCTCAGAGCCTAAAAGTTCCCAGCTCTGAGGAGTTGCTTGGTATGAATCATTCTTTTAAAAGCTTGGTTGTTTAAAAAAGAAAGGAAGAAAATAAAACAAAACAAATGTGTCTCCTAGTGATGAATGGACAGTGAAATTGACTGATAGTAGAAGTTAGACTCAATGAAGACATGGTGTAAGCACAAATACAATTTTATGTCGTGATATAATATAAACAAAGTTGATCAGATACAGATGTGTGCCATGTTTACTCACCATGCTGCTCATCTAACTACCTCTTCGATATTAATGGCGGACGTGAACTCAAATGTCAACAATTTCGGAAATGAGCCGCCAACCGTGTCTCAGCAGAATGTCCAAACCAGTGAGCAATGGACACAGATAGAGCAAGGAAACCCCACCCACCCAATCAGCACAATCAGTAAAAGGAGCATCCAACTGTTCTGAGAGGGAAATTAAACTCTGGAGTTACAGCGAAAGCCAAGAGGAAAACATTGCACAGCAAATTAATGTGTCTGTCTTTTCCTCGCATTGTCCTTCAATGAGGGTTCTGACAGACTCAGGGGCATCACTGCTGAGTTGCTGTATTTTTCCAGTTGCTAAAAATCCTGATGGTGTCACTTTCATTTCTCTTGATACTGAACCAACTTTTAAAAAAAAATAGCATTCCATTGAATCACTCCCAGTCAGTGTTCGGAAAGTATCTCTCTGACCGCTTTGTCTTTCTGCCATTTCCGTCTCTACTTAAAGCTGTACAGAAAAGGAAATTGAATTTGAGCCCACTGTCACTGTGGGTCATAAAATTAGTGTAAAAACTCATCTATCAGACGATGGAGCCCAAACTTTGTGCAAAATTCTATTTTTTGAAAGTGTGGTATTTTTTTCCGCATTGGATAATGCAGGCGTACGGATTATACGTCAGCCTGCTCATGATTGATCAGCCACTGATATTGGATCTGTCATCCGTCAATCAAACGTCTAGACACACAGACACTCCGAGCTTTGAATATCCTGCGTGCTCATGACAACTCGGCATGACAAACAGGACAAACAACCATTTCTGTACACCTTTAAGAATTCCTAAAGGCAGCTCAGTGAGTTGAGCAGGCTCCCAGTGTGCAGAGGCTACAGTCGGACCCGGTTCGAATCCCTAATCTGGTGGCCCTTTGCTGCATGTCATCCCCTCCCCCCCTCTCTTGGTAGGGTTGGAGATTCTGAAAAAATGGTTCTTAGGACAGAGACGGCAGCTTGATTGGATTGATTGTAGACAGAACTAGACATGAGGGCATCTGAACGAACAAGTTACAAGTCATTGATTTAAAGGGACAGTTCACCCAAAATTCAAATTTCACTCATTATCTAAATTCCTCCATACTGCTAATCCTCCTTAGCAGATTAGCTCCCAGTGTCTCAGTTCACTGATCTTCCTGTCTCAGTGCAGAGATTTGCACGTACCGGTGGAACAATTTCTCAGGGACATTAAATAAGGATGTTTTTTGGTGTGTCTTTTTGGAAAAGAAAAGTGTAATTTTGGAGAGTCACTCCAAAGCTGTAATGAAAAATGTAATAGAGTCAAGGTCAAATTCCTGTGTAGTTTCTCTTTAACTTCAAGGGGAAATCCTTTTTTTTTTTTTTTTTTTTGAATTTCATCACCAAGAGCAACTCTTAGTACTGGGGATCTTTGTGAATACTACCCCTGGTCTTTCCACTGCTCCTGAATCAACTACAGTTGCTGTCCACAACCACGTGTTTGGAGCTGGAGGTAACCTCGCTGATCCTGCTAAGCTCCTCCCTCCCTGCTGCTGCTGCTGACAAGAGCAGCCTGAACTGGACTTTCTCATGGAGCTCCTTTTCCCATTCTAAAATGGTTTATATTAAACTCCAGAGCTGGATCGCAAAAGCTCTTCCATGGATTGGATGTGTGTATATTGTGTGTATCTCAACTAGCGCCAGTAATAATAATAATAACAAACTGTACAGCTCTTTGAGCAAAGTTAGAAAGTGGTGTCAAAAGAGAGAAAGTAACAAACTGTGTACACTGTGCAGCCATGCTGGCAGGCACACTTCTGTTGTTTTTGGAGTAAATATTGATTTTACTGGTTCAAGTGGGACTCTAAAGTGGATCCCGTCTCCCCTGTTATCTGTGGTGCATGGCTGAAGAATGTTAAATGTAAATGTAAAGAAGCTGAATAATAAACACTGCTGCACTGCTCCTCCACGACCTCTGCTCCCAGGTCACATCTATGGTGATGAAGGACTAAAAAGTCCAACATCATGGACGACAACAATCACATCGTTGACATCCGGCCAACAGCTTTGTACCTGCCAAAGGCAGAGGTGATGTCAGACTGTTCCTACTCAACTTGATCCACACCCATTAATGGGATAGTTCAGCCAAAATTCAAATTTCTAGACTAAGGGACCCAGAGGAGGCACAGAGGACTCTGAAAATTCTCCCAGCCCTTAGTCGACATGAGAGTGAGTAGATAATGAGTGAAATTTGAATTTTGGGTGAACTATCCCTTTAAAGGGACGATGAAGCAAAGTGTTCTCACACTACATTTCCCATGAGAAATTCTTGTACCGGCACACAACGGAAGAAAAGAAAACATTTACCAAGAATGTCTTTCTTGTAGCCGTCCTAACCACAAAACAAAAACAAAAACTAGACTTTCAGTTCCATGTAGCCCAGATCTGATTGTATGAATCCTGGAATTTTTAACGCATCAACTACAGTGGGAACTAGCAAATGGTATTTTATCAGATACGCTGCACACCAGCCACAGGCAAACCGCAAAGGTTGGTCCTATCCTCACTTCTTCTTTTCCTTTTCACCAATGACCGGAGAGGCACATATCCCAACTGTCACCTGATCAAATGTGCTGATGTCATTCTTCTCAGGGTCCCACCCTCCATCACAGGTGGTGTGACAACGTGCCTTTGGAGATAAACACCACAAAGGAGGCAGACATGATGGTGGTTGGTTTTAGGAATCTACTGTGGTGCTGAAGTTGTATTCATTCCCCATCACATTACAACCACAAAAAATTGAACTTTTTGGCCTATGTGTGGCAGAAAGCTAACACTGCATATGAACCTGAACGCATCATCCCAGTGTGAAACATGGAGGCAGCATTATGAACCTGAACGCATCATCCCAGAGTGGAACATGGAGGCAGCATCATGAACCTGAACGCACCATCCCAGTGTGAAACATGGTGGTGGCAGCATCATGAACCTGAACGCACCATCATGAACCTGAACAAATCAAAGACCAAAATTGAACTTTTTGGCCTATGTGTGGCAGAAACCTAACACTGCACATGAACCTGAACGCATCATCCCAGTGTGAAACATGGTGGTGGCAGCATCATTCATGAACCTGAACGCACCATCCCAGTGTGAAACATGGTGGTGGCAGCATCATTCATGAACCTGAACGCACCATCCCAGTGTGAAACATGGAGGCAGCATCATGAACCTGAACGCACCATCCCAGTGTGAAACATGGTGGAGGCAGCGTCATGAACCTGAACGCACCATCCCAGTGTGAAACATGGAGGTAGCAGCATTATTTCTTCAGCAGGGACAGGGAAGCTGCTGTGAGTTGATGGAAGATAAATGGAGCTAGATACAGGACGGTCCTGGAGGAAAAGACTTGAGACTGGGACGGAGGTTCAGGTTCCAGCAGGACGACCACCCTGAACACACAGCCAGAGCTACAATGGACTGGTTTACATCAAAGCAGAACCATGTGTTCAATCTGTGGTAAGAAAACTGCTGCTCACAGACGCTCTCTGTCCAATCTGACTCTACTGGAGCTGTTTTGCACAGAAGAATGAGCAAAACTTTCAGCTGTAAATGTGCAAAGCTGGTGGAGACACACCCCAGCTGTTGTGTAGTTAAGCTTTGCTTTGCTCTTACTCATTCAGAATAGTCTTTGCAAACGAATCAACAGCGGAGATGGAAATCTGCTTCCTGTGTGGTTTCTCTTCTGATCAGCAGTGTGGATGAAACCTCCTCTAACCACCTCTCAGACTGTCACATGTCTAATTCTCACGCTCACTGATCTCCTTCACCTGAAATCCTTCACTTATCAAACAGATGTGGTAGATTGTGTTCTGTAGAGTGAGTTAATGGAAATCTTACGTATACAGATGAGCTTGGGGTCAGACCACCGCATGACGCCGTTGTCTTCCTTGCACCTGATGAGGTTGGAGTGTCCCACCCGCCTTACGTAGCCGTGTATACAGGTGTAGCGGAATGTACTGTTGCATGACGTGTTAGGTGGAGGGAGAGTCAGAGGCACCAGAGGAATATCTGCACACGGACAGGTGTTTGCTGGGAAAAAGATGACAATAGATAAATACATGCAGTTCCGAGAAAAAGTATTTGCATATTTGTCACACCCTATTTTCTATTATTTCGAGGTTGAGAACTTGATTCTTTTACTTCATTTTGTCTCTTTCGTCAGTAGATTTCTCCTCTTTTTGGATGAAGAAAAGTGAGCCCCATTCACAACCATTATATGGACAAATACTGCTCGGACCCCCCCGTAACTCAGAGAAGGAACGGAGGACTCTGAAAATTCTCCCAGCCCTTAGTCGAC
Source organism: Decapterus maruadsi (assembly GCA_030347415.2). Taxonomy (NCBI): domain Eukaryota; kingdom Metazoa; phylum Chordata; class Actinopteri; order Carangiformes; family Carangidae; genus Decapterus; species Decapterus maruadsi. Next base: position 2,075,023 of record CM064889.1, on the reverse strand, counting down.
ATGGGGGTGAGTAGATAATGAGTGAAATTTGAATTTTTGGTGAACTATCCCTTTAACAGCTACTGTGACATACTGTGCCCTGTCAGGTATCATCATTCCTTTCTAAATTCTGAAGGTCTTTCCAGAGGGGATTGTTGATACATCATTCACAGCCTGATTTATACGATATTTTATTCCTAAAAACAGGGCTTTTTTTTTTTTTTTTTTAGGGCTGGTGACAGTATTTTCTCATTTACAGAGTGATAAAAAGAGATATCCAAAATCCCCTCTGGAAAAACCTTTGACTCTAATATGTCAACAAAATAAAACACAAATTTTGACAGGGGCTTTATTCATTGTTCAGATTTTGGTTCTGGAAAATATTTCATTAGATATTGCCTCATTTACATATTTAAACATATATTTGACAAAACTTGTAATAGCCTACAAAAAATATTTGTCTTATGTAAGTGATAAAGGTGGGAAGTTTCATGGTGAAATCTGTTTACCCTACTTACCTGTAGTGTTCCCCCTTAAATGTGTAAGATCATCAAACTAATTTTAACATTAGAGAAAGATAACCCAAGTTAAAATAAAATGCAGTGACTGAGCTCAGCTCAAAAAAATGTTTATCACAGTTAATAATTTAACAAGCAATTACTTTTTCACACAGGACCAGGTTGGTTTAAAAAAACTGCACTGTTATCCCGTCTAATATTAAAATGTGTTGGATGACCTTAAACATTTAAGTGTCACAAATATGCAAAAAAAGTAAGGAATCCAGAAGGGGGCAAACACTTTTTCACGGCACTGTAAATGGATAAAAAATGATTGATCTTTTTTACACGGGGGAGATCGGGGATGATTGTAACACTTTTTGTCTCACACATTTGTCCCCACATTTGTCCTCTACGAATTCACTATCTGACGTCACTGTTACAACCTACCCTACTATCTCAAAGGAGTTTAAATCGAAAGCAACTGGACTTGGTTATTTGTCTGGGAAGACATTTCACCTCTCATCCAAGAGGCTTCATCAGTTCATACATCTCACCAGGCTGGGACTGGTCCTGATCTGATGAAGCCTCTTGGAAAAACTGAGACTAAACCAAAAAAACATGCATCTATGCAAGTTTATTGTGCATGTTCCAATACTAAAACATCTTCCTATGGTTGAGTATGAACAAAAAGAATTCATCACTGACGGCTAAATGAAGAACAATGTCAAAGAACATCTTAATAAGACTGATGAATGGTGAACATGTATGAATGGAAACCTTCAGCAGGAGGTTGGAAGCAGCTCATAGTGTGTGGTTGGCATTCAATAAAACAACAAAGGTAAAAGGTGTAACAACCATCCCCACCCCTGTCAGTCACTGTTTGACTACCTCTAGCGGCAATGAAATTACTCATATTTTACCTAAGAACCTGCTCTTTCATCTTATTCAAACTTCAACGGCATCAATACTAGTCAAAAATTTTTTTGCTGCAACCTACACACTTATTCACACAGCCATGCAAATTCACATGCAATGTCAGGGAGTGAGACATGATAATGTTATCCATTACTGGTGAAAGTGATGTTGTTACAACGATCCCCTGTAGACCTGAATGAAGGTTATATTGTAACCATGATGTAGCCTATTAATAACAGAACAGAAAAAGAAAGAAAGCAAGAGAGAAAGAAAAGAAAAAAAAACAAGAAATTCTGTTTTGCTTTTGTTGTGACAGCTGCATAATAAATTCACACTACACAATTCCTCTCAGGTAGGAGTGTGAGAATAAGTTAGAACTAAATACAAAAAAGCTAATTAACGAACAAACATTTATACAAAACAAAACCGAATTTACGTTTTGTATTATCACTACGACACACATTTGGATCCGAGTGTGTTTGTGTGTGTGTTGACTTGACTTAGGACTCACTGTTGGTGGAGGCGCGCGCGGCTCCGAGCAGACACAGCACCATGGCGCAGACAGAGAGGAGCGACGACCCCGGATCCATCGCACGGCTCTGTTGGGATTCACAACATGTTCACAAGGTAAACTCAGCCCGAAAAAGACCATCCTCACTGCGCGACGCAATGCCGCCTCTCCTCTCCGCTCCGCTGCGCGCGTCTTTCTTTCACTTTCGCTCTTCTTCTTTCCGCCGCCGCGCGCACGGCAGAGTGCGCTGCTGCCTCCCCCTGCTGCGGTCAGGTCAATGCTACCATAGGCACAGCTGCACACCCACTGCTCCATTACCTACCCTACTGAGAATACAGTATTACCAGGGCCGTTGCTAGGAATTCTGGGGCCCCTGAAAGAATACTAAAATGGGCCCCTGACTTTTCAGTTCACTGGGCTCTGGGCTCCTAGAATAATCATCACCTTTCTCCCTATACAACGTCCCTGAATATTACTACTGTCAGGTAATCCTCTATTATGAAAGGAGGGCCAGCAAATCCTCCGAAAAGCAGAGGGCATTCTCCTCGAGCCATGTCTTTGCGGGGCGCCGTTATGCCCTTCCTATGTGTAAAACTAATCGCTTCTCTCAATCATTCACCCCCTCTGCATTCAGACTTTTACATTCTTTTTGGATTTTTTCAATTCTATTCTTTATCTCTTGAAAGCTTTTTTATATTATTATCCATTGCAAGCTCCATGTTGTCTAATGTGTGTTGTATTGACTATTTATTGTGGGCCATGTAGGCTGAGAAGAAATCTTATTGGGCATAAGCATAGCAAGCTGAAGCACAGCATGGATAGCATATTCTTGGGCATGGCTGCAGCAGGTTTGGCATCAGGCTCTGACGTATATTCATTCCCTGAATGAAGCAGACCCCCCAGCAGGGAATCAAGAGACAGAGCCCACAGGTGGATGCTGGGGAGGTGGTGGGTTGAGATGATGATGAGAGAGAGATATGCCCAGTAGGCATTCAAATGCAGTCTTACTGACTAGGTCTCTGGACACAAACGTAGGCTACGTGTAGATTCAGCCAAATGCGCCTTTACGCATCCGTTTTCAGCACCATGGATAACAAGCGGCAGGGTTAGAGCATAGCCTTTCTGGCGAACGCAATTTCACTCATTCTGTTCTCTTCATTCACTCTGTAATTGCAACAATATCATGTGAACATACCCGGTCAACTTAAAACTGTTGAAGTCCAAATGCAAAGAGGAGAGGGAGGGAGAAGAAGAGAGTATATTCCCATTAAACGGATTTATAAGAGGTAGCACATTGGACCCATCACCTGCCTTTTTTTAAAAATGAAAAATGATTTCAAAGTTCTCCGCTTCCTTTTCATTTTACGTTAATGAGCTCGGCAAAACAAATCGCGCTAATAACAATAATGACCCAGCTCTGACGGTCCACCGTCGTCTCGTCAGGGGGGCTGGGAGATACCACATTTCAAGATATGGAGGGCGGATACAAGTGTTGGGAAAGATAACACCTATAGAAATCGATTCGTTCTGATTTTCATTATAATCAATACAAATTGACACAGAGTAATTCCATAATTTTTTTTTTTTAAATGAACATTTACATTTCCCCCTGGAGCCAAAGTGCAGCTGCACATTTTGCACATTCTGTGTCATAAACTGTAAACTGTCTCGTCTGTAACAACATTTATTGCACGTCTGTCCGTCCTGGGTGAGGGATCCTCCTCTGTTGCTCATCCTGAGGTTTCTCCCATTTTTCCCTGTTAAAAGGGTTTTCCATGGAGTTTTTCCTCAGTGGATGTGAGGGTCTAAGGACAGAGGATGTTGTTATGATGCCATGTGAAGCCCTTTGAGACAAACTGTTTGTGAAAAACGGGCTATACAAATAAAATTGCCTTGCCTTGCCTTGCAATACCCAATTGACGCCCCTGGCTGAGGTCTTGAATATTCAAATGCGCACACATACTAAAGCAATGAAAAAGTGAGTTTTGCCAGAGACGTTCAAATATTGGAAGGGCTTTAGTTTTGCATAATATGTCCCCTTTAAATCTAAATAAAAATCTAAAGAGTGGTTGTGTTGCTGTTAAGAATCACTAGGTTTGTATTTGTTTGTGATGCAGGCAGGCAGCATTGTTTCTAGTGTCTCTGTGGAAGTGTAGCTCTCTGACTCCTCCAGCAGAGGGCGCTGCAGGCCTTTCTATCAGCAGCACAGCTGAGAGGAAACAAGCCAGTGACTTGATTTCCCATCCTGTCACATGAGTGACTCAGCTCTCTCTACTGGGTGTCCTGTGGAAGTGAGTCATGCTGGGAAACTTCACAAATGAGTGGGTGTGGGTTCATTTTTGTATATCAGCGGGGATTTGAATCTAAGTGTGCGTGTGTGTGTGTGTGAAAGCATTTCACCTCAGATTAGACAGCATTATGAATTTAACAGGACACACTAATCTGAACACAGACACATGCAAGTAGACGGTCAGCCAGACAGATTAATCATGACCGCTCCTGCTTGACCAAGTTCACACATGCAGTTTAATGTACTTCTCTCCATCCAGCTGCTGTTATAGAACATCCAGCTGTGTGGTGACTGCACCACAATACAAACATGAAGTTCAGATGTCAGTACCTGCAGTTTAGTGTTCTGGCATCTGTTATCAGTTTCACTGCATCAGCACACACTCATTTAAAGTTTGCATTCATCTACACTTACACAAGTGCAACATGTACAAAAAAACTTTCACTTTCATTTCCATGGATTTTGTTTTAAATCATTTTTTGTTAAAAATGTTCAATAACTCTATTTTTTCACCAGAATTGTGTTGATCTTAATTGATGTTAGTTGCATTCTTTTTGTTGCAGAAGCCTGGCTTTAAAATGTCTCAGATGATTTGACTATAATAGTGAGGGAGAGCACTTAAAGGGATAGTTCACCCTAGAATGAAATTTGTTTTTCCTGCACTTTGAAGGGCTGGAAAAAAATATATTATAACCAGCAATGGAACTGTGTATTTTTTTTTCAGGTAAAACCTCTTTTAGGCTGCGAAAATAGGCCGTTTCTTTGGGTCTGTTGTAAATCTCTGGGCAGGGCTATTATGGGCTGGCGTTGCTAACAGGAGGAGTGCAGAGAGTCTTCTACTGCAATTAAAGTACTTAGGGGCTATTTGTAGATCATACAACCGCAAAAAAATGCTACTATCCCTTTAAGGGTCAGGGGTGAGGTGGATTTTTAGGGTTTTAAGCCATGCTATGCTATTACCTTATCAGACACATGCAAGTGGGATCAGATTTGTCAGTAAATAAGCAAATCTCTAAAATTTCAACCACTTTCCAGGGGGATCAGACAGACCGACAGCAGCAGAGGGAAAGAGCAACTGTTTGGATAGAGTGCAGGAGGACATGGTCAACACAAGTGAGTAAACATCCACACTTACAACTCAAACACCCAAACATCATGCTGACCTGTAATCATCCCACGCAGCAGACTAATGACCGCCACACGCCTCAGAACACACAGGAGAGTCCTGCTGTAGGTGTAGAGTACGTGACAGCTTCCAGGAAGTGTCTGATGCATAATGTTAGCAGTTGATAAGCAGAAGACACAGCCGAGATGATCAGCTGCATGAACCGAATACCACTGTTCTAATATGGATATTAAATAGATGGGAGAATAAAGAAGAAGAAGAGCAAACACTGATTCACCAACAACCACAGTGACAGCTCATAAGTCAAGAGTGAGGTCATCAAGTGAAGGCCAACACTGGAAATATGGTTATTATTCAATACCACACATGTTCCAGTAATGACCCACACACAAGATTCAGCAGCAGAGGAACCTTCTTCATCCTCAGCCACAGACTGATGTGCACGTGTGCTCTTTGTCTGGGTTCATCCTGATGTTCAGAATCTGGACTCACTTCCTGCTGTCTGATGGTCGCGATCTGTTGACACTTTTCTCTCTCCATTATAACAATTTCTACTCCAGGTGGCGTAAAAAGTCACCGGACAGTGAGGAGGAATGAAGTTCTCCTGCTTATCTATTCACAAAAGATGTCATTTTTCATTGAAAAGTAAGTTTGTCATTCAACAATAATGACCCCCATCAACAAAGTGTCAGTGTTCCTTTTCCCTCTGAATGAGTCGGACAAATTCAATTGTTTACATACAGTAGAGGCTTGTTTATGCCGTTCCGTGCAGCAGCTGTTGTTTGTCAGCCCAATTTCATTTGAATGCAGCATGAAAGATACCATTGAGCTGCGATATACAACCACACAGCTAGGTGGGAGTAATTCCTACACAATGTACCTTTAAGTTTCAGATTTGAGCTGATTTTGTGTTATTGATGTATGACCAGAAAACATTATGTTGGTAACACTGTATAATAAGTACTCACTATTAATAAAAGCACTAACTTTAATTAAATAAGCACTAACTGTATTTATAAACTACATGTGAGTATTAATGCATTATAAATGTATTTATCAATGCTTATCTAATGCTTAATCGTGTGTCCTTATTATTAAGTGTTACCATCATGTTTTATAAGTCAGTGTTTAATGCTGGTGTCTGCTGGAGCAGCACCATCACATCTGAGCTGAACACAAGGAGACTAGACAAACCGGTTAGAGATGCTGGGACTGTGATGGACAGGAGTCTGGACTCACCCAGGACTGTTGTTGAGAATCATGCAATGTAAGATGCAGGACATGTAACTAACTGAATGTCCCCTAAAGGAAGAATAGGAGATTTAGAGTAATAAAATGTCTCTTTTATCAGTGAGTCATTTAGAACATGAAGTCTTGGAATGAAACTGTGCTGACAGCTCCTGACATCCCATCAGCTGAGTCAGCAGCAGCCAAGGTGTCACTTTGGACAGGTGATGTTCAAACACTTGTTCATGCACGTCAGATATGTTCTTTAGCTGTGGACTGAAAGGAAAACATCAGGACACACTAGCTTCGTTTCCACCCACACGTTTATTTGATACACCAGTTTTTATTGCAAAACTGTCCGTCCTGGGTGAGGGATCCTCCTCTGTTGCTCACCCTGAGGTTTCTCCCATTTTTCCCTGTTAAAAGGGTTTTCCATGGAGTTTTTCCTCAGTGGATGTGAGGGTCTAAGGACAGAGGATGTTGTTACGATGTCATGTGAAGCCCTTTGAGACAAACTGTTTGTGAAAAACGGGCTATACAAATAAAATTACCTTGCATATTAGTATGAACATTATCTACATTATTTATTACTTTATTTATTATTATGTTTACGTTAAATCTTAACAAGCTAGCACCAGTGCTCTTAAATTAAACCATCACTTTGCACAGTATGGGCACTTCCCTTTTTAATTAAATTGTTGAATGTTGTTGTTGTCTGTCAAGTGCGTGTACTTTGTTTAGAGCAGGTTTTCCCAATTCCTGTCCTCGAGGGTCACTGACTTGCATGTTTTACAGTAGAAGTTTCCTGCTACAACACACCTGATTCAAATGATCAGCTCGTTATCAGGCTCTGCAGTGGCCTGATAACGAGCCGCTCATTTGAATCAGGTGTGTTGTAGCAGGAAACAGTGGCCCTCGAGGACCAGCATTGGGGAACCCTGGTTTAGAGTAGGTCAGTAGCCTATGTTTTTTCAGTTTCCTAGTCAGATTAATGTTGCTGTCTCACTGTCTTGTTTTTCTTAATTGCACAGTCAGTTTCTCTTGAACTCTTGATTACTCACAGATTTTTGTTTGATTTAAAGCCCTTAGATAACACACTTTCACTGGTTTATTCACATTAATATGTTTAGCGATCTTCAGATAGTACGATTGACAAGTGGGTGGAAACATATACAGTAGCTAGTGTCAGTTTGATACAACCAGTTGCAAGACCTGATCCCAGCACAGATTGACAATTAAAACCTAAATGTTGAACTTCTATATTTTGCATGCACTGCACATGTTGTCCTTATTGTTCCGTATAGAGATCAGGGTTATGTTAGTGGGTCATGCATCCTTTGAGTTAAGAGGATGTACAGCAGCTAAGAGTAGCCTATATGTTGTCATGATATGTTCAGTGTAAGAGCTGTCACACTGCAGCAAACACACACCATACCTGCAGGTTTAGTTGCATATAATTAATGAACATTTATATTTCTAAGATTGCCAGGTTAATTAGTTGATTAACTTGATACAGGATAAACCCATATTATCCAAATTGAAATTGTATATGTTGTGGACTGCTGTTGTCATGGTGAGATGTTGCAGCAGAGAAATGCAGCAGAAAGCCGGTTGATAAAACCATTAGACCTGCCCCACAGCTGAGAACACACAGGGTCAGAGGTCACTGCTTTCCTGGAATGATCCACCTGCTGTGACGCTGGAGGAGTCCGCCATCAATCAGTCACTTAATAAACACACGCTCAGCGCTGCAGCTACACTGTAAAAAAAAAAAAAAAAAAAAAAAAAGTTGATAAAAATAAAGGGTAACAAATACATTACAACTTTTTCTATTGGGTCTATTACAGTGAGTTTATGGTTAATATTAATTAGATAGCTCCATTAATTATAGATAGATAGATAGATAGATAGATAGATAGATAGATAGATAGATAGATAGATAGATAGATAGATAGATAGATAGATAGATAGGTTTTTAGTTTTGTTATCATAAATTTTACTGACATTTATTAATTTAATTTTTTCTTTTTTTTCTTTCTTTTTTTTTACAGTGTACAGTTAGTTTTAGACTTGAGATTTGCAGTTGACTTATGACCAATGCTTTAGTCATAGTGACTCTTTAGAAAACATCAAGTTTTTGTTTTTGGCATAGAGTTGCCAGGCAAATGCATCCACCTCCTGGAATGCCGTAACCATCTTATTTCAAGAAACAGAGGTGAAAGGTTTAAAACAGATGTTTTCATCATGAGAAATTTGCAGAAGTTCCTTCTTGCAACTGTGGAAATTCAGCTCTGTCACTGTTGCAAAACAGGTTGAGAATCATTATTTGTTTCCGAGGAAATGACTTCTGTGTTCAACTTCCACATGCAGCGCTTCTTCAAAAATAATGGTGCATTGTAACTGAGAACAATTCAGCTCTTTTGCAATGCATCAGACTGATGAGGATCTGTGCCTCTGACGCAGGCAACATCTGTGAACAGGAAGTCACGTATTGTGTTGTTCGACAGGAGAAATCAAATTTCACAAATTGCAGAGTGTTTAGGATGAAGCAGCTCTGACAGGAGAAAAATTCTGATCCTGATGTTGACCCAGCTCTGCTTTGTGCTCCGGCTCCACAATCCTTCAGGGATAAACTGTGGAAATAATTCATATGCATAAAATTGTATATATTATTGAGTGTGAAATGTGGTTTAGATTAGACACGTCTCCTCGCTCAAGAGGATGTTTGTGATTGGCTGGTGTGCGCTGTTGATCCAAGGCAAGCATGAAATGAGGTCTGTGGTTGGCTGGCCAGGGCAAGCATAAAAAGGGTGTTTGTGATTGGCTGAGCTGTGGAAGCTCTACTGTATATATCCAATATTGTTTCCTTATGTGATATTAAAGCAATACTTTTCATATTGCTTGAGTTTGGTGGTGCCAGTGGACCAAAGCAGTAGTGTTTTTCCTGAAGGAAGACCCCATTTCCCATGAGCACCAGAGCGTAGCGTCTTAACATCCCGCATGCAAGAACTCGGTGCTGACCTGTTGATCTGCCTATTTAGTGATTTCACAGTCAGTATCTAAAGTATTATATGAAGGTTGAAAAGTTACTTAGTGTTGGTTTAATATCTTGCATGTTCATATATTGATATGATAAAAATAGATTCTTCAGCCTTAGTGTAGAATGGATTGTAATCTGGAACATGGTGCAATTGAGTTCATCTGAAAGTGCTGTGGACACACCCACTGCTCTCCCCTTTCTCCTGTACATTACAGATGTTTCTGAGCAGAGCAGATGTTGTCCAGTAAGTCACACCAGAGCTTCATGGTAATTATAACAACACACCTTCGTGTCATTTGTGTCCTCCTCAAATGACAAGGACGACAGTGGGAACCCATGGGAGGCCTGCAAAGCGGAGTTTGAACATGTTTAGCAATTGGTGTTTAGAAATCTAATTACAGCAATTCTACAGTCATGGGTTCCCGTGTGTCTCAAGAGGCCAGAGGTCAGATTAATTATATAAGATGCCTTTTAAAATTCTAATGTGGATAAATAATATGTATAATATTCAGTGGTTGTTGAAGTGATGTAACTGTATTATTAATATGTCCTGCCGGTAACAATACAGTAATAATACAGTGACTCCTTAAGGCACTCCTCACATCAACTCCACAGTTGCATAAGATCATTAACTGAAATCCTGCAGTGTAAACAGCAAACTGTTGTTGATCCACACAACAACTGGGTGGCACAATTGGCACGGCTGTGTTGGACCTGTGACATAAGGCGGCTCGGTGCCAGCCCGTCTCACTGCAGGACCGAGCTCCCTCCTCTGGACGTCTCAGAGCTGAGGTTTGGCAGAGCTGGAGACAGGAAATGTAAAACACCACTGAAACACCACTGGATAAAAGCTGTTTAGTGCAGAAGGTGTTTGGGTTTGTGTGCACTAAGAAAACAGTTCAAGGTGGTTTCAATATAGGCCAGATTAACTATAGGATCCCAATTTGACTATGTATGAAATAATTTTGTAAGAATCTTAAAGGGATAGTTCACCCAAAATTCAAATTTCATCCAAATACTGTACCTCCATCCTGCTCGTCTGTAATGTCCCTCTTGTATTGAAGCCCCGACATGAGAAATTGTTCCGTCGGTCAATGCAAATCTTGCGTGATTTGCACTGACACAGGAAGAGCAGTGAACTGAGACACTGGGAGCTTCGGCTACAAATAAGCTTAAAATATAGACTTATTTAATTTTTGAGGGGGCTTTAATACAAGAGGGACATTACAGACGAGCAGTATGGAGGTATTTGGATGTTTTTTGGTGTGTCTTTTTGGATGAAGAAAAGTGTGCCCCATTCACAACCATTATATGGAGAAATACTGCTGTGTGGACCCCCCCGTCACTCAGAGAAGGAACGGACGACTCTAAAAATTCTCCCAGCCCTTAGTCGACATGTGGGTGAGTATAGACAATGAGTGAAATTAGAATTTTGGGTGAACTATAACTTTAATATTTATTCATTTTATTATATAAATTAAAAAAATTAAATTAAAATAAAATTGTAACAAATACATAACTAATGATAACTTCCTATAAGTTCTCATCTACATCTATTTCTACCTCTCATATTTCTGCGCTAAAAAAAGCACAAAAAATATGAAATTTATATAAAATTAGCAAAAAAAGAAAAAATATATACAATTTCAATTTTTTTTTTTACATAATTTAAAAAAAAATCTAATTGTTTGTCCTTATTATCAGATTGCTTATTATATTTGACTCTTGAACCTGCATGCAGTGTAATCTGCATTTTGCCACAACACACACACGCACACACACAGATACGGACACAATAGCTGGAGGGAGCTCAGAATCAATGAACTCTTGGTGCACTGAGGAAACGTCTGGGTCACCACCAACGGAGCCAAATTCAGTTCATTCCAGTGTTTTTCCTCTCTGAGCTCTGTTGAGTAGCAGTGAGTGTGTGTGTCTGTGTGTGTGAAGATGTATGCAGTGCCTTGTGTTTGGACAGCACACTCCAAACACAAGGCGTTGCACACACACACTTTGACTCACCGGCTAGACCATCCAATTATCCCGGTGAGGACATGGTCTTCTTTTTCTATCATTTACTGAAAACAAACAAACTGTCTGCAGTATTTGCCCCACAGATGACAGCTACTGGCTGCATGTGTGTTTGTATGCTGTTGACTGTGTAGTTGTCAAGGTGAGGACTAGGCCATAATATTAGAGGTCAACTATTTTTATGTGAAAAACGAATAGTCAGTGGAATGTTTGCTGTTTTATAACCAATAGGTGTTGAAACATTTCCCTTACACAGAGAGAATGTCATTGGTTGAGTTGCACCAGGGTTTTAATTTCTCGCCTCGTATTTTAAACCTGATGAAGGAACCTTGTGCTAAAAATGTTTCTTTGATATTCCATATGATTCTGTTTATGACTGAGGATAATGACAAAAGAATAGCAGTTTTAATTGTTGAAACGAGTCCCAGAAGGCTGACCAAAGGCAACCAAGTCCCAGTAAGGGTGAATATATGCCTGCAAACTCAGAAGGAGTGAAAAAGGTGAGTCATGCATCAGCTCAGAAAAAAAAAGTGATTTTAACACATAAATGGAGCATTTTGATGGACTCTGAAACTGGATTTATATTCATTGTTTTTTTGGCTTGTGGCCCCATTTTGACATCATAATTTCTGGCAAAAATTAGTTAAAAAATGTTTTACTATTTATTTTTATTGTAGGCATATAGGCCTACAATAAAAATACATTTTTTTATTTTATTTTATTTTTCCAATTAGCCTACTAAACATTTCAGGGGACCCCATTTGAATTCCAGGCGAGGTTGAAAAATACTGTTGTAAGGTAACAAGGCAAGAATGGCTGGAGTGTATGAAACTTACTGTAAACTTAACTCAGAACATGGGGAGCAAAAACAATCTAGGGATGTGGACCAGCCATTCAAGGGCCCGTTTGCTCTGCTATGGGGGGGGGCATGTCCAGGGTCGGCCCTGTCCATCTGGGGGCCCTAAGCAGGATTTTAAAAATTAGTTAAAAATGTTTAGGATTTATTTTTCTGTTGTACCTTTGAGCAGATATTTTATTACTAATTAAACAGTATTGCTCCACCTGAGACAGTTGATCGTCAGGACGGGAGTGCAGACACCTGTGCTCGGCCAATGGAGAAGCAGCTCCGCCTTCAAGGGGGATGACGTCATCTCCTCAGCTTCCAGCACAACTCATGTTCTGCCATGTTTTTTTTGTGAAGTTGATGATAGTATTTGTTGAGTTAGAAGACACAGATGGACTGAAGCACATTTCATTGGTTTATAAATAAAAGCTTTACATTTTGATTGTGTGTCTTGTTTTTTGGGGACATGTTTGACTCCATTAGAGGACAGTGAAGACAAGACACTGTTGTGTGCTGACCAGAAGCAGCAGCTGTCCTCCTGTCCTCCAGTCTCAGGAGCATCTTGTTAACACTTTGTTCATCAACCTACGTGTGCTGCGTATTTTTCCTTAACTCGCTCTGAGCTCAATCCTCCACACTTGCACGACGCCATGGAGTTAAATAGTTCATTAATGTGCATTGTCCTCCTCAGCAAATAAACAAGAAATGAAATGAATTGAGAAGACTGACTCATGAGATGAAGAAGTGACCACTTAGGACAATCACGCTGTACTAAGAGTTGGCTGTTCATCCCCAGCCTCAAATCAACCTGTACCAGACTATCTCTGTCCATTGTGTGACAGCCACATGTTCCCATTTGCTCGTCCAGCTGTCCAACAATTGTCATGGAACTGTGTTCATTTTTACTTGCAGTTACATTTTGCGGCCGCTAGATGGCGCTGTATTTTCATTTATGTGTTTTTGCATCCTTGGGTTTTTCAGGAAGTGACGTAGGCCAACTGGGTTGTTGTTGTTTTTTCCATGCTCCGTAGCATCTTTTCTTTCCTCATGTTTGTCTCCCTGTGTAGTGGCAGTATGAGTGAGTAAAACATTATTTACTACTATTAGTACATTGCAAACATTCCTGCTGTTTATCATTTGTTTATTAACGAGCGAGTTATTATCGCGGACTCCGCCGTAGATCTTTACTAGGTCAGCTACCGCCGTTAGCAGGCTACGTTATGTATACATGTATTATTTACCTTGTGGTAATCTTTCCTTTTGTATTTGTTACAGTTTCACAATTTCTGGCATTAAATCAAATCCAATCACAACACCTGCCTGTTCCTTGGATTACGTGCTAGGAAGAGTTTAGCTGGCTGTGAATCTCAGTCCACCAGTCAACACTGAGTGAAGCAGTACAACAATATAGCCTATGTTTTCGTGGCCAGAAATGAGTATTTCGTGGGAACATATTGCTATTTCGTGGCCACAACTTCTTCTTTTTTTTTTTGCATGTCATATCTGGGGCTCCGTAGGTTTGTGTGATTTAAAACTAACCTGGTGTTAGGGTTAGACACTTCTGCTTAGCTGCTTTGTCTATCGATGCAGGGGTGGTGGTGGTGATGTCTTTTGGTTGCTACCATGGGGTTACAAAAGTTAGGCCTATCTATTGTTATTAGTTCTCAATTAAAAATGTGATTTATTAATAAACAAAATATTTTGTGTCCCTATCTGAATTCCCAAGTCCAACACTTGATTCAAAGAGTTAAAGCTCCTCTTGACAGTGGCGTGTGTTTGTGTTTGTGCCATAGTAGGCTATGTGTTTCTGTTTCAGTTCCTGTTTTTCTTCACATGAATGGTCCTGATCCACACAGCTGTGATGAGCTCTCCCTCCTCCTCACTGCTAGGCGGCGCTATAGGATCTGCAGCCACCGAGTTCAGCCGCTTCTTCACTTCCGGATCCACCGCGGAGATAAACAGCCAACCTGACGTGAACTTCGCTCAAAGTCACCGTAAGTGCGATCAAACTTGAGTTTGTATGAACTGGGAAAAGTTGTTGAAGCTGTGGAGACGTGATGACGGAGAAAGAGACGTTTGAATCTGCTCCGTGTGTCCACGATCACAGCTGACAGCAGCTAGCTCAGCGGCTAACAGCTAACTGTTCCAATTAGGCTAAACAGGAAGTGTGTTACTAATCTAAAATGTGTAGGCTGCTGAATCATGACTTTGGGTCTTGTCTTGCAAACTTCACTTAGTGTTTCCATGTCAAGAATATGATTTTATTGACTTTTTAAATTGAAAGTTATTGATTTCATTTTGTAACATGTGGCAACAAAACAAACAAACATAACAGTCGTGCTGCTAGAATCAAAAATCTTTGTTGTCAATTTTCTACATCCAGATCAAAAAGTTGTTTCTGTCTCACCTAAAATAAATATTATAAAAGTTAAATTCTCCAGAAAATAATATAGCCACTGTATATGCATTCCAGTATATGTATATGTTAACATTTTCTATATGTTTTATTGTCAATTCTCTATATCCAGGACACAGATTAAAATGTCATTTATTTCACCTAAAATGAATATTATAGATATAAAACTGCCCTAGAAAAATTCACAGTGCCCTTGCCACTCAAAAAAGACAAGTGTAAAGTTTGTAAATGTTTATTTGTGATAAATACTCGAAACAAGCAGGACGGTAATGAAAGACAGGCAGAGATGCATGTTAATGATGTCTCTGTCTCCTCTGACACAGGCAGTCGATCGCGGTGAGGACGAGCGGATCCGATGGAGTCTTCAGGACCTGGATGGAGCTCCTGGGAAAAGAGGAGGTGAGGACCAAACTCTACTAGAAACATCATCATGTTCATCATAAGTGACTGTTATTTACATGAGCTTGCAGCAGTACGATAGAGAACAAACACTAAATCATGGCTCACTTCCATGCTCCGCTGCCCCCCACATCTGGAACTCTGTCAGCCCCAGGCTGTGGTCACCTTTAAAAAAGGGCTTAACTCTTTTTTGTTCAGACAGGATTTCCTAGGTCGCCCCTAGATGTTTTTATTCTCTCTCTGCACTTTAATCTCCTCCTTGATCTGTTTTATCTACTGCTGATTTTAACATGTCTGATTTTTCTCTTAGTCTCTTGTTTATTTTGTTTCTGTAGCACTTTGAGATTACTTTATGAAAAGTGGTTTACAAATTAAATGTATCATTGTTATGATGTGTGACCAAAAGTACTATACTCAAGCATGGTATGCTAGCTAAATGATACAGAATTAAGGGGGCAAATGTGTGGGCACCCTAAATCTCTCTGTGCTAAGTTATTGTTGTTCTTCAGGCTTTCTCTCATCTCCCATGGTTCTTTGCTGCTGAAGGAGAACTTTTTGTTTGATGCCCAAGTGAATGAAGTTCACAGAACAATCAGGTGAGATGTGTTCCAATCTTCAGTTATTCAGCTAAAATGATTCACAGTTTAGTTACTTATATGCAGCCATGTGTGTGTTGGACTCATTTACTCCAATTTGGTGCTTAACGAGGTGCCGCCCTCCAGGGAGGCAGAGCTGCTTCTCCATTGGCCAAGCACAGGTGTCTGCACTCCCACCCTGATTGGCAGCAGCTGCAACCAGAGGAACAGTGTCCTATAAATAGCCATTCAGTTCCTGGAGCGGCAGCGACGGAGCGGCTGCACGGAGGGGCTACACGGAGATGCGACTTAGCCAACGCGACTTCGCCAAACGTGACGGCGCCAAGGCGCAAAACTCAGATCTTTGACTTAAGCAGGTTTGGTTTTATTATTTATTTTACTTTATTTCATTTTCAAACAACTTTACACTGTTTAAACTTTGATCCATTTCTCTTTTGTGTTGCAATGGAGTCAGCCATCTTGTCTTTTGTGTTTTAATATTTATTTGTCTTTTGTGTTTCATTTTCAAACAACTTTACACTGTTTAAACTTTGATCAACATTTCTCTTGGTGGCAATGACCTGCAGCCACATGGACTCTCTACAAGATGGCTGACTCCATTGTCACACAGTTGCCTCCATCTTGCATCATTGCAGGTCGTCCTGTCTAACACTGCTTGTCCATGTTCTTTCTTTCAGGAGCTGCTGTCCACATTGATTCCAGAAGAACTTCACCACCTGGTTCAAAGAAGAAGAGAAAGACATTGAAGACTCAACAATGTTAATCATGTGGAAATGTCTGTCAGTCTTGATCCATTTCTGGTTTGTGTTGCAATCAGTCCACCATGTGCTTCACTGAGCAAGTCGGCCATTTTGACAAACAGAAAGCCAGCAACACTCAGGTGAGTTCAAAAGATTCTTTAATTGTCTCACTGGATTGGCAAAAGAAACACAGACCGGTTTCGACTACGTCTTCATCAGTGTGTCAGACGTAGTCGTAGTGAAACCGGTCTGTGTTTCTTTTGCCAATCCAGTGAGGCAATTAAAGAATTTTTTGAACTCACCTGAGTGTTGCTGGCTTTCTGTTTGAACATTTTGTAGGCCAGGCCATCTGTCAAAATGGCCGACTTGCTCAGTGAAGCACATGGTGGACTGATTGCAACACAAACCAGAAATGGATCAAGGCAGTGTGAAGTTGTTTGAAAATGAAGTAAATAATAAAACCAAACCTGCTGAAGTCAAAGATCTGAGTTTTGCGCCTTGGCGCCGTCACGTTTGGCAAAGTCGCGTTGGCTAAGTCGCATCTTCCTGCAGCCCCTTCGTGCAGCCGCTCCGTCGCTGCCGCTCCAAGAACTGAATGGCTATATATAGGACACTGATCCTGCAGCTGCCAATCAGGGTGGGAGTGCAGACACCTGTGCTTGGCCAATGGAGAAGCAGCTCTGACTCCCTGGAGGGCGGCACCTCGTTAAGCACCAAATTGGAGTAATGAGTCCCTGTGACAAAATAGACAGACACAAGTTACTACCAAATGTAGCTACACATGGCTGCATATAAGTAACTAAACTGTGAATCATTTTAGCTGAATAACTGAAGATTGGAACACATCTTATCTGATTGTTCTGTGAACTTCATTCACTTGGGCATCAAACAAAAAGTTCTCCTTCAGCAGCAAAGAACCATGGGAGATGAGAGAAAGCCTGAAGAACAACAATAACTTAGCACAGAGAGATTTAGGGTGCCCACACATTTCCCCCCTTAATTCTCTATCATTTAGCTAGCATACCATGCTTGAGTATAGTACTTTTGGTCACACATCATAACAATGATACATTTAATTTGTAAACCACTTTTCATAAAGTAATCTCAAAGTGCTACAGAAACCAGAAACAAAATAAACAAAAGACTAAGAGAAAAATCAGACACGTTAAAATCAGCAGTAGATAAAACAGATCAAGGAGGAGATTAAAGTGCAGAGAGAGAATAAAAACATCTAGGGGCGACCTAGGAAATCCTGTCTGAACAAAAAAGAGTTAAGCCCTTTTTTAAAGGTGACCACAGCCTGGGGCTGACAGAGTTCCAGATGTGGGGGCAGCGGAGCATGGAAGTGAGCCATGATTTAGTGTTTGTTCTCTATCGTACTGCTGCAAGCTCATGTAAATAACAGTCACTTATGATGAACATGATGATGTTTCTAGTAGAGTTTGGTCCTCACCTCCTCTTTTCCCAGGAGCTCCATCCAGGTCCTGAAGACTCCATCGGATCCGCTCGTCCTCACCGCGACTGCCTGTGTCAGAGGAGACAGAGACATCATTAACATGCATCTCTGCCTGTCTTTCATTACCCTATCACAAATAAACATTTACAAACTTTACACTTGTCTTTTTTGAGTGGCAAGGGCACTGTGAATTTTTCTAGGGCAGTTTTATATCTATAATATTCATTTTAGGTGAAATAAATGACATTTTAATCTGTGTCCTGGATATAGAGAATTGACAATAAAACATATAGAAAATGTTAACATATACATATACTGGAATGCATATACAGTGGCTATATTATTTTCTGGAGCATTTAACTTTGATAATATTTATTTTAGGTGAGACAGAAACAACTTTTTGATCTGGATGTAGAAAATTGACAACAAAGATTTTTGATTCTAGCAGCACGACTGTTATGTTTGTTTGTTTTGTTGTTTTTAATTGTCATTGATGAAGCTAAATCACTACCTGGTTAGTTCTCAGTGCATTGCCACATGTTACAAAATGAAATCAATAACTTTAAATTTAAAAAGTCAATAAAATCATATTCTTGACATGGAAACACTAAGTGAAGTTTGCAAGACAAGACCCAAAGTCATGATTCAGTAGCCTAAGTTACACATTTTAGATTAGTAACACACTTCCTGTTTAGCCTAATTGGAACAGTTAGCTGTTAGCCGCTGAGCTAGCTGCTGTCAGCTGTGATCGTGGACACACGGAGCAGATTCAAACGTCTCTTTCTCCGTCATCACGTCTCCACAGCTTCAACAACTTTTCCCAGTTCATACAAACTCAAGTTTGATCGCACTTACGGTGACTTTGAGCGAAGTTCACGTCAGGTTGGCTGTTTATCTCCGCGGTGGATCCGGACCGGAAGTGAAGAAGCGGCTGAACTCGGTGGCTGCAGATCCTATAGCGCCGCCTAGCAGTGAGGAGGAGGGAGAGCTCATCACAGCCTCTTTATATGTCTATGATCACAGCTGTGTGGATCAGGACCAACCTACGGAGCCCCAGATATGACATGCAAAAAAAAAGAAGAGGTTGTGGCCACGAAATAGCAATATGTTCCCACGAAATACTAATTTCTGACCACGAAAACATAGGCTATATTGTTGTACTGCTTCACTCAGTGTTGACTGGTGGACTGAGATTCACAGCCAGCTAAACTCTTCCTAGCACGTAATCCAAGGAACAGGCAGGTGTTGTGATTGGATTTGATTTAATGCCAGAAATTGTGAAACTGTAACAAATACAAAAGGAAAGATTACCACAAGGTAAATAATACATGTATACATAACGTAGCCTGCTAACGGCGGTAGCTGACCTAGTAAAGATCTACGGTGGAGTCCGCGATAATAACTCGCTCGTTAATAAACAAATGATAAACAGCAGGAATGTTTGCAATGTACTAATAGTAGTAAATAATGTTTTACTCACTCATACTGCCACTACACAGGGAGACAAACATGAGGAAAGAAAAGATGCTACGGAGCATGGAAAAAACAACAACAACCCAGTTGGCCTACGTCACTTCCTGATAAACCCAAGGATGCAAAAACACATAAATGAAAATACAGCGCCATCTAGCGGCCGCAACATGTAACTGCAAGTAAAAATGAACACAGTTCCATGACAATTGTTGGACAGCTGGACGAGCAAATGGGAACATGTGGCTGTCACACAATGGACAGAGATAGTCTGGTACAGGTTGATTTGAGGCTGGGGATGAACAGCCAACTCTTAGTACAGCGTGATTGTCCTAAGTGGTCACTTCTTCATCTCATGAGTCAGTCTTCTCAATTCATTTCATTTCTTGTTTATTTGCTGAGGAGGACAATGCACATTAATGAACTATTTAACTCCATGGCGTCATGCAAGTGTGCAGGATTGAGCTCAGAGCGAGTTAAGGAAAAATACGCAGCACATGCACGTATGTTAACAAGATGCTCCTGAGACTGGAGGACAGGAGGACAGCTACTGCTTCTGGTCAGCACACAACAGTGTCTTGTCTTCACTGTCCTCTAATGGAGTCAAACATGTCCCCAAAAAACAAGACACACAATCAAAATGTAAAGCTTTTATTTATAAACATAAATGTACAATAAATGAAAATAAGTACAAAATAAAAACCAAACCTAAAGTAAAGACGTAGATCTGTTTCCATGGCGTCCTGGAGGACGAGACATCTTGACTAAATGAGTCTGTCAAGCTCAAATACATAAACAATAAAACAAGCAATAAGGACAGATGCAATAAATTGTTTATGTACAAAATATACAAAACTTGAACTTTAAAACACATGTATTGTTGACCAGAGCTTTGTACAGTTACAATCAGGTCAGATATAAACCTAGAGATATGAGGTGAAGCAGAAAAACAAACTAACATTAATGACAAATAAAGAAATGCTCTTCCTGCTGTCAGTCAGTCAGTGTGATGTTCACCAACACCTGGGACAACACACACACACACAACAACATTTAGTCACACTCATCCTGACATTTAGAAATGTTTGACCAGCTACAAATCACACTTACACACTTCCTGTTTCACCTGCGTCACGGTCATTGTTGCCAGTGGGCCGAGGGTCACATGTTGCCAGGTCAGAGACATGTTGCCAGGTCAGAGACGGTTAGACAAATGATTGAGCAAAGAGTATGGGGCCCCCTAGTGGCTGGAGGGCCCTAAGCAGCTGCTTAGTTCGCTTATAAATGATCAGATTTAAGTTTCTTCTGTTCACTGAATTTTTGATGAAATAAATACATGGTAAATAATACATGGTGTTTCTGCAGTAGATTCAGCTAAACTTCCCTTCGTTGCAATGAAAAGCTGAAGCACAAAAATATCCAACATGAAGCAGATGTTTCAGTGGTTAGTGCATTACAATTTTCCCTGCTGACCACACATCTACTGCAACACACCGACTCTGCCTGGCTACCTCACATGACCCTGCATCAGATAAATACAAGATACATATTGAACTTCAGCAAGCATGGATGAAAGCTTGCTCAGTTTTTGGCTGTGCTGATCAATACAGCTCCTGAGTCCTGACTCAGCGCTTCTCCTCCATCCTTTGTGGTCCTTCAGCTCATTATCTGGTTTTAATGGACAATAACTTTACTGTTTCAAGCCACCAAAGGCAGAAAACAGGAGCTCTGATAGAAATAATATGCTGAAACGGTTAGCACATTTTGCAGTCAGTGAAAATTCCAACTTGTAAATAGCATTTATATCCACTTCAAACTCATAATTACAATCAGTTATTGAAGTTTGGCAAATCTTAAAGGGATAGTTCACCAAAAATTCAAATTTCACTCATTATCTACTCACGCTCATGTCGACTGAGGGCTGGGAGAATTTCACGGAGTTACAGGGAGGTCCATGGAGGTCCATGGAGCAGTATTTGTCCATATAAGGGTTGTGAATGGTGCTCACTTTTCTTCATCCAAAAAGACACCAAAAAACATCCAAATACCTCCATACTGCTCAGGGTTCCCCAATTCCGGTCCTCGATCACAAAAAGACACACCAAAAAACTCAGAGAAGGCACAGAGGACTTATGAGGGTGAGTAGATAATGAGTGAAATTTGAATTTTGGGTGAACTATCCCTTTAAACTGTCTTAAAAACCAAACCAAATATGGACGTCTCACATCATCCTAGGACCACTGTCCCATATCACTAAACCCAGATCAGTTTTGTGTTTTGTTGCCAATGCACAGGACCAACTGGGCTGCAACCTGAGTCATGAAGATGGGAAACTTCCCCGTATCCATGGTCCATCCCAGGTGGCAGAGATTATGCTGAGAAGAGTTGAAAACTTGAGTAAACAACTAGAAATCTCTGTGGGGGTGTGAAGGCTTTACAGTAAGACCAATCAGATCATGACTATATTGGAACAATATACCCTCAGTCAGTCATGCCCCAGGCCCCGCCCACCTGGACCAACCGTCCCACCATCCACCCACCATCCTTGCAGGGTGTGGTCGCACTGAGTGTTTACTTGTTGTATCCGCTACATCTTTGTTGGGTTACTCAGGAAACAGCTGGCCAATCAGAATTGAGACTCGAAGTGTTCTGTTGTCTGATTGGCTCAACATGTTGTAGATCTCCAGAGAGAGGCCTTAGGGGATGTTTTTAAACCACAAATATATCTTCTACTGTTTAATTAGGAAAATATGGAGCTTTGCATTTACATGTTCAGTCTCTCAGGGAAAGTAGCAGCTGAAACACTTCCTGAATGACATCACACATTACTTTGCATGGAAGTAGATGGTGCAGTGGGTATGTGGCTATTTGCAGAAGTCAAAGTAGCAACAACAAAACAAGTTTGGCATGAATCGATGTGTGTTTGCATTGTTGCTGTGCATGATGCATGTCGCTGACTTGGCAGAGGAGGAAATAGATGCATCAACATGTAGGTGTCTGACTACTTCATCCACACTGCTGCTTTTAGCCCCCGCCCCCCCCCCTCTCCAGTGGCATTCCCCGCCTCTGTGGCTTTTCTTCCCCCTCTTGCCTCTCTGAGACTACGTGAGCCTCCACACATCATCCCTCTCTGGGATCAATTATTCATGTGAAGGGGAGAGGGAAGAGAAACGGAGAGAGGATGAGAGGAGCTGGAGGAGGAGGGATGAGAGGAGGGCGTTTCCAGGTGGACGTGACTCTGCTCGAGTAGCTGCTTTTTTCCCCAACTTTTTCTTCATCCCTTCTTTCCTCACACCCTCCCCTCCTTATGCCTTCTTTTCCCTCCTTTCCTTGCCTTAGCATCTTGCCGCTCCCATCTTCCTCCTTTTACTTTTTTTCAACCTTGCCTCTTACTCCTCATTCCTTTCTTTGTTCCTCTTCTCTCCTTCCCTCTCTTCCGCCCTGTCTCACCTTCTCCTCTTGTTCATCCTTGCGTTAACATGTCTGCAGCCCGGGATGATCCCATTAGTCAGCTGTCTCTAACCCATTAACTTGCTGAGGCTTTGCAAAGAGTCAGGACAGCGATATAACAGGAAGTAAGCTGCTGTTTTCTAATAACGTCAGGGAGTGCACCGAGCCACTGAAACCGCGTTGGCAACGCTTCCTCTTTTCAGATTTAACTCTTTTTTCAGTCCAGCCGCTAATCCTGTCACTTCTATTTCAGCCCAGTGGGAATGATGTTAATGGATCTGCTGCCAAGTTGTTAGTGTGTGATGTCTCGAAGTCAAAATCAGCAAGATTTGGATCTTTTTGTGTTAGACTCCTACACCCAGCCTCTCACACTTTTTAGAATTTACATTATTACTTCCTCTTTCTACATGTGGATGATGAAAACCAACCACCATCAGCAGCAGGCTCTGCAGAAACAGAGCAACAGATGACGGAGCATCACATGGCACCATTACAACACCATTGCCCAATTTCCTGTTCAAATTAACAATTACACATTATTTGTTAAGAAGCAGTTCCAGTGTAGTCAGGCTTCAGTTGTAAAACTAAAGGGGAACTATGCAAGATAGAAGGGAGGCTGACTGCCTTCCACCCAGCAAAAACCAAGCGTGCAAAATCAGAGCTACCATCTCGTCTCGCAAGAAACATTATGGCACTTTGACACAAACGCGCCTCGTGATGCCTAATAATCTCTTGTTTCTGTTACCCACCTCATTAGACATCGGTCCACAGATTGCCTTCTTGCTGGCTTCGTTGAAAACAAATGCACATGGCCAGGAGGAGGAGGGAGGAGGGTTAGTGGTCAGTTTTTACAACAGTGAAAATATGCACTCTGTATGGGGAGCTCTGTAAAAAAAAAAAAAAAAAAGCAACTGGACAGGACTTTTCCCCCTTAAAGGGATAGTTCACCCAAAATTCAAATTTCACTCATTATCTACTCACCCTCATGTGGACTAAGGGCTGGGAGAATTTTCAGAGTCCTCCATGCCTTAGGGTGGTCCACGCAGCAGTATTTGTCCATTTAATGGTTGTTCGGACTTTTCTTTGTCCAAAAATACCCACCAAAAAACATTCAAATACCTCCATACTGCTCATCTTTAATGTCCGCCTTGTATTGAAGCCCCCATATGAGAAAATTTGGGAGCTTCCGCTACAAACAAGCTTAAAATATAGACTTGTTCAATTTTTTTTTGGAACAGTTTCTCATGTCGGAGCTTCAATAGGGACATTGTCAGTCATCATATGGACAAATACTGCTGCGCGGACCCCCTCCTGTAACTCCGAGAATGCCCTTAGTTGACAAGAGGGTGAGTGAGTGAAATTTGAATTTTGGGTGAACTATCCCTTTAACTACATTTTTATATGGCCGTCTTTAAGGCGGGGCATCCCTGGCTCCCTGCAGTTTAAAGATCAGTCCATGTAACCACAACATCCTGGTTTCAAATTCAGGGACCCTCTGGACCTTCTCATCCCAGTGTCCCTCAGTGGACTTCCTGTTGTCTGTCCCATCAATCACGCTCACATTCTTTCAACCATCTGAGTCGCCAATTACCCTGCATGTCTGCATGGAGGAAACACCCTTCTTACCAACTGTGAGGCAACAGCGCTAACCACTGCACTGCACAACCACTAACCACTGCTGCCCCAGGGTCATGGAGGGGAAACATGGAAAGAATTTATTACTAGTTAGTGGACTACAGTGCAGATCCTGGAGGAAAACCACCCCTAATGGTTGAGAGAGATGAACTATTATTTTGTTAGCTGCTTATTTGCCTCTAAATATTATTTTAGTGCACGCTGCAGATTACATGCTTATAAGGACCAGAGTCTCAAACACCAAGAACTCTGATTAAGTGTTGGAATTTCAAACATTTGAAAAACAAATGTACTCTTGAACAAAAAATGTGGGTAGACAGAACTAAGATCGTCATTCTGAGTTCATATAGCTCACGAAAGCAGTGAAAACAGATGCAGTCTGTGAAATCAATAATCTACTAATAGGCGTGACACACAGCAAGCGTTGGTCTGACTCACTCTTGCAGGACTATTTTTGTTACAGTGATGGAACTGTAAACGTAAAAGGGCCTTTATGTCAGTGCCAGCGTAATCAGGGATAACACAGGGTCTATTTAATCTGCTCTGCTCCATTCAAGGCCTGCTGAATGACTTCACCATTCAGCACACAACCTCCCCATCAATGGCCTCTGCACACAGAGAAAGGAGTTTTTGCTCCATTGTGAGGTGAGGCATTGCTAATAAAACTGGAAAATCAAGGTCAATATGAGCGCATATGTACAGTACGTCTTCATTCACGTTCACAGAACAAACAGACGATTAAAGGGGAACTGCAATTAGTTAAAAAATATTTTTATCAATACATTTTTTTTAAAATCAATTACTAGACATTTCAGGCGACCCCATTTGAATTCCAGGCGACCCCATGTGGGGTCCTGACCCTAAGGTTGAAAAACACCATCACAATTATTCCAAAGCTGTTTAATTAAGGTATTGCATTGTGCAATAAATGCATCAATAATGATGACAAACCACTGGCATGTTGGTGACTGAATCCTAACAAGGCCAAGATGAAATCCAAAGCTTTGATAAAAACTACAGAATGAAATTTGACCATAGATGAGTAAATAACGACAATCCTCATTTGAACCAGTAAACTTCCACCTGCAGACCTGAGTGTGTGACATGACGTCTTTACAAGAGGATGCTAATGTGTGAGCATGAATGTGTTATGGGCAACAGCCATAAAGACATAAACACGTCCCATTACCGACAGTGATGCAACACAACAGATATCTATGTGGGTCAGTGGTTACCTGTCGTATCTGGTGGATGTTTTTGTACAACTTTGTGCCAAGGAAGCTAAAAGTTTCAAACCAACAATATCAGTCTTCAGACAGGAACATGGTGCATGGAGTGCTGCTTGGGTGTTGCAGAAAAATGTATTACCCCTCAGGTGCTCTTCGGTCAGGGAGATCCATAAAAGGTTGCAGACAGAAGACCGAGGCACTCGTGAGGGTACAAACAATTCAAATGCTGCTCAGTGTAATTGCAAACAGTTGCAAACAGCTGCTTGCAATTAGGCACACTGAGCAACTGTTTGACAAACATTTCAGGTCCTACCTATGTAACTGATAGATTTAGCCATGCACTAATAAAGGCATTTTAATTGTTTGTACCCTCGCGAGTGCCTCGGTCTTCTGTCTGCAACAATATCAGTCATCGGCCTTTTATTCATCAGCTATTGTAGCAAACCACTGCAAAGTGTCCATTAGAAAACTCACTCACTTTCAACTAAATAACTGATGCTCCATTAGCTGATGTTTGGGGTTAGCGGGGTTTTACTGGCTTTAGCCTTTTAACATAGCCTATATCCATATTTTTAGCTAACTCATTCCACTTAGTCCTCTTTTCATGTGGTAATTATGCTCTCTTGCAAATACTTTTTTATTCTAAATTGTTATATAATGTCAGTTTATGTCTTCCAATTAGTTGAGTCAATCACATCAATCATTCCCCATATATCCCATGCAAATATTGCATACCGGTAATGGCCCCCAGGGATTACTGTTCTTGATGGGCTGTATCATACATGGGTCGAAGAAATCATGTTTGTGTGTGTGTGTCAATGCATGTATGCAGAGCGCACAGACAAGATTAAAATAATCTCAAATGGGACATGGGACACATGACATGAGCTAATAAGGTAGAGCTAATCAGGTAGAAGAGGTCGAGCTGCTGAGTCATGATAGGAGCGACAAGGATAGAGAGTGAGACACGACGCCGGGTCACCTGGTGATGACTAAATGTGTGTGTGAGAGAAGGTGTGCAAGATATCGCTAAACTTAGTTTTTTAATGCTCTTCACAAATAAAAAGTAAGACACATGGTCTTTGTTGACCAACTGCTCCACTCTGTTTATATACCTTTAACCTGGCTGATTGGGAACGCACACAATCCTCCATCAGCGTAGCATTAGGCAGCTATTTGTGGAGCAGCTGGCTTAGTGCTGCCTGTCCATGTACCATTCATACGCCTGACGCAGCAGCTCCACTCTCCCACAGAGCTTAAAACCACACACACAAACACACACGCAGCATGCAGCAGGTCTACTTTAGGCAGCAGTTGTTAGCACACCACTGATTAAAGCTGTAAAAAACAGTGCAACAACAGGAGGATAAAAACAAGTTATGCATGAAAGGGACGATAAAATGAAATGCTTATGACAACAATATGCAAGTTAGGATGCAAAGTGTATGTTTATGAGTTTCGGTGGCCAACCAGGTGAGGTAAACCTGTCAGGACTCACATAGCATGGGTGTGTCAGTGTGTGTGTGTGTGAGGATGAATGAGTATCAGTGAGGCAGAGCTGTAAGTGGTGGACCTGACACAAGTCACATAGCCACTCTGGCTGAGCCAAGACACTCAGTCTGCCCATGATTCAGACAGGAGGAAATACCACATTCAACTGGCAAATACAGTGTGGTTGTCAGTGTGTGTGAATGAGAGAGAGAGAGGGGAAATATACACACCGCATGCACCATCTGTAAAGCTGTAGCTTCAATAAAAAATCTTATTTCAATCTGAGGATGAAGCAAAAGGCGATCATTACTCATCATCTTCAGGGGACCATGAATCATGCAGTAAACATGTGAAACACGCTAAAACGTAGATCTCGGTATTTTAATTTTTGCAAAGTTATGCAGATTCGTTGGTACCACAACATTTCCTGTCGGTCTTTACTGCAGCTTCAGCGGAGCCACGTGTCCACCCTTTTGGAAAAAAAAGAACATTTACAAGGCTGGAAGCAACCAAACCATCGCACCATTTACTGGGGAAACCAATGAGATCCTTGTATTTTTGGTATGTGTAAAGCAGCTGTTTCAACATCATGAAACCCATCATCAGAAGAAACAGAGTCAACACAGGGACGGAAGAAAAGTTAGAACAGTTTAATCTAGTGTATCCTAACGTTTTGGTCCATCCATCCGTAGTTACGTAGCCTGTTTGCTCCATCATTGATAAACACTAAAAGGCAGCTCATTCACCTGATGTAAATGAATATTCATCATTATTCAAATCACTGGCAGAAACAGGTTTGTACCAGATCCAGCAGCGTCGACAACCCTCCTGTTGTCCTTCTGGGTCAAATTGACCTGAAATTGATCTGTTCACTTCCTCAAATCCTTCCTTCTTTCCTTCCTTTCTCCCTTCCTTCTTTCCACAATCCTTTCCCCCTTGCTTCTTTCCTTCCTTCCCTTCATCCTTACTTCTTCTTCCTTCCTCTTTTGATCCAGTTGACCGGTCTGTTCCCTCCCTCCCTCCATCTTTCTTTCCTTCCCTTTCCCTTTCTTCTCTCCACAATCCTTTTTGCCTCCCTTCCTTCCTTCCCTTAGCCCTCACTTCTTCCTTCCTTCCTTCTTTCCCTTTGTCCTTCATTCCTTCTTTCCCTTTGTCCTTCATTCCTTCTTTCCCTTTGTCCTTCATTCCTTCCTTCCTCCTTTGGTCCTTTCTTCCTTGACCCAGGAGGACAGCAGGAGGGTTAAACCTACTTCAGATGAGCATCAGAATATGGCAGATTTCCTCCTGTGTGACCAAAACATTCAAGGCCACCATTTAGAATTTTTCTGTAAATCCCAGAAAGCCTAGAATTTAAATCAACATCAAGTCTAATTCTCATTTGGGTAAGTGAAGCTAAAATGCATGTTCCCATGCAGCTCTTTGAGGAACACTGATGACATCATCAGTCAATACTCGCCCTCTTAACGCTTCAGAGCGCAAACATCTAGCCATGTTCAGTCTTGTTGGAGAGGGAAGGTTTATTATTTCACGTATGCACACTGTTGTAATGCCACAGCAACATTTTAAAGCACCCGGTCACGGTCATCGTGATAAGCAGCGTGCCACTCAGACATGACTCATGAACCTCGTGAGTGGCTGAGATAGTGAAGGCAGGAGTGCCAGGACATACTGTGTTTGCTCTGAAGAATGCTCCATTGATGAAAAAGTAGATAAAATGTTATCTCCATGGAGTAACACGCATAAAAGAAATGTTGCATAAGAGTTTTTTTGAGGAAGACTTCCCTTTATTTATTTCATTGGTCTATTTTTATGTTGTTTTTTTCTTTTCTTTTTTTTAGGCTGCCTGACCATGTTTTTGAAAGGCTTATAAATAGAATGTATTATTATTGTTACTATTATTATTACTCTCTCTATTTGTTGGAAGATAATATGGATTTTGAATAGCCACAGCCTGGCTAATATTAGACAGTATAAATGATCTAACAATGGTGAGTCATGTATTATTACCTTATTAAAATACTAAATAGCTGGGTAGGTAGCAGGGAAAGAAGGATGGAAGGAAGGACTAAAGAATGAAAGTGAGTCAAGGAGGGAACAGATTGGGTTGAGTGGGTCAAAATACTAAATAGGGAAGGGACTATAAAAAAGAAAGATGGAGGGAGGGAATAGATTTGTTCAAGGAAGGAAGAAAAAGGAAGGAAGAAGGGGAAGAAGGGAGGAAAAAGGGAAGGAAAGAAAGATGGAGGGAGGGAACAGATCAGGTCAATTGGCTCAAAAGAGGAAGCAAGTGGATGAAGGGGGGAAAGGAAGGAAGGAAAGAAGGAAGGGAATGAGGATTGTGGAAAAAAGGAAGGATGAGGAAGAAAACAGATTGGGTCATAAGGAACAGGAGAAACAATGTCCTGCAGTCTTCTTTGCATTTAAGCATCTGAATGGATTAATAATAATAATTAAACAGCTGTAAAAACAGTGTAGAACATTTATACTGTAGTTATGATTTATACTAGAGCAAATATAAATATTAATTTTAT
Source organism: Decapterus maruadsi (assembly GCA_030347415.2). Lineage (NCBI taxonomy): Eukaryota > Metazoa > Chordata > Actinopteri > Carangiformes > Carangidae > Decapterus > Decapterus maruadsi. The sequence goes on along the minus strand of CM064889.1, from coordinate 2,045,150 downwards.
CTTTGGTATAAATACCTTATTTGTAATTGTATATTTTTTGTGATAAAGGGTGTTGGATTTGGGACAATCAATCAAACAACAAACAATGTGTATTTTCCTGGAGTGAATTTATTGGTCCAGCAGATGCAAAATCAACTGTACAACATACTGTCCTCTCATGCATAGTCCTCAGATTAAAATCAGGCGCCTCTCGCTCCGAGCAGTCATTCAAAACTACGTAAAAATAAATAAAGAATATAATAAAACAAGTTTTTACAAAAAACAATTTTCAAGTATCTCAAGCAAACATGTGTAAAGTTTTACTTAGAGAGAGGCGAACAGCAGCTTCTGTCTCATTAGATAATCTGCTTCATTCAGTACAAAAACTAAGACTTCCAGTTCTCTCCCACACATCTCCACTCACTCTGTATGTACAGCAACACTTATAAAGATATTATTAACAGCACGCCTTGTTATAACAAAAATATAGGTGCGTACATTTTGTGCGTAGCAGACGATGACAGCTGAAGTAAAATAAAGAACTTTGTCAAATGATCAAACATGTGCTACGGCGTTTGAACTACACGATGGAAAAATAAATAGACAAATCTGTGAAAAAAAAAACAAAAAGATTGAATCGATATGTGGAGTCATTAGGTGAAATGTGGCGCCCCTTCCTCGAGCCGCCGATTCCGGAGAAAAGAGCGAGAGAAGCGGCGTCGGGCTTGCGGTAACAAGCGCTACAGGCACTCTACGGCGAAAAAAACCACCTCCATCACCGCGACACAGTGACGTGAAACCAAACCCAAGTACTAATTTATCCCCCATTGTGCAAAGTAATCGCTGATTTGTCAATTCAGTGGGAACGCTCTGCCCAAATATGGACGTGAGACACAGAGAGGTGGATGGAGGTCAGATCTTTGCTCCCTCCACGTGGTCAACCAGAGGGAACTGGTTTCCAGGTGAGTCCAGGAAGTTTAAAAACAAATCAGTTTGTCTGGACACTTTTTTTTTGGATAAAAATAATTTGTTTTGTTTTTTGAACTCTTCCTGGTTGTTACTATGAGAATCCACTCTCTGGCTCATTGAGCTTCGTGTCACACCAGTGCAATGTTGTTGTTTCATTGGCAGGGCTGCAGGACGTCGTGGCGACCAGATGAGCTTCTCCTCAGGTTCTGCAAACACACAAAAAAACACAGAGATGTCAAGACCTGTCGCGCATCACGTATTGAGCTAATTATGAAAACACAACATGGCACAAGCCTACGAGGGGAAGAAGCAGAGCTGTTGTGTAAACACTGTTACCAAAACGATACTCTCTAGTGTAACGCAACCACCGAACCACAAGTTACATCACATGTGTTTTCTCAGCTCCTGACTTCCTTGGTGATATTTTTAGAGGGCACGAATACCAGCATGGAGTTCATGGGTGTGTGTGTGTGTGTGTGTGTGTGTGTGTGTGTGTGTGTGTGTGTGTGTGTGTGTGCCAGCCACACGTTAATCCTCAGGTGATTATGAATGAAGCTGACAGGATCTTCACACACCCAGCAACCCTAGCTACACTTTTCCACTGTCCCAGCACAACTAGCGCAGACATGCTATTTCCCATCATGCACTCAGTGAAGTGCACCGACTTACAAAGATGCAAAGAGATTGGTTACAAGACTGATTATGCATGAAGCTTTGCAATTAAAAAGTATTAAAAGATTTTTTAGCAGAGATCACGGCCTTTTCTAAAGTTGTTTCAAAAACAACAAAGCCTCCGAGTCACTGGGTTGTGCAAATGTGGAACAATACAACAATGTGTTGAAATGAAAAGGTAGGTTAGAATACTTCAGTATTTGTAATATCAAGTTCTCCAAGTAAAAATCTGACTGAACAACTTTTAATTTTACTGGAGTCAGATCTGTGAAACACGTTACGTGGTAAATAACCTTATTCATTTAAAAAAATTAAACAAGTACATGGAAGTATGCTAACGGAGGACGATAGGGATAAATCTAATAGAATAGGTTTGATTGTTATATTGCAGGGTTCCTGCTACAACACACCTGATTCAAATGATCAGCTCGTTATCAAACTCTGCAGTGGCCTGATAACGAGCCACTCATTTGAATCAGGTGTGTTGTAGCAGGAAACTTCTATGCAAGGCAGTGACCCTCGAGGACCGGAATTGGGGAACCCTGTTATATTGTAACTAACTTAGTACTGTTTAGGGTAGATATGGTACTGTATATATTTATTTATGGGGATAGTTTATTTATATATATTTAGATTTATAAGGATATATATGTAGTATATTTTTTATACTTTGTAATTATATATTTACATAGATATTTATGAAATGTACTGCATATGGTATATATTCATATAGAGTATTATGTAGTTTATTATAAGGATATAGTTACAAACTAAAGAACAGTTAAAAAGGGGTGGCAAATTTTTAAAAAAGTATTGTACTTCTTCCTACTCCTTTTTCGAACAATGTGCAGTGTTTTGTTATGTCTTGGCTCTATTTTTATTTTATTTCATCTTTTAATTTCTTTCTTTTGTATGAACTAATACTTTTTTTTTTTACACATGTACAAAATAAATTCATTCATTCATTTAACTAATTTTTTATCTATTTATTCTTATTGAGCATTTTAATCCTGTCAGCTTCACATAGTTAGTTGCTGTTATATTTGTGTATGTAAATGTGTGAACATATTATTTATCATGTGACTGCGGCTGCTTTTTAGCTCAGGCCAAATTTCCCCTCGGTGCCGATAACGTTTATCTGATCTGATCTACATAATAAAGCAGCTGTGCGTCTGGTGGACGTCAGCAACAGTTTATCTTAGCTGCGTGAGCCTGCTGGGTAGTTTACTCAGTTAGCAGCAGCCTGTCTACTACAGCTCAGCTGACACTCAGGGCAGGTGTGGCTGAACTGCCGGCGGAGCTATGAAGCCAGCGCTGAAGCCGCTACACCTACGTGTTTACCTTTGGAAGACTAAGAGTGAAATCACTTTCAGATAGTGGAGGGTGGTTCGTCTTTAAGCGGCACAAGACGGGGGGGAACATAAACACAGGGACAAGTACAACACAATGAGCATGAGTCAGCAGAGAAGAGTGACGACAGCAGACGGGAATCACAGGAATGTAAACTAGGCAGTGAGCTCCCTCTGAAGACCCCGCCCCCCCCACCCCCCCATCACTGCCAGGAAAACAGCGTGAGTCCAGTCTGGGAAAGTTCAGACTATTGATCAGAGTAAATAAATCTGCTATTTATGGGAATGTAGGGACACTCCGCTGTTTTGCAACTACTCATACCAGGATATATTTGGAAATGACTCGATTAACGTGTTAGTGAGGTGAAAGAGAATGACAAACAGCGGACAGAATGTAAACACAGCAACAGGAAGTGAGTGTGACAGACAGAGATACTGAAGTGAGCGAGTACTTACAGGCAAACTTTGCCCAGCCAGTGCTGCAAGGAGCAGAGGAGGAGGAGGAGGAGGAGGAGGAGGAAGAGAGGATGGGACACACGTGAGTGAACACACATGCAGAGAGGAAACAGACGGAGGAAATGTGTTGTTCTGTTGATGTCCGACGACGTGACGCATCGTGCACACAGACAGACAGACGTCAGCTTCTGGTGACTCACCTGTCCAGCCAGGGTGAGGGGGAGGTGCGAGGGGCTGCAGAGGGCCAGCTGGGCCACGGAGGGGGGCAGCTCCTGGATGGGAGCCTCGTCCAGGTCGTCGATGCGAGGTTTCTTGATGTTGGACTCGGGGCTGGTCAGAGGGGTCACGCTGTTCCTCCTGATCAGGGTGCCGGGACCTCGCTTCACCTCCTGCAGGGGACGACAACAAATCGCGTCACGCACGCCCAGAGTATTGTAAGGTGTCTTTAAACGAGAGAGGCTGAGAGTTGATCCGTCCTTACCTCTGGCCTGTCTCTGTGCGTGTTCACTGCCTCCACATTCAAATATATGGACTCCACTTTGCATCCGTAAGCGACCGGCGTGAGCTTCAGCACCGTGTGGAGGGGACACTTCAGGTAGGGCATCTCATCTGGAACCACGGATGGGGAAAAAAATCATGTGAATAAAGGTGCAGCAGATTGAATGTACTATAACTACAAACTCAAGATGCTAAACCAGAGGGCATCTGGAAGCTGTTGTCCCCTACCTGCGCTCTTATCCAGGAAGTAGGCCAGCAGGCAGCGCATGACGGCCTGGTGGCAAACAACCAGGACGTTCTCCTGCCTCTCCAGCTCCATGATGACCGGCTCCACACGCTGGACCAGGTCCTGGTAGGACTGCAGGCAGGAAGGGGGTGTATTAATGTAATGGTTCTGGATCTGGAATCTGGATCTGATTATGTTCCTAGATTTTGGAATCGTAATTATTCATCTTTATATATTTGTATAATTAAAAGCAGAGTCTGGAGGTTTCTTGCGCTAAAATAAACACTACACTTATACAAATGAAATATGTCTTTATCGTCACCTATGAGCTTCTAGTCCTGTGTGGTGGTGACTGTGTCTGCCTGTAATTTCCTCTCCAGCCAATGACAGAGCTAGTAGGAGGGCTGCTAGCCCCGCTAGCTGTCCCGGATCCTAGCGAGTGCTAGCGGCGGATGCTATCTGTCACTGCTAGCACCCACTAGCTCGACGCTAACTTTTTTTTTACTGTTGTTGACTATGTTTTAGTGAGTATTCCTGGGTGTAGCTCTTCATTGTGTTTTAATGCTTTACTGAGCTGTTTTAAAGATACATTTCTGCGTTTATCTTCCGCTAGCGGTGGCAGCTAGCATCTGTCGCTAGGACCTCCAGACTCTACCTTTAAAGGTTTCGTCTTCTAAAGAATCAACAGTAATGTAGGTGTATTTATATCTAGCTGAACTAGATGTCATGCAGATGAGGATTATGACAGTGTGTGGGTGTTATCTGTGTGTGTATACCTCTCCAGCAGGGTAGCGGTAGTAGAATTTATCTTCATCTCTCAAAACAAACTCCTCAGGGAATTTCTCCTTCACCTCATCATAGGTCATCTCCTCACATATTCCCTAAAAACAACACAGACACACATTCATTTAATCATATGACTCACAAATATATGACCCTGCATGCTTCAGATACAAGCTGCGCGGTGACACTCACAGCATCGATCTCATTGAGAGCCTTCCACTGTTCATATGGGACCCCCAGGTGCTCGGCGGTCTCGATGCTGCTGCACAGCTGGCTGGTCCAGACCTTCAGGTCCTTGAGCTGCTGCTCCTCCACGAACCGAGCCAGGGCGGCTGAGAACTGCAGCGGGGGAAGGGAGGAGAATGGTATTTAACCCCTGAAGGAGATAAGCGATGATGATGTTGGGGATGATCAGTGATGATGATCTCTGTGTGTACCTGTTTGCCCCGCGGCGAGAGGCCGGCGTCGCCTCCGAGCCGTCCCTCCAGGTTGTCGGTGCTCTCTCCGTGCCGACACAGGTAGATGGTGCGGGGCTGGACGTGGATGTTCATCAGGTAGTAGACGATCTTGCTCTGGACGTGGTCCTGGATGCGGTTGACGAGGAAACGCCGGCCGACGTTGATCACCTTGATGAAGGAGAGATCCCTGATGGGGACGCGGCGAACGGGAGGAGAGGTGAGTCATCAAGGTCACAGTTCACATGGGTCGTTACAGGCGTCGGCGGTGGTGACTCACCTGTCGTGCTGATCTGGGTCCAGGGGTTGGTAGCTGGTTTTGTAGCATTCAATTCTCCTCTGGAAATCCAACATGGCGTCCGTCTTGTTGCAGTCCCGATAGTCTGGACACGACACCTTCACTTCCTGCGCGGGGAGGAAGACGGTCAGACGGCAGAGAACACGCCTGATGCCAGAGAGTGGTTTATATTTGGAATCGCTCAGAGCAGCACGTGGAAGTGTTTGTGTCGTGTCTGCGACTCACCATGATGTTCGACGCGATGACGTTGGGATCGTCGCACACGGACTCGATGAAAAAGATCTGGGCAAGAAGACACACAGAGATGTTAACAGTCGGACCGGATTGTTAATGATGTCACACCTTGACGCCTCAGTTTGCCATGACATCACTGACCTTGAAGGCGTTCTCGTCGCCGAACTTGAGGATCATGTCTCTCCTCTCTCTTGTTGTGTTTGTGGCGTCGAAGACCTAAAGGGGAAAAAAGACAGGGCTTTGTAAGACAACGGTGGCTTCTTTTTTTTTTTTAGAGAAAAGGTTGCAGCTGCATATGGAGAACATGATGCATGATGGGTAACTCACCGCTACTTGGCCTCCCTCATCCTTCAAATAGGACTTGACATCCCTCAGGGCTGCTAAGGCACACTGCCTGCAGAGCAAGAACAGGATTTTTTAATAACTTTTAAAAATACTGCTACACTGATCAGCATGTGTGAGAGTATGTGAGAGACTTACTGCCTGATTTTCACGGCACACTCATTATCAGGCTTGAAGAAGTCATAGGAGCTGTAGTTCTTCACTGCCTCTCTGCGGTACTCTCCCACGTTAAAGACTACAACACACAAACAAAGAGGGAAGTGAGTGTAAACACGACGTCCCAGTGACAGAAACATGAGCTCATCCTTCCTGGAAACACACTGAACTGATGAGTGTTGTTGTGTTGTGTACCTTTGGTGGGCATGCCGATCCAGTTGAGGTAGCGGGTGAGTTTCTTGGACATGTAGGTCTTGCCCCGTGCCGGCAGACCCACCATCACGATAACGGTGGGGGGGTTGGCCAAGTAGGGGGCGCCGCCGCCTGTAGAGAGGAGGAATATACCATGACAACTGTAGCTGTCAATAAACAACAAGAATAGGTCTTCGTTAAAGGAGCTTTATGTGATTTTTTGCCACAAAGCTAATGTTAGCATGTAGCTAACAGCTGTTTACTTTGGTACTTAGAATTCAGAATCAAACCACTTTTATCATAGATATTTAGGCTTTTTGCCTGCTCAACCCACTGCGCCACATAATGCCAACACAATTTAAAGCTGCATCTTTTACCTAAAGTTAGCATGCTCACCCACTAGCCTCAGCACAGTTTACATTTTCCGATACCGAGTCACTGTAATATCCAGTCTGCCCCGAAGAAGTAGCAACCTTTTGTGTTGTATTTGGAGCTCGCGGACTGAGGAATCATCAAGAGTAGCTACTGTTAGCTATGTAGCATTAGCACAACTTAATCCTGTAATAACACTGTTAATTGTAAACATCTTGCTGTCTGAAATGACTCCACCAGTGAGAGCCTGAGCTGCACCTCGCCCGGGTTCACAGACCTGAGATCTGTTCCACTCCACGCTGCCACACTCCCAGTGAGCACATGGCCTGTTACCTCCACCTCACTGCACATCTGACCCACTTCAGCACACTGAACCAGGATAGTGACATGTTTTCACGTAGTCTAAATACGCAGTAACCCCATGGTATGAGTGCTGATATGATAAAATATGTCAGTGCATGCTGATGCTGCTGCAGTGAGTGAACCGGCACAGGAATGCAGGGCGCTCTTTGTGAATAAAATGTGCTGTAGTGCCACATTAAAATGCACTGTGGGGTGTTCTGGTGGGTCAGTGATTAAAGACGATGTCCAATGGGCTCTGACCCTTGTGCAGGGGATTGCCCGTTCAATTCCCGTGTCTCTTCCGCTATTCTCTCACCCCGTTCCCTGTCATCTCTCCACTGTTCAATGTCCAGGAGTTGGTGCAGTTTTGAGCAGCAGCACTGATCACTCATGGATTGATGGGATGGCTCACTAAGAGCTCTAATTCACTTCCTCCCCTCGCTGCTAATCTTGTTTCCATAACACAAAGGCCACGTTGCTTCGACGGAAAAACGGATCAGATTCTTAAGTAAGCGCTCAGGCATCTGGTTTATCATCATCCTCCTCATCATCTGCTGCATCTCTACCAGCCACATCCCAACGCCCAATCAGCAGCACTGCACTTCTACCACTTTATGCATTAAAACTTTATTTAATGCATACATGGTTAACATGATTAAGTGTTAGTGCATGATTCTAGTGCACAGACCTTATTGAAACTGTTCATTATTCCTTTATTTCCATAAATTAAAATGCAACTTTGTAACTTTTTATTTTCCATGTTCAAAACTCATTCAAACTTTGCTTATGCATGAGATCTAAGCTGCTAATACACTAAATACATAAATTAATTAATTAATTAATTAATAAAAAAAAAAACACTTGTTTTCTTTCTGCCTCTGCAGCCAGAGGACAGGATCGAACCACACACACGCACTGCCCACCGACCAATTAGAAAAAGGCTACAAAGGCATCACACACACACACACACTCATACCCCCCTCACTCACACACAGAGAATGAGAGGAGGTAACCATGGCGACTGGAGCTTCGTCGTGCTCCGGTTACAGAGGTGGGACGTGCCGCGCGTGCTGATGAAGACTCAAGACTCAAAGAATGACTAGACAGATGTAGTGTAACGATTGACATTAAAAATAAAGAAAATAAATGAATGGATAAATACATTTTAATTTATCCCCAAAGCAACACTGATGGTTTTTGTTCGGACCGGAAATAAGTAACTTCGACTTTAAAAATCAAATAGTTGCTGCTCTCTAAAATGATCACCGTGTGTATAAAATGATATTCATTCATATAAAGTCACACATAAATAGTAAATATATCTATAAAGTAGAGTAGAAAGGAGCCGGTACCTCTCCGGGGCGCCGGCTTGTCATCTTTGGTGGGCACCCAGATCTTTTGGATCCTGTTCTGGGTCAGCTCTCTGGGCATTCCTCAGGGACTGGAGTCACGACAGAACACGGGAACCGAGCTACTGCTATTCCGGGTGACAAGGCGAGAAAAGAGCCGGTGTCTGCTGCTGGAGCCGGAGCCTCGTGTTGGTTCAGAGTAGAGTGGTTAATACCGGAGCCTCGAGTCGGAGCTTATCTGCTGCCGGTCTGCGGCGCACAGCAGCTATTTAACTCCGCCCGCCCGGCCGGGAAACAACGTGACTGTGGTGACGACATGAGCACACAACACAGCCACACACACACACACTGGCGGTGTTGTCACAGCGCCTCCCCGTGGCTGACACTTACATGGAGTCTATTAAACATTCAGTTCACTTTTATTTTCTTTAAAAAAAAAGGTGCTGTGTGGTGTTTATTACATTTACAGGAATTATTAATATTGCTCTAGGCTACATATTCAGTGATTATTATCAAACACCCCCACCCCCTCAGTTTTTACTGTAAGTCACAGCTTGTAAATTAGACAGGCAACCTATAACTTTAATGGCCTATACTTGATTTAAATGTTTAATGTTATAGCATAGCCCACTCTTGAGCAGGAGCTCTGAAGTTGTCTTTTTTTTAACGTAGGAAATGATTTATTCTTTATTCTAGCACATAGAATGACGTAATGTTGCCTCTCTTTTTTTTTATTGTTTTGCAAATTGATTATTATAATGATGATGATGCTATTTCGACATCATCTGTCTGATTCAAAATAAACATTAATATTTAAACGCAGTCTCTTCAGATGAAACCTGCTGGGCGTCTACGTGCGGCTGCAGCACGCGCCCTGCGACGCTTCCTCTTCTCTCCGTCTGTCCCGTTGAGTCATAATGGACTTTATCACGCACTAATGTAAGTTTCAACTTTCAAAAAACCCAAATTGACCAAAGATGCTTCTCATATGAATGTCACAAAGAGGGCCAGACTCCCTCGATGGGTTTAATTGAAATCAGCTCAGCGTTCAGCTCTTAATATAGAGTTTGATTGACAGCTCAGGGACCGGGGAGGTGTGATGATCACCACCACGCTCTTTGTGGAGAGGGATTCATAAGTGTGGATCTTCAAATGCTGCGCGTGCACAAACACGCGCGTATTTTGCATAAAAAGTAAACAGATTGATAATTAAGAGCTTGGCTGATGATACAATCCTCATTAAACTGACTGCTTTCAAGCATTTTGCAGCTTCCAAAAAGATGTTTTATATAAAGATTTCAACTATGGGTGACCTGACTTTATTGCAGTGTAAAAAAAACTTGACCTCCCTCCAACCTTTTACCAAAAACCTGATTCCTGTTTACGCACCGGACTAGGATCAGTGATAAACTGGTTCCTTTGAACCACCGGGACAAAGAGCAGCTTACAGAGAGAAGACAATGGCAGTGCCACTGTGATATTGATGTCGTACGTCCTTGTGTTCTGCAGTTGTTGCTTTCATCAGGACAACAGAAGAAGACAGATAGGGACATTTGGACTTGGACGAGCTCAGGTTGTGACCTCTCACTCTGAGGGACTGGGACGTGTCTCAGTCTGAAGTGAAATTGTTGATGGAGAAACTGTCATTGTGAAAGTAAAACAGTGTCTTTTGTTCGTTCTGATAGTGAACCACAGTGAAGATAAAGATTGGGGACACGGACGGAGTCACAGGGTTTTACAGTCGTGTTCATGGAAGGAGAGACAAGGCTCAAGGACTCAGGGACGGGGCCCTCTGTGGTGGACCATGACTCAGGTTCAGGCTACGGATCCATACTGTTCCTGAGGATGCTTAGTGTCCATGTTTCATTTTCTTATCTGATTTTTTGTTATCTTTAAATTTGGGACACTATATAAGAATTATTCTTTAAAAACAATTTCCCCACTTTGAATTTGATGCCAGCAACAGAACAGTTGGGATTGCGTCCTGTTTGCCACTCTCTTGCATCAGCTTCTCTTGGTTCGTGTTAGAGCAGCTACCGTCATTCTGAAAGTTGGACATTAAGTTTCTGGATCTGGTTATATATATGCTTATATTCACTTTCGTTTTTTGCATAGTGGAGTTTCTATTTGTAGATGCAATGACTAAGCAAAAAACATCCTGCAGTGTGATCCAACATTGCACCATTTCCCAGAACAAGTCTTTCAGTGGTGAACCTCTCTCTGCTGGATGCCCTCGTTGTGAGATGTTACCAGTTGATCTTTGTTGGTATTTCATAACATTTCCATTCCGTTGCCACTGTGCCAAGGTTTTTTTTTTTTTTTGTGGCTGCAAATTCAAAGTGGGCAGAGAATTTTTGAATTTTTTTTTTCTTTTTCAAAATATGGGCTTTCAGTGTTTTTCATATGAGTATATTAATTTCTATTTTTTGTTTCATACAGTGTATTTTTTAACCAGAGTTGTATGACAGATGATGCAAATGATACAGCTGCTTCTTCCTTTAGTTTGGACTCAAAACTGCTTTCCTGTTTTGGAACAAATAGAAGTGAAACCAGATGGAGCTAAAGCTGACTTAGTGTCGGTAATTAAAATGATATCTAACAACTTATTCAATTTTCCAGTTTTTTTTTAAATACCATGTATGAGTTACATTTAGTTTGGATTGTAGTCATGCAAAACAATTGAATTTTCAAAAACTAAAGGATGTTAGCTTTCAAATGATATCTCATGAATGCATTTCATCCTGATTTTTCGAGTCTGTGGTGTAATGGTCCTCAGCAGAGACTGGCCTCATCATATCCAGGTCAACCTGCAGGACACACACACACATTTACACATTTACACACGTGACCTCTGGTGACATCCAGCCACTTTAAGCCACGAGCGTTGCGACCCTTCGACCTCACCCCGTCTCACGCCCGCTGGTATTTAGGTCAGGGTTTAATGGGCCACTGACTGGCCAATCACATCGCTCCGCTCTACTGTGCATGTTCATGACATGCTCTCGCCATCAGCCTCCCGCCTGGTTCCTGCATGTAAACACACACACATGCTCACACACACCATGTTTAAGGTTCAACTGTGGCCATAACAAAGCTACTGACCCTGACATGCGAGGATGCTGGTAGTAGTTTTTTTTTCAATCTTTGCCCATTCAGCTTTTTACTGTAGCTGTCTGACATGACCTTTATTTTGTAGGTTCAGCTTTTCAAAATAAAAGACTTTGCATTTAAATCAACAGGATTTGTTTTCCTCTGAGCAGGTCATCTTCAGCAGGATATTTCAGACACACACTCCCTGACCTGGCCTGCTCTACCAGAAGCCTCCTCCTTCAGCTGTTGTTAAAGGGATAGTTCACCCAAAATTCAAAATTCCCTGAGGTTTCTCTGATTTTTCCCTGTTAAAAGGGTTTTCCATGGAGTTTTTCCTCCGTCCATGTGAGGGTCTAAGGCCAGAGGATGTTGTTATGATGTCATGTGAAGCCCTTTGAGACAAACTGTTTGTAAAAATGGGCTATACCAATAAAATTGCCTTGCCTTGACCTTTGACCCCTGCAGCCTTGCAATATGAATTACAGAATGAAATCTTTGAAATAGGCCCCTCCTCTTTATTTCTGATTCTCCGATCTGAACTAAACCTGCTCCATGGGGACGCCTCCTCCAAGGGCCTTACATAAGTTCTGAATGAGGCTGGGACTGTGCTCACCGTCCCAGTCCCCTTCCCATAATCCATCAGGGCTAAATTAAGACAATGTGGCACTGGGGATACGGTCGCACTACTGCAGAGCCTGTGTTATGTCAGACGAAATTCAGAGGAAAACTAGGCTCCTTGGATGATGCAAGCTGGTCCATAACAGGATGTGAACACGTTTCTAGTTGGATTTATGATTTAGCCAGAAAGCGTTTATATTCATATGAAGAATTATTACGGGAAAACCAGCCCAGTCACCATGACTGTGCTCATTTTTGATGTTAATAGAACAGGTTCAAAAGAAGAAAAATCTACAGATAAATAAAGTTAAAGAAAACAGGAAATCTGACAGATTTTAAACTGTTTATTTTATCTTGACATAATATCATCACAGGAAAAAGAAACCAGTAATAATCTAAAGGCTGGATCATCAGACACTTTGCTGCTCTTCAGGAAACGTAAAAAAAAGTTTATGTACACATCAGGACTTGGTGCGGTTTCCCATGGTGACATCAGACCTGTTCACCGAGATCCAAAACCCGAAACTTGTCTAGATTGTAGAAGCAGGCCTTGACGACCCGGCCGCCGAAATACCGTCCGTTCAGATCCACCACGGCTGCAGAGGAGGGAGAGACAGACAGACGGTTGAGGTCAGACTGTACCCAGGACACAGATAAACCTCTCAACAACAGGATTTATTACAGAAAACCACAAAATCCCCATTCTCCTCTCACCCCCGTGTCCCAGAGTGCCTTTTGACGGGCTGCTGTGAAGAGGCATGATGTGTGTGTGTGTGTGTTGTGAGGAGGGTGGTGTGTGTTTCACTCCTCGACCATGGCTCTGTCCCTGAATAAACAACCGAGTGGCGGCCGCTACACTGAGACGGAAGCTTCCTCTCATTTATTCAAAACATAAAAACGTGATGTGTAGACGGGGATTAATACTTTTAGTCTGGATCATCTGAGGCTAATCCCACCGCCCACGGTGTTCACTGTGACAGGAAGCCAAAACAAAACAACATGAGGGCCCATGTGGAAATTTTACAAAGTGTTTGAAAATTAAAGGGACAGTTCACACAAAATTCAAATTTCACTCATTATCTACTCACCCTCATGTCGACTAAGAGCTGTGAGAATTTTCAGAGTCCTCCGTGCCTTCTCTGAGTTACGGGGGGGTCCATGCAGCAGTATTTGTCCATATAATGGTTGTGAACGGTGCAACGGTTGAAATTTTAATTTTGGGTGAACTATCCCTTTAAATATAATGACTGGTGTCAGCCTGTCTCACTCATAGATTATTGGTTTTGGCAACAATAAAATGTGATTTTACATCAGTTTTTCAAATCTAGAGCCGAGACCAAACTAAACAAAGCCAAGGCCTAATCGTCTCTTCTTCTAGGGCGACTCTGATATGTGTGAAATAAACACAAAGCCACACAGTGAGAGTGATGATGATGCTCTGTCTTTCTTGGAAAGAGAGAGCCTTGACATCATCGCGTCTTCTCAGGATTGTTGCAGCATCACACAGTGACAGCTGTAGGGAACCTTCCTTTAAGATACTCAGCGTCAACGTTATCTGTCTGCCTCCTACTGTTTCTGTGTGTCCTGATCCAATGGGTTGACCTGGGGGGACACTGTGGGACCGGACAGGACAGGACACCGTCATGCAGCGCCTTCGTTTGTGTGTGTGCACATCAGCTCCACTGTGTCCACACTGACCGTACAAAACCAAACCAAGCTGTTTGTATCGTGTTGGAAAAACTGTTCATTTGATAAAGGTCCAGTATGTAAAATTGTCACATGGAGCGAGCAGATTTCACCAATAAACCTTGATAAATGTTACACACTGGACCTTTAACAAAAACAAAATAAATTAAAGGGGAACTGTGCAAGTCTGTCACTTGTTTCTACATTTTGGTCTCTGTTTTCTCTACAGAGCTCCCCTACAGTTTTAGAGTGCAGATGTTCACTGTTGAAATTTTTTTTGTTTTCAACGAAGCCAGCGAGAAGGCATGGACTGAGTTGGGAAATATTTGTGTAGTCTTATCTGTCATAAACAAGAGATTAGGGATTACTGGGCATATTTGTATCATAGTGAGACAAGAGCTGGCACACCGGGTCGGAGGATCTGATCTTATGAGGTTGGTTTTCAGCCAGGAGACACTAGGTGGAAGGCAGAGAGACTCCATTCTCCCTGGAACTAGTCATTTAACCATCACAATTACTCCGAAGCTGTTACATTGAGGTTAAAATCTTATATAGTTCCTCTTTAACAGGACATTTATATAAAATAGGTCGAAGGTGAGAAACCAAGAGTCACAGAGAGAAACCAGGTTGACTGGGACTGAACCTTATCAGTTCATCTTTAACAACAGAGGTCGCCTCCACCTTGTTGCCGTGTGCACCTGACCTCTGTCCTCCATACGGAGGAATGGCCCATTTCACCATCATCGTCACCGTCATCATCATCATCATCATCGGACTGTCGTTCTGCGAGCGTCTGTCCCGCTTTCTTGGAGTTGTGATGTAAGCGCGGTTGTGTCGGTGCCGCAGGGAGACGGCTGGGTTGCTGGGCCACGTATGATGTAACACCGCAGGGAGACGAGTCTCACCTTGTTTCTGATCTGGGCCGACCCATTTAGGATGGGACACACTTTCACCCATATTATTGGAGCAGTTACACAATGATGGGAGGAGAGGGAGGCGATTACATAAAATGGATCTTCAAACCATCAAACACCTGGTTGCATTTTCAGAATGACTCTGACTTTGCTTTCTGTCTGTCTGTCCTCGAGACATGACAGTGTTTCTTGTCCATCCTCTACCCAAAGTGCACTGTGTATCAAGACACCTCCTACATTTGGTCCCACGTTTTCAGGTGGATCAGAGTTCACTTGTTTGTGAGACTGGCAGCAATACAGGTATGACCCCGACCAATCATCAATCCCGACCGATCATGACGCTGCATGAGTTCATAGGTCATGGGGGAGGCGTCACAACAAACTGTCAATCATGGTTGGGGCGTCGCAAAATTGCTGATCGTCAATTATGTTACACTACATGTCATTCCCAACGTTCATAATCCGGCCTACGCTGGAAACTTGTTGGCCGTGACAAAATCGTGTGATAATCAGCCTGAAATCATGTAGTGTTATCCTACCTTAAAGGGGTAGTTCAACATTTTGGAAAATTCACCCATTGCCATAATCCCTATAGTTTTAGGAGTACGTCTGTTAGCTCTAATTGTCGGTGCAAACTATTTTTAGAACGGCGGAGCAGAGCCGCAAGCTGCTCAGCTAACGCTACAGAGGCTCATGGGATTTCCAGGCTTTCCCTCAAAACTTATCAAATACACAATCCAACAACTCCAAAACGCTCTTGTGGACAAGTTGTGAACTCAACATTCACCACATTATGAGATAATGACGGAGCATTACTAGACGGAGTTGTTTTCCTGTCTATCTCACTTTGTGCAAAAAAAATTCAGGTCCCAATGTGTGTATTTGATGATTTTTGTGGGAAAGCTGGATATACTATGAGTCTTTGTAGCGTTAGCTGAGCAGCTCGCATCTCTGCTCCGCCGATCTTAAAATAGCTTGCACTGACAATTAAAGGTAACAAACCTACTCCTAAGACTATAGGGAATATGGCAATGGGTGAATATGCCAAAATGTTGAAATATCCCTTTAAAGTGGACCAAACAGCTCTGGTTTTAAAGCGATCTAAAACTCTCCGCTGAGGGTTCAAACTAAAAGCAGCATTTCCTACTGCATCTGTGTATGTAATCTAATGGAGGATGTCCTCCATTTCCCTCTAAAAGAACAAATTTCCCTACAAAATTAGAATAAAAGAATATTTTTCCTTTAAATAGCATAGCAGAAAAGTCTCACAGATGGCTTGTGTAAAACAAATGGTGGATAGAGAAGTTAATGACACCTGTTCAAGAAGACAAGAGACTGACCTTTGATGGCTGACTCCACCCGCTCAAACTCCAGAAATATCCTCACAGCTTCATCATCCAGAACTTCTGCGATCTGAGAGAGACAGAGGGGGTTTGTGATCGTCCCATCTGACAACTTCAACAATATCGGGGTCGAGTCCGGCGCTTCGTGTCCCTCACCTCAAAAATGACACACTTCACCACTTTGCCGTATTTCTCACACTCCTCCTTCGTCTCTCCCTCCAGGTCTTCGTCCACCTCTCCTCGGCCCACCATGTTCTACCAGAAAGACACATACAGATGAAGGCAACATACATGATAATATTGAATAATCTTACCGAAACTATCCACCCTTTTGTTTGTTATTCTCAACCAGAGGAAAAAGCTATTTTACCCGCTAACTGTTATTAAAGGGATAGTAGCATTTTTTTAAAGTGGGGTTGTATGATCTACAAATAGCCCCTAAGTACTTTAATTGAAAATTAAAATATTATAGCGAGCAATGGAACTGTGTATTTTTTTCAGGTAAAACCTCTTTTAGGCCATGAAAATAGGCCGTTTCTTTGGGTCCATTCACAACAATGTATGTTGTAAATCTCTTGGCAGGGCTATGGGCTGGCGTTGCTAACGGGAGGAGTGCAGAGAGTCTTCTACTGCAATTTAAGTACTTAGGGGCTATTTGTAGATCATACAACCCCACTTTTAAAAAAAATGCTACTATCCCTTTAAGATAATAACGTATCATGACAAATAAACAGAAAGGAATTCTATGTAAAATCTGATAGCACCCCCATTTGGTCAGAATGGTACAATTGTTTTTTCATAGCCACATTTTGACTAAGACAGACTCCATAACATCATAACATCTCCCAAAATAATCACTTCTTCTTTTGTTTTTTATCATTCTCTCAAATCACATCACTCTGCTGGTGCAGCATGGTCCCTGCTGCCAGTCCTCATGTCAGAGTGCTGATCTGGATCTACTGCAGGGTTCACACTCACAGTCTGATGACTTGACAACCTGACAACAAATAACACAACTAGCCCTTTAACCCCCTTCCTGCCCACATTACTTTCACTTATCATTTACTTTCTTTTTAAGGTTTTGGATTTGTGATCCATTATTATTTTCATATTGGATATTGCAAATTCAGATTGATTCAGTTATTTTTACTATTGTGTTAAATATTTGATATGAATCTCACTGCGAACAATGTCTGCGTGCACACACACACACACATACCCTGAGCAGGACCACCTTGGTGGGGTTCTTGAGAATCTCTGTGAGGGGGTTTGCCTCCGTCTTCTTGGAGGAGTCGGCTGCGTGGATGGAAACAGACTCCAGGTTAATGTTTGTCTTTCTTCACTGGATGGAGCAACTGAAGCTGAACAACAAACTGTATCTGGTTGCAGTGTTCCAGACAAAGAGCTCCAGCCAACACATGTGATAAATGAAACTATTTGTCATCTTTTCTCTAAATGCAGTCGAAAGCCACGGCTCTGTGTTTGCTAAGATAATGCTATGATACTGCTTTCTCAGCAGTGGTGTTTTTTTATTTATTGTGTCACGCACGCTGCTGAGTAACTACTGTAAATGGGTCAGAGGTGCAGGCGTTCCATTAACGGTCAGTTGTCCTGGAAAAGTGAGGATGCAGCAGAGGATACCGACATACTGAACATACAGCACGGCTCAGTCTTCAGCCTCTGTTACTCACACACCAACCTGTCATCAGACTGCTGATCAGGACACGCTGTCATTAAGACTCATTTTTATCTAAAGTGAGAACAGGACGACATCTAACAGGGTCTGTATTCCATGGAGATAACAGGTTCACTCAGCAGTGATCAACCATGACACGTAGTGGCCAAACCGCGCCACTGCAGAGGGAGAACCTCACTCCACCTCCCACTAGAAGCGTGGGTTCTACCTGTTAGATCAGTTTTTACACTTTGATCAACATGATGATCCTCTAATCCAGGGTTCCCCAATTCCAGTCCTCGAGGGTCACTGCTACAACACACCTGATTCAAATGATCAGCTCGTTATCAGGCCACTGCAGTGGCCTGATAACGAGCCACTCATTTGAATCAGGTGTGTTGTAGCAGGAAACTTCTAAAACATGCAAGACAGTGACCCTCGAGGACCGGAATTGGGGAATCAATGGTTCTCAAAGTGAGGTCCAGGGCTCCTTAAGAGGGGTCAAGGGGGTTCCCAACTTTTTCTTGAAATTTTACCACTTTTTTCTAATTTTTTTTTCCTTTTTTGAGAATTTTTTTACGACTTATTTTTTGAATTATTATTACCCTAACTTTTTTTTGTGAATTTTACCACTTTTTCTAGAATTCTTTTTAAACTGTTTTTGAGAAATTTTACCAGTTTCTTCAAGAATTTTTACAAAACCTTTTTTGGAGATATTTTTACCACTTTTTACTTGAAAATTTGTAACTTTTTTTTCTGTTTTAGAAATTTTGAACGCATACTAAAAAAAGTAATGCTCTTCAGTCAAATACCAGAACAAATATTTGTGTACTTTTGGTGTTTTTTTGTCCAATGGGGGTCTGTGGTCTAATTTGTTTCAATTTAGGGGTCCTTAATGTAAAAAAGTTTGAGAACCACTCATTGAGTTAATTGGCTCCCAAACGCATGTCTGACAGTGGGATGAATTTCTGACACTGGCTGTCACAATCATGAAATTTTTGTTGACAAATAATTTCCATACAAATTATTGTGACTAACGACTTAATTGTCTTTTTCTGATCATTTTATGCCACTATTATGTGAACAGTGGCTAAGTTTTCTGCTTGCACACAGGTTAGTCTGGAGCCCATTAAAAATGAAGCTCCTCCATATAAACAGTTTGTGGCTCTCCTTATGTGCCATTAAACCATAACATAAGAAGAGGGGGGTGCAATGTGATGATGTCGTTAAAAGAGGACATAAACGTCAAACGGTGGAATACCATGTGGAAATAGTGATGGAAATATGACATTTCTGAATCAGCTGTTTCATCCAGCTGGTTTGAATGGAAACCATTTTAACCATCATGCAAAAAGGCTGCAGTCGGCTCAAATAACTGCGATCAGGCCATTATGTAATAATTGTGACAGGCCTAAATGTCAGAGCCAATCAGTGGCAAACAGAATGTCGTGAGAATGCCATGACAACACAACACCGGGAAGAAAACCTGGAGGCCAGGTGGGTTAAGCTGGAACAGGCTCTGCCTCGGTTTCTCCCTGCTCCTATCAGCATGCAGGTGTCAGCAGCACACATCAAGACAGGAGCTTCTTCTGTCTTGTAACTGACAAACCTGCCTCAAACAAACCTTTATTGACAATTTCCAAGACAGTGTCAGGTTGTGGCTGATGACTAGACCGTACAGTGTGAGCGTGTAAACTGTGAGCTTTGGCTTGACATTTACAGACGATTTACACTCACAGTTTGAATTGGTATTAGATAACAACATTTCTGCACAGTCATTGCCCAGCTTCAGTGTTAACTCTAAACGGAGAGAAAAAGCTGGCGTGGCTCTGTCAAAAAACATCAACCTACACCTCCGTGCACCTCAGACATTCACTAATCCTTTCCAGGGAGCAACAACATGTGACTGAAACATGAAATGTGAAAACGTGCTGCCCCTCTGGTTCCACCACTCTTTACTTTACAACAGAAATAAACATGTTTACAGCCTGATAAAACAGTCTGAGTCTCTAATTCCCTCATTTCATTCAACTGTTTATACAACTCACCTGCTCCATTAAGACTAAAAGTTACGTCTGATTGAGGGCGTGGCCTCGTTGAGTGACAGGTATACTGTATATGCTTGCTACAAACAATCAGGCACCAGAGTCTCTGCCCCATACGTGCCCCTCCCCTTTGACTCCGCCCCTGAAACCCAGCTTATCAAAAAATGGTCAAACGCTGTCAAGATGGCGACGGTGATTCCCAGTCTTTATGCTGATCTAAGCAGCTGTCTGTCTCACATCTGAGAGTAGTATCAACAAAGATCCTCTACCCTGACAGGATACAGGAAACTGAATCGTAGTGCGGCGTCTTGTTTCTAAACCGTCTTTGGTTATCAATCTTCTCATTGAACTCTCCATTAGGGACATTGTCATTGTGTTAGAAGAAAAGTGCACATGCAGGCAGGTCAGAGCAGTGGGAAAAGGAAGATAACACACTAATAACACTATTTTCAGGTGGTCAACTGAAACCATGTGTACAGACTGCAGCGTTAGTGTGGACAGGACTAACACACATCCAGCAGGAAACCATGCACCACTACCTCTATCAACACTACAGACACACTGCCTCAGTAATAACAGTAAGAATCCACTCAACTTAAAGGGTAGTTCAACATTTTGGCAAATTGGCCCATTGCCACAATCTCTATAGTCTTATAGGTTCGTTAACTTTAATTGTCGGTGCAAGCTATTTTTAGATCAGCAGGGTAGAGCCGCTAGCTGCTCAGAGCTACGCTACGGAGGCTCATGGGATTTCTTGGTTTCCCTCATCAAACTCATCAAACAAACGCTATGAGATAATAACAGAACGTTACGAGAGAGAGTTGTTTTCGAGGTAAATACAGAGACTGCTTGCTGAAGAACTGCCCCAACAGGAACATGCATCAGCAGTTTTGCATCAATTGCCCTCTAAAACAACTCTGTGTGGTAACGTTGTGTTATCATCTCACAGCATGGTGTATGTGCAGGTCACAACTTGTCCACCAGAGCGTTTTGGAGTTGTTGGATTGTGTATTTGATGAGTTTGATGAGGGAAACCAAGAAATCCCATTAGCCTCCATAGCGTAGCTCTGAGCAGCTCACGGCTCTGCTCTGCCATTCTAAAAATAGCTTGCACCGACAATTAAAGGTAACAAACCTACTGCTATGACTATAGGAATTATGGCAATGGGCCAATTTGCCAAAATGTTGAGCTATCCCTTTAATACAGACATATAGTGTCACTGTGTTCATTCTGTTTACTGGGAGTGACAGTAGATCTAAAACAAAAAAACACATGCAAACACACACTTCTAGCCAGGAGAGTAAATTAGTGGGATGGCACATTCTGCATGTGGGAGAGAGAGAAATGGAATGGAGGCCAACCTGCAGAGCCTCCGCCTGAAGTCTCACCGACACCTGACAAGCTGGACCCTGCTGCTCACACACACGCACACACGCACACACACACAAACACACACACACACACGTGTACACAAGATGAAAAAAGGAGAAAATGTGCACAGAGTCTCAGTCAATCAGCTGAGTGATGAAAAAATGGCACTAATGAGTGTAAAGCAGAAACCAAATACCACACAGAATAAAACACAAGAGATGACGCGAGGCCCCCTCCGCTGATCACAGGAACAGTGTATTAATGATGACAAGAGAATGTTAGCGTGTAAAATACTCACGTTTTTCTGCAGCGTCTCCTATGATGATCTTCCCTCCCCTTTTGCTGGTCTTCTCCACCGACAGCGCCGTGCTGAGCCCCTGCTCGTGCTTCCCCAGGCCCTGGCCCTCTTTGAAGCCGTACTTCTGCATGATCTTGTGGGCCACCGTACCTCTGAGGGAATCAACAGGAGGGGAAACGTACTGCGTTTAGAAAGCAGTAAAAGCTGTTTCTCCTGGCTCATTCACCACCACACTTTCTGGCAACAGTTCAGTCAAAT
This sequence comes from Decapterus maruadsi, assembly GCA_030347415.2. Lineage (NCBI taxonomy): Eukaryota > Metazoa > Chordata > Actinopteri > Carangiformes > Carangidae > Decapterus > Decapterus maruadsi. The sequence goes on along the minus strand of CM064889.1, from coordinate 2,023,179 downwards.
CAATTCATGTTCACTGTAGGACATTTGTAAAAAGAACAAATTAAGTTATAACATGTAAGACACACACATACAAGTGGGCAATCAAACTATTGCTTTTAATCATAGTTAGTTTTAGGAGTAGGTTCGTTACCTTTAATTGTCAGTGCAAGATATTTTTAGAACGGCGGAGCAGAGCTGCGAGCTGCTCAGAGCTACGCTACGGAGGCTCATTGGTCTGAGATAATAACAGAACGTTATGAGACAGAGTTGTTTTCGAGGCAAATGAAGAGACTGCTTGCAGAAAAACTGCCCCCGATGGGAACATGCATCAGCGGTTTTGCATGAATTTACCTCTAAATTAACTCTGTCTCGTGTTCTTTTATTATCTCACAGCATGGTGAATGTGCAGGTCACAACTTGAGCGTTGTGGAGTTGTTGGATTGTGTATTTGATGAGTTTGATGAGGGAAACCAAGAAATCACATTAGCTTCTGTAGCGTAACTCTGAGGTGCTCATGGCTCTGCTCCGCCGTTCTAAAAATAGCTTGCACCGACAATTAAAGGTAACAAACCTACTGCTATGACTATAGGGATTATGGCAATGGGCCAATTAAAAATAATGAAATCTGGAGCATACAATTTTAATCTGCTTATTTTCAATGAAGGTTACAAAAAATGTGAAATTAAATTTCTAATTATTGTTAACTGACATATTTCACAATCTTTATTATTTCCGTAATAGCACCTTTTTTTAAATTGAATTAGTATATATGGAACTCAATTTCAATAGGGGGCCTGTTGTGTGTCTGTTTGTGTGTGTGTGTCCCACCCCATGTTGGCCAGGAAGGAGCTGGTGGGTCCGGGCGGTGAGCGCGGCCGGTCTGCGTCTTCGTACATGGGAGGAGGGATGGCAGCCTTGGAACCTCTGGCAGGACGACTTTCATCATCGTAGGAAAATGAAGCGGAACCTGAACACAGACAGGAACACTGATGACATGTTGCTCCAGTCGTCTTATACTGTATATAAGTCGCTTCTGAATATAGGTCACATGGTCAGCCAAACTACTAAAAAAAATGCGACTTATATTCCGGAAAATATGGTACTTCATATCAATGAGTCCCTGAGTTCATATCATGTGAATGACAAATAAATCTAACTCTGATGGATCATCACCTACCATCTCTGTCAACAAGTGATGAAGGAGGAGCAATGGCTGCTCCACCCATACCTGAGTGAAAGAGAGAGACCAACATGATGATTCAAATGTGATAAGAGGTCAAATATCACACTGTAATAATAATAATGATAATAAGAGGAAGAATCATAACTTTGACCCAGCCAGTGGGAAACACTCACTTCTTTTCCTCCGCTCTTTCTCATAGTCCTCGTCCTCGTCCGAGTCGCCCTCTGCTGCCGGGAAACGGGAGAAGCCGCTGGGAGCTCCACCGTCGTGCCTGTCTTTTCTCTTTCTGCAACACACCAAGTCTCAGAATCAGACAGGAGCTGGGTTTCTGTTTCAGTTTCTGACAAATACATAATCAAACATGTCATGTTTTGAACACTCTGTGAACAAACATGACCGTACTTCTCTCGCTCCTCGATTTCCTTCTGCCTCTCCTGCTCCCTCTGCCTCTGTCGTTCTTCCCGGTGTCTCTTCACCACCTTCTCGTAGTCGTTGGGGAACATTGGGTCGTACTCGTCGGCCAATGGGATCAGCACATCGCCGGAGGAGAAACCACTGGGCACGGCATCCTAAAACAACAGGAAATAACACTTAAGATGCCGTTCAGAGAAAAGGTGAAAGTGTTTGCACAGCTGCATCACTACCACACACAGTTCTGATTTTATATCATTTTCAACACTAACAATTATTTTCCTTCTGAATCATCAGTTCAATATTTTGGCAAATTCGCCTTTTGCCATAATCCGTGTAGTTATAGGGGTAGGTTAATTACCTTTAATTATCAGTGCATGTTGTTTTGAGATCAGCGGGGCAGCAACGTGAGCTGCTCAGCGAACACAGTGGAGGTGAATGGTACGGGTCTCGTGACTCTCGTCAGCAAATACGCAATCCAACAACACTCTCGTGGACAAGTTGTGACCTGGACATTCACCACGCTATGCAATAATCATGTATAATTATGTAACATTACAACACATGAAACAAATACTCGGAGCTACTTGTGCTTTTGAGGTCACTCCACCCAGCAGCCGTGTCTGCGATGTAGTCCTGGCTACACATTTGCCTCGAGAACAACTTCATCTCGTAATGTTGCATTATTATCTCATAGCGTGGTGAATGTGCAGGTCACAACTTGTCCGCCAGAGCGTTTTAGAGTTGTCGGATTGTGTATTTGATGAGGGACAGGGAACCTGTGCCGTTCAGGCTGCGTCTCTGCCACGCAGATCTCAAAACAACATGCGCCAGTAATTAAAGGTCCAAACTATAGGGATTATGACAATTACCTATCCCTTTAAGATCCAATGCTGCTGAATTGAAAGAAATTCAGTAGCATTGTCATCATCTGAGCCTGTACCTTCAGTCCAGCAGCAGCGTGTGGGGGAGTGTCAATGATCTGTCGTTCATCACTGGAGCCTCCTCTCTTCAGATCGATGACAGGAGCCAGGACAGTGGTCTGCTTCATCCGCTGGGTCTGCCAACACACACACACACACACAGAGCCATCACTGATCATGTGCACGTTTGGGTTGTGTGTTGCCGGTGCATCCATCTGAGCATCGAGCCTACCTTAGCCTGGGTCAGAGCCGCCTTCTTCACCTTCAGCTGGGACTGCAGCAGCTTGAAGTTCTTGGACCATCCTTCGGTCTTGGTGTCACTGGCGGCCACACCGAGATCATCATACAGAGACATTATTGTCAACCAGCCGGTGCTCCTGTAACACACACACGACCATCATTACTACTTCTACCAAAACAGGAATGCATTGAGCCTGTAACTCAGAAACACGTCAGGCTCACCCACTACACGTTTCTTACATTGTTTACAACTTTAGGACGGCGCCATATTATTAAAAGTAAGCTAACACCAAACAGGCCAGGGATGTTTTCAATGACTGTCCAAGCCTCTGCTAACCTTAGCTAATGCTAACATACCTGCTTAGCACTGGCTACCTGCGGCTAAAGGCATTACGTATGGAAACGAGTCCACAGGTTTATGACGTGTTGCACTTACCGGTGTTTTCTAAATGTCCGGGTTATGGTCTGGAGTCTCCACTGAAAGCGTTTAGCTCGACATTTGATGTCGCTCCTCGCTGAACGTGACAGAGGCAGCGGCACCACAACAAGGAGCCAAGCGCGACAGTCAACGACGTCCGCAAAGACCTGCGCCGTTCTGTCGCCGCCCAGCGGCCGGAGGAACACACTGCACCACCCGACAGGCACGTCAGAATAGAACTTTATGTAGGCTATTGTTATTTTGCAGCTACATACAATATTCATTCATTCGTTCAACACATTATTAGGCCAATTATTTAAAAGTCGAGTTAAAAGTCAAGCCCCAGAACAGAAACAGCATTCGTGACCATTTAAAATTAGCCTGGGTAGGCTACTCATGCCGCCTATAGCAAGGCTAACTAATTAAATAATTGAATAAGTAAGTAGCCTAATTAATTTAAATTGAGCAGTCATCAAGAAAAACACGATATCATAGATTAAAAAAAAAAAAGAAAGAAAAAAAGAAGTGTTAATAAATAGGAGGACATGTTCCCATTGATCAACTTTCTCTGGTGACACCTGAACAATTGCAATAAATATTTATTTTTAAAAAAGAAAAAGAAAAATAAGAAAGCTACATTGTCTTTTTGCCTTGAGGCAGAAAAGTGTGTTTTGCAGTTTTTCCCTTGAACTCACACTCTAAACCTAGACAGGGTCAATTTTCACAAAATCATAACCCTGATGGCATTTTGTGAATATTTATGATATCAACATGTCTAGTGGTATTAAGGGGTGCTGAATCCAAATCTGCTGTATATGAAGGTCAAAAATGTCCCAAAATGCCTCAAAATTGGGAAATCCAACATGGCCACCAGGCTGTAGTAGGCCTAGCTATACATTTTTGACTAAACAAGGTAGAACGAAATGTGCTTTTATAAGCTTTACATAAGCAATCTGATGCCAGGCTACTTCTACTTACTTTGTATTCGGTTTTGAAGTAAAATGTCAAATGCACCCCCCCACCCACCCACAACCCGCTTCCACCCCCTGCACAAGCACGCTCTTTTCCTTTTCACACCTCTTCTTCCTTCTTGTGCCTGTTCTGATGGATTTGTCATGGTACCTGTCGAAGACTAGCCCACATCAACCCTCTGGTACTTCTCTCCCATCTTCAACACTGTGTCACCAAACTTGTTGGCATACCTAGTCGCTGAATGTTGTAGTGTTAGGTGGTTTCCCAAGTGCTATTACAAGCGCTTGGCCATTAATAAGTCTAGGTTCCTGAAGGGGCACATCTGCAGGGGTTTGGAAATGTTTCGTCAGCATATTTGCTAAAACAGATCTGTTGGTGGAATGTAGGTTGCCGTTAGTTTCGGCGGGAGATGGTGGGGTGGGCATGAGTTCATGCTAGAGAATATTTTCCAGGTGATGAGCCTTTGTAGAATCTGGAGGTTCACTCAGACGTTTACAAACGAATCTCACCTTGAAACACACTGTGCTCTTTTAATGATAGACATTTTCTGCTTCCATCCACGTCGTCTCCTTCCACACTTTGTGCACTCTGTGTGTGTGTAGGCCCACTCATCATCTGTTTTCCGAGAAGCTATGACTGTTGTCAGATTACACGACATAAACATTAAACATGTCACAGTATGACATTATACATAAGACATGACTTTACCTGTTATCTTCAGTTGTAGATCAGCATATTCTTTGGGAGGTGTGAAAAGGCAAAGAGCGTACTTGTGCAGGGGTGGAAGCAGTTTGTGGTTAGGTGGGGTGGCAAAGGTTCCATTAAAGCACATTTGACACATTTGACCTCAAAACAGAATATTAAGAACGTAAGAGAAGCTTGATAGCCTAATAATAATAATAATAATAATAATAATAATAGCTGAATAATTATTCATAGCTTAAAACAACTATTTTTTAATATCTAAGCAGTTTCTTTACATTACATCTCAAATCTGGATATAGCATCAGATTTGAGCACATTTAGTTTAGTTATGTTTGTAAATTGTTTAGTCAAAAAGATATACTGAAAAGTAGATTTCAGCCTGGTGCTGGCGGCCATGTTGGATTTCTCAATTTTGGGGCGTTTCAGGATGTTTTTGAGCTTCATATACAGCGGATTTGGATTCAGCACCCCCTGATACCCCTAGAAATGTTGTATAAAATATTCACAAAATGTCCATGAAGATGCAGATGGTAATTAGGGCAGATAAGCTGTGGCTGATCATTTGTAGTATGTAAGGAGCCCTGCCATTTGAGCATTTAGCTCTGTTGTTTGTAGTTATATACTGTAGGATATATGCTGCTTTTAAACATTTCATGTTATTGTCAAAAAATGCGATCTGTTGCTAGTGACCCATGGAGCAAATGTCACATCCCAAACAGAGAGCATCAGTAAAAAGCCAATTTTAGGCAACAAAGAAATGTAGATACAGGTTATCTGCCAGAGACAAAGCATACATGTAGTACTGTACTGTATATAGATAACAAAAAATGATATTTATGCTTTCATATTGGGCCATCACATTCCACATTTCCTTTTTTCACATTTTTTGGTTGGTGACACATTTAATCTTTGAAATGCTGCATTTTTTTGGAAGGAGCTGGTGTAAATTCCATTGTTAAGTATCACTTTACAATAAGATTGTCCTTATAAATGATTTAGGTTTTTCGTTAATCTGAGAACTGTGATAGGTTAATAAGTTATTTAATTGTTTATTTATGCTCCATAAAGTGTTGACAATTGAGCTAATTACCCAATTTACAAATACTCTTATTTTAAGTGCTTCCCATTGAATTTTGCACAAAAGCTTTGTGTAATGTTTGGACCCCGTCCTGTTTGAGAAAACGTCTTCTGTGTGGCATGGACATATCTCATCTGTGGTCGTTTCCTGTGTTGATCTGAACACTGTATAGGAGTCAGTATGTGTGGGTGTTGCAGGGGGCCCTGTGCATAGACTGTAAAAAGAATGGACGTAGCGTCCGTGACGTCACCCATTGGTTTTGGGGAGTCGTTTTTGTGACTCAAATATGGCGGCCTGAACAGCGCCATGTTGGATTGGCCGGCCGAGACCCCGCCCACTGGCCTAGAAGCAGCCTGTCTCCTGGCCGCTGCAGACCTGTCACTGAACGTTTCCGTGCCCTGATTGGCCAGAATCTTAACCTTAAAAAAAATTCACCCCCCTCAGAGTGTGTGCGGGGGTAGAAACTATCGGTTGAGACCAAAAAACATCCTGACACCAGGCTTTGATCATGTTTATTTAGGATGTAAAGTTGGCGATTTTAACATGGGGGTCTATGGAGACATGTTGCTTTCTGACACCAGCCCCCACAGGAATCCGCGGGCATTGCAGTTTTTTGAACATGAAAGTGAGTTTCACCAGGCTTCACTTCTCAGACCGACAACTGCCCCCTTGGCCATGTGACACTGACATGTGACCATAGCATGTGACATGTGTGATATTCTTCCCTGCTGAGATGTAACATTTCTCTGTTTTTGTTACTCAAGGCTGCAACACACTGAGGGACACCACGCAAGTTCAATGCAAAAAGGAAAAATATTTATTTACACAAAAAACAAAATGCTTTGAATTTTGAGCCACCTGTGTTATGGTTAGGTATCATGCGGCTTCCGTAGAGAAAGCAGGAAGTGAACTGTTGTGTTGAATTAATGAGAATAATGGCGGAGCGACATCTGCATCGGCACCCAGCTACTGTAGCTCAACGGGTAAAGCGGTCTGCTGTCATTTCTCATGAGTGGTTAAAAGAATAAGAAACAAAGAACGAAGAAAACAACGTAAGATGGCCACTACAACAAACAAAGGCTGGGATCTTGTCCTGGGAGTTGAGCGAGAGTGAGGGTGGAGGAAGGATCCACTTCTATAGACAGAGCCCACAGCTTCATGCAGCTGCTCTCAAACCATTCCTCAGGAAACTGCGCTAAACACCGTGACACAGCAAAGACAAACACACGTGCAAAGAAATATCAAGATTACAATGAGACGTAATAGTCCTGGACTATGATCTGGTGCATCGGTGCCAGTGCTCATGGTCCAAGTTACAGAGGTGTTATAAAACTCGGTGGCTGACGATGATGTGTTGAAGCTGCTCTCTGCAGGCTCCGTCAAACCCTCTTCAGTTACAGTAGACCGTGGTGACAATGTTGGGAGACCTGAAGGGAGAAAAACAGAGAAAGTCCATCGCAAACAATGCACTGTACTCAACTTCATGTTCATGAACCATCAGTATAGAGGCAGGGGCTTGGTTTTGCTGTGTGGCTCCCTCACCACTTGCAGCACCTCCCTCCTTGGTGCTTCCTGCAGTCTGGCTTACAGGCGACGCTCTCTCTCCTGCAGACCCAGAGGCTGATTTTGCTGCAGCTGTTGTGTAGTTAAGCTTTGCTTTGCTCTTACTCATTCAGAATAAGTCTTTGCAAACGAATCAACAGCGGAGATGGAAATCTGCTTCCTGTGTGGTTTCTCTTCTGATCAGCAGTGTGGATGAAACCTCCTCTAACCACCTCTCAGACAGTCACATGTCTAATTCTCACGCTCACTGATCTCCTTCACCTGAAATCCTTCACTTATCAAACAGATGTGGTAGATTGTGTTCTGTAGATTGAGTTAATGGAAATCTTACGTGTACAGATGAGCTTGGGGACAGACCACCGCATGACACCGTTGTCTTCCAAGCACCTGATGAGGTTGGAGTGTCCCACCTGCCTTACGTAGCCGTCTATACAGGTGTAGCGGAATGTACTGCTGCACGACGTGTTAGGTGGAGGGAGAGTCAGAGGCACTGGAGGGATATCTGCACACGGACAGGTGTTTGCTGGGACTGCCAGACCTGTTCAAGAAATCACTTCAATAGAACCTGTTTGAGTGAAATGAAGTGGGCTGAAGGATCTTAAACAGGAGCACATAATGTCATGATCTTAAGAAAAAAAAGATGAAAAAACCAAATCATTGCCACCTATCAGTCAGGAAAGTGTTACAAAGCCATTTCTTTAGTTTTGGGACTCCAGCGAACCACAGTGAGAGCCTAATATTCAACAGATCTGGCAGTGATCTGGCCTGGGTGTGGAGAGTGAAACTGAACTCAGCTTAAAAAAAGGTTTATCACAGTTAGTTTGTGATTTAACAAGGGGGGTTATTACTTAAGGGCCAGGTAGGTTTGGATAGCTTTTTTCCCCTTAAACACAGTTTTTATGTTTACTTGGGTTCTACAGTATTTGTCGAATATTAATGTGTTGGATGATCCTAAACATTTAAGTGTCACAAATATGCAAAATATGTAAGAAATCCAGAAGGGGGCAAATACTTTTTCACGGCACTGTAAATGGATGAATAATGGTTGATCTTTTTTATATAGGAGAGACTGGTTGGTTGTAACACTTTTTGTCTCAGCTCTCATAATTGTGTTCATAGAATCCCCTCATTTGCCTTCCACAAATAGCAATGCCTCAAACTTCTCAAAGTATATCACATAATTCACTATGATGTCAAATGCAAGGAGTGCCACAACCTGGGGTAAATTGTAACAGTGAGATTAAACACTAAAAACAGGGGCCAAACCAAAGAAGAAGAAGAAGAAGACGAAGAAACTGGCCAAACAGAGGAAAGCAGGACACAAATGTTTCATGACAAACACAAAGCCCTGTGATGTGTCTCGGAATTATTACAGTGCTGTGAAATAGTATTTGCCCCCTTCCTGATTTCTTACTTTTTTTTTTTTGCATATTTATCACATTACAATATTTAAGATCATCCAACATAGTGGACAGTTAGATACAAAGTTGTGGTACATGTCTCTCCAAATATTAAATCCTGGGAGATGCAGTTGACGTACCTTTGATCTTCAGCTCCGTCTCTGTCGTGATGGTGCCATAGGGAAAGCCTGTTATATCACAGATATAGACGCCACTGTCCCATTCATTTACGGCAAGAAGATGCAGATAACTGCCAATCAACTCTTTTTCTCTATTGATCACAGCCTCTATGGTGATATTCGGCCAGAATTGATGGGCTCCATACTTCGGGTTGTACAGAGCTAGTTTTATGTCAGTCTTACGCCATTCAATAGCGGCAATCTTGAGATTAGTAGTAATGTTCATAATACAGGGTAAAGTGACGTCCTGGCCCACCTCTGTTGTCTCAGAGTGGTGTACCCCAACATTTGGGAGCCCTGTTGAGAAGAGGAGACAAAATCACTTACACTTTGTAGTTGATAACACAGACTGATAAAAATTGTAGCATTATATTGAGACAGTTTGTCAAACCAGCAGCCATAACATTTCTAACCCGTGGTGAATATACCATCTTTGCTGCTATATCAGCAACACAAGTGGTGAATGATTACCTTGTATAACAGAGGCATAGAGGAGGAAAGAGAAGGCCGCCGCTCCCAGTGAAGTTCCAGCCATGTTTGAGTTCCCCGAACTTATCACGATCAATCAGGTTGAATCTGTTGAGGAATTCTGCAAAGATGGAAACAGATCAACTGAGGTAAAAGAGTGGGGCAGAGGCTGAGACAGAGAACAGGATGACTTATCTTCACAGGAAGCCGCACACGGAGATAGAGCCTGTGCTTTAGAGCCACAACTTTGTGGTGAACACCTTTAGTGCAAAGTAAGTAACAGAATTGCTAACATGATTTTTAATATGAGGATAACTTATAACAAGATGCAGAGGTTTGACAAATGATTTCACATCATGTGCTAAGAATGATAGTGTGGGAGCAAAAAAACAGGAACGAAAATGAAACATTCATTAATGAGCTTCTCTTTTATTAAATCATATTGTGCACGCAGGTTTAACAACTATACAATATTTGTGTCTGAACTAGTGGTGTCAAACTCATTTTAGTGCAGGGGCCACACACTCCAATTTTGATCCTTTTGTTTTAGTGCAAAGAAGTAAAAGTACATTATTAAAGCGATAGCATTTTTTGAAAGTGTGGTTGTACGATCTACAAATAGCCCCTAAGTACTTTAATTGCAGTAGAAGACTCTCTGCACTCCTCCCGTTAGCAACGCCAGCCCATAATAGCCCTGCCCAGAGATTTACAACATACATCGTTGTGAATGGACCCAAAGAAACGGCCTATTTTCACGACCTAAAAGAGGTTTTACCTGGAAAAAAAACACAGTTCCATTGTTGGCTATAATATAATTTTTTCCAGCCCTTCAAAGTGCAGGAAAAACACAGTTTTTATTTGGACCTAACCAACTCACGTATCCCTCCACCCAGGGTTAACGCCCACCGATCAGCAGTTGGTTAGCTCCAAATAAAAACTCACCCCACTTTTAATTAAAAAAATGCTACTATCCCTTTAATATGTTTACAGTTAATGAACTATCCTTTTTACAAAAGATTATTAACAACCTGAAATTTCTTGAGAAAAATATGTGCAATTTCAACAATATTATGCCTCCTCTGTCTCCTGTGATTTGACTACCTCACGTACACATACACCATACTGGCAAAAAAAATACTCTATTGAACGGTCTCATGGCTTGTTTATGTGGAACATAGATAATGATTTAGATACAAACATAAACATAACTTCACAAGACATTTACAAACCATAGATTACACCATTGGCTTTGCGTATAGGCTGACCACAGCTCTTTACTAAAAGTTTTGGGGAATTCCAGCTTGTCCTGATGGCATGATGAAGTCAGTGCTCAACAGAGAGGTGTGATGGTTTAACACTGAAACCCTGAATTTGTTATTTTCCCTCTTATTTGTCAAACCTGTCAAGTGTTTGTACTTCTTGCACTTTTATCCATCTAAATCAGGTTTCCCCAATTCCAGTCCTTGAGGGCCGCTTCCTTGCATGTTTTAGAAGTTTCCTGCTACAACACACCTGATTCAAATGATCAGCTCGTTATCAAGCTCTGCAGTGGCCTGATAACGAGCCACTCATTTGAATCAGGTGTGTTGTAGCAGGAAACTTCGAAAACATGCAAGGCAGTGGCCCTTGAGGACCGGAATTGGGGAACCCTGATCTAACTTTTCTTCTGTTTAGTTTTTGACCTGATGCCAGCCCTCTGACAAGAACCTTGTGCTTAATTCGTCATGTTTGCTTTAATACAGTAGTACTTTTATCCATGTAACTTCTTTTATCTTGTGTTCTTTTGTTCCTGACAAGGAAGGGTTAGGCATGTCACAGACTATGGTAACTGCCAACTGGAAAATTTGAAACTCTGTTGAACCAATTATCCAATGACAAACAAATTAGGCTACTTTGGCTTAAATAATAGTCAAGTAATTGGTTTAATAATTATTTAATTGACCGTTTTCAGGCAGAAATGGCTGATGGCTGATGTGACATGCCAGTGACCACTAGATGGTGCTAAGGTTAAAGGGTTAAAAATGGCCCAAACAAACAAAACTTGAATAAAGTCAGGATGACACTAACTCTCTGTTGAATTAATTAATTAAAGGGAGCTGATCACAAACCTTCAACTGTCTCATAAATACTGAACACTGATGTTGGTACTAAATTGTTTAGTTAAGTTTATTTTTTCATTTTGAACATTTAACATAATAACAACAAAGAGAACAGAAATAAATAAAAAAAATGAAACAAAAGTTTCCATTGTAACAAAAAAAACTAAGCTTATCCAGTTGTTACCCCTTGTAACATTGTAACATAATATGTTGATGCAATAATGATGAATATTATTCATCATTTTCTATACTTATTGCATCAACTATTCTCAAATTCAGCCAACTTGGAGATCATCATTAAATTTTGTATTCTGTATTATTCATTTTAAAAATATTTTACCTCAGATATTTTCACTACTATTTTACCTAATGATTGAAGCAGTAGCTTGTGTTTACAATTACAGTATAATAGCAGCTGGTATCTGGTGGCAAAAGCAGGAAAACTACCATCAACACAGGTTAAATTGTTGTTGGGAATTCCTGCATACTTTATGAATACTTTAAGGCAGTGACTGCTTTGTTGTGACATCACTAAGTGACAGCAGTCCTGACGGCTGAATTTGAGGCTCAGTTTCTGAAGCTGTGTGCATTTCTCTGTGGAATGAGGATCTGATACTTTCACTGTATGAATGAAGAACCTAGACCTCATTTGTAATCATGGAACACATTAATCTACCCTTTTACAATATGGGACCTTTAATATACATATAAAAATGTTGTCAAAAACTAAATGACAATAAATCTTACTTTACAGAAGTACCAGACAATTACAGTCTTGAAGGCTATCTGCAACCATAATGATGGACTTCCACTTAAGGGTCCAGCTTGGACCTGAACTTTATGACTAATTATAAACCTGTCAGTGCTCATTGTAAAATCTGAAGTCACACGTTTTCTAGCAGCGTTTACTGTTGATGTACCCCTGAGGATTTGTGTGGCCTGTCTTGGATCACTGCACGCTATAAAACTGTGATGTTCCTCTGAATCAGTGTTCAATTGTACAAACGCTGTTGGGAAATGAGTCAAAGCTTTAAGGATGTGCTGTGGAACAGAATGTTTTCACAGGGAAGGAGGTTCAAATGGGGATGCCTGATTCAGATGGGAATATTTTCTTCATTTTGCTTCTTTCCATCATTTGCCACATGTTATTTCATTGTGTTTTTTAAGTTTGTCAAAGTTAACTATAGGGATATTACTGTAGGTTTCGGCCTGTGTTGATGATGATTAAATTTCTGTAGGTGGTGCTCTTGTCTTTGTTATTTCAGACAAGATATTTGGAACGTCATGCCCTGCATTTCGCCTCTCAGGCTGACTTTCTGTTCAGCCTGTAATCCACCTACTTAACCACCTACATACACCAGCAGAAACCAAGCCAGAGCCAGAGCCCAAACCATAACCATCTATAGATCTCTAATATTCTGGGCACAAATGAGCTGTATATGTCTATATACAGTTGTGGTTGGAAGGATGCTGTCGTTGTTTTCCATGCCATATTAGACTATGCTGCATAACTGATTATATTGGATGAGACAAGGTCACGTCTGAAGGGATTTATTTACATTTTTTGAATTTCAGCTGTTTCTTGGGAGACAGATATTTTTGTTCTGTTTGGTCCACAGGGCAACAGTCTGAACAAGAAAACACTTAAGTTATAATCTGCAATTTTCCCACATTAAATAAAAACACACAGACCTATGTAGCTTATGGCTAGGCTATATGATGCTCACACATCATCACAAATGTTTCCATCAAGACGAGAGAAATCTGATGATACTCTGAGCCACTTGCAAGTTCAGGTCCTCTGTTTCAAAAACTTAATTTCTTGAATGTTTATTATATCACTGTGCATCAGATCTGTTTAGTTGTGTTTCAGCATAGAATTAATATTTTACCTCGTAGTTTCTCTCATATATGTCCAACACCCAAGTCCATAGCTACCAGACCCAAAACTCTTCCAACCTCCACACTGCCTTCTTTAGAACTGCTTTTGGGCAATTTTCAATTCGTTATCAAAGTCCACATCTCTGGAATCAGCTACCTGACTATCTGACAAAAAAAAATTAATTTAACATCATTTAAAAAGGGGAAGACTTCGGGATAGGTTTCATGTCAACAGAACATCTGACACTGAAGGAATCCAGTAATGACGACAACAACTCCCACGATCCAGCTACTTCAATGTTGATTTTTCTTGTTGTTTTATGTGTGAGGAGAAAGTTACATCACTTTTCTAGAGGTCTTTTTTTCCCCAAGACTGATGAAGATAAGCTCAGCGTACTCTTGGCTTCATCCATCCATCTCATCCTGAGGGATTCCAAGGTGTTCCCAGGCCAGATGTAATTCCTTCAGTGAGTTCTGGGTCTACACCCAGGTCTCCTCCCAGTTGGACATGCCTGGAAAACCACCAATGGGAGGCACCCAGGAGGCATCCATGTCCACCTCAACTAACTGCCTCCTTTAACTGTGAAAGGAGCTCCCTTTGGATGTCTGAACTTCCAAGTCTTCCAATAAGCATCCACCCTATAGAAGAAACCCATTTCAGCCTCCTCAATTTGCAGTCTCATTCTTTTGGTCAATACCTAGAGCCCATGACCACAGATAAGGATTGGAATGAAAATTGAGAAGCATGGCCTCAGACTTGGAAGTGCTGATGGATGGCTGTTGGGATCCCACCAACCCACTGCATTGACACACATTCAAACCTTTGCCAAACAAAACCAATAATTACAACTCAATGCTGAAAATAATGTTCTATAACTTTCTCTTTCACTTTCCATCTGTTTTCCAGCACACTTGGGAACTAATGTGCTACTGTACATACTGTGTGTTTAATGGACCTGAAAGATTTACGGTAGCTGTTTGATAGAGAGGAAAGACACAGGAGCCAGAGTGATCTGGGTCTGGTTTTACCTCTTTCTCTGTCTCTCTCCAGACTGAGAGCTGCAGATCACCATTACTGTGGTTGAGGACACATGCTGAGTATGGGCATGTGTCTTCTTCGTAGGGTATCTGTAACCATGATTTAAGAGTGGAAAACAATCTCAACTGTTTCCCATCTCTTCTCTCAGGCTCCCTCTGGAACTCCAGTAACAGGTTGGTGAGCCAATCAGAAGAGAGGAGGCTCAGAGCCTGATTTTGGTTGGCAGACTATTTCCAGAGTTATCTAACAAAAACCATAATAGCTTTCAGATAAAACAAATCCACACCAACTCTGGCGAAGTTGGATTGTGGGTTCAGGTGGGAAGGGCTCAGAGAAACTAACTCTTGCACAGATGGATAGTAGTTCCAGGTGAGTGTGGCTTGGCTTAAGGCAGTGACTGCTTTGTTGTGACATCACAAATTTACGGGAAGTCCTGACAGCTGGTTCTAAGGCTTAGTTTCTGAATACAAGCCGTGTGTATTTCTCTGTGGACTGAGGCTTTGATACTTTCACAGTATTAACATAGAACCTAGAGCTGATTTCTAATGGACATCTACCTTACGGTTTAGACCTTTAATATAAACATCTACCTTGATACGGTTTGGAAAATCTGCCTTTATATTGTATGGAGCTGTAACACAGACATCTACCTTTATACTGAACAATATTTTCTTTGAAATATAGATTTATCAAGGCTTTTATGCATTTATGCATTTGCACTGACACCGGCGCAAATCGCACGAGATTTGGACAGACCAGGAAGAGAAGTGAAGGGGCTTCTGCTACAAACAAGCTTAAAATATATTCTTACTTAATTTTTTTCGGAACAGTTTCTCATGTTGGGGCTTCAGTACAAGAGGGACATTACAGACGAGCAGTATGGAGGTATTTGGATGTTTTTTGGTGTGTCTTTTTGGACGAAGAAAAGTGAGCTCCGTTCGCAACCGTCATGTGGACATAGTGCTGCACAGAGCGCCGCTGTAACTCCGAAAAGGCACGGAGGACTCTGAAACTTCTCCCAGGAGATAATGAGTGAAATTTGAATTTTGGGTGAACTATCCCTTTAACATGTACATGAAGAGACAGAGCACTACGCTGCCTTCTACTGTAACTGTACTATGTTTGAACTGCGCATACGTTTACATTGCTTTCGTGAATTGTCAGCACAAACCTTGTACTGATTTGAGTTGAGTTGATGAATTGTGGGGAAAAGGTGTTGCACATTTATACTTGGGTCTGTGACAATCATTGTGCAGAAACCAGCTTGTTGATATTGGTCTGTCCTATCACAGCTGTAGAGAACTACAGAACACAGTCAGCCTGATGCTCTAAACAACAAGTTTGCCAACAGTGGGTTAGGATGACACGACTTATCCTCTCACATCATGTGAACACCACAGCCTTCGACCTCTCTGATGAAAGTAAATATAAACTAATCAGAGAGGTGACGAGTTTCTACGACCTTCGTCCAATTATAGAGCACTATCTCTTTATTTAACTTTAACTTCTGCCATGTTCACATTTCACATTGTTGTCATTCCTGCAGAGCTCATATTTACTGCTCTGTCATCCTACAGTACAGGCTCGCTGATGGAAAATAGCTGTTTTTGGTTCTGAAGTCACAGACATAATGAAAATTACAGCCAGCGCTTGGTCCCTGTCCTCGGAGCTGATGTGAGGACGATGGTGGAGAGACTCTTAACTATTTGTGTTGGAAGTTGTTCAGCCACATCTGAGTGATTACTACCAAATGGGAACATAGTAGGAAGCGGTGGCCCTGAGCCAGAGATTATATGTCTGTCAGCAGCACAGACTCATTCTGCCGCTTGGCCCTCGTGTGCTGCAGCACATGAGGAGAAATACTCAACTGCATCCTGCTGCATTTCACTATCAGCAAATTACCCTGAGACAATTAAATGTGAGGGAACATAGCAGCTTCAACTGAGGGGGCTTTCACACCTTCCTCGTTTTGTCCGGACTTTGAGACTTTTCTATTTGATCTGAACCAGAACCTCCCCTGGATCATGGTCTGGCCCAAACACCTGAAATTCGGTCCAAAAAAGGTGGTGATTTTCGAAGTTCAGGAAGTTGGAGAAGAGGAGACAAAATGTCTGGTACAAATATGATGTCTGGTGACAATATGCAGGCTTGCAGTCGTCTTCTTCTTTCCTGTCGGTGACGATAAAGCCTCCACATGATAAGGACGTCCATCTGAATCCAAACTAGGCTCGTATATTTGGGGATGGTGTTGATGCTGCTGGCAATGCCATAACAGTATAATCATCGTCCCAAGATACACACTATAGCTAACTAACTAGCTAATAACTAACTAGCTAATTTGAGGAGAACTTTGGTGACGTGGCTATGCCAAACAAATCAATGTCATGTGTAAGAGGAGACAGCAAACTAGGGCTGTCCCGAATATCATATTTTGATAATCGAAGCTTCGCGGACATAAAATCGAATTAAATCGAAGCGTCGACGGCCGGGCGGGTGCGCGATCGTAACGTTTTTGGGTCAGCACTGCAGCATACGTAAGTAATAAGGACAGGATGTCACTATGTCATAAAAAGTTCTTTGGTGTGATCGCATTAAAGGGGAACTATGCAAGTTTGACCGCTTTTGCTAACCCATGTGTGCATTTGTTTTAAACAAAGCCAGCGAGAAAGCAATCCATGTAGCATTGGATAATGTACATGTATTATAAACAGTCATAAACAAGAGATTACGGATTAAGGGTTGTGTTTGTGTCACAGTGCTGCAGAGACGAGAGCTGGGACACCGGGTCGGAGGCTCTGGTTTTACAAGGTTGGTTTTCAGCCAAGAGACACTGGGTGGAAAGCAGAGAGCCTCCATTCTCCCTGGAACAAGTTACAAGTTATCTATTTGACCATCACAATTACTCTGAAGCTCTTTAATTAGGGTAAAAAAAGTAGCATAGTTCCTCTTTAATGCAGAGTGAAACCCAAGCCAAACGAACCAAATGTAGACAAAACAGCAACCTTGGTTTGGACCTCTTAAGAAAACCCAAAACGACGCCCATGATGGTTTGTCCCAATCAGCTTTGACAGTCCAAGGGCGAGGTGACTTCTCAGCCTTCAGACACACCTTTTACCAAGAAAAGTCCTCGTCAAGAACCACAGGAACATGCGTGGGTTGTCCCCTGTGTGGCCGAGGCCTTCACATTAAGAAGTTCCAGTTAAACACAGCATCGCTGTTCCATCATCAATGCATGCTTCCTGAAAAGACACAGACTGAACGGATCAGCGCTTCAAATAAAACACAAACCAAGAGGAAAACATAGATTTAGCTTTGATCAAATGCCCATCGATGATGATATGTGACCCCTGGAGAATAAGAGACACAGCAGCTTAATCAAGGAAATCTGATAAGATTTTGTACATCAAACATGTTTTTTTCTGTATTTAATGAGCACTCAAAAGCTAAATGAGTGGTCATTATGGATACCCTACAATACAGAAGAATGGTTTGTATTATTTATAGGACACCAAAATCAGTCAGCTCTGATGTGGTGATTTCCACCTCAAAGATGCAACTGAAATTTGGTTTTAAATTGCAAGTCTTTTATCTGACATTTATGTAACAGCAGCCTCAGTAATATCTCAATGACCACATTTCACCATTGTAATGAACAGAATGTAGTCTCAATTTATTGTATAATATATTACAGTAACTTGGAAATCCCCATCCACAAAGGCCTTCTTTCTTTCCTCCTCCACTTCTCCTCTAGACAGAGGTTGTCCCCCAAAGGCAACCACTGTAATATTTACTCCACCTAACAGCAGTTTAGAGAGTACTGCAGTAAATAAATGAGACTTATTTATCAGTCAGTACAACCACCAAGCCTCAGTCCACATTTCAAAGAACGCTCCTCACGACAAGTCAAATCTCAGTTATGTAACTCGAGCTCTGATCTGAAGCCTCTGTGAACTTCCTTGGACAAGCAGCTGATATCTGATCGGTTCGGCTTCAGGACCATGTGATAAGTGCTGCACCCATCACCGATTTACACCTGAGACTCCAGCAAAGATGCTTGACTATAACTTTACCATCAGTGAAGAGGGTGCCCTAGTAAAGTTCAGTGTGTAACTCTGACTAAAAGATCAAAGCTAATGGATAAGGTCATCATCCTTACTGGTTGCACAAAACACACTGAACTTAAGTTCTGACCAAAGGTTTGCTTAGAATTAAAACAGGTACACAAAACACAATTAAGTCTACTCCTTAACTTTTCTCCATAAGAATATATCCATATCTCATTTTCATACTTTAAATCAGGGTTCCCCAATTCCAGTCCTCGAGGGCCACTGCCTTGCATGTTTTAGAAGTTTCCTGCTACAACACACCTGATTCAAATGATCAGCTCGTTATCAAGCTCTGCAGTGGCCTGATAACGAGCCACTCATTTGAATCAGGTGTGTTGTAGCAGGAAACTTCTAAAACATGCAAGGCAGTGGCCCTCGAGGACCGGAATTGGGGAACCCTGCTTTAAAGGTACATTGTGTAAGTTCTCCTGTTTCAGGAGAACTTACCTTTGTTCAAAAGTACGTTTTTCATTCCTCAGTAATCACCCACATCAACAACTTGTTCCATAGAGGTTTGTTTATGTGGTTACCTGCAGCGGCTGTCATCCGTCTGCCATCTAACCGATTTCATGTGAATGCAGCATGAAAAACACGACTGAGTTGCTTGCGATCTACAGTACAACCGCACCGCTAGATGGGAGTAATTCTTACACAATATACCTTTAAGAATCCCTTAAAGTCGGTTAAACCACTGCACGTTCACCATATTGAACTTCCCATCAAAAACAAAAACAGGAGGTCAAGATGGTGGAGGCAAATAAGTGGTCTCTATGGGAAACAGTAGTATTTTTAATGCTGGAAAACCTCTTTCAAAATTACCAATGCTTAAACGCTTTTTTTTCTTAATGAAAGAAAGAGATTCTGTGCCAGTCAAGTAACTCCTTTAACAAAGGTGAAATTTAATGTCATTGTTAAGAGGAAAACCTAAGGTGTTTTGTGGGTCTGGACCCAATACAGCAGGGTTCCCCAATTCCGGTCCTCAAGGGCCACTGCCTTACATATTTTAGAAGTTTCCTGTTACAACACACCTGATTCAAATGAGTGGCTCGTTATCAGGCCACTGCAGAGCTTGATAACGAGCTGATCATTTGAATCAGGTGTGTTGTAGTAGCAGGAAACTTCGAAAACATGCAAGGCAGTGGTCCTCAAGGACCGGAATTGGGGAACCCTGCAATAGAGGTATCTTTTTCACTTAGCAGACCATACCCTTAGCTCTGCAGCAGCAGGCCTCAGACCCTCTGGCATCAACCGTAGGATGAAACAAATCCTCCTGCATCAGTTCCATAGTATACAGTCCAGACACTTTGACGTCACACCAGCGAGGCTTCCACTGGGACCTTGCTAGAGGATACAGCTGTGACGTGCAAACTGCCGCATGAATGGACGTCTGTTGTTCAGCGGATGAAAAGGCCTCATAATCTAGACGACTGATTTTGAGCAGATCTGATATTAAACCCACTCACATCCACTTGATCTCTACGGTCCTGCATCCTCTTCACAGTCTGTTCCTCACACTGACTTTCCTCCCCGCCCTTAAACCACCCAGTTTCCCACAATCCCACTTCATCAGAGTGGTCAGAGTAAAGCCCAAACGGATGTATTCACTCTGGTGGGGACAGCGATGGGAGGGAGGGGGTGTGCTGACGGCGGGGGCTTCCCTGATGATGATGTAGGAGGATTATCGGCTCGCTCTGCCACCTCTGTGCTAGATTATGACCTTCAGATTATGTCTGCATTCACTTTTAACCCTTAAAGAGGCAGAGCAGAGATGAATTCAGATGCAACCTATTACATCACAAGTGGTACTGACTCACTGCCTGTACTCTCATTATAGGCTGTTTACTCTATGTGTTGTTTCCTTGTTCCCTTTACAGAAAAGTATAACATGAGGGAGATTACTAAGGTAGAAGGCAGAGAGCTTCCATTCTCCCTGGAATAAGTTACAAGTTATCTTTGACCATCACAATTACTCTGAAGCTGTTTAAAACAACATGTGTTTTTTTGGCCTTAAAATAATGTTTCCAGACTCGCTGCAATGGTAGAAAAATGGTTAATAGGATGAATGGTGCTGCACGATAACTTTCCTGCACGGGTCGGAGACTCAGAGACTAATATTTTGAATATCAACATGTATGTAACATAATGGGCTAGACTCTGTATAGGAGATTATTATTATTTGTATAAGGTCTCATAATTTAATGTGTGTTTGTACTGTAAGTGAGCTACATGTTTTACTTATGTAGATTATACAGTTATCCATATATTTAATTCTAAACTAGAAAACTGACACTATAATGTTTAGCATGTAAGGTGAAGTGATCCAACTTGTAAGTCTGTAATGTGTGAGGCATTAGCTATGCATTAGCACATGAAGCTGAATATATGAATGTGAAACAGACCCATATGTGTGTGTGTGTGTATTTCAGTTTGTGTGTAATCCATGCGTGCCATCAGAGGAGTAGTGATTAACGCTCATCTCTACTTCCTGGTGGATTAGTCTCCAAGCATCGTGTGCATTGTCACGACAACGGCAGGCGGATGTGACCCAGCGTTAGTGGGACATCGTACGCCTCCGTGTCCCAGCGTACTTCACTGATGCTTCATTCAACAATAAAAGCGCCACTCTAAAAAGAGACAGTGTGAAATCTTCATTTAGTGGCTGTAAAAGAGATATAAAATATGAGCCTGTGAGGTAGGCCTCCATTTTTAGATCTGAGTGGTTCCTGCGATCCCTATCTGGACAGTGGACGGGTCACTTTTTACTTTAACAAGTGTTTAATGGAGTGTGGGGTCTGTCTGCTAAGAGGGGAGGGCCTGTTCATTGTCTGCTGTGGCATATCTCCCTGCTGCATCTCCCTCAACGATGTGATTAATGAGGAGCTGAACAGTGAGGGCCTGGTTTGTTTAGCTTGGGGACACAAGAAGATTATGAGCCATATTAAAGGAACTGTCTGACGTTTTGAAAAATGCATTTATTTGCAGCCGAACCCGGAGTCACATGAGACGAGCAACTCAGTTGCTGTTACAGGGGTGAAGCCGACACCAGCGTTCTAGAGTTAAAGGTATAGTCTGGAGGTTTGTAGCATAAAATAAACATTCAAACTGGGCCCCTCCTCTCAGGCTCAACTGAGCAGTCTCCTGCACCTGAGAGCAGCTGTAGTCAGGACTGCAAAGAACAAGAACTACTTCTAGGCTACTTTACTGCAGTACAGTGAAGCGCTGGAGCCACTGACCGATACCCAGCCATCAGAACCAGCGGGTATCAGATATTAGCGGTCGCAGATAACATCCGCCACTAGCAAAAACCTCCAGACTCAACCTTAGTTAGTTTAAGACAATTTAACTTCACGTTATACAGCTCTTAAAAGGATAGTTCACCCATAATTGAAATTTCACTCATTATCTGCTCACCCTCATGTCAACTAAGGGCTGGTAGAATTTTCAGAGTTATCCAGGTCTTGGCGTAGCAGTGCATGTCCATATAACAGTTGCAAATGGATACCAACTGTCTTCATAACAAAAAACATCCAAATACCTCCATGCTGCTCGTATGTAATGTCCCTCCTGTATTGAAGCCCCGAAATGCGAAATTGTTCTGAAAAAAAATTAAATAAGTCTATATTTCAAACTTGTTTGTAGCGGAAGCTCCTCTTCCCGGTTTGTCCAATTTGGACGAACCGGGAAGTGGAATTTCAATTTTGGGTGAACTATCCCTTTAACACCCCATCAACACTGGGTCCGGTGAGTCCTGGACAGGTCCTGGACAGGTCCTGGACGGGCCAGTATGTATCCATCCATCCATCCATCCATCCATCCATCCATCCATCCATCCATCCATCCTCACTACTTGAATACTGTACGGCCTATTTGCTCACACTGATATAGATGGATGGACGGATAGACAGATGGACTTGTTAGACATTCAAAAATCACATCCAAACTGGAGAATCAAAACAGAAACAGGAAGAGGAGGAAAGATGGTGAATTAATGAATGATCTCGAAGCATTATTAGTTGGTATCCTTATTTCTGGCCACCAATATTTTCCACATTTTCAAGTTCTGCAGGACCCACTGATCTACAGAGTTGAAGGTTAGCAAATTTGTACTCTGATAGATACCAACATGGTTGTGCAAATGTAGCCTCAGCTCAAAAAGTTATGGACAAATAAAATGTGTTCCTCATGCAGGCGCTTGAGGAGAAGTCAGGGGACTAGCAGAAAGTATCCAGACTAGCGCAGACAGATGAATATCTGCACCATATTTCATAGTGTATTACCTCATTGAAGTAGTGGAGCCACTCTGCTACAATAGCTAAAAGCCACCATTAATGTAAGCTGCTAGACCTTTGGTGTGCTCACTGTTGATTTTTCATGAAGATATGCACAAATCATCTCATTATCTGTCGTGGAGATAAGAGGTAATTTAATGGCATTGCACTGTAAACGGGCTATTGGTGTGATCACAGCCTCAGGACTGCACTATGGCCTGCCTGTGCTCATGAAAGATGCTCCTTTTGCGACTCTCATTACATAACTCTCGCTCTGTTTAATGTCAGCCAAACCCACCATTGGCACCAAAATAATTCCAGTCTCATGTGGTGTCAAGATGACATGAGGAACAAGTTTGTATTTATGTGATAAGTGGAGTTTTGTATTCAGCCTTTGAGCATTAGGGGATTTTTGAGAGAACCTGGACTGGGCAGGAGGAGACAGAAGGAGGTTAGAGGACGGAGGGGACGGCAGGACTTAGCTCAGTGTGTCAATAGACAGAGGTGGTCTTGAGGTTTCTGACTCTTTGCCCTACACGCCTGCTTTGAAGGAGGTGGCGATTACATAAATCTACAGTAGAGTTAGTGATGTCTGCAGACACTCTGCCTCTTGTAATACAGTTTTTACTGCTGTTATGAAATCTTGAGCCTGGGTTGACACCTACGGTTAAACCAGGATGCTGCTCACGAGGTCCAGTAATAGTTGATAACAGAGTCTCATTGTCACAGTTCAACGGTGCACTTGTCTTGTTTCTAATAAGCTCTGAACACAGACCAGCTTTGATTTAGTATTAATATGTTGTTTATATTCATCATACACTAAACCCTTGTTTTTCAGTGGATTCATTATTATTTCACTCCAAGCTCCTCCACTGCCTGCAAGTAAAGGATTATTTACATTTGACAGATGCTAGCCTGATACCAGTAGCTTAAAGCAGAAGTCAGCGGAATATTTTTGTTAATATAAGTCCTAAATAGTCCTATTTTCCGTCGGCTAGTGTAAATAAGTGATACATCAGTTGACCAGCTATGTTTTCCTGTATATTGAAAAGCTGTGTTCAAGATCAAGATACTTGTACTGATAAAACAACACCATTTACATACAACACAACAATCTATCTGTACAGCAGCATGTAAAAAAAATGTAATTTGAAATGATTGTACAAAGAATATTGAACCTTTTTTTTCTTTTGGGCATTGTTTTGTCCTGATTCAAGATTATAACTGAAATTGGTCAATTGTGCGGACAAACAGAAAAGGACACCTTATGACAGGGTCTTAACAGTCATGCCTATCCAATGATGTAACTGTCCTCAGTGTAGGCTACCCATCAGATATTTATCTTTGATTTAATTAATAAGGATTTCATGCGACTGACTAAACATCAGTACTAAATACTCAACGTAAACATGCTGGATTATAGAAAAATGCTAACTTTTCCTGCCCATGATCAGTCATAATACAGAAAAAATAAATTTCCAGGCATAGCCTACTGAATTGTTCCAAAAGAATGTTCCCTTCCACTTCATATTTTATTAAGATAAATATTGTCTTGACATTGGTGGACAGTCACAACATCCTTTAAATGCGGTCAGCCAAGTGTTTTATATCTAACATTTGCAATTAGACTATGTGATATACGTATGCACATAGACTGAAAGTAAGCTTTAGGAAACTTTCATTGAAAAACAAATGATAAATAGAACAACATCTGAAATAGATTAATTCAAGTGACTGGAGGGACAATTATTATTCTTCCAAAATATGGTATTGGTGGGGACATTTCCCTCCTGTCCATACGGAAACTTATATCGTATATGTATTTTAATTTGATCACTCTATACTCAAAGGAGGCAGTGGCAGCAGGGTGTTCTCAGAAGTTATGAAACAAAGTTTGAGGGGAAAACTGTAGCGTACTAGAGAGTAGACCGTCCACACATGGAGGACATGCTGAACCTGCCTGGAGCCTGTTTTGTTGTTTGTTCAAGGCCAGTTTGAACCTGAAAACATATTAGTGAGGAGTCTTGAAGCCCCGACATGAGAAATTGGATTCGCCAGTCAGGAAGAGCAGTGAACTGAGACACTGGGAGCTTCCGCTACAAACAAGCTTAAAATATAGACTTATTTAATCTTTTTTGGAACAATTTCTCATGGTGGAGCTTCAATACAAGAGGGACATTACAGACAAGCAGTATGGAGGTATTTGGATGTTTTTTGTTGTGTCGTTTTGGACAAAGAAAAGTGAGCACCATTCACAACCATTATATGGTACAACACACCTGATTCAAATGAGTGGCTCGTTATCAGGCCACTGCAGAGCTTGATAACGAGCTGATCATTTGAATCAGGTGTGTTGTAGCAGGACGAGCCTGCACTGATCAGAGGCAGTGAAATACTACTTCCTTTACTGCATAGATATCACAGAACAATGAATCTGCAATTTGACAACAAACTAACTCTGACACCACACAAGAGCTTTACAGAAATGTCACAAGCTCTATCTCTCTATACAGAATTTCGAACACCATGTTGTGCATTAACACGGTCTGTTTGTACAATGATGCTGTTGTCGGCCTGATGGGGAGTTTCTGTTTCCTCAGAGATCAGAGAGTGTGTGATGAGAGCGACGTCTTTGTTCTGGACGTTAAACCACCTCCTATACTATATATCCCTGGCTGGGTCGTTCCCAGAGATGTTGCTGTGGTTCAGAGGCATATGTTCCCACTGACCTGGGACTTGATCCCACTTCCCCAAGTTACTATCTCTCTGTTTTCCCACTGTCTAAATAAAGACAAATGACTCCGAAGGAGAAGACCACCCTCAGATACCATTACTCATGTGTCACAGCTCAACAAATTTCTGAATTTAGCTCTAATTTGGAATTATTTTGGAGATCGGGTTGATGTTATTTACTTTCTTGGCATCTATTAAAAGCTGTCAACGTGGGTTGAGTGCAGAAACATGAAATAGAAATCTTCCCACAAGCTCCCATGAAGCTCTCTAATCAACACATCATGTCTTAATTGTTTTTCCAAGGAAGCTGCACCCAACAGAGAAATGGTCTGGCACACAACCCTCCGTAAAACCACATGTCATCCCTACAGGAGTCTTTATGGAGAATTAAACAAACAAGATACAAAGTAGTGTAAAGTGTGTTTTTAATCCATTTTCAAAGCCAGTCAAGCTGCGTGAGCTGACAGCTACAGTTTCATACTTAGTTTTCCGGAGAGTGGTATCAGTCTTCTCATCTAGCCCTCAGCCAAAGTGCATATAAGTATATTTACAGACCTGTCTGAGCTATTTTTGAAAACATTTTTTATAATCTTTTAAAGTGTGTGTTCCCATGTAGCTTCCTTTGGCATTCCATCACGTTTTACCGTCTTTCTCTCGTCGAGTAAAATGACATCCGGTTGGTTTGCCGACGGCGTCATTCAGGTGTCTGACTGCACCTGAATGCAACACCAGTGCCTCCGTCCTTCCTCACACTACACAGTGGTGACAGTTTTAACAGGCGCTACCTGGAAAACTTTCTCCCCGAGCCGACAGCTCCGCTCAGTTTCCGTGGTTACCTACTGTCACGCTGCCACTGAACGTAAAAAATGGCGATGCAACATGGCCGCCTCGGTTCGGTGCGTCGCCCACTAACGGCTTGTAAGAACTCATTCTAAGGTACGAGAAAGCTTTCATTTGTATGCAGGTGTGATTCCACTTCAGTGAAAAATATTTGATTTTTGTTAATAAAAAGTCACGTAAGTTACACACTGGGGCTTTAAAGTTCACTGAAAAAAGTGAAACTACTGTGTCATTCCTTTAAAGTGTATTTTTAAATTGGTCTAATGAAAAATTATGGTTTCCTGTTTAAACCTGATTTTTTCAGTTCGCTTCAAAACAAATATCACTCCCTGTGGACTAAATTAAAAGAAACGCTTCAAGTTAATTGGTTTTTTCACGTTAAACCAGAGATTTTCATGTCACGTGACTATGTGACGTCAGACCAGAGCGCTCTTTTCAAAGTTGAAATCCGCCATTGTTGTTTCCTCGCATCAACTGCCGACTTCGGGTGTGTGGACCGTCAGTCCTATCTGGAAACTCTTTTAAACAAGGTAAGAATTCAAAATTATACCGTTTTAATGCAACATGGGCTTAAATGCATAGTGGCAGAATGGACAACTGACATTATCATCATTGGTATTCTGTGCACTATCGCTGGCGCTATAAACCGGTCGTTAACAACAACGTGTCCGTTGCCTCTGTTTATTGTGCAACGCTAATGTTGCCAACGTTGTCGTACAGTGGCATTATGAAAGAATACGTAAATTATTGTGATTTGGCTTGAATACGGTAACGTAAAAACGGGAGCGGGTCGGCCGGTTTCCCCCCCCGCCCCCACCCGCCGGCAGGTCTCCGTCACACAGACACGCAGACACACGGCGCTGCAGCAGTGTGAGGGGAAGACGGTGAAACTCCGCGGTGAGTTAGGGGGATGTTGAGTTACTGTGGAGGTGTGTAAAGAAGCAGGTAGTTGCAGGACGCGGTGTTTGGCACTTCTTAATTATTGCCGACCTGGGGCAGACTGAAAATAGTTACTCTACCAGTTAATACCACATGTCGTTTTTGTTTACCCTCCGTCAGGGCTGTTTGAATGAACCAAGGCAGGGAGCTCACGTGGGACTATCTCACAGAATTGGCTGTTTGAGTGTCACTCAGTTGTCAAAGGATGTGATTGGCAGTTTATGAGCAGGCATATTATTTTGAAGCAATATTTTTCATAAAATAAAATACCATGCAGAGTAATTGTATATAAATGGCAGACAATTAATGTTTTATTCATTTAGTGCAACCCAGTAATAAAGATCCATTCTCTCATCTCAGTATAATCCACTATAGTACAATACCAGAATGAATAAGGTCTATTGGACTCTGCAGTGACAGTCATGGATAATGCTATTTGTCCCAACAAAAACTAAATGTGAAATCTTCAAATTCTGTTTACAGGTTTGCTCCTGAAAAGGTCACAGTTGGTAAGTTTGTTTTATTTCATTAATTGCAACCAGATATAATCTAAAATTTATCAGGAAATAACAATAAAATTTATGATTCATTCAAATAATTTCATGCAGTTTTAAATAATGTTAAAAGTAGGCTTGACATACACTACACTTACTCCAGCTTTTGAACTATTGCAGTGTCTGCAGATTTGTTGGGGTGCAAGAACCGACCGATCCCTACCCTCTGCCTTACTACATCGATGGGCGACAGCGTATCATCTCTCCGAAGAGATGCATAAGGTTGTATATTAATGTGTGTACACTAGGAAATTGAAAACCTTTTCAAAAGTAGCTTTTGTTTTATCAGTCAATTTAAATGTGAGAAGAGAAAGACAACACACAGTTTGCCAAGAATTTTCACCAGAAATGTGAATATGAGTGAATCTATGCTATGGCCAATTACGTACTACAACTAACACTGTTGTATTCATGTTTTTACTACTGTAGATACTTTATGATGGACTGACATGGCGGAGAGAAGACCAGCTGAGCTGCGGGTTAGCTGTTGAACTTGAAGATTTGGTGACTATCAAGATGATCTCACAAAGTGATGATAGCCAAACCATCCCAAGAGTTCAGCATGTCTGATGCCCTTCAGCTATGTTTGGCATCTTCTACGGTCACCAGGAGTGGAAGAAGTGAAAGACTTATGGCCTGCATTGGTCACAATGGATAAAGTAAGTAATTTCAGGTCACAAAAATGTCATGAAACAGATCTTTTACACCACAGAGTTTTAATGTGAAATGTAATGTAAATGTAATCATCAAATGTAAAAACATTTGATTGTGATATTTTGTTTCATAAAGATCAGCTCTGAGTTGATGAGAATGACTACTGTTCCACTTCAACCACGGTTCCTGGTTTCCTTGGACAAGCACCACATCAAGCTGATCAGAGATCATCAGGAACGAGGGAGGATCTGTCAGAGAGAAGACCGGTTAGATGCTGAAAAGTTCTTGGTCAGGTATGTACTTGCTCAATACTGCAAAACTCACTGACATCACAAACAGTAACATTTTAACATCATAATCTCATAATCTTTTATCAATCGGTGAAGAAATACAGTATGGAATTTAATGAGATGCAACACAAAAAACACAGCACAGTATACCATGAATGACACTTACTTTTCTTATCTTGACGTTCGGAGTATCACAACAGCACCCTTCCAAAGGAAAATAACTTAAATCTCAGGTAGAAACTGATTTCAGTAAACGAGATTAGTGGAAACTGAGTATGTTGAGTCTGAGATGAGAGAAACTCAGAGTTTTCCGTTTCAGAGAGCAGGATCAGCATAATGCTGAGTCAGTCGCTATGGCAACATATGCTGTGAAGCAAACCTTTGGCTGAGTTTGATGTTTTTTAATGTGTTCATACTCCACATACGCCGTCGTTAAACTCTCCAGTTGGGTTGGAGTGAGATTCGCGGCTCTGTTTCTTTTTTTCTGTCGTTGTGAATCGTATAATCTGTGCTACATTGATGATGGCTTGTGCTCACGATGAACGCGCCTCCCTAGGCTGAACATACTCTGGGTTGATTGAACTAATTCTGATCAGCTGTTCTGAAACCGAAAACTCAAGAGTTTTCCAGCACAGGCTCAGTCAACGCTGAGCTCGGGATATGACTCAGTTTGTTGAGCCTCCTTCCTGAAACGGACCCCTGGTCTTCTGCTGTATGATTACGTCACTTCCTGCTACACAAAGTAGAGAGGGACTTATGTGCTTTTACAGAGTAATAGCCTTCTAAACAATACATGTCTTGTCTTTTGTCAGGTTGGTGGGAAGTATGGCGCCGAAGGAGAGCTTCAGCCTTGCACATTGGCAGTGTTTGTCATCAGAAGGAGGATCCATTAAAGCCACCAGACATAAGCCCCTCCACACCTTCAAAAATAAACTGTCTTCGACTGCACATGGATTTACCCTCTTATTTGGCCACATCTATGCTGAGCTGTCCAGGTGAGCTCAAACACACTTTTGATGCACTGCAGGAAATATTCATGGAGATGGACTGCACACTCTGAGTGTCATTTTTTTTGGCTCTGAGTGTCAAGCTCTAGATATCTGGTTGCTCAAAGAAAGACATTTGGATACCGCATGTTGATCTGTTTTATTGCTCCTTTTTTCTTGAACTGTCCATAGCAACTGTGTTCATCATTGTTTTTCTTTTGGGTGGTCCCTTGCTTTTGTAATGGATCAAAATAATGTTATTCATACATTCTGATAATTTTGTCAGAGCAAAGATTTAACACTGTTAGATGCTCTATTTTCATACTTTATGCTGTTAAACAACAGAATGAAAAGACCACTGTGTATTTTGTTTTACATGGAACTTTGTTTGTTTTTCTCAAGTGTTAATGCATGCCTATTTGAGAGTAATCAAAAATAAATGGTCTTTTGAAGAGAATTTTCCTGTTATAGTTTTATCTTAAGTGAATCAGTTCAGTTAATCCTAATCTTATATTATAGGGAAACATATTTTGTTTAAAATTTCAGATGTACAAAGTAAAAAATGTCGTTATATTGGCCAAAATAATATTTTGGCTTGTGATTTAACAGAATATATTGATTAATGTACAAGTAAAATATTGACTTTGTGCTGAATCAGAAATTTAAGTTGAGATAATTTAAAAAAATTGCATGTAACAGAATTACAGCAATTCAATTAGTTAGATCCAAAGTAAAATCTTTAATTAGATGTAATTGTAAATATTAGTTTCTCTTAACTTAAAAAAATTGCATGTAACAGAATTACAGCAATTTAATTAGTTTATTCCAAAGTAAAGTTTTTAATTAGATATAATGGTAAATATTAGTTTTTCTCAAATTAAAAAAATAAGTTGTAATGAAGAATAAAAATAGTTTATGGTCTTTGTAATGAATTGTGTTTTTACTTTGTATGAAAGCAAATTTTTTGGCTTTTCTCAAAGTAGAAAATTTATTTACATTTAATCAAAATTTATGTTTTCAACCAAATGAAAAAAATTAATTTGTGAAGAACTAATAAATTTAGGTGTAACAAATTACAGCAATTTTTTTAAGTTGATCCAAAGTATCATTTTTTTCAGTGTTGCCATGTCATGTAAAGGTAGATATCCATGTGTAGTGTGATTATAAAGCAGCTCTATGTTCTATGTTAATACTGTGAAAGTATCCAAGTCTCAGTCCACAGAGAAACACACAGAAACTTTCAGAAACTGAGCCTTAAAACCAGCTGTCAGGACTGCTGTGACTTTGTGATGTCACAAGAAAGCACTGTCAGCCAATACCCACTATGCCAGGGTTCCCCAATTCCGGTCCTCGAGGGCCACTGTCTTGTTCATGTTTTAGAAGTTTCCTGCTACAACACACCTGATTCAAATGATCAGCTCGTTATCAAGCTCTGCAGTGGCCTGATAACGAGCCACTCATTTGAATCAGGTGTGTTGTAGCAGGAAACTTCTAAAATATGTAAGGCAGTGGCCCTCGATTACCGGAATTGGGGAACCCTGCACTATGCAGTATTGCAGGATTTGGTTTTGTTCTTGGTCATGACAACAACTGACACAACTTTATCTTGGCAATAAATTAATAAATAATGATCATATAAATAACATGAATACCCTTCTGCACACAAATCAGTATGGTGAGCTAGAAACCAGCAGCACGTCTACATGGGAAAGAATTCAGGAGCTATTCTCAGCTGCATCAGTCACTTCCCAACATGTCAAATATTTGATTCAACCGGGTGAAAGAGAGTCAGGGTGACTGAATCCAGATGAAAGTGATACTTTCGCTGATAAAGTATAAGTAATCATTGCAGCAACTGGCTATGAACTATGAAATTATTCTTCATCCTGTTCTGCAATTTTACTTCACAGTATTTATATTTTGATGTGAATTTCATATGCAAACAGTTGACGGTCTAACTTTATCTTTCTCCTGGGAAACCGGAGTTTACCATTTTCCCCTGTAACGCAGATCCAGAGCAGACTGCTGTCCGACATGCTCACTGCAGCAGATAAATATGGTGATGTGGAGTGGCTGTGGAGGCCATGTGGGTCTGCTTTTAAGGTTTCCTTCTGCCACTGAGTCACGGTTTTTTCCCACAAATATTTCATTAAAAATACTTGCCAGACACTGTCATGAAATCAACACAGGGAATGTGGGTTACACAGGCTCACGACTCTCTCACCAACCACCACAACAACAGCAGCTCCATCCAAGTTGTGTGCTGGTTGTGTTTATGGTTTGGAAGTCTGCGATGGATGGCATGATGAATGTTATGTCCCTAAAGCAACTTGCTGAAGATCCTCACCAGCCAGCCTAAAACTAGATGAGTGTGCAAAATATACGGTAATCTGTGTAGTTCCAATGTCCACTTAAATGTCAGTTAAGATAGATGTCCATGTAATGTGGTTATAAAACAGCTCTAGGTTCTATATTAACACTGTAAAAGAATCAAAGCCTCAGTCCACAGAGACATAGACACAGCCTGCATTCAGAAAATGAGCCTTAAAACCAGCTAATCAGTTCACCCTGTCATAGTTTTTCAGTTTTAAGGTTTCACATGACCATGCTATTAAAATGAAGTAAGAGATTATTGTATGCCCGACAAGGTGTCCAATTACCAGGAGTTAATAGATGACACAAGGTCCATTAATTCCTGATAAATTGGACACTTTGTTGGTTATTATCAGGCTTGTACCATGGTCACTTACCAAATAAATATCAAATTTTTATACTTTAATGTTTTTCTTACAGTTAAAATCATGAGATTTTCACAAGTCACAGCTGACCAGACTATTTAATATCACTCATCCGCGGCCTAACAGTTGATCAGTGAAGGGAATTAAGGTGACGGCTGAACGTCATGTGACACAAAGTTTTATTTCAGAGGGCCAGTGCACTTCTTACTGCTTGTGTGTTAGAGTGTGGTCAAAATACGATACAATAATATTAATAACTGTCATCAGGCAATTTAATCTTTGTGAATTGTCCATTATGACTTTTTAATGGACACCCTGCAACCAATCAGAATTTAGTATTGATGGTATAGATCCTAAAAATCAGCTGTTAGGACTTCTGAAACTTTGTGATGTCACAAGTTACAAAGCAGTCACTGCTCTGAGCCATGCCCAAAGCCATACCACCACTATCCTGGTGTTTTTATTTGATCACTTAGAAAACATGCAATTGGCAGGATTAAGAAAAAAAAGGGAGGCACAAGGCTCTAAGCCTCTCTTCTGATTGGCTCACTAAACTCCTGTTACCAAAAAACAGAGAGAAGCCCAAGAAAAGGAGATAATAAATAAAATACATTAAAATGTTATTGTGTTGGAAATGTGTGTTTGGTGGATTATTTCTGAATTGTAACAATGCTCCTTGGCAATACATTATTCTACCACTGGAAAGCCACTTTATTTCCCTTCTAAATGATGCCACAATTGTCAGGAACTTGCATTTGTGGGATGAGCAGCAGAGCTGTAAATTGCGCCCATGAAAAATATTCTCTGTCAAATGCATGTTCCTTACAAATGTGAAAACAAACAGGCTTTTCACTGGTATTAGATATATTGCCAAGAAGCACTGTTACAACAACAAAATAATCTGCCAGACACAAATTTCCTAACTTTTTCCACAAAGTTTTTCTGTGATGCATTTCCACAGAAACATAACAAAATCAGTTTCTTACACTTGGACAGAAATATAAGCTGGCTGCATTTTCATAGCCTCGCCTGTTACTGACCTCTGGTCTGCTCTCTGCCTTGCAGTTTCTCCTCTAATTGGATGTTATGCATATGGCTTCATTTGGTTGGTTGCTGTCTGGCTCTGATGATCAGGTGTTTTTATCGATGGAGATGATGGAGTTGAATAATTTAACAGTTAACCATATCATTTGTGTAGTTTTACAGTGTTTCTTTTGAAGAACCTGTTGAATAATTTAACAGTTAAAGGGAGAGTTCACCCAAAAATGAAATTTCACTCATTACTCACCCTCATGTTGACTAATAGGGCTGTAGTTTCCGTGGACAGTGTTTCTTTTGAAGAACCTGGGTGCACTCTGTGCTCCAGACCAGCCAAATCCTCCATGCTGCCAGTTGTCCGATGAAACCTCCTTTGTCCGTTAAATAATCACCCAATGAGCCAGAGGAACACTGAAGTCAGATCATTTACTGTCTGTCCACCAGTTCTCATCAACATCTCATTCTGTATTTCAGCCTGCAGTTTCCCTCCAGGTGCCAGCTTTGTGCAGACCAACACAGATCATCTGTCTGTGTCATCAACACATTCATTTCATTATAGACCAACACAAGCTCACACTGAAGAGAGGCAAGAGAATGTTCTGACTGGAGCGACATGAAACAGAGGGAGTTAACCACATTCAGAGGGAGGTAATGAAAGATGAATGCAGACAACCATTCACAGCAAAGCCATGCACAGTCACTCTCTCCATTTCTCTCTTCATCCATCTTCTCTCCATCAGACAAAGTTTTGACATGTCTGTCTGCCACTTGCCCCAACACTTCACTTCCTCTCCATTATCTCTCTCTGTCTTCATCACATCCCTGCACTCATCCCTCTCTGCCTCCAGCTCACCCACATTCCCCAGTCTCAATGGTCCACACAGGGATCTCTTAAAACTAGAGCACAGAGACACATTATGGCAATGACCCTATATGTATTACTGGTGAAGAGAAAATGAAGATGGCCTTCAAAATGTCCATTTTTGGCCCAGCTTGGAGCCACCTGCCACTATAAATCATTGTTTAATCTTTATTTTGACACAATTTGCATAAACTAACTGAAAAATAATCAATACAACTATAACAACTACTTTAGCCCTTTGCAAAAAAAAGTGACTGACAGTCACATTTTGGATGAGTGTCCTTCAAAATGTCCTGTCGGCCGCGACCGGGGACTGATTTAGATGTAACACCGGTCAAAGGACAATATTGTGGATTTACTCATAAAACAAACTTTCCATGGCAAAACAGCAAAGGAAATATACAACCAGGTTTTGGCCAATCAGTGTCTGTGTTTGCTGGACTTTGCTGGTTGTTGTCTTCTCTCTCTGCTGTGCTTCTGTGCAGCTTCTGTGTAGCCGCGGTTGCTATGTATCGTTCCAATCTTTGTAGCCGGCTCTTTCATATGAGCGCTAGCTCATGTGTTTTGCATAATGTACAGTAGTATACGAGCCTGAAATGTGGCGACTGGGTCCACACAGAGGTGCTTCATTAAGTTTGATGTTTAATTGTGTAACCCGGTTAAAAATATCAAGTAATATCATTTCTTCCAAATAGTGTGATTAAAAAGGTTGAAATTTCATAAAAGTGTTGAAAAAGTTTAAAAGTATATATTATGTGTTTGTTGTTTTATTTGAAGTATAATTTATCTGTAAATGTAATATGTACAAGCATTTATGGGGTTAATTGAGAGGGGCCGGAACTTAAAGCAGACATCAGCGGTTCGGCCGTTTTGGCTAATGCTGCGTTCAAGGCAGGCTTTTGAAACCGTAAGTTACAGCTTCATGTCACAACTACGACTTTGTAGCGTTCCAGGCAACCTGTAACTCGTGTTTTTACCGTCCTGTTGCCTGTGAAAGTGCACTATAACGGCCTCTCGTAACTTCCAACCCGTGAACTCGTACCAGATGGAACTGGTATGACTTCACAGGAAGGAAAAACACAAGTTACGAGTTTCCTTGAACGCACCATGAGTTAGCAGCCCCCGCCCTCGTCAGGCATCTATTGGTCCTCGTGCTACGTCACCACATTCACGCGCACCCCTTGGCTGCACACACAGCCCTTCATGCCGTTCTCTCTCCTCATTGGATAACACTTGTATCCTACAAGAAAAATTTTCTCCTCGGGTTGCAGCAGAGCAGAGTGACGGAGAGACTCGTGTTACGGCTGAAACACTCCATGTAAGTGATTGCTGACGGAAAATAGGACTATTTAGGACTTATATTAACAAAAACATTCCACTGATATCTGCTTTAACCTCTGAGGTGGTTTCGGTACGGACAGGAAAAACAGGCACACAGACTGAGAGAGAGCGAGCGGCGGAGCGAGCAGGAAGAAGACACGAGGAGCATGAAGGAAAAACAGTCTCGGACCCGGACCCTCCAGAGGACTCTGCGTGACGGTTCCGTGTGCGTGAGTGGATTACTCAAACCGTGAGGACGACGTGAAGCTAGAAGCTAATACAGCAGCTAGTTGTGACAGTGCTAGTTAGCATCAAGCTACCGGTTCAGCAGTGACTGTGGGGAAGGAGCGTGGAGCTGCAGAGGACGAGCGAGCACCGCGACATCGGCAGTGACGGGTCTTCGTTTCCTCCTGGATCTTCTCCTCTACTCATCTCTTCTCCAGCGACCAGCCCGTGTGTGTAAGGATACAACACCGGTGTGTAAGGTAAGTTACCTTTTTTCTTTTCTGTGGCTCAGTTGGGGTGAAGCAGCCATTGTGTTTAAAGGATAACTTTAGTTTTTTACAACCTGGACCTTATTTCTAGCATCAAATACGATCAATTACTCACCCTGACAAGTTTGGTGTCATTTGGAGTCGTTTTGACGAAATTAGCCCCAATCGATCGGAGCGTATATCCTCTAAATAACACATTATCCGCCGCAAAAATTTTTCATTTCGCCAATATTTTGTGATGATACACTAGTGTTATTCCCGTCCGAGCCCGTGGTGGCATGTTATCAACATCCGGCTCCTCCAGGCTGACCTACTAACCTCTGACCTGGATGATGTCATCTGTCATCATTGTGATTCCTGTGGAAAAAGGGACAATTCAGAGTTTTTTTCCTAAAAAGAGGGAATTTATTGTGAAGGTTTAAAACAAAAAGAACTTTTTATTACATTGTTTCATTGCGTTAATCTTTGCATAAGTAAATAATTGAGAACTTATTTTCTTAAAACCTTGTGTGGTGTATATTTCACAGTGACCCGAGGAGTTTGAAATCTTTATTAAAAACAGAGGTTAAAGGTGCGCTACAGTTGTTTATTTGAGTAGTGTTAGGGTCATATGAACATGGTTTTTACACATTGTAGACCAGCTTCTGCTGTTTAATTTGATGTAGAACATGACTATATTCTTTCATAATTAGTGCAGTAACTTCGAGGCTCTGTGGTTGTTCTGTATGTCTGCCAGTCCCCCAATTGGTGGATATGTGGGGTTTAGCAGATGAAATGTTATTGTGCCTGTTCACTGTATTCTACTAGTTGGACAGGCCATGTGGAGGTGGAGTCTGTCGGCCTATGGCTCAGCTCCTCAAACATGTAGAGCTTTAATATGAAGCTGAAGTGATGGATGTGTCTTCACTCGGTCCGCTGGATCCTTACAGTCCCAATGTGGTCTTCAGTTATTTGAATAAACCTGAAGTTATTGATGTAACTGGCTGAGCAACAGGAAGAGGTTAAATCCTGCTAAAGTGCTTAGAGCCCGACAACAACATCAGTATCTACTTAGTCTACTTTGTCAGCATGGTTAGTCATCAGTGAAACTTTTCCACATTCCCACAAGGGTCAACTGGTTATGAGAAAAAGAATGGTTCAAAGAAACCAGAAAAGATGCTGTGGACTTGACATCAAACTGTATTTCATTACTCAGCAAAAGCTGTCTCCAGTTGTGGAGAGAAACTTCTCTTTGTGGTAGGCTATTGGGTGCTGTTGTTTATAAAGTTGGTGGATACAGCTGGTTTTACTTAACCTCTTTTAACATATTTAAAATTTTAAACTAGGCTCACTTATTTGCTTTGATTTTTTCTTTTAACTTTTCATTTTGCATGTTTTTTCCCCTCACGTCCAACACTACAAAACTTCTTATCACCAAACGAGGCTGCTCTCTCTCTGACAACTGATTGCAGTTGTTTCTATCTGATGCTCCGCCATCTAGTGGCCGCGGATTTTGCGATAAAGCTCCTTTAACTGATGTTAGAAATGTGCAATCTGAGGCAGGTGCAGTCTACAGCTAGATGATGAGTCTGGGTAGTCTTCAACATTAAGGTCATGTCATGCTATATGTAGATGCTTTGTCACACATCTCTGTCTGTCATCTGTCATGTAATGTACACCATGTGCACCGTCCTATGTAATGTAATGCACACCTTGTGTATGCGGTTGTGTACGCAGCTCTGTCGCCACCCATGCCCAGGACAAATTTACTGTCCACGACAAATAAAGTTTCTCCTGCGCTTTGTTCAACTAGTCCATATGATTCACCTGACTGTCCATAACATAAGACCATGAGATCCCTACATGTGTGGAGACTGTTTGTATTGATCTAAAGCCACTGGGCAGAATATGGAGTTGTGGTGGCAAAACAAGTCTTTCAAGATATTCTTGTACCAAGTGTGAATGGAGCTGGTAATGGTGATAGGGGCGAGGGGCAAAAAGGAATCCACAGAGCTGGGCAAACAGGGGAGTTGAAGAAACAGATATTCACCAAACGGGGCAAACAGACTCCCAACATGCAAGATGAGACCTGAGCAGGTGGCAGGGGTATGAACCTGGCTGGGGTAACAGAGCTACCTGGATGTCCAGCAGACACGGAGGGGGACTGTGAGACATGAGGAGACACATGGACTTGTTTACTGCATGCTGCAGTCGGTTGTAGTGTTGATTTCATTATAGTGGCACAGAAGTGGTTGTTAACACTGTTACATGTTAGCAAATAGGTCCTGGGTTCGATTCCTGGGTCTGTCAGTGAGTGATGATCAGCGTGTGACAGTGAAACATTCGGTGGCTGCAGTGGTGACTGAGACTGAGGTAGTTAAGCAGTGATTAGAAAAACAGTGTTATAAATAAACACTAAACAGTGTTACTAACGGCACTACTTTGTTCAGTAACGAGTAATCAAAAATGTTACTGTTTCTCGACAATGAAATGCGCCGTCACTTGCTGTTACTTGACTCAAGTCACAAGAACTGTAAATGCTCAATAGAAGTGTTTATTAGCTTGAACTGCCGAACTGACCCGGCTTATGTTAGAGACAGGCGTCTATAGGCTTTTATTTAATTTTGAACATATCTTATGATCAGTAAAGATGGAAAATCCTCCCAAATCATTCTGTTGTTACTGTTTAAAAGATTAAGAAGGAGGAAAAAGCTGGATCTGGAGCACACATTTATCTAGAAGTTTGATTTAGAGTTTTCAACGGCCCCGAACAACATGACGGGATGCGCTGGGTTCAGGTCAAAAACATATACAAATATTTCCCTTTCCTTTATTTTGTGGCAATGTCTGGACCGATAATTAATGCTTGTTAGTCCGGCCGCATCAGGTCCGAGCTTAAAGGAATAGTTCACTAAAATATGAAATTCAGTCAGACTCACCCTCATGCTGATGAATACTCCGTAGTAGTTTTTTTATTCCTCAAAATGCATCTGGAGACCAGGGAGGCCGGTTCGTAGTCCAACGAAAACTTTAAACAAGAGTAATGGGGTCCGACACAAAAACCCTATTATTCTCACATAAAGTTTTCGTTGGACTACGAACCGGCCTCCCTGGTCTCCAGATGCACTTTGAGGAATAAAAAAACTACAGAGTATTTATCAGCATGAGGGTGAGTCACTAATGACTGAATTTCATTTTTTGGCGAACTATTCCTTTTAACACCTGCAAATCTAACTAGGTTGGATCAGGTCTCAATTTTCAGACCTGCTTTGAGAGGTTTTGTGCGTTCATATGAACTTGCAGAAAATAGAAATAGACCAAACTTCTACTAGAGACCAGCTTATATTTGTTATTCACCCATTTAAGTGGGGAGTGGGGAGTAATTTGACATATTTGAACATTTTATAATAATGAACTAACACAATAGTTACTTTTCCTGGAAATGAGTTACTTTTATAGCAGCCTAATTCAGACAAGTTGATCAGACTGACGATACAGACTAGGATGTGATGAGGCGGCTTCACTCCTCAGTCTCTTCCAAAAGTTTCCTGCTGCAGAGGCAGGACGAGCAGAGACTCCTCTGTCCTGAATCCCTCCCTCCCTCCGCCGCTCCGTACAGGACAGCACCATGGAAATAATTCATATTGTGTGCAGCCGACATGTCTGGGACGAGAGGAGATGGGAGGAGAGCGACGTCTGAGCGAGGGAGAGATGGATGGTGGAGGGAAGAGAGCGTGTACGGGACAGAGAGGGACTTGTCAAAACTTGGCCTCTTTACTGCCTCGCTGACTGCTTTTAGCAACCGCTGCTACTCTCTCTCTGTGTGTGTGTGTGTGTGTGTGTGTGTGTGTGGCCCAATCATAAACCACCTGCTATCTCCAAACCAGTGCTCGACTCCTGGGAGCAGTTTTAAGTCACGAAAATTAGATTCTTAAGCAGAAACGAGCAGATAAACCCCTGGTTCTACTTGACAAATACAGAGAATGAGATACTCATCAGATAGAGATCGGAAAACACACACAATGGATGCAATGAAAACTCAATATTTCCTCATTCACACACTGTGAACATTCCTGCTGTGTTTTCTCGAGGCTACGTTGGCCTGACTGTCAAAAACAACAACACAGATGCCATAACCAGAGCTTTAATGCTGTGTGTGTTTATCTAGAACACCGGTCTTACAATAATTCTGGAACTTCTTAAAACTTCCCATGAACCTCTGCAACCTTTTTACCACCACAGACCTGCAGGGAAGGAAGGAAGGAAGCCACACAGTAAAAGGTCGAAGTCAGGAGTTGAACTTTGATCCTCGGGCATTGGTTCCCAACCTGGGGTCCGGGGCCCCCCTCAGGGGCGTTGGAGATTTCAGGGGGTCCACAGTCTGTTCTGAGGTTGTGAGGTTATCAAATTTGTGCTTATTCAAATTTTGAAATCCCAATAACACACCAGGGCTGTCCTTTTTTGATTAGTCGATTAGTTATTAGTAGGGGTGTAACGGTACACAAAAGTCACGGTTCGGTACGTACCTCGGTGTGGGGGTCACGGTTCGGTACGGTTTCGGTACAGCGGAAAAAAATTAACAAAAGCTCACACATGTACAAGACTATCTTTTTTCATTTATTTTGAGCAGACACCAATTGACTGCAAAATGTAAAACCATCTCCTGATATAAAAGTAATAAAAATAAATAGAATAGAACATATAACAAATGCATTGGGAGGGTTCTCATACCATTCATTCTGTTCATACAGAGGAAAAGAATCCGAAAAAAAATGCAAGTCCATATTTTTTAATATAATTTGCTTTAAATGTTTGCTTGTGTGTTTTTCTTAAATATTTAGAATATAAAATAGAAAAATTAAAATGAACAAATGTGTGTAGCGCAAGGACTGGCTGCAGAAACAGCTGTTTGCCTGCCGGTCGCACGGGGAGCTCTCCGCGCCGGTCAAATGCGGCTCCACAGGTATGTCCCTAGTTCTGTATCAATGTGACTCATGTGCAGACGCAACTGACAAGTATTTATAGATGGACAAGCAACAGCTAAATTAATCATCCGTTAATTACCGGTACTTTATTTTGAAAACTGACCGGATTCTCTCTCCTTTTCTGTGCCCGACTTCCCGTTTGGTACAACCTATCCAGCTTGGCAGACGGAGCTCGCGGCTCACGTAAAGACACCATCAGAACCTGCCTCTGCTCCAGCGCTGCACTTCTTTCACAGGCAGTGCATCCGGGCTTTTTCACGAGCTAATGTGTGTTAGCATGTTGGATGTGTTTCCAGCGACGTCACCTTCATCGCCGGCAGTCCGGTCAACCACTCTTTCGCCGTCGCTGTTATGTTGCACCGGGAAACCAAAGTGTTCCCACGCGGCTGACTTAAATGAAGCCGGCGGCTCTTCCAACTCCACACTCGCCATCACTCTTCTTTTGTTTGTTTTTGTTTCTAACTGTTTCTTCTTCTGTATGACGGTTGCTGGCAGCTGTTATGCTCATTACAATCAGGATTGGAGTGAGGACTCGACTTTTTTTTTTTTTTTTCTCACTCACTCAGACGTATTCGTCGTGTGACTGCGTGCAACGAACCGTGACCCCCGTACCGGGACGGGACGGGACGAATACATATACCGTTACACCCCTAGTTATTAGTTTTTTTTTTACTAATAACGATTATTTTTTGTTTGACAATTTATTAATTCACAAAAAAACACTTCTTCTGGTGTGCTTTCCTCTTCATTCAGTTTTTCTTTTGGAGGGGAAAAACTGTGCCACATCAGTTTTGCAGAGTGCACATTGTGCAATCAGATCGTATGTGAATAATCAATGGCTTGTCTTCGACAAAAGCAGGGGGGTCTACAAGGAAAAAAAGGTTGAGAACCACTACTCTGGAGCAAGTAAAGCTCTGCACTTCACAGTGTGTTAATTCTTCTTCTTCAGTCTCTCACAGCTCACAGCCTCCGTCTGGGAGTTTAATTGGTTTCATTTTCATTTAGTGCAACTCCAGACATAAGAGACTTTTATTAGAAGCAGGCCTCTCTGCTCAGTGTATCTTAGGGTTAGCTCCTTCTCTGCTTCCTTTAGTAATATTGATACATGTAGTGAAAGTAGTTTATTTCCTTTAATGGAGGTGAGGCCCAGTGTATTGGAAGTGCTCCTCCTCTTCGCTGCAGTTCCTGACAAGCCAGGGAAATCAGTGGTAGAAATACTGTCAGTCAGCCAGTCAGTCAGTCATAGCCCTTTTCCAACAAATAGATGGTCTTGATGATTGTGATGAGATGTCGTCAGTTCCTGGCTCTAGACCAGCAAGGAGTCGGTGTTTGTGTAGCCGATGTCAATCTGGCCCTCGGCGTTGTGTTTTTTCGGTACAGACTGCCCCAGGGTTCGAACGGCAGGCAACCATGCAAACCGTTTAGCCAAGAGCTCAATGAGTGCTTGGCAGTCAGGTTAGCACGTCCTTTATGAGTGAGTGCACCTCCGTTACACTTGTCTGGAATCAGTTTTGAGAGCCAAGAAGCAGAACGGGTGCTACGTCAGGCTCCAGCTCCAAACTAACACTGGAGCAGCTCGGTGGAAAAAGGCAGCACTACTAACGATCTTGTTAGTAGGTTTTTGTTATAATTCTGCATTATAACATTTCACTCCAATTAAAAATAGCCTACAAGATACAGACAGATGTTCCAACCACCTGCGGTCCATCACACTGCAGCTGTGTAGGAAGAGGAAATATCAGAGGAGATGGATATCCACCGAGGGAGAGGAGTCATTAGCCACACTGTCATCACTTGTCCCTTTTTACTTAATGGATCGTCCCGTAGTGTCCACAAATGGAGACCAGGAGGTCACTGCTGGTAATCCATTAATACACACACACACAGAACAATCACTGGAGGGGAGCTCCAACAAGGCCATGATACTATACATTACATTAAAAAGAAACAGGTTCATGTTACCGTCAAAAAAAAAAAGTTACTTGGCTTTGATTACAGCCTAGACAGACTGTGTGTGTGTGTGTAAGAGAGAGAGAGAGAATCCCTGAGTCTAACCGTGTGTACGGTGTGGTATTTCAGTTTTCATCTCCAACTTCTCCAGTTTATGCAAGTCGACGCAAATATGTGTCCGGACTTTAAGTTTTTCTCATCCTGACAACATTTGTCACGGAGCAGGCCGGGTGTCAGGCGGGCGATGGAGAGGGAGGTCACCAGGGAGACGATAATGGAGGGAGAATAAAAAAAATTCTCTCTGTTCCCTCCTTCCTTCTCTTCCTGGCCCTGCAGTCTGGGATGCTAATTTAGTAATTGATCCTGAGAGGCTGCGCTGAGGTTTGTGTGTCTGGGGTTACAGCCCTTCTTATTCTGAATCAGGGATGTGGAAGAGAAGGGAGGGTCAGCCCCGGGAGGTTTACGCTGAGAGAGAAAAAAAAAGGAAAACAGAAACTACAGAGCAGGAGAG
Organism: Decapterus maruadsi; assembly: GCA_030347415.2. Taxonomy (NCBI): domain Eukaryota; kingdom Metazoa; phylum Chordata; class Actinopteri; order Carangiformes; family Carangidae; genus Decapterus; species Decapterus maruadsi. The sequence goes on along the minus strand of CM064889.1, from coordinate 1,979,394 downwards.
AGGGAGGAAGAACAGAAGGAAGTGACAGGGCCGATGTTCACTGCATGCTCCTTATTATACTATTATATTATAGTAATATATCAAATTAGAGTAAATTTTCTCCTCTCTTTGATTTGTCTGGAGTGTTGATCCATAAGAAGATATATGTGTGGTCTATCTGTCAGTCAATAGACCCCCCCCAGCTTTACAACCTACTCCTTCAAATTCAGTGACCACATTAATCAGCATTGAGCAGACTGTCACCATCAGTGGGCTGCACAGTGGTTTGTATGATTCTCTCCAGCTATTCTACCATGGGATGCTTTCTTGCCTGTTGGAAATCAATCAATCAATCAATGCACCTTGAAGATTTATGAGTTTGATGTGGAGATACATTACCTAATCAGCAGACTAACAGAGCTACAGTATGTTGCTGTTGTCAGGGCTGTCTTCCTATTCCCGATTTGTGTGTATCTGGAGCTGGAGCTGGGCAGGGTCAGCAGCCTTCAATCAATCTGGAATCAAGCCACCACCTGGAAACCACCCTGCAATGATGCTGCGTTCGAGACAACTCAGAACTCAACAATCAAACAGAATGCCACCTCATGTCGGAGCTCCCACTCAGGAAAGTTGTCTCAAACGCAGCATAACAGTCTGGCTCGGATCACCGCTCTGCAACAGTTTTTCCACAATCAGCTCTTGTACCTTGTGACCTTTCTAGTAGAGAAGTGTTGGTTTACTTTCTTTCTACCTGCCCCTTGTTGCTGTCTGGTCTGGTACCCGCTCAGCCTCCCCGTCTGGTCCTGGTCTGGAAACTCTCTTTCACCTAACTTCAACTTTCAACCTGAACCTATTTGAATTAATTCATGAATAGCCCCTTTAGATGAACAACCATCTCAATTTCGTCGTTTGACTTGTGTCATTAAGCTCTAACATGAGCACCATTCAAAATCAGAGGGAGATCATGACGATCCATCAGTAAAGAGCATACAGGAAGTAGACAGTTCTTTATTCTTTATGTCATCATACAAATCCCATAATCCCCATGCCAGCTATACTTCCTGTCTTTCAAAGTCAGAGACAAACACGTGAAGGCACAAATGAGGCTTGATAAATGATATAAAGGCTTAACGTGGCAAATGAAGGAAGAAAGAAAGAAAGAAAGAAAGAAAGAAAGAAAGAAAGAAAGAAAGAAAGAAAGAAAGAAAGAAAGAAAGAAAGAAAGAAAGAAAGAAAGAAAAGTATAGCAACAGGTCTAAAAAGAAGACTTTAGGACACTTGATGTCTCACTCTCAGTTGATCATGTGACAGCTGATCCACACTGTTTTTTCATGCAGTGTTTCGTGCAGCTGAGGGTAACAGCTTCAAGCCTTTATTCCAAATAAACATGATTTATTTGTGTTTCACCCGATGCAGAAAAGAGTGGAGACACAGACAAGATCTTTCAATATCTAATGATTCAGATGAAGATTGCAGCAGCCACATTAATTTACACCAAGGCCAGATGTCAGTGAGGTTGTCTGTTCCTAATCAAATATCCTCTGCGCTCATTTTTATTAAATACCAGTCATTGACTGTCCTGCTCCAATTAGAAAATACAATCAGATAATTTACATCCAGATGTGCAGGATCATATTTTCTTTTTATTAAAAGCATCATTTGGATTGTATTTTTTCAATTTTTATTAATCAGTTCAAAGCATCTCTGAGGCTGAGGGCGATCAAAACCAGAGACACAGATGCAAAATCTGGCAAAAACAGAAGTTACACAGAAGTTTTGCAGAGTTTATGGAGTATGTATATATGTTTTTTTAATAGAGAAATATGTATAATTTTATAAACGGACATAGTATAACAAGGATAACAGTGTTTGTCATCTTATCAGATGCTCCACTTTTGCTGATGATGCTGTCTTCTTTAATGCAGAAAAGAAAAAGTACCATGTCCTATAGAAGGATCGCAAAAGGTCACAAAGAGCTGAGCTATTTGAAAAAGTGTGCACTGGTCATCAATGTGAATATATTCTCAATCTCTCAAAGCTCAGGAGACGATGTTTGTCCGTGTCCTACAGCAATGGCATGGACTTGGCTCTTTAAGATTTGTTTGCACGAGGACCTCGGTGATGTAATGCACATTTTTCCCATGTTAAACATTAGGACATGTGGGAAAGGAGCATCACATGTATAAATATCTTGGCTGCATCCATAGAAAGGCTGTTTCTAATTTGTCCAAAATATGTCAGTTTGGATTTGTTTCTCATACTTAAGATTTGGATATTTAAAGGAGCAGTGCGCTGGATCTTCTGGTATAGTATTTGGTTTGACCTTTCTGGACTGTTGTAGCATAAAAAAAAGCATTTACAAACCAAAACATATTAGTTTCAGGTGATTTCTGAGTAGTCCCACCTAGTCTGGTAATTTAAATTCAGTAATTATATCATTCATCATGCACCAATGATTGGAATGTCATCATTACAAGACTGTATGTTGGCTTGTGTGATTCCCTACAGAGCAGTCATTAGTTTTTAAGCTTCGAGCTCATTGGCAACTTTCTCCTTTTGCTTATTGGCCTCTTTTTGGAGCTCTAGTAACAACAGGTCAGCATTAGCCAATCAGAATCTTCCAATAAAAATACAACAGAGACCAGGTAAACACATGAACACATGGGTTGCATGGTCAGTCCTGATGGGAGGGGTTTGGGGTGTGGTTGCTCTGTTGTGACATCACAAAGTCCTGATGGCTGGTTCTGTGGACTGAGGCTTTGAAACTTTCAGGAAGCGATATCTTCTTGGACATATATTAAAGGTTAAATATGGAGAATGCTTATTAAAAGCTATATTTTTTCAAAAATAATACATTCACAGTGTGTTTAGAGGGGTGCAGGATACAAACATTGCTTTTCCATAAAAAAAATGAAAAAAAAGTCTGAATTAATCAATTTAAGAAATGTTCAACAACGGCTTTCTGTTTACATCATACCAGCCAACAGCGGTCACTTCTCCGCCGTTCTCCTCCTCCCGGTCGAGTGCATTTATTTTCAATGAAGCCTTTATAATAAATCAGTGTTATGACGTCTTATCTGTCATAAACAAGAGATTACGGTTTACAAGGCGTGTTGCAGACTCGCACAAGAGCTTTTTTTTTAAACATCACAATTAGTCCTAAGATGGTGGTATTCTGCTCATTCTCTATATTCAACCTTTAAATATATCATAATAGCATATGAGACTTGTAGACTTAACACATTACACCCTGTTAGATGAACATGAACACATGCCAGTGCTTGACAAATTGAAATATCATAATATAATAAAGGCAAACAGTGTGGAGATTATAATTATTGGTGAAGTGTATCGAATACTTGCATAAGTGCAAATCTAGAGCAGCCGCTGCTCCTCCTTTACGAGGCCTGGACTTGGTTTGCTGTGTTGCAGGGAGCAGCAGCTGTGTTGGTGGGATGACTGGCTGTAAAGTTAAAGTGGATGTGATGTGACCCACCTGTGTTAACATAAGCAATAACTTTCTCAGTGTGCCTGCAAAAACCCACAACATGATACTGCAGATAGAGTTACTGCGCTTGCCTACAGGCCCCGCAGAGGTCAAAGGTCAGGGTCACTGTCACAGGAGTAGCATTACCAGAGGTATATGGTCACCTGCAGGGGGAAGAACTTTGATCCCTTTCTATCGCTGACAGTGTTAACCTGCTGCGCACAGATCTGACTTTCAGCAGCACTCGTGTCCTTAAAGATTCATTCTGAGTGTGTGTGTGTGTGTGTGTGAGAGAGAGAGTAACGGCATGTGATAGTAATTGAAAAGCAGGAGGGCTGTCAGTCCTGATTTAATACAGATTAATGTTAAATTCTGCTTCTAATTTTGTTCCATACAGAAATGGATTCCTCATACTGTCCAACATCTGTGTGTGTATGTGTGTGTGTGTGTGTGTGTGTGCTTCATGCAGTGAGACAAAGGGAAGTAAGAAACTTGAATCTCTACACAGAGAAGGAGATCAGGAAGGTCAGAGCTGGAAAAAATGTTTTAGTTTCATGTATTCCAAGAAACCAAGGCCACACACACACATGCACACACATGCACACACATGCACACACATGCACACACATGCACACACATGCACTTGATGTGATAGTAATTTCCCAGTGTGTGTGTGTGTGTGTGTGATGCTTTGGAGTGAGTTTGATAAGGCTATAATTTTCTGCTCTGACCAGATTTACTATTGTAATAAGTTTTGTACATGTATTCTGAAAGTATGCGGTGATGTTATCAACCAATGCCTTAACTTGTTTGAATGTTTTTTCTGGTAATGTGTTGCCATCAGTCAGTTTTGGAGAGCGTGTGTTTGTTTAAATGCTGAAGCTTTTACTTTGGACTGAGGCACTTGAAGCATTCATTCATTTCCTTGTAAGGCTGCATAATTTGAATGTGATTTTGAAACAGGATTTAAGATAACAGCAGAAATGCAGACACATGGTGGAAAAAGCACGAGATGCCAGTGTGTGTGTGTGTGTGAGTGAGTGTGTGTGTGCATATTCAGCGTCTGTTTTTCATCATTTCAGCCCTAGCTTTTGGTCCAGGCAGATCTTTAATGCAGAGCTGAGGGTGAAATGTCAGCAGAAAGTAACAGCCAGTCAAATCGTCAGCAATCATGTCTCATTAAGAGGAGCTCAGGCTGTGAAGTCAACCGCAGGACGTTTCACTTCTCTTCTGATTCTTTTTTCTTTTTCTTTTTTTTATACCTTTGAATGGACTCGTCAAACTCGCTATATGAGATAATAACACAACGTTACCACACAGAGTTGTTTTAGAGGGAAATGCAGAGTCTGCTTGCTGAGGGAAACCAGGAAACCAAGAAATCCCATTAGCCTCCGTAGTGTAGCTCTGAGCAGCTCATGGCTCTGCTCCGCCGTTCTAAAAATAGCTTGCACCGACAATTAAAGGTAACAAACCTACTGCTATGACTATAGGAATTATGGCAATAGGCCAATTTGCCAAAAATGTTGAACTATCCCTTTAATCTGTCTCATGTGAACATCCCCAGGCCTATTGACTGGTCAAACACAACAACTCATAGAGATCTTTAGGTTGGTGGAGGCAGCATCTGCACCATCATCCACATATTTCTGGCAATTTTGAAAGCTCTGAGTGAGCTGCTCCACCGTCGCCATATTGGCAGTATCTGCCTCTTGCTCCCAGCTAATCCACCACACTTGGTTTCACTTTAAAATACACATATTCTGCTACAGTACAGAGTGTTTTTAGAAATGCTTCTGGCATGTGTAATAGTCTGGATAGGTCTTATCAGCCTTCAGCCAACAGTGGTAGAGACGTTGATAATGAAACAAAAGTGTTCTGACCATGGTGCTCTCTTGTTCAATTAAATCCCGCGTTAGAAAACTGCAGCTGTCTTTGGTGTAACCCCAAAGACAGGGAAATTCATTACTTTCCGATGCACAAGCCACAAAATTATCATCCACATCAGCATAAAGTGGAAGCATGTGGAAAGAACTAGCTTGATTCTGTAAAAATAATAAAACAAATGCCAACAAATTCCTCTCAATGACACTTATCTTTATTTGTTGGTACTTGCACAGAAATAAGATGTAGTATGCATGGTTATACTTTTCATCAAGCCCGACAGCCCTCTACTTGGGAACGACATTTTCCAAATCCAGCCTATTACAAGATAATGAAAACATGACTGATTAAATAGAAAATGTAGTATACTTGAAGTTGATTTTATTAAGTATGCTTGAGTATAAGTAAGTATAGCAAGTATACTATGGACCATGTACTTGTAGCGTACTAGAAGGTATACTAATTTAATACTTCTTTGGACTAAATTGGAACATTTTAAGTTTATAAAAGTGTACTTTATAGGTAATTTTAAGTTTACAAAAGTACACTTTAAAGTATACAACAAGTACACTCATCTATAGTGTACTAAGTATATAGCTGCCTACTTGTAGTCCACATTTATAAGGTCATTTTAAGTTTATAAAAGTACACTTTCAAATGTACAAAAATACACTTTTTAGTATACAAAAGTACACTTTCAAATAATAAACAAGTACACTCATCTCCTAGTGTATCAAGTATACTTCTAGTCCACATTTTTAGTTTATTAAAGTATACTTTATGAGGTCATTTTAAGTTTACAAAAGTACACTTTCAAATATACAAGTACACTCATCTATATACTCCTAGTGTATCAAGTATATACTTCTAGTCCACATCTTTAGTTTATTAAAGTATACTTCATGAGGTCATTTTAAGTTTACAAAAGTCCACTTCCAAGTATACTGCCTCAGTTTTAGTATAAAATGAGTATACCTGTAGTACACTTTAATAAACTACTTTTTGCTAAGGGACCTGGAGTCTGTAAACAGATTTCCATGTGCGTCACACTAATTCCCTACAATAAACGCTGCTGTCTTTCGTCAAATTCAAATTAGTGCCTGATACGTCAGGACCGTTCTGGAAACTCTTGGGTGTTCTGACCATTTGAATTTTTGCTGTCACAGCTCATGAACGTAGAGCTTCTCATTAGCCAGCAGTAAAGTCCTGAGAGCTGAAATGACTCCACTGCAGTTTACCCCTGTTGAGTGAGTGGAAAATGCATCTACTGTAGAGACACGTCACCGAGACTAAATAAACTTCCTGTGTATCAGGATTGTCAAAGTGAAATGAGATTTTTAACCTACACATGACCCGAGTCGGAGCTTTTTCATTTCTGGTATTAACAGCGGATTGGAAAAAAAAACCTTCCTGTTGTGTAAATCCCATCCTAGATTATTACATCTAAACTAATTTTAGCGTAAGAAAAATAGTTCCAGGGGGCAGACACATAATGAGGCGGACTGACCCCGTGGTGACCCCTTATTATCGGTTCTGTCTCGGCAGCCGGTCTGAGATTACTGGCTACTGTGGCTGGGTGGGATGGCGGCCAAGCCATTCATCTAAAGTGGGAAACAGCGCAGTAATTTGTTTATTAACAGTAAGTCAAGTGTAACGAGATGACAGATCACTCCAAGCCGCCACTCCCTCGTCGTTATTCAGCAGTTGTGACAAAATCAGATGGAGAATCTTGACCCAGACAAACAAAAGGCACAGAGACGGGATTGTATTGTGGAAAGATGCAGTTATGGAAAATTCAATATACAAATGTGTAAAAAAAAAAAAGGAAGAAAAACAAGTTTTTTTTCATAGTAACTAAAAATGTAATTTTATAAAAGGGTAAAAGTTGATTTTAGAAAACAATTTGTATAATGTTTCATGTATCTGAAGCTCTAGTAAAAAGAGTTTGATGAGCCAATCAATCAAGGCCCAGATTAGCTGTTTTCAGCTTGCGAGACAAGGTGGGAGGGGCTTGGTAACAGCTTTGTTGTGACATCACAAAGTGACAGAAGTCCTGACGGGTGGTTTTCAGGTGTAGTCTCTGGATATAGACTGTGTGTTTCTCTGGACTGAGGCAGTATTAGAACTTAAAGCTGATTTATGGTCAACATATGGACCTCTACCTTTATACTTTATTTGCTATGTTAAACCAACACTTCCTGAGAAAGGCATAATCTGACAGCTTTCTCCATGTTGGCTTTTGGCAGCAGCTCCAGACAATAGGCTGCATGTTAGCCAGAGAAAATGATTCAACTCCTGTTAGACACTTCTAACTCATGATAAAAAGGTAAAACAACAGCTGCTTTAATCTTTAATTCTCCCAGAATCAGAGTTGAACATTTTGTGCCGACTACAGCTTCAAAAAGAACGCCTTTGAAGGAGGAGGTGCCACTCATGAAAGGCTCTTAATACAAACCTCATGATCTACAGCTATTATTTCTTTCCTTTCTCTCATTGGCAGGATTTAACTTTTATAATCTCACCCTAAATTACCTTTAGCTGCTGTTGAGCATTTTTCCTTCTGTTGTTTTTTTCCCAACTCATCAGCTTCTTTGCAAGAACAGAACCACTTCTCTCTTTCCTTCTCCGCTTTCTCACACGCTCTCTGCCAACTGCAATGAAACATAATGAAATGCTGAATGTAGGTGGTGGGCCCCACATGCATTTATCCTCTATCAGTCACACTTTATTACCGCAGGCAGAGCTTTATTGTGTGTCACAACGCCAAACCGTTTTAATATAACACACAAAATCCCTGAAACAGTCTGTTGTAATGTCTGATTACTCCTGGACAGAGTCAAACTATTTGCCTCTGGTGCAGCCAGATCTTAAGATCTCAACTATGTAGACTATACAAGACTATACATACACTCCTTGCGCGTATAAATGTAGTGATTGTTTGTTCAGAGCAAAAGTGTTGAGTGAAAAAATTCACTCTTGCCAGCTTGACATTGTTGAAGTGCATGCAGAGCTGTAGAGCATTGGTTTATTATTTCAGAAATGAGCTGCTTCTGTCACTTTCTTACATTTTAATTTAAATAAAAAATTGCAGCTGAAACAACACAAGTGTTATGTCTTAATATTCAGACCAATCTCAGCATGTACATCCATTTTTGTCCTTCAGAGCATTTTTCATCAAAGAAATAATTTCCCCAAAAACACCTCTGTCTTGTAACGTTCTGTTGTTATCTGACAGCGTGGTGAATGTGCAGGTCACAACTTGTCCACCAGAGCGTTGTGGAGTTGTTGGATTGTGTATTTGATGAGTTTGATGAGGGAAAAGAAATCCTGTTAACCTCCGTAGCGTAGCTCTGAGCAGCTCGCAGCTCTGCTCTGCCGTTCTAAAAATAGCTTGCACCAAAAAATGAAGGTAACAAACCTATGGCAATTGGCCAATTTGCCAAAAATGACAACTGTACTATCCATAAAGGCAAAAATGCCCCAAAAATATATCAAAAAAAATAAAGTCTACTTTGGACTTCAATTTCTTGAACATTCTGACTGAAAAAGAATCAAAGGAAAACTAAAACAACTTTAAAACAACAAGCCTTTTTGTTTTTTTCATTCACACTTCCGGCAGCTTAATGAACGGCTAACACAGGGCAATAAGTTGAGGTGGTGCAAATATTTACCTCACCTTCACGAGTGTATCCACCGTTTCCCGTGAGTTTGTTGCTGCAGGTGTTACAGCTTCAAAACAACTCAGCAAACCAAACTCCAGTGGTGCTGCAGCTGTTGGTCGTTTCTTGTGTTTCTGCCTCATCAACAGGACAGACGGAGCGTTGAGATCAGAGGGAGAGATAGCATTCAGCTGTAACGCACCGTGCAGCAGCACGTTGTCCTCGACAGACATGTGGTTTCAGATGTATGATTATAGTAATGATTTTTTATTTACATATTACAAAACCAGTCTCAGCAGGTACTATATGACCAAATATTCGTCTGTGTGCAAATACACGCCTGTGCTCTAATAGCCGCTGGGGTCTGAGCTCATTTGGCATAATAAATAAAACACCCGGGCGATTAAGTGTTTACTATGGTCTTGCACGGAAAAAAAAAAAATCTGCGCTAATGTAGGCTACAGTGTTGAAATTACCACGATCGACCTCTCTTTCCGTTATAGTTCATAACACTGATCTGATTGGCTGCTCTGATCTCATCCCTGCGTCATGGTAACACAGACAAACTGTCTTTGTATTTATTGTCTGATGTCAATAAAGATGCGTCAGGAAAAAGCAGTTTTGTTCCAGTGGTCTAATGATGACCCCCTTGTTCTTTGCATGATGGTCTGGCACTGGTCATTGCAAAAATAATAAAATAAATTGTAGTCTGTTGCAAATACATGCATGGTTCTTAACGCCGGTGTTGCATCTGTGTTTTGTGTGTGCACGCACGAGTGTCGGCGTGTGCGTCGCCGTCGACCTCTGTCTTTTATCATACATGTATCAATTCATTAAATCCTCCACTAATCTGCTCATAAACTCCCCACAGGGTTGACAGGATGTTGAGAAGGTCAGACTATCTCGCTGTTGTCGCCTCATAACAACCACAGACTGGAATGTGTTGGCACTGGTGCATGGGATGGTTTACAAGTGAGTTTGTGGTGATATTCTACCCAGACTTTTCGTCTTCTTTTTCTTAACCACATTTCTGCCAGTGTGACAAGGTAGTGTTTCAGAATTATATCTTTTTCCCCCCGAGTAAACACAATGCCAACAGAGAATAACACAAAACCATCGGCTAAATGAACAAACACAAGAAAGAGTATAAAAGTATATAAACAACAACAACAAAAGACATTGTAATAATATGACAATGTACTTCCTGGAGTTATAACCAGTCATGCCGTGAAACTTAAATCCTGTGAGATGGATTGCATTCTTTGGAAGAGATGAGAGACTGCCAACATCTGTAAAAACTTTTCGGTTGATGACTGATGAACTTGATCTTTTTCAGTTTTAAAAATGATAATAGGTCCTGTAGCCAGAAGGTGATGAACAACTCTTCCATAGGAGGAGGATCCAACGACAGGCGATTAATAAAAACGTAAACGGCCAATATCTGTGGCCAAAAATGTAATAACTTGCCAATAATGTAGTAGAATGTTTGAGCCACTAATGTAATAAATTATTATAGGTAAACATGCAAACAGAAAGGCCTTCAATTCAATCTTCAATTCTAAATTGAATTCTACATTCTTTTACTCATTCAGCAGCTGAAATCACAATCTCAAGGCTTATTTACTTCCAAAGCTGCAGGAAAAGTCAGAGTTAACCAATTTAAGTAATCTAACCTGATTGGCCAGCTAAATTGGTTAACTACTGTACGTGCTCGTAGAATGTCAAAATATTTGCTGTTGTTATTTTAGGTCATACCACATGATATCCAAATATGGCAACTAAATAGCAGCCATTCCAACGGGTTTGATTTATTTTTTGTTACAAACCTGCTTGTTTTTTTCCCACAGTTTTTGTTTCTGGATGATTTCATCATATGATATAAATTATAGAAAATAGACATCAAGCACCAAACAAAATATGACTGAATTTTATTCATTTATTTTTTACAGGACCACTCATTGGAAATAATGCCAAATTTGAATATGTTTAGAATAATTTCAAATATTTTTTCAAAACAGCAATCAATCAACCAATCAATCAATCAAGAGTTTTGACAAAGAGCAAAGGTCAACGTTGTTCTCATTAAGACTCAGAAAATTGAATGAGAGCCAAGCTTTAATGTCGTTAAGACAGTCTATGAGAGGTTGGACTGAGTGGGCATTGTTTTGTGCCAATGGAACATAGATCATCGGCATAAAAATGAAATGAGATGCTGTGTTTCCTAAAAACAGAACCAAGGGAGAGTAAGCAAAGAGCAAATAAAAGAGGGCCGAGGATTGCGCCCACAAATAATAGAGATAAAGCAACTTTGGTGGTAAGAGTCTTATGGCAGCAATGAACCAAATTGTTACTGGTTCAAGTTTGGCTTGGAAGCGCATGATTTTTATTCTATTAAATGAAGAGATGCATACTCTAGTTCTGAGTTGAAAGCTCAATTTTTCTTTCTTTCTTTCTTTTTCTTTTCTTCCGGTCTTTTATTTTGAAGTATTGATCCATAAGATACATTTGTGGTTTTAAGGAAAACCATCTCAGGGTAGTTTTACATTGATTCTGAAGGTCAGTGAACCAATCAGAAGGGAGGAGGCATATACCTGTGGGCTTGTGATATAGTTGAGAGCAGTGACTGCTTTGTTGTGACATCACAAAGTCACAGAAGTCCTGATGGCTGGTTTTAAGGCTAAGTTTCTGAATAAAGACTGAGGCTTTGACCTGCTTTATAAACATACTGTATATTGTACTGTACCTTTACACTACAAGGACCATTAATCTATAAACTAATGTTTTAATGAGTTTTAGTTTTATTTTCACAAATTGCCCTGTTGTTTGGAGTGGAAAGACATGCCATTACTTTGACAAATGAGAATAAACAAATATAAGGTATTATAAAGGATTTATATATCATTGTGCAATGAATAAAGGTTGAGTCAACATGGTGGGACATGTTTTAGTTCTGCAGTATATCATTAGTATATAGTGCAACCATTTATGAAATGCTGACGTCCTTTCAGTCTCGACATTATTCTCTTGAATGCTCAGATTAAATGGAACCAGTATGGACAGTTGTGGAGGTTTTATGTAATACAGCCATGTGTAAAGCAGCCATGTGCTCACACCCAGGTCAGACTGTGTGAGAGGCAGGGCGGTGCTGGTAAAGGCGCACTGAGTAAATAACACTTGAAAAGATATCTGACGATGTGACACAAAACCCCCTCATGACTGGGATGTCTGCGCTGAAAACCAAGGTCCAGCCGGTTCTTCACGCAAGCAGTGAAAGAAAAAAAAAGAAAAGAAATAGAAGAAGAAAAGAAAAGATTGGGAGTTCCTCGTGCCTTCAAGGGCAAAGAAAATAAACGGTGTGGTGGTTCCTGAAAGCAGCACAGCAGAGGATCCCCAGTCAAAACACTGCAGAGAACACAGAGCGCCACATAATGAGCCACAGAGAAAACAGTCAGGGCTGATGAAAGCAAAGTGAATATACCTGTTGATTTAGTCACCTGCTGGATTATGTGAAGGAGAAATTCCTCACACACACACACACACACACATACCTTGGCATCTGCAAGCACACTTTTCTCTTTCAATACAAGTTCCAGATCATGAGTGATACAAAATTAAAACTACAACTACTACTTGCTGCAGCGACTGTAGCCTTCAGCAAATGACTGAAACATGAAAACAATGCTGTTTTAGATGTCGAGTAACAGTGTTCATAGCTCATTGAGACATAAAAGATCCCATATTATGATCTTTTTACTCAATTCCACTCAGCTGTCAGACGTCCAGCTAAACTGTATTGTAAATGTATTGCCCCAAACTGACCTGTGGTCAGTGGGCTGTCTAAAAGTGGCTCAAATGAGCTCTACTGAGAACAAGCTGTTTCTGTGCACTGCACCTTTAAGTAACATGGTTACTGTACACGGCAAAGATTATTACCACTTTATGACTTCAAATTGGTCTGTATTTCATCAATGTAGTTTCTTGCTGGTCACTGCAGCCATAGAAATAGAGGTGGTAGGTGTTTTCTGGCGCTGAGGGGCCGGCCTCACTCCCTTGGTGACATCACAACAGGAGCTGAGTCTGAACAGCCTGTATGAGCAGCGTTTTACCAGTCGCTGGGCTGCAGAGTCCATGCAGGACCCGTTGGCTTTCCTCATTCTAGGAGTTGGTCGGCTCAGGGAGGATCACTTTATGTAGAGACCAGAAAAAACCTGTTTTTCAGAATATGGGACCTTTAAAATTACAGCTCTCTGTTAGCTCACCCAGCAGAATAGAGTGTGTGATGGTGTAAGAGGCTCTTAACATCCGTAATTAAACATCCAAACGTCCAACGGGGGGGTCGGGGGGTATATTCGTGGGTGGCGGATGTACTTCTTTTTGTGCCATGAATAAATGAATGTGTGGAAACACTGGGTTAAAGGGATAGTTCACCCAAAATTGAAATTGCACTCATTATCTACTCACTCTCATGTGGACTAAGGGCTGGGAGAAGTTTCAGAGTCCTCCATGGCTTCTCTGAGTTTCAGTGATGGCAAGTAACGAAGTACAAATACTTCGTTACTGTACTTAAGTAGAATTGTCAGGTACTTTGTACTTTTAGAAGTATTTATTCTTCTGACAACTTTTTACTTTTACTCAGTAAATTTTTAACGCAAGTATCGGTACTTTCTGCTCCTTACATTTCCCCAAAAGGCTCGTTACTTTTTTTTTTTTTTTTGCCGTTTCTGTGGCAAAATGAAATAAGCCGAGTCTTCCTAGTTCCTCCTCAGCGCGGTTGGGGTCGTCATATCACTCCGCCGGGTCCTCTCACTCTCTTTTTTCTCTCCTCTCATCAGCTCCAAACTCACTCACACAGCCGTCAGTGAACTCAGTTGACAGGGGGGGGGGGGGGGTATTTGGATGTTTTTTGGTGTGTCTTTTTGTTACGAAGACAATTGGTTTTGCAACCGTTATGGACATGCACTGCTAGGTCCCGAATGAAATTTCAATTTTGGGTGAACTATCTCTTTAGTCATATTTGGTCCTGTGCAACATCAGGTAGCACTCGTGTTTTGTGCATAGATCAATTTCCAGTGCTTAATTCACTACTGTGAATCAGATTGGAAGCGCCTGTGGGCTGAATCAAAATAAGATATAAAAACATAAAACTCTATCATCCAAATCACCTTTTGATACTTTATGACATATCAATGGTCTGGACCCGCAGATTCCTGAAGTCGTAGCAGTAATGGGAGGAACTCTGTGGTTGGCAGAGAACAGCACGCTGCTGTCAGGCAGGAATGAATTTCACTTTGATCAATCCAAACAGAATCATGTCGTCATCTTAAAGTGTTGTTGACTTTAGAGTTCAAGGAAGAGCCATCCTACCGTTAGAAATACGTTGATAGCCATGCATCACCGCTGATTAATGGTTATTTACATTTACACATTGATTTTGAATTCATTTATTCATGTTGAATAATTGAGTAATTCTGACATTGACATATCAGTGCAGTTTCTTTGTATAAATTACATATTCCCACACTGCTTTGATAGCAGGTGATTTGTCAGTGCAGTGCACCACAGTGAGAAATGGACCTTTGCATTAATTCATCAACTTGCAGCAGACAAATGCACGGCCAGCGTCTCTGCAAGGCAACAATAACACAATAACACAATCCGGGCGTTGGCTTCAACCCAGTGACTCCTCCTGCACCCTGACAGGGAGCTTCCTGCTGCCTGTGACCCTCCAGGTGAAAACACCGCACAGCCGTGAGAACAAGAGGCGGGAAGTCAAGTTGACAATGAAAGCCTGTTCACTCCTCTTCTGTTTTTTCCTCGAGGTTGATGTTGAGAGTAGAGGACTCTCTCTCTCTCTCTCTCTCTCTGTATCACTTTACTGTGTTATCTGGAAACCTGCAGGATTGTGGCCAGTTTCAGTTTCTTGGTTAGACTGAAGCTGTATTTACATGTCTGTGGTTTGTTATGGACATATTTTGGTTATTATAGACCATTATAGATGTCATGCTAATTTTAGCATCACATCACATCTGCATACACATCATGCACATGTATATTCTTATGTATGCTGCATCGCTATCCGGGTCGGAAATTCCGACTTCCGAGGTAAATGCGTTTCATTACAACCTCGGAAAACATGGCCGGCCACAGTAAGCTGATGTCTTTCTAGCATCAAAAAGCACCAGCGAGGGGAATCCTGCATTCCCTGCGTGAAAGTGAGCCGTGCAGATGTCCGCCCTTTTCCATAACTTCTCCCTTGCTTAAATGTATAGGTTGGAAAATGAATAGCCTAAATTAATAAATACCTCTCGCGGTGTGCGACGCCATATTGATGAGACGTAATTCCAAACGACTCGGGCTGCTTGGATGCTACCCCGTTCTATTGCATTTTTCCGATTCAGAGGTCAGATCTTTCCGAGTTCCGAGTGCAACTGATTGATTGATTGATTGACAAATGCACAGACCAATCAGTGTTGATTTGTCGAGGGAACATCTGGGCAACCAAGGAACTGGTGGGTGGGTTCTTCGTGGCCCAAACTGACCCCAGGTCAGTGTTAGGTCAGGTTCAGGTCAGCTGTTAAAACCAAGCAGCTCCGGTTACACATTGTCATGTTGTCTTATGTTGTGTTCACTTCATGTTCAACTATTTTCCCAGTCAAAAATGGCCGCTATTAAAACTGTAATAATAGGTACATATAGGCCTTTGTTTAATTAGTTTTCTTAATCAACTTAAATTCTTGTGAACATTGCAGGTTTTAAAAATCTGTTATTTATGGTATGTATGCCTCATTCATCTGAGCTAATGAGGATGTCCTTTAGTTTTTTACACTCTAGTTTCCCCATAACATCTTTCAGAGATAAAACTTTTAAAAGGGTTTGAATCCAATATTTATCCAATATCCAACACCATTACATTTTTTGTAGAACACAATAGCAGCACACAACATTGTCATGCTGTCCTCAGAGCAGCGTCCCTCCCAGCCACGCCCTGCAACGGAGCCCAGCGACCACCATCACTCACCCTGAGGTGACAGCGGCGTTGTTCTGTCACTGTGACCTCTTGTGACCTTTGACATGAAAATCTAATCTTACTTTCTTTAGGAAGTTAATATGGGATTAAGGCTGAAGTGGCAACACACAGCAGACCGCGCTGCATGTGTGGTGTAGGAAATGACACATTCTCAGGGCCGAGGCAGTACAATATACTCAGTGCTCACGCATTACATCCTGTCCGCATTAACCTCTGCTGTTGATTACCCACTGTTTTTGTCACTCTGAATTCCCACATACTTCTCCACTGGCCTACACCTTTTTCCTCTCCATTGTATGTTTCCCCTGTTCTCAGCATGCGCTTTATGACCTGCTGCCTAATCAGAGCCACGGTCTTTGTGTGGAGGCGCGCTGCAGTGACAGTAAACAGTGGTGTAGTGAACGCTGCTGTGGAGCAGCAGGGAGCTCTTCCAGCTCTGCTTCCTGAGCTGGACTCTCTGAAACCTGAGATATTCATGATGAAGTCCTGTTTTTTTTGACAGAAAGTTAGTATACTTTATTTACTTTTTTCTTCATTATTTGTTAAGCGTAAAATGAAACTTGCTCTTTCTTTTAGCTTTTAGTATGTTTTTATTTGAACTTGTATTATAAGTCTTTTATTCTATTTATTGCACCCCGCACTTTCTTTCTTTCTCTTCTCTTGGATATGTTTCCCTTTGTTACTGTTTTAATGTATATTATGTACTGTGTATCATGGCAGCTGTTGCAACTCCCCTGTGGGACAAATAAAGTTTATTAATATGATTTGATCGATTAATTCAAGGGGCAGTAAAGGCTGATTATGCTTCATGTCATACCTCTGCAGAGTCTTCTGCGGCAACGCAAACCCCTAAACCAGGGTTCCCCAATTCCGGTCCTCGAGGGTCACTGCCTTACATATTTTAGCAGTTTCCTGCTACAACACACCTGATTCAAATGAGTGGCTCGTTATCAGGCCACTGCAGATAACGAGCTGATCATTTGAATCAGGTGTGTTGTAGCAGGAAACTTCGAAAATATGTAAGGCAGTGGCCCTTGAGGACCGGAATTGGGGAACCCTGCCCTAAACTGTAACTACTTGTCAAGGTGAGGCTGTGATTGGTCCACTACGCCTAGCATTACGGTGATAAATTGCACAGCAATGTGTTCCACCTATACGGTAGATATTATACTTAATGGCCATTTGAACCTCATACAACCCCACTTGGAGTTGTCATATATCTGGCTTTTCATGCCTTTATTCGATAGGACAGTTGAGAGTGTGACAGGAAATGGGAGGCAGATGGGGGAGTGACATGCAGGACAGGGCCGTCCGACACGGGATTCGAACCGGGGCCGCCTGCAGTGAGGACTATAGCCTCTACACATGGGGCGGGTGCTCTACACTTCCCCAGTATATACATTTCTGAGCTCCTCATTCCATAGTGTTCATAGTTTTCTAACCCTGAAATCTTCTAGTCAGAAAATAAAAAGTCCGAATTTTTGTTTTGAGTAAAAAAAACCTCACTTCAGCCCTCATGTAACATTTACAACCTGTTTCCTTTATGCGTTAGTGTTTGCCCACACTATGTCTTGGAGGCTGATCCGCAGGAGTGATGTTTTTATTGGCTGCATTTCCCAGGGTAACACTTTGTTTGGATTCTGACATAAATGGTAAAGAGAGCGTCAACTTCATCTGAGCTCAGTCGTGGAACACATGTTGCCGATCGGTTTCATTTGTCAAAGCCGAGAACAAAGTTAGTCAAAGTTTAATCTGACAAATGTTTTAGTTTGAAGGCCATACTTTAACCCTCACCAGAACCTGCCAAGGACAATATCCTGAGAAAATAACCACTGAACTTCAAAACATGTAACAACAAATCAGGGCTTTCTGCTTTCTGTTATCAGCTCTGACTGTCAAACATCAGTCAGTCATGCAGTAAAACTCACCTGAAGGAACCGCTTCCTGTTTGGCCAACATCAGATTAGACTAAAGACTAAACTAAACACCTTTTAACCACAGTCAGAAGTTGCAGCAATTTTTTTTTCTTTTTTTAAAAATAAGAATGTACTATTACTGTAACAGATACGCGGTATAGCCACAGCCATGAGGTAGCAGCACATGGACGTAGCATCCGTGACATCACCCATCATCCCCTTTCTTTTTTTTGTGTCTCTCTTCTTTCCAACCCTTCTCTTCTCCCTCGCTTCTCTCTCTTTCACTCATCACAGATCTAAACTTTCATTTTCTTTTCTTACTATTTCACATCATTCCTTGCTTATGCACCAAAACATTAATTTTCACACCCACATGGATGACCACACACACATGATTTGTACAGCACTACTTGCACCAGTTACGGTTATTTAGTTTTTGCGTTTTATGTCTTTGTCTTTTGTTTTGTTCAGTTTTGTTCTGTCCTGGTTTGTCTTGGCACGATTTTGTTTTTTTTTCACTTGGTTTGTATTAGCAACACATAATAAAAAAAAAAAGAAATGAACTCCATCTGTGCTTTTTAAGGATTTCCACTCCATTTATTGCTGCACATGTTTAAACTTTTAATTTCAGCTGCTGAGATTCCCCAAATCTGCCTTTGGATAATAATTAGCCGACACTGAACCATTTCAAAACACTTTTGAATTACTCATGTTGCAATTTATGGAAAAAATCCTTGTCCTCGGGGAGAACTATGTTTTTGAGCAATTTTCTTTTTTAGATAAACTAGACGACTCAGAGGAAATGCAATGTTCATTAACAATTAAGATGAAAGAAATAATCAAATGGACTGTGTAATGAGTTGGTAATGGTGGGAGAGACCGTGTTGTGATAGACATCCCTTCACCGGGATAACAGGAACCTGCCTCCTGCCTCCGGATACTGTTATTGACTGGTTCTGAGTTTGATTCCTGGGCCGAGGCCTTCCGGGGTGGTTTGCATGTACTCCCTCTGTGTGTCCAGGTGTGTGGGTTCTCTCTGAGTTCTCCAGCTTCCTCCCACACCCAGCTACAGTAGTGTGTGTGTGTTGGCCCTGGGATAGACTGGTGACCTGTCCAGGCTGCATCCCGCTCTGGGATTGGCTCGAGCCCTGCATGGATGGATGGGCCATTGGTTATGGTGGGATTGTTGTTCTGATGGTTCTTTTGTTTTGTCATATTGTGTCTAAGCTGTGACAAAGGTAGCATATTATTGTTCAGATTAAGTATTTGTATTGTGTATAATTCCTCGTAAATTGTGGTATTCTTCACTCAGCAGCTGGCACCGGCTCTGTAACAGGTTACAGCCCCCCGCCCCCCCGCAATCTTGCTCTCATTGAAGAGAAGCCTTTATTTATTCCAGGAGGACCACTTATTCTAGTGTTACCTGTTACCTTCCTACTCCCATATGGGAACTGCAGACTTATCAGACTGGGCAATCTAACCCGACAACTCTTCTGTGCTCTTGTACACTGTCCTGCCCACATACACACACACACACACACAAACCCCTCTCTCCTATCTGGCAGAGTGATCTAATGCAGCAGCTCTCCTGCCGTCTGGCTGCCACGACAGGTAAACTAAACCTGTGGCCTTGAATTACCCTCCTCCTTCCCGTCTTCTCCTCCGTCTTCCTCCTCTTTGCCCTCTCCTGTTTCTTTGACTTTCCACATGCTCTCACGCTTTAGATTAGTTAGAAATGTGTGGTATTGGACCGTGTGTGTTTGTGTGTGAGTGAGAGACTGAGGGATAATGGTAACGGAGACAAAGCACGTCCACTTTTCTTAAGCTGCACCTCTCTCCAGGAGGAAGGAGGTGTATTGTTAGCCCTGCCCCTCCTGCTTGGTTGGTGGAGCTCGTCGCTGCAGCAGCTGTCACTCAGCTGTTATTTGAACTGAGCACTAATTAAAAGGTCTGCTGAGCCTCCGAACCTATGACCCCACGCCTCAGAGCGTTTCTCTGACAAGAACAATCTAAACCAGGGTTCCCCAATTCCGGTCCTCGAGGGCCACTGCCTTACATATTTTCGAAGTTTCCTGCTACAACACACCTGATTCAAATGAGTGGCTCGTTATCAGGCCACTGCAGAGCTTGATAACGAGCTGATCATTTGAATCAGGTGTGTTGTAGAAGTTTCCTGCTACAACACACCTGATTCAAATGAGTGGCTCGTTATCAGGCCACTGCAGAGCTTGATAACGAGCTGATCATTTGAATCAGGTGTGTTGTAGCAGGAAACTTCTAAAACATGCAAGACAGTGACCCTCGAGGACTGGAATTGGGGAACCCTGGTCTAAACCTCCCTGAGTCTGAACTCTGTCTCTCTGGATCTCCTCTTCATCTGGTTGTGCCTCTTTGCTCTGCAGCAGTGATTGTTTGATTGATTGATTTGTTTATTTAAGGGTGTATTCAGACCCGTTTGCTTTGTTCAGATTCAGACAGACTTGTTGCATTTCTTCTTTTGGGTCATTTCTGTTCACATGGTAACAGCCCTAAGTGGTCCAAAGTTGTAAAGAAAATGCCACTGTTCTCTCATTAGTCAGAAATTTTACACAGGAAATTCAAAACCATGCAATAGAGTCATGAATGGACCTGGCCCAGCCTGTGGCCCAGCCTGAGCCACAGTTGAAGAGTCTATTGTATATTGTCAACCCAAACTTAGTCAGACTTGAGTTATTCTCCAAATTCTAATGGAAGTGAGCTGAGACCAACCCATCTAAGTGATCTTGACCCGCTTGTTTTATTCCGCATCCACAGTAACGGAGGGTCCGGGTGCACTCGCTCACCCTTAAAGGACGTGCAAACCAGACTGTCAAGCGGTCGTTGACCTTTTGGCAAAACGGTTTGCATCGTTGCCCACAGCGTGGGAGAGCAGGGTTCGAACCCCACCTGGGGCAGAGGGCCAGATAACATCGGTCACATATGGACACAATAACAACAACAATAGCTTAATAGTGCGGGTCCCTCTGCAGCGGAATCGCGTCCTTAAAATCATTGTTGTCCTCCTACTGAGCCACACTCCAGTGTAGTAGGTGACTAAAGGCAGCTTAAAGTTGCTGCCAATCAGCAATAAACTCCATAGAAGAAGCAGCAAAATGTAAAATGTCCATCTGTAATAGTTATTTATTCCCATTCTGCTGCAGAGGAAACTTGCAGATGTTTTTGCTCCTCCTGTTCCTGCGCTACAGAACTTGTTCTTCTTCGACAGACGCTGCTGCTCTGTCTCTGACATCTTCACTCACACACATTTTTAAATACCTCCAGCATTCTGGATATTGCTTAAGCTTTCTATTCATATTCTATATTAATTTGATGATTTTACATAGATAAATATTCACTAAGCTTCAGTCGCAAGTAGAAAAATGCAATTCATAAAATAATCGCAATTAATCGCGATTAATTTGACAGATTTGTGAGATTAATTTGTTAATTTTTTTTAATCTGAATGACAGCAAACTAATTTTCTGTTTTTGGTGTTTAGTTTGAATACAGTGGGCCTGGAGTGTGTGTTTCAGTGTTTTGAGTCATTTTCTGTGGATCTTTGTGTACGCAGAACAATGTCATGTTTACAGAGATTTTTTTCAAAACAAACTAGAAAAAGATAGTTTTGGGGGAAGCTCCGTTTCCACGTGGAGCTCCAGCTGTCTCCCCTGGAAAATCACACCTAGGAAATCACTCTCATGTTTATTAAACCCTTGCACAGAACTGTACAGGTACTATTTCATCTTGTCATTAGCAGTCCAAAATGTTACACATCAAAACCACTTCTACATTCCACGTCAGTCAAACAGGTGAAGAAAAACCAAATGTTGTTTATTCTAGAGGTGAGATATGAGGAAGATAATGTGCAGAACTATCCCTTTAACTAGAGTCTGGATCCACTCACTCAGTGTGTTCCATAGAGCAGTGCAGCACCATGTGGAAGTGGATGGGATGCTCTCCACTCTAAACAACAGCAGACCAACAGTCTCTGCTGAAAGGAGCGTAAGCAGGAGAGTGTTTTCCCTCCCAGATTAAATGTTGCTCGTGTAAGCGAGAGCATGTGTGTGTGAGCATGAGGACGAGCGAGTCGGGGAGATAAAGGCGGTGTGTGTGTGTGTGTGTGTGTGTTGGAAGAGTGTAAATATGAGACTGAGCCAACAACTGAGCCGAGGAATCGAGAAGCCCAGAGGGAAAAGTCACAAACTCCACAGTGGGAAAACTTGTTGTACTGAGCGACCCAGGAATATTCTGTATGTGTCTTAATGATGTTCTATTGGAGTCTTTACGGTGCATCATGGGGTTTACCACTTTAATGAAAGCTTTAACGTTAAATCCTTTTTATTTATATTCATCATGACACCGTGATCAGGATGTTTTTCTTCTTCTTCTTTAGACTCTTGCAAGGATCAAGAGGTTTTTTCAATTTCCTTTTACACATGGGTGTCCCGTGTGATGTTTGCTTCGTGTCCACCTATGTAAGTGCGTATAGTCTGTGTGAGAAAGTGGGGTAAAAAGCACAGCGACGACCCGTGAAAGTGGGTAGAAACTTGATCCGAACGGGGCAAAAGCTGCTCTCCTCCTGTCTGTCCTTCTTTCTTCTCTGTTTCTCCCGGCCTTCCCTTCCCTTCTCCCTCGCCTCACCTTTCTTTCTTCTACACATCTTTTCTCCCTCCTTCTTCCTGTGATGTATTGCTTTGTTCCTCTGCATCTCCCTCGTTCTCGTCCCTCACTCCCCCCCGGTGCTTTTCCAGCTCCAGGCCAAGGATCACTGCCACTCAGACACACACACTCATCGTACAGAGGAATGCAGTAAGGGGAGAAAAGGGATGGGTAAGTGTAGACAGTGTATAACTGACTCTAGGTTGTAGGTTGTACTGATGTGAGGCTCAGAGACGGTCCACTTCAATCAGCAGAGGTGGACAACGTACACAACTTCATGACTTGAGTCAAAGTACAGATACTCCTCATCAAGTATTACTCCAATACAAGTAAAATGAGCTTTATAGTTGAAACATTGTTTCCTTAAAAATACTTAAAGGGACAATGAGGAGTTTTGGAAAAGCGAAGTGTTTTCACGCTGCCTCCGCGCGCACCGTAGAATTCCTCCACCGGTGCAAGACGGACTCATGTTTTCATTCATCAAGGATTAAAGTCAGAGGTTCAAAGAGGTTCAGTTACCGTCGTAGTTCCGACCATAACGCCACTATAATCGCCGTTATTCTCATTTGCGTCCGCGAAACCGAAAGTAAGGAAACGCTGGTTGGCTCGACCAGCATTTCCGCCACCACTAATAATAACAAAATAATGATAGAGACAAAACGATATATTGATTGAAAATGGGCCCATTAACAAGTGTGGGTAGCGTAGATTCATCCACATTAACGTGAGACTGTTTTATAACCGAATAGAAACTCCTCGTTGGCCCTTTAAAAATACTTAAAGGGGTAGTATAATTTTTTTTTAAGTGTGGTTGTATGATCTACAAATAGCCCCTAAGTACTTTAAATGCAGTAGAAGACGCTCTGCACTCCTCCTGTTAGCAACGCCAGCCCATAATAGCCCTGCCCAGAGATTTACAACATACATTGTTGTGAACAGACACGAAGAAACGGCCTAAAAGAGGGTTTACCTGAAAAAAAAATACACAGTACCATTGTTCGCTATAATATAATTTTTTGACGTATCCCTCCGCCCGGGGTTAGTGCCCACCGATCAGCAGTTGGTTAGGTCCTGTGTTTTTCCTGCACTTTGAATCTCTGGGCAGGGCTATGGGCTGGTGTTGCTAATGGGAAAGAGTCTTCAAAGAGTCTTCTACTGCTATTTGTGGATCATACAACCCCACTTGCTGATGTAAGAGCCAAAGTAATGTAGAGATATTAAAAACAAAGAGAAACTGGCCAAAACAAAGCAATAGTACTAATCCTGCTCTGAATATATTGTCTTTAAAACATGAACCAGTGACAGTCTGAGTTAAGGTATTAAGATAAAACCCACAGGACACTCATCCCTACAACTGGATGGTGTCTGAAGATAAACATCACACTTCAAACTCTCATTATAAATCTTATTTAACAAGTCTAATTTTGTCATTATCATTTTCATGGGAATCATTACTTGCATCTGATACACAGGCTACTCAAATAAAGTCAAAAGTGTCTACTGCTGCCAGGCAAATACACTGTAAAAAAAAAAAGTGTTCAACTATTCAACAAAAATAGTTAATAGATCAACTGTTGGAAAAACATCTGTCAGTGGCAGCTCTGCTCTCCTCCGTCTCAGGAAACATTTCCCAAAATAAACCAGTCTCTTCTATTTTTAAGAGTGTGTCCAGAAGCCAGAAAAATACCATGAATTGTGGGAAAAGTTGTGACGTTGGTTTTGCTACTCACATGCACAACTTTAGAAATGTAGCGTGTAAACTATAAAGCATAAAGTATCTTTTTGTACATTGTGGTACATTTTTATCCACATGCGCTGAAGGTGGTTCAAACCCCCCCCAGCTGATCAAAGTTTCACAGAGAGTTCAAGTGGAGGAACAAATAGACCAGAGAGGAGGATCTGCGTACACACAGAGTGTAGTAGATTTGCCAGGCCTCGCTAAACACGTCTTCATCTGGACGGGGCCCAAGTCAGGACCAAGATCAGAGCATACCGAGACAAGACCAAGACTTCAAGATCATTACTGTATTCAGTACCAGTGACTTGATGTTTATATTATTCCTGAGCTAAAAAGGAAATAAAATCTAACCCATATGCAGAGATGGACTGAGTACTCGACCCCAGTACTTGAGTAAGAGTACAAATACTACTGGTCAAAATCTCTGTTACAAGTAAAAGTAGCTCAGTCGACATGTTACTCGAGTAAGAGTATACTTTTAAATTTAAATAAGCTTTAAATATGCTTTTAAATTTGAATAAGAGTAAATTTCTTATTTTTCACATCAATAAATTCCTTTTTTTTCTAAATGAGTATAAGGACCTTATGAGAATGAACTCTTTGAAAGCAGCTGCACTGATGAGCTGCTTTTAGGGGTTAGAGTTTCCTTCTTTGACAAACACATTGTGTTCAATAGTATTTTAGAAAAAAAGAAAAGAAAAGAAGAGCAGACCTGAAAGTAATGAGTACTTTTCAGCCTTCCTAGAAATTAACTAGAGTAAAAGTAAAAATATTTGTCTTGGAAATGTATTCAAGTAAGAGTAATCAGTACCAAAGAAATCTAATACTCAAGTAAAGAACAAATCCTCTGGATATAAGTACATTTACTCCGTACCCAATACTGAATCATTGTGTTCTAATAGATACTTTGGCATATTGTCAAAGAAAAAATAAGCAGCAGTAAATTATGTTTGTTTTGGAGGCAAATGAAGAGGAGAGGAGACGCCGCAGATGATATAAGTACATTAACAGTAAACTCCGTTACTGTCCATAACACAACAATCACATCTTAATATAAAAGTATTTCAGAGCTCTGAAATCATACCCAAGTTTCTGAGTTTGACGCCGTTCAATTCGTTTTTGACAACTCGGAGCTCGTTTTCTTTCAACTTCCGAGTTGTCTTGAACGCACCATCAGTCTTGGGCCTGTAGCTTCTACACTCCATAAGACCTTAACCTGAGCCCCTGTTGCCTATAAAGCACAGACAGGACAGGACACATCTCCATCCATTTCACCACTCTACAGTTTTAGTTCCTCACCCTCTTACAAATTATGTTGCGTAATTGTACAAAGAAATTTCCCTGCAGGGATTCAATAAAAGTTTTTATGACTTTCTGATTCTGATCATCATCTGACTTTCACACAGGCAAATCAATAAAGTGTGTGCGTCATGAGTGAGCCTCTCTGTGTGTGACTCCTGATGGCTCGGACTGGACGTTGGTGCTCTCCTGTTGGTCAGTGATGAGTCTGGGAAACATGAGACGAGATATCCAGATGTAGTTTTTTAAAGGGATAGTTCACCCAAAATTCAAATTTCACTCATTATCTCCTCACCCTCATGTCGACTAAGAGCTGTGAGAATTTTCAGAGTCCTCCGTTCCTTCTCTGAGTTACGGGGGGTCCACGCAGCAGTATTTGTCCATATAATGGTTGTCAATGGACACCAGGTTTCTTTGTCCAAAAAGACACACCAAAAAACATTCAAATACCTCCATACTGCTCGTCTGTAATGTCCCTCTTGTGTTGAAGCCCCGACATGAGAGATTAGTTTGTTCGTGTAGTTATACCATAGGGCAGAGGCCAAAAATGCTTCCCCTCTTTGAAGTCCGCAACTGTACTTATTAAGAAAAAAGCTTTATTGCAAACAATGTTCATCCAATGTTCTTCTGTAGAGTGATCCCTGCCTGAGCTGAACCACAGAGCCAAGCCTCTTCCACAGAAAGCACATGAAACACAGCGGATAAGAAACTGATCATGTCGGAATGAATTTGTCACTGCATCAGTCACAGTTGAATCCTTCCTGCTGTCTCCCAGTGTGAACATAAAACACCTTCCCGTAGCTCTGCTCCACCCACCATGTTCAAATTCCAGCTGTGTTAATTGGCTGCAGATGCTGACTGACACGGGACATGTAGGGCCTACCATATCTCCAGTATCGTAGATTTTTCCAAAACATACGAAGGCAAACACCTACACACATACTGAGAGCAGGCTGGGCAGAACACAGGGGACCGTCCTCTGTTTAGAACAACACACACATCAAAACCAAACATCCAGAGTATTAATAAAATCAAAGGAGCTGTTTGGACAGGAGTTCATCTAGATGAATCACTCGATAACTCAATTGCAACATCATCCAAGTTTATTATCTTGTCGATAACTCCCACAGCTCACTGATATTTACTCAATAAAAACAAAACCCTCTTTCTACTTTTCAAGACTTCAGGAGCAAAGATTATTGTTCGTGTAACCATCGTTTCAACCAGGCCCTTTAATCAGCCAAGTGCATCAAATTTCATGGTCAAGGTGAAGTGAAGTGTTTCTAAAGTGTAACCTTACGCAGCAGCATGTAGTCACTATTATTTTTGGAGGAAAACTCATTTCTTGGCGACGTGCGCACAAACGACTTCAAGCAGTCAAACATTGTCTACATTAGAATCTGAGATTCAGGAAGTTCAGTTCCTGACTCTCAGAATTCAAGGAAAAAGAAGACTCTGTTAAACAAACTGCTCACTGCGTGTCTTCAAGGTGAAGTTGCAGTAGTTAAAGGAGGTCATATTCTGCTCCAGCCCTTTTCAGAACAAATGGTTTCATAGTTCCCTTTAAATAAAATGAACCATGTCTGTGACATTCTACTGGTAACAGGTAGGGCCGGGGTTATGCAAATTTGAAAACTAGACAACTGAGGGAACAGCTCATAAAACCACATGGATTTTTACCAAGGGAACCTGAAAATTACAGATTTTTTTTGTTAATTCTCACATTTTGGGGGCCGGACGTCAAGACAAACACCAAAATATATGTTAAAAAAAGCTCATCACATCGCTCTCTGCAGCTCTAATTAGGGATGCACCGATATGAAAATTTTGTCCGATACCGATATCCGATATGAATTTTTCTGTTATGGCCGATAATTGATATTTACCGATATCGACATGTGTTGTTTTTTTTAAAAGTTTCTGAGATGATACATTTTTGTACAGACTGAAAATCATGCAAACTGAATTTTTGAATGTCTTCCTTTATTTTCAGAATGTATTTTACTTCCAAATAACAAAGTTACAGGTTACCATCCTCCGCGCATTACCTCAACTTTGCAGGTGTTGCATAGTGCTTTTCAAGTGTCTTCTTTTGACACAGTGAAAAGTGTGAAAAGTTCAGTTCCCTCCACCTCCCCCTCCTTCAGCAACTAGACCGATATACATCGGTTGTGCAAGACAAACACCGAAATATGTTAGAAAATGACGAACATCGTTAAAAATCGCATCCCTAGCTCTAATGCCTGCCGCCTGCATCGCCCGCCTCCTGCCCTTTCCCCTGCTGTTAGACCGGCCTGCCCTCCCTTACCATGAACCAGTCTGCCACCCAGTACCCCCCACCTCCCCCCGCTTGCTGCTAGGTGACATCTACTGGTTATAGTAATTGGTAGGCCTAGCTGCTGCCATTGATTCGTTTTTTTAACAGTACGGCGTGCTGACAGCGCCTGTTTCCTCTGCAGCGTCTTACATTTGAAGAGCTCTTTTCCAAAACGCTATAAATCCATTTTAATAGTTTTCCAGAAAATGACATTTTTTACCTAGACCCACCCATTTTGTTAATATTCAATGTATCCTGTTTAAAATGATTGTTGGCCCAGTCTGAACATGTTGAACAATGATTATTAAATCCAACAACAATATTGTTGATAAAAAATTAAAAGTTTATTTTTTTTTTTCCAAAACGCTATAAATCCACATTTAAAAAAACAAAAACTGATGGTTTCTGTCTTGAAAAACCAACCAACAAAAAAAGAGAACATCACTGAGTTGCCCGCACATCTCTGTGTGTGTGACTCTGTGTGCTCATGTTGCTGTAAACAAAAATACGTCTTTGCTGTTAAAAAAAAAAAAAAAAAAAAATCGATCGTTGATTCGGAGGACAGCCAGCATTACAGGCGGGGGCGCGCCTGCCCTTTCCCCTGCTGTTAGACCGGCCCAGTGTCCACCCATAAACAGATACATGAAACACAGAACCCAGAAACTACTGAATGAATGACTGAAAACAAACCCAGTTCACCCCCTGAATGGATGTATGCCGCTGCGCTCATGAATTCTGAGGAGAGTGACATCTACTGGTTATAAATAGATCTGGCGCTTATCGCGCCTAGCTGCGGTGCCTTTTAAACAGGGAAATGATTTGACGTTTTGATGGAGCAGTGAATAGGCTCAGTACACAGCAAAATGGCGTGACAAACTCATTTTTTTTAAATTTGGCGTTTATCGCGTTTTGGAAAAGAGCTCTTCATTTTGTCTTCTAGTGTCACAAAGGATCCTCGTTATTCCATGCCGTGAGAAACCCTGCACGCTAAAGGCCTTTCCACACTCACACACAGAAGGAAACTGACTCACATAGTGATGCATGCACATAAGCACTGACACACACAAAACCATCCATAGCCTCTGCTCTGAGATATTATCACGGCACAAAGCAAAGAGTTTCTCTTCAGGCAGCTGCTTGTCGACTTAAACCAACTTGTTCAACTGGACAAACAGTGGCATAAAGTCAGAGGAGGGGTACGGTGGCTCTTAGAGCTCAACACACTGCAACTTTCAGCAAATCTCTTCATCAACTTGACACACATCCGCAGCAAATAATCACAACACAATGGAAGTGTTTCCAGGGGACATGAAAACGTGGCGGACCTGCCGGGACTTGTTGTTTGAGTCAACTGCAGCCTTGGCATGAAAAGCACTGAGTAACAAGTGCGTCCCTGCAGGTTCATCACATCCTGTCTTCATATTTTATCTTCTATCTTTATGTTATTATGTTTATGACTATTTTTCAATTTTAAAGCTGCCTTACCTATGGGGTTTTTTTTTTTACTTCTATGGAGAGAAATGGAGTAAAGGGCCATGGGTTCCATTAGCAATAACTAGTTTATTAAAGTGTACTAAAACTGAGGCAGTATACTTGAAAGTGTACTTTTGTAAACTTAAAATGACCTTATAAAGTATACTTCAATAAACTAAAGTGTGGACTAGAAGTATATACTTAGTACACTAGTATATAGATGAGTGTACTTGTTGTATACTTGAAAGTGTACTTTTGTAAACTTAAAATGACCTTATAAAGTATACTTCAATAAACTAAAGTGTGATACTTGAAAGTGTACTTTTGTAAACTTAAAATGACCTTATAAAGTATACTTCAATAAACTAAAGTGTGGACTAGAAGTATATACTTAGTACATGTAGTATATAGATGAGTGTACTTGTTGTATACTTGAAAGTGTAATTTTTTAAACTTAAAATGTTCCAATTTAGTCTGAAGAAGTATTAAATTAGTATACTTTCTAGTATGCTACAAGTACACGGTCCATACTTGCTATACTTATACTTATTAAGCACACTTAATAAAATGAACTTCAAGTATACTACTTTTTGCTAAGGATTGGACTTCAACCTGATCCACTGCAGTTAGTTTTGCCCTCACAGTGCCCCCACCCCCCAGGCCTGTGTCTGCTGGAGACGTTTGTGTGGTGTTGTAAGTTGCAGAACATGCACTGTGTATTTGTTTTCTTGAGCAGCAGTGGGTGAGCTCTCAGGGCCGGGAGGGAGGGGGGGGGGACCTGGGCTTTCTGTTCATCATGTGTTGACTCTGACGCACAGGTAGCCCTAGAGTATAGAAGAGGAATATCTGTGGTCCTGACCTCCTTAATCTGGATCTGTGCAGGTTTGTGGCCGGTTGTGTATTTGCGATGTGTTGTAGTGCTAAGAAACTTCTGTAAATGTCCCAAACACAAACTCAGCTTGAATAAATTATAAGTGCTTTCTTATTTATTCAGTCCTTGCCTCTTCCTGCTGCAGCCTCACCCAGAATGAACTGGGTGAGAGGCAGGGAAATACCTTTGGCATGATCCCAGTGTGCAGAGTGGACTGCGCTGACATACATTAGAATGTGAAATGCATGTGCTTAATTTTAGCAAATAATTGATGAGACCTACCACAACACACGTTTCATGTTTTGCAAGCAACATCTTTCTCTTGTACCCTATGTGTATGTACAGTATGTCTATATTAAAATTAAATTAGCCTGTATTTACTCAGGGAAGGTTTGCTCAGCACTAATGCTTCTTTACCAACGCCCACGTTCTCATTCACGCGTCCAGGCCGTCCACGCTTTGATGCAAGGGGAGCTGCTTCTTCCATTGTTGCAGGGATCAGTGTTAGTCACTCACACACGGTGGAGAATATTACTGCGGCTCTTTTGTTTCTTTAATGTCGTCCGGTGAGCATGTGTTTGCACGACCTGGATTGTATTTATTCACCAGGTATCAGATCATTAGTGAAGGCCTGAAGCGAAAATGAACCCGCTCCATGTTTGCAAATGTTATACAATCTTGTTGATGTGACTAATGGCAGGGCTAGCCAGGGAGCTGCCATAACTAGCCAGCAGGCTAGCTGGCTGGAGCTGCATGCTAGTCCTCTACTGGCATCTTTAAAGGATAATGTCTGTTTTTTACAACCTGGACCTTATTTTAGCATAAAATACGATCATTACCCCACGAAATTAGCCCCAGTGGAGCGGCGCGTATATCCGTATCATGCACTAGTACTGATACGCTAGTGTTATTCCCCTCTGAGCCCGTGTTATCAACATCCGGTGCCTGTAGGTTGACCTACTGACCTCTGATCTGGATGATGTCATCTCCAACCGCTGCCCGGCACATACTGATAATAATCATTCCGCTTTGGCATTCCGGTCCATTTTTATCTCAACTATCCAGAGCCTTAGTGAGTCCAGGTTGAGGAGAGGAAGCCTGTGGAAGCTGAACTTCTGAAGTCAGAAACACGCAGAAATGGACCATAGCATTAGCTGTCTAAACAGTGTTGCGACTTTTACGACAGCCAATAGGGACTGGCCTTACTGAGGAGTTGGCAACACTGACCTTTAAAGTGGAAGTCTGCCATCTTGTTTTTTACTAAACATTTGTAGCCAGGTTTTCAGGATGTTAATAAGGGTAAATATTATAAATGATGCTGTTTACATGACAAACTGTTTTAGATATATGTTCTGAACAGTGTTGCCAACTTTAGTCCTCGAGGGTCACTGCCTTGACAGCCAATAGGGACTTTCCTGACTGAGGAGTTGGCAACACACCTGATTCAAATGATCAGCTCGTTATCAAGCTCTGCAGTGGCCATCTTGTTTACAGAGCCACTCATTTGAATCAGGTGTTTGTAGCAAGTTAATAAGGGAAAATATATAAATGTAGCTGTTTACATGACAATACCAAGAGATAAAAGTAATGTTTGGTTACAGTTTGTGAAATGTTGTACACTGACGTGGCCGTAATTGTTAGTGTTTGACAGACAAACGGGCAAGGAGAAACCCGACGGTTGCTATGTAGCTAACAGCCTGGTTCGTATGTATGATGATTCTGCACGTTTGTTGTAACATTTTGACCTGTGAATGTAAGATGTTAACGGTGAATCGGTGGGCTCTCTGAAAGTTGTTTTTGTATTCTTTCTTACTGAACAGCTAGACATATGTTTATAACCCTTTGTACTAGACAACAAGATTTATTTTTATTTTGTATCACAAACAGTAGTCAGGGGTTAATGCTACTGAGTGAATATAGTGTTCCAGTGTACTGAGCAGAGGGTTAGGTGTCACTGATTTGGGGTTTTCTACGGTAACTTTTATTATTCAGTATATTTTATTTGAACTCCACATTCTTTTGTCCAGAAATAAAGATCCCCAAAAGATATTTGTCCTGTTCTGGTACAGTTTAGCCAGGCTACACATGAAAAAATAAAAATAAAAACACAGGGATCATACTCGCCCCAGGTGACGCAGCAAAGAGCATGAAGATTGGTCAGAGGAGGAAACATCAGAGAGACTCAGCCACATGTTTGAGCCTCAGCCAGATCCAAACTCGGATTTGGAGCAAAGTCTGGTTTTTCTCAGCTGGCAGCCAGGAGAGCTCCTTCGTTAGACCACACCTAGGCCCCAAAAGATAAAAGTCTAGGACAGCGTTAACTACAGTCAGGAGTGGGAGATGAAGATTTATTATTTATTCACTTTGGCTAATTCATAATGCACCGGTGCACCTTTGCACACACATGCCTTTACTGCACGGGGTGGGGGCAGTGTTCACTGTGTTCTCTGGCGAAAATTAATTTCACAACCTGAAAACGTCTACTTTCAAAAGAGTCGCTGTACAGTACGCTCACACTAATCCTTCCTCCTGTCCTTCACATTCCTTCTCGGTGACGTCCTCTGCTTCTCCGTTTAAGCTGTCATCACAGTCATCAGTCCAACTCACGCAGCTGGAACAAACTCACGCAGGACGAGCAGGCCCGCCTTATATGCAAATCTTATCTCAGTTTTTCATAATAACCTGTCATTTGGAAGCTGTCACCAGCTGAAGCCTCCAATACGAGACTTCAAAGGCTGCTGTTGACAGATGCACCTTTATCTGAGACTTCACCTGAGACTGAGGAGGAGAGACTTTGCCCAGGAGGGGACGGTAGTGTCTGCGAGGTTTTATCAGTTATTAAAATGATATAATAATAATAATCAGAGCAGCTGTGCTTTTGAGATTGACTGTGAGATAAGAGGTAGAATTCTTTAAATATGACATGACATCTCAGTCGGTCAATGAAGCTTTGAAATGACAAGAAACTACCTGCCTGATGTAGTATCTTAAAACAACAATTAACTTTCTGGAAACTTAATCTGATGGCACAAAATAAATCCACCAGAGATAGAAACTCATCATTATTCCATTCTCATATGGTTCTGAGAAAAGTCTGACCAATCTTATCATTTGGTCTAAATGAAATGATTGGATGAGCAACCTGAACATACTTAGACACATACCTACTGTTTTTGCTTTTATGAATGGAATCATAGGGTGCTTTCACACCTGGATAGATTGGACCAGAACAATTTACGTCAGAGATCAGTTTGTTTGGTCATATGTGAACAAAACAAGCGGGCTGAGATCTCCTGGGAGAGGTGGCCTCGGCTCGTTTCTAATCAAGCCCTCGTAATCGACACAGAAACCAACACTACACGCTGCTCGTCTGCAGTGATTCAGGCATGCTGGTTCGTCCTGGCCTAACCGGATGCGCTAATTCTGCTCCAGGTTGTGTCCTGGATAAAAAGGTGAAAACCACAGAAACACACTGGTGTCAGACAGAGGCAGCACAGGAAACAAGGAAGTCCCATCAGTAACCTTTTCTCCCCTGTCAAACACCACTTTTGACACAACCTCAATTATTCCTGTAGCGACTTGTGCGGTACAGTTACGGACAGTTTCCACAGAACCCACATCATCCTGACTTTGATGTTGTAAACATCTTGTGTTTGTCACCGTGGTGATGTTTCTGAGTTTGGACATGTTTAATTCACCTGCATTTTACATAACATCATCAACCTTAGCCAAGTCGCTCTGTTAATTCACACTGCAGCTAATCAACCGCAAAAAATCTTGACGGTGTTGAACTTTAGCTTGAGCCTGTACACTTTTGTTAAGGGCTCCTAAAAGACATCCTCTTCATCTTTTTACTTTCTCAACTTCAGTTTGTCCTTCCTCCTCTCCCTTTTCCTCCATGTGTCCTTCCTCATTTCTCCTTCTCTCCTCCCTCACCTACTTTTTCACATTCTCTCACTCCATTACTTCTCCTGCTTCAGTCTCTCTCTCCCCAGAGAGTGCGATGAATAATGCAGTGTTCTGCTCTGATAATCATCATCCTCATCATCAGCAGCAGCAGTGTTGGTCTTTCCTCTGATACTTTCTTTCAACATGTCTTTATTTCTCTCTTTTAGTTGAAAAAACAACCCAGACAAAGGCAACTGTAAATCAGCCACCATAGTTTCTTCATATATAAAATTGATCTCTATTCTGAATTTAAGGTTAAATGATGGTGGTTTCTGGCCCAGCATTAGTCTGGGTCCTTGGCCTTGGTCTGGCCCATAATATGGGCAAAGTGATCCTCTGGCATTGACTGACAGGGTTGATCCAGATAACATCTGTCAATCAAACTGTATCAAGATCAGGTATGTGTCTAAATGAGTCTATATACAGTTGAGTTAAGTTAAAGCCCCAGTGTGTAACTTATTTGGCTTTTTATTAGCAAAAATCAAATATGTCTTTCATAAATACTTTCTTTCAAGGGGGGCGCAACCTGGCTACCATGTTGAATTCCATTTTTTACGTTTGTCAGTTGACAGTAGGTAACCACGGAAACTGAGCAGAGCTGTCGAGAAAGTTTTCCAGGTAGCAACTGTAAAACTGTCACCACTGTGTAGTTTCTGATGTTGCATTCAGGTGCAGTCAGACACCTGAATGACGCCGTCTGTCATTTTACTGAAAGAGAGATTTAAGGTTAAATGACAACATATTGTCAGGCCTGTATTGTTTAACCTGGTGCTGGTGGAACACTTGTTTACATAGACGCTTGTTTATCCTGTTACATGCAGCGTCTGTCTGTCTGAGGTCTGCCTGATTTCACGTGAATGCAACATCAAGAATACGTTCCGACTGCAGCGCTAGATGGGGGAAATTCCTATATACTGGGGCTTTACTGTAAGTTAAGTTAATTTAAGTTTAGTTTAGTTTAGTTTAGCTTAGTTAAGTTCAGTTTAGTTGATCTTTATTGTCCACATATATGGTTTGTCTTTGGCTTCCACACATGAAATGATAAACAGCTACAAAATGATACACATTCAAAATGCAGATATGTATGCGTATTTGTACTTTACAGTGGAAAGTAGTAGTCGTGCTAATTAGGATTCTCCAACACTACTTAACTACTGAAATCTAGACATACATGCTTGCACACACACAATCTCACACACTAAACTCACACTTTCTTCGCAACAGTTCCTCACAGAGAGTGTGTATATTAGAGTGTGTATGTGTTTATGTTCAGTAAGGAAGCTTCCACTCCCTGCTCTCCTCCTTCTTTTCCATCTCTCCCTCACTTCCTCTCATTCCATGCACTGGAGAACAGCGTGTCACACAGACCCACTGGGCCATCCATTATGACCTGTTGATATTTTCAGCAGGAACAGTGTTTGCTGTTGGTGGCTCGGTGATTGTTCACTGATGCTTATCACAGTGCAAACAAAGACACAAGTGTGCAGAGCGTGTGGAATTTACAGAGCAAATAAATCTGATCCAGTTCATGTCGTGTTAAAAGATGAGTGATCCCGTCAGAGGAGGTTCCACATATCTCCACTGAGGAGTCTGGTCAAGTCAAGACAGGTCATGTTCGTTTATGACTCATGGAGTTTAAACAAACATAAGGACAGACCAAACAAAAACAACAGCAGGGAGGGAATGTTTAAGAACATCCTCCAGTTACTGCCCTGGATTTTATATTTTGGTGTATATAATATTTTTCCAGTAATAATGTGAGTCACTAAATTTTTATATGAATGTTAACAACAGATACAATCTAAATACACAACATAACATAGCATAAACTGTGTTTTCCCTTTAAAACAAGTTCCTTGAAGAAATGTTTGGAAATCACAATGATCTGACTTCAGCACCTTGGACAGCAACTGGCAAGCAAGTGCCACACAGAGCAGATCTGCTGTGTCTCTCACTATGGTTGTCTTTACGACCTTGAATAAGTGATTAAATATATGCTAGATTTAATTATAACTATATTACGTTTCTTGTTTTCAATTAGTCAAGAAAGGCAAGGCATGGGCAAGTTTATTTGTACGACCCATTTTTACAGACAGTTTGTTTCAAAGGGCCTTATGCAGCATCATAACAACATCCTCCGCCCTTACCCTCACATCAAGAAAACCCTTAACGAGGAGAGGAGAGGAGAGGAGAGGAGAGGAGAGGAGAGGAGAGGAGAGGAGAGGAGAGGAGAGGAGAGGAGAGGAGAGGAGAGGAGACAAGGAAAGGAGAGGAGAGGAGAGGAGAGGAGAGGAGAGGAGAGGAGAGGAGAGGAGAGGAGAGGAGAGGAGAGGGCTCCATGTAACCAGATGTGTCCCCCAGCAGTCTAAGCCTATAGCAGCGTAGCTATAAAAATGTAGGTTCAGAGCTACCTGAACCAAACCCAACTAAAAGCTCTGTCATAAAGGAAGGTTTTAACCCTGGACTTAAATGTTAAGAGAGTGTCTGCCTCTTTGACCCATGGAGAGAGCTGGTTCCACAGTAAGGGAGCCTGGTAACTCCCAGTCTGTTGTTGGACATACTGGGAGTCACTAACAGACCTGTATTCTGGGAGCCAAGTGTTCTATAGGGCAACAATGAGGTCTTTAAGATAAGATGGAGGTACCATTAATAAACCAATGTGTCAGGAAACAAATTTTCACAATCAGAGCAGATTTTTCATCTACTGTTTTGCCCTAAATCATCCTCCAAGTTAATGTAACATGGTGTTCATCTCTTCTTCAAAACACCAATATGGCATCATTGGTTTCAGTGCATGCCATTCTTCAGCATCACTGTAGGAGTCATCAAACCAACCTGTTGTTCGAAAAGCTCCGGAGAGAAGCTCAGAGGAGACGTAAAACAACACTGAGATGATTTGGGATCTTAAACCCACAAATATATAGTTTTATGGATTCATTTATTTTA
This sequence comes from Decapterus maruadsi, assembly GCA_030347415.2. NCBI lineage: Eukaryota > Metazoa > Chordata > Actinopteri > Carangiformes > Carangidae > Decapterus > Decapterus maruadsi. The sequence goes on along the minus strand of CM064889.1, from coordinate 1,942,176 downwards.
TTTAGCGAATGCAAAGTCTTTCAGCCAAGCAGTTACCTCCTGGTCTGCTGTGTGGAGGGTGACCAGTCCTCTCAGTCGTTGGAGAGGGCAGGCTTCAATTCTGTCTTCCATTGTCAGTGTTCTTCCAGATAGAGCGTCGGGATGGGAGTCAAGCAGTGGGTGGGTTGAAGATGTCTGGATTGGTAGTTGGGGGGAGTTTTCAACCTTTTGAAGCATCTTTTGAGTGGATGCTACTCGCCGGATGTGTGGAGGTGTAATGTTTGATAGAACGGGGAGCCAGGGAGTGGTGTTGAGTGTGTTGTTCTACCTAATGGTTCGCATGGTTGTGTTAAGCTGGGTGTCCACATGGAGTGAGTGGGATGACCTGACCATGCAGGGGCACAATATCCTGCTGCTGAGTATGCAAGAGCCAGTGCTGAGGTTCAAAGTGTGGAGGTTGAAGCGCCCCATTTTGCACCAACGAGCTTGCTGAGTAAGTTGTTCCTGGACTTCACTTTGACCGCCGTTCCTTTTAAATGATCCTTGAAGGAAAGGGTCCTGTCAAGGGTCACTCCAAGGTAGATTGGGTTTAGGACATGCTTGACTGGGAGCCCGCTCAGGTGAATGTTAAGTTCTCTGGCAGCTTTTGCGTCGTGGAGATGGAATGCACTGGAACCTGTTTTTGCTGGGCTTGGTTTTAACCACCAAGTTTTGCAGTACAGGTCCAGTTTGGTAAGGTCTTCAGTGGATTAATACTTCAAATAAAACAAATCTGGCTCCACCACAATAAATAGATGCATGTTTAAGTTGTGTGTCTGCATTAATTGATTAATTGTCAACCACTTATAGGAGCAGCAGCAACTGGCTGTAAACATCATCATATTAACATTACAGCAAACCGATACATATGTTTCTGTTCAGTCATCTTGTTCGTCATCAACACCACAAAAAGTATCTGACTCTCTGTTTGCTCTCTCTGCATCAGCACCTCTCCCATCCTCTTCGTCTTTCCTCTCCTCCTGCCCTCCCCCCCTCTCAGCTTCTTTCTTGTCCTCTAACTCTCCATCCATCTTCCCCTCCTCCCTTGTTCCTTACATATTTGATGAGTTTGCTGCAGTCCAGAGTAATTATTACTTGGTTGTCACATCACATGGGGAGCCTGAGGGAGGGCAGGAGATGTGTGTTGCCTTTGCGTTGATTAAAAATTGATCACATCCTTTACAGTGATGATGCTAAACGAAAGGCTGGTATTACAGGACCTCTTATGACGTATGACTAATGCTTAGTCATAGCGGTGAAGAAGCAGTGTGCGCTGCATTTCTCGTTTTGTAGAGTGAAAAGTGAAAACAACATACAGTTTTGTGTTGCTGGTGTATACTGTGCCCATTACTCTTACCTTACTGCACCATGCTGTTAAGATTTAGTTTTAGACTTGCATTCATGTATTTTAGTATTTAAACAGTGTGGGTTTATCACATATTGCATTACTGTATATTTAGAAAATGTATTTGTCTGTTATTTGAGTCATTTTAGTGATGATTTTTGCCTGCTAAACTACTTTGGGGGAACTACCACCTACCTACCTAATACTGAACTACCTAGAACTGACCTATTACTGTAACTACTATCCCTACCTACCTTTCAATGGAACATCCAATGGAGTAAACTACCTGCCTACCAACCTATACCCAAAAACCTATAGCCTACCCACCTACCTACACCTACCCAACAACCTATAGCCTATACCCACTTACCTACCAACCTATGCCTGCCTACCTACCTACTCACCTACCTATATCTACCAACCAACCAACCTACCTACCTACCAACCTATATCTACCAACCTTCCTACCTACCAACCTATATCTACCTACCTTCCTACCTACCTATATTTACCTACCTTCCTACCTACCTACCAACCTATATCTACCTACCTTCCTACCTACCAACCTATATCTACCTTCCTACCTACCAACCTACCAACCTATATCTACCTACCTTCCTACCTACCTACCAACCTATATCTACCTTCCTACCTACCTACCTACCAACCTACCAACCTATATCTACCTACCTTCCTACCTACCTACCAACCTATATCTACCTTCCTACCTACCTACCTACCTACCTACCAACCTATATCTACCTACCTTCCTACCTACCAACCTATACCTACCTACCTACCAACCTATATCTACCTACCTTCCTACCTACCAACCTATACCTACCTACCTACCAACCTATATCTACCTACCTTCCTACCTACCTACCAACCTATATCTACCTTCCTACCTACCTACCTACCTACCTACCAACCTATACCTACCTACCTACCTACCAACCTATATCTACCTACCTTCCTACCTACCTACCAACCTATATCTACCTACCTTCCTACCTACCTATATCTACCTACCTACCTACCTACCAACCTATATCTACCTACCTTCCTACCTACTTACCTATATCTACCTACCTACCAACCTATATCTACCTACCTTCCTACCTACCTACCTACCAACCTATGTCTACCTTCCTACCTACCTACCTACCTACCTTCCTACCTACCCTACCAACCTATATCTACCTACCTTCCTACCCACCAACCTACCTACCTAACTATTTTTTAATAACATAAAACTATTAAAACAATTGGGATCTGTCCTCCGTTCAGTTAGATGTTCAGACGTTTTGACTGGATCATTGCAGCACTTCTGAATATTGACACCTGTGGGTCAGTGGACCGGTGTTAACCCATTTACAGGACTGTGTTAACACTGTGGGTTTATATTATGTCTGTTCTGGTAGACCTCAGATACAAAGGTTGAGTGTAACTTAGCGCCGCTAGTTGTCAAAACTTCAAAGGGTCTCCAACATTTTTAGAATTTGCCTGTGGTTTTCCTTGGTTTAGCCACTGTTGGAGACCATTATCATAAAAAGTATAAACCTGTGCAGAGCTATGACTATGATTATGGCAACTTGTGCCTTCCAGCCATTTAACCTTTCACTTTTTGAGTTTAATATCCATCCTCCCACCTGCCTAGGTCAGGCCAGGTCTTGCCTGTGTGTGCTGTCCAGTGAGAAAACATTCATATTTCTTCCAGATGTGCTGTTGAAATTGACCAGAGATGGCGAGGGAAGACCAGATGTGCAGCTAACAGACGCAGCCAAGTCTGTTGTGAAATCGGCTCAGAAACAGAAGAGTTTGTCATAACGGACATGAGCTGAAACACAAACACACCTCTACAGAAATAAACTAATCAGAACTAATTAGAGCAAAGAAAGAGCAATGAAATGTTAAGTAAAACTGTCTAACATCACCATAAGGATTTAGTGAAGAATCAACTACTGTGTGGAGGCGACTGGTACACAGTTTATCAAGTTACTGAAGCAGCTCATCATATTCTAACAACATAAAGGTTTTTTGCCATCAGAAATGAGACATATGAGGTAGTGTGAAAACCCTTCGCTTTTCCAAAACTCCTCGTTGTCCCTTTAAATATTAGATCATACAAGCTCCTTATACGTCAGCACTGCTGATGATGGATATAAATTGATGTGACTTGAAATGTTTGTCAGTACAGGATGCCTTTAGTTGCATTAATTACTCACCAGTGTAGAGGAAAAAGTGTGACTTCTGCATCGAACAAGTCTTTACTCACCAACACCAACGACTTCAAAAGCAAAGTGTTTCACAAAAAGTCCACACTGGTTCATCTTCAACTTCAAAAGTCACAAAACACTGAACAAGTGAACAGCTCAGCACAGGGCGAATGAATTTCAAGAGTCTTTAATGAGGTAATTGAACATTTTTGTGGTGAACACACCTCACATGGATTACTAATCAAAACAGAGGATTTTCATAAGTTATGAAACACATGTGAACTGAAGTCCTTGGACATCCCACATCATCAATGTTTCTTTTCAGGAATGTTACAATGAGTTTTAGTGTGTCTGTATGTAACACAGGATATACTTATACACATGACAGAGAGCTCATTGTGGTGTTTTAATCAGTTTAGAAATAAATGACTTTGAGTCAATGTTCAAATTTCCTATTAAATGTAAAACCCTCTGAGTTAAACCGTGTTAATGTAATATCTTGAATAGAAGTCGGCGATGGTTTAAATTAATTCATGTGTAAACTCTCTGCTTTATGTCTCAAATTCCTGCAAAATTGGTCTGAAATACAGTACAGTGGTCTCAAATACAGCAAAACAATTCAAGAGCATCCATCAAGGTGTGTTTTCATGAATGATTTAAAGAATTCCACAGAATTAGGCTTCAGGATTTGGGCCAAATGATCTCTTTGCACATTTCAAAAAGTTATATTATAGAAAAAGCTGAGATTGTGGAAACTGAGAAAATATCCTGACACCTCATGGTTTTTATTCTAACAGGCCCCAGTTTGACTTAAATGTTCAGTCTACAAAAAGACGATAAAGAGGTAAAGGTTGCATTAGTTCCGCACGCACACGCACACACGCGCTCCTAATTCGGTGTCCTAATTCATGTCAGCAGGCTTGCTCCGCTGACAGCCAGTGGCAGCATGCATGCAGGTCTTTGCAGTAACATGCGCCAAGAGCCATCTGTCCTGTAACAGAAAGAGCCGCGTAGATTATGTTGTCCAGAGAGGGAGGGAGGGAGGGAGAGAGAGAGAGAGAGAAAGAGAGAGAGAGAGAGAGAGAGCATTACGCACACTCTGATCCTCTCCACACAGAACCAGTGTGGCGCACAGGCAGGCGGCAGCCCTCAGAAAGTGGGAAGTTTTCGCCATTCTGTCTAAAAATTAATCACCTTCATGTCGACTCTGTTGGATACTAACCCGCCGATGCTATGGTTACCTTTATTACGGTAGGAACGACTTCATTTCTCTTTATTTGCTGCTTCCCCCCCTAGAGAAACTCTGCTCTTGAGGCAGTGACAGAGAAAGTGTTACATATGTTCAAGATGACAAAAACTCACAAAGTTGTGCACGAGCGCGCTGGAGTCACCGTTTGCAGGGGAGAAAAAAAAAGTTGTGGAAACTGGATTTGGCACCACATTCCGGGTCTGTTGTGGTGTTTTTTTTAATGCGCAGCAGATTAGGCTACAATACATGTTTGATTTTCGCGTAGAGGTGCGTGATGTGCTCAGGGACTTTACTTCTTCCTGGAAGCTCGAGCTTTGGCAAGTTAAACGCAGCCACGGTGAGAGAAGCGACGCGACGCGCCGCGCCGCGCGCCGCCTCGGGGCAAAACCAGCGCGGAGAAACTCGCTTCTCCTGCCCGCCTCCATGCGTGTGTTTGCGTGTGTGTCTGTACACAGGTAGACAAAAGGGCTGGGTCTTAACACATAAACATTAAGAGACTCCTGCTGTTTTCTGTTGCGCTCGCGGGAAGCCCTGCTCCGTCCAAGGGCGTGCGCTCCCTGTTGGAGAGAGCGGAACTGGCCGGGTGCGCACGGGAAACCCCTCGGATGTAGTTGATCCAGCTAAATGTGCCCCAGCTCGCGGCGAGAGGTGGATGAAAGAGGATCTGTTACACTTGACTCCCAACGCAAAGGCGATATCAGTGTCTCCTTCTCCCGCCCGTGCATTCTTTGCCCCGTGTTCTTGTTTGTTTATGCGCATGCAGCCTGGAGCTGGTGCGCAGGAGCTCCTGTTGGGAAACTTATGGAAAATACAAATCATAGTGAGATTGTGTGAATGGAATGAAGAGTTTTAAGTTTCTATGGTCGTGTTTTTGTTTTTTAACTTCATGGATGTTGATCCATTCTGTCCCTTGTTTTCCTGTAAGTAGAGATCATCAGTCCAACTGTCCAGCCTGGTGAAATAACGTGGAAGTGCAGTGACACGGCTTGTGGTCCGGGCAGCTTTGCGTAATGGCGCACATCAGTGGGCGTCTTGAGCCTTCGGTGGATGCTTTTCCTGCTGCTGTGGGAGTCCTGCTTAATGTGCGTGCGTGGTGCAGCGCTGAAACAGCTGTTGCAGCTGCGGATTTGACGCAGAGCCTCTCCGGCACACAGCAGGACAAGTAGGAAACTAGGACGCGGGCGAAGGAGACTAGAGGGACGGAAAGGGGTCGAGTTCCATTCCGTTAACCCCGCTTTTTATGGGCTCTCCGGACGATCTGAGAGAGGCTCGCCGCTCCAGCTGTGGGCCGTTGCGTGCATGAGCAGAGCAGCTGCATGGACTCAGTTTAACAAGGCTCATTTAGAGTTTTTACTGCAGGAGAAAGGACAAAGGAAGGAGCGAGGAGTGTCAACAGATTATGGGGCCGGACTCACAGGGAGAACAGTGAGATGAGCATGGAGAGGAGCAGACTCGGCTCCCAGGTGGTTTCACTAACTGACAGCTATTCCCTCTCTGTTCTGCATTCCTCTCCCCTCCTCCATTAGCTCCACTCCTCCTCGTCCTCTACCTGTTCTGTTTGTGCTTCTGGCAAATAAACAGCATCAAGGTTTGGAAGCAGTTTAGAAAGTTGCTGGTTTAAATCCTAAAACAAAGTGAGCAGACAAGTCAGACTGAGGAGAAAGGTCAAGAGGTGCAGACTCTTGTCAGGTGACATGTGTTTTTCAATTCCAAACCATGACAGTTTCTGCTGTTGCACATTTGACTGAATAAGATAGTCGTGGTTGTGTTTTGAAGCTCATAGATATAAATGTGAATTCTGTAGCTAACTTATCCACATTCAAATGGCTGAAAACAATGTTGTTTCATTGTCTTTCCATCAATTCTTAAACCAGATAAATAGTGACGTTTTATCCTCTCGTGTGTCAGTGTGTTTGACAGAAGCTAAACATTGATTTTGTACAGTTTAAGTCAAGATTTTAAGATTAACTTTTCATACTTTTTTTTCCCTTTTACTTACTTACTTATACTTTTTTTTTTGGCCAAACACTGATTTTTCAAGCGCTACCAGTATGTTTTCTTTTTTTTTTAACATAATCACCCGGTCTGTCTGGTGTAGAGAGGAGACCACCTCCAGATGTTTCAGCCTCTGGTACTGACTGACACTGAAGGTCAAAGGTCAAAGGTCAAAGGTTATTTATTTGTCATTTCATTGTACAGTGTACATGAGATGAAATGATGTGGTCCTAGATTAAAAGCAGTGCAAAACATCAACAACATTCAGATAGAATAAAACCGTACAAATAAAGGAACCCTAATGATCATGAAAAGTTAATTACAAATAAAAAAAACTAATAGGGATATCTAAACATAATGACAAAACAACAGAACAGCCTCACAAATAGGGTAATTTACTATAGAAAGATCTAATAGATAAGAGCAGAAACCTCAACCAAAGCAAAATCCATGTAACTTCTTTGTGAACATTGTTGCTGTTACGTGCAAATTTAATTGCTATAAGACACATTACTTACATTTCAATGTTGCAGTACTGAGTAAACACGAGGACACTGGGGACATTACAGTGTTTCCACATTAATCTCACCTAATGACATGGGTGGACACGCAGCAAGTTCACTCAGGGGTTAATTTTGGAGACGGCCCCTCGGGGATCATCATCAAATTTGTCTAAATTTGCTCCACGCACCCACATTTGGAATCCCTGATGTGGACAACAACTCTTGCTTCACAGCTTTTGTTATTGTTTTAACTGAGGGACAAACAACGGCAAAAAACAACATGTGGTTGACGTGAGTGAACTCGTGTTGTGGGTCAGTGGATCAGAGCATCTGGATCACTGCTGTTATCACATGCACGGTGTTCATCTCAGCTCTCGACACCCCCACGGGGACCGGACCGAAAGTTCCGCCGTCCTCTCACCAACTCCACACATGTTCCTTCAAACCTCCCTCTCTTCTGTGTTTTTCCATGCGATCCCGTTCACAGCAGACGTTTCCAATTTTCCACACGTTGTACAATTCAAATTTCACAAAAGTAGTGGATTTGCTTTGACCCCGTCACAGACCCCGAGGCGGTCAGGAAGAGCTCAGTGGCTGTGTGCTAGAGACTCCTAAGACCCTCATCTAACAAGAGCAGATGAGGTCTCAAGCTATTAAGTATAGAACATATTGACTAGATTTTGGTTTAGGGTTCTGATAGAGGCACAAATGTAGGATTTAAAGGATAATTCCAGGCAAATTCAACTTGGGGGGTGTATTTTCCTAACATTTCAAGTCTAAAAGAAGGAATCTGAAGATTTTCAATTTAATTGCTCCTGTTTTGCGGAATATTAAGACTGACTAATACACTAATGATTCAAGTTTTCGCTCCTGTAAATTCTGTCAAATTCGCCTATCCAAGGTGTACCCAAAGTAAATTGAATGCTGTTCTTGAACTGTTTGGAGTATATGGATGGGCTTGGTCTCTTTTGAAAGGTAACACTCTGAAGTTTTCCCCCGAACTGAAATAATCACTGGAAGTGCTACTACCATTGATTAATCTAAGTTAGAACACACTGAAATAGAATGTTTTTATTCTCGCCTGAACTTTTCTTTTGCAATCAGATGCCTGAAGATGAGTGTATCTGGAAATTTTAGCTGGAAAACACAATGGGACCACAGCATGAAGCCTTACCTGTCCCCATTTCAAATTTGATAACAATCCTGCATAAAATGAGTATTTTACACATGTTTTTCTAAGTGTATGTCTAGGCGTTTTCCTAAAGTGCAGCATTTGCATTCTTACGCATGAAAACAGCAGTGTTGCCTTTTCCTACGGCCCGTGAATGCGGCACATCGTTGTTTTCAGGAGCTCATTGGCTATTCAATGCAAGAGTAGTCATCGGGATGTGTCCCTATTGGCTGAAGCCATTCAGCCGTGTTGGAGGTCATCCCGTTCCAAAACAGCTGCTCATTCGCTCATTCCAGGCGGCAGCCCGGGAGAGGGAGCTTGTGATTGGTCGCGTGAGCTGTCAATCGAAAGGTCAGAGTGCAGCAGCCCTCTTGTGAAGCGAGTCAGTATTGTTTACATGTATACGCCGGACTTACGAGGAGAAATAAATGGATTTACTGGGTATACAATAGGTAATTTCATATGATGCAGCAGCGGTTTGAGGCTACCTACTGGTACAACCATGTGTTTTGGACTAAAAACTTTACTGGATTGGAGTGTTGCTGTGATTATTATAGTTTGAAATGGTCGGCATATCTTTAATCACAGGAGTTTTAGCTTTCCAATGATATGTGGCATGACTATTTCAAGTGACTGGTGACAGTCCGTGGGCGGGCCGTTGGAACGGAAAGGGGTTGCATATTCCCAAATTAATCCACTGTGCTACACTGACACTGTTTCCATTAATAGTTGCATTATTATTCCAGCATCAGTGACTTTTTCTTGTTGCATCTGCATTTGATTTCTAAATCCTGCACTTAAATGTCACCAGGTCAAACTTTTATTGTAGACCACTGTGGTTCTCAAATCTTTTTAGATCAACGACCCCTAAACTGACACAATTTAGACCACGGACCCATCATTGGACAAAATTTTGAAAATAAAAAAATTGTTCTGGGACTGAATATTGTTACTTTTTCAGTCAATGTATGTTCATATTACTGCCAATGGCATGGATTTTTGAACTTCATTCATTCAAGGCATTTGGAAAAAAATGTCATATTTACGGGAAAAAATTGTGGTTAAATTTTGAGAAAAAGTTGGTACCCCCTTTAACCCTCACAAGGACCCTTAGGGGTCCCTGGACCCCACTTTGAGAACCACTGTTGTATACAATATATAGTTCTGAAAAGTCACAGATCCACTGGATTAAAGCTTTTGGATTTTAAATTCTCTGCATCTGTAGCCTGCTCACCTGCAGAAGCACCAACATGTGTCCCTGCCGTCACTCTGCAGCTTTTCAAACCACTTCATGTTACTTTCAGGTTGGTTAGCGTTTTGCCATAAAAGTCAAGTGTCTCAAGTGCATCTCCAATAGACCTGTGATGACTGCGGCGTCTGTCGTCCTGCTGGGGTCAAGCATCTGACCCGTGCTGACGCTTCTGTTCTGAATGTGAACTCGCAGAAAAGACTCAATGCGCTTTCCAGATCTGTTGTGAGGTGACGAGGAGGCCCGAGGGTTTGGAGAGCCTGTGTCTGGATCAAGCCTGGTCTTTTCTTGTTCTTCATTCTATATGGCTGCGGCTCCAGAGCCCTGCCTGCTCCGAGATGGTTTACACATTCAGCCAAATGTTTATACGCTGCACATTCTTATGGCTAGTTAGAGAAAAACATACTGTGAGGATGTGGAGGAGGCACAGGCAGCCCGTTCTCTGTTTCTGAGCCGAGGCTCATAGACGTGTCAGGACATTCGTTCAGGAGTTTCATCCCTTTCACATTTGACCCCGACTCTTTCCTCGATGTAAACGATGCTCAATCTAAACTCCTCGACTGAACTCTCCCTCTTCGTCTTTCCCAGAGAGGCAGATAGAGATCATGTGGTCTCAAGGTGAGGCCTGACCTTCCCAGCAGCTCAGTCACATGACGGCCCAGTTCTCCTCTCTTTGTCCACTCTGACCCAGTAATCTGCCTCTCCGTCGCAGCGATTTTCTTTATCTCCCTCACATCCACTGTCTGAATCTTAATGTACATCCCCGTTTCCACATTAAAAGGTAGACTCAGTGACCTCCTGATAACACAGCTGCTCACTGTCCCGCACAGACACACACACTCAGTGGATTGAATCCTCAGGTTGTGTTTTATCCGTGTCAACTTCTCATTGTGCCATTTTTGAGCCTTTGCTTCTGAAAAGTCAACTGAGTTTTAAATGATTCATCAGCTCCTGAAGTACAAGACGTGTCTCAACCCAAACGTGAAAACTGAAAAATTCATCATCATAATTCAGTTTAGAGGATGTGACTCAAGACCAAGACTTAGAGGGGGTTTCAAGACCGAGACCAAACCAATGTGAGACCATTTTCAAGACCATTACTGTAATGTAATAATAAGATAAGATAATAAGATAATAATAAGATAATTTGATCTAAAATCTAAACCATATTTAATGGAAACAAAGTTTGGATTGAACAGAAGAACACAGCTCAGAACCTACTGACGTCTCCTCCCACTGCTCACACTGGTGACACCAAGTTGTTACCATGGTTACACAAGCAGATGCTTTAGTACAACTATTTGAATCTCAAAGATATTGAATTACTTCACATAAACCAAAGTGAGCGAGAGACAGAGACATTTGCAGTAAAAAAACAAAAAGATGTCACTGCAGCTGTGGTAACTGATGTTTTATTTATTTGAAAATTAAATAAAAGGCTAAATAAAAAATGATACTTCTGTACATAGTCTTAGAAAAAAAGTGGAAAAGTCAGGGGGGAGGGGCCCATTTTAGTATTCTTTCAAGGGGCCCACAATTCCTAGCAGCGGCCCTGGCTTGACCAGAATTCCACATTAGTACAAGTTGTGGCATTGCCGTACTAATAATGACCATCTTGCAGCTGTGGTCTTGATTGGTCCAGCTCAACCGAGACCGAGACAAGAACCACAACCTTGAAAGATGACCGGTCTTGAGACCAAAACCGTAGACGGTAAATGAAGACAGACAGGTCTCTGAGGAAGGGTTCTGACATCATCTTGGCAGTGTCCGACTCGGGCCAAACATGGCTGCAGCCGGGGCCTGTGTGTGTGTGTGGAGCTGAGCCTTCGGTGCATCATGATATATACTGGGTCATTGAATCACCTGCGCTGCCGTAATACCTGGATTAAGGGTGATTAGATCAGATCAAAATCTTGGACCTATTGCCATTAAGATGATTATTGTTTCCTCTTTGCTTCTAACTCTGCCAAAGTCACGTCAGATTGAGTCCAGACGAGTCTCAGCAGAGGTTTAAAACCAGCCGAGCAGCTTCTTGTTAAATTGCATTCCTCTCAATAAAAGCTCTTGTATGATTTGCTCAGACATGACATTTGTTTTTTTTTTGCATTTTCCGCTTGATTTTCCTCTGAAGGCCTGTGGTGGCTCTTCCTCCTTCCTCTGACCAGGTGCTGATACAGTGGATAGACTATGTCTCTTTTGATGCTTTAATACCAGTGGAATGAAAGGACACAGCTCCAGTGTGTCCCAGACAATCCATCTCAAACCGACTGTTGTATAACCGCAGCTCAAATCCTCGGGAGAGGCCGTTTTCATTCTCCGTCTCTATAGAATGTGATGCCTATAGGTGACATCTTTGTGGGCTGATGTGTCAGGTTGGTGCAGCTTTGATATCTGAGCCGACAGATGTTCAGAAGGCCCGAGGGGGAAACCTGCCGCCCGGCGTCTCAACCGCACAAACTCAATCCCTACTTGTCCCCTCCTTTGGTTTTTACCTCCGACCCCAACATGAGACTAATCTCAATTTTTAATCTTCACCCCCGAGCCAAAATCTGAAACCAGAAGTTGCGTGTCGGAGTCGTTAAAGAGAAAAGAGTTCATGCATGTTTCAACAATCTTTTCAAAGCGATTTTCTTCTTTTCTTTTACTTTTAACAGCCATGATTTCACACATTTACACACTGTGAAAGCTTGACATTGGCTTAGAAACTAATCTGTCACAGTCTTTTTACACAACTTGTCCTCCCCTCCTCCAATCACACAAACAAGGTGTTGATTTAAGTCTCTTTTTTGTGCATCAGAAGACATCTTCTACTTGTAGTAGGAGTAGATTTACATGCATGTTGATATTGAACTGACTATATAAACTAGATGACATGCAAGTGCACATCTCATCTTAGTCAGCTTAGCTATTGCAGTTGGGTCAGGACCAGGGGTGAAAGTAGGCCATGATTTCACACATTTACCACTAAAAGATTCAGAGGCGGTACTCAGTACCAGGAAGATCATGAGAGAGAGGCTGCCTGCACTCTGAGTCAGAAAATAGATATATAGTCTTGAAAACTGCTTTGTCTGTTAATAAAAACTAATTTTAATTAATTCCGAATTGTTTCTGAACTGTCCGCTGCAGGGCCGGTTTTAACTATGGGCAATGTGGGCGACCGCTGCAGGGCGCAATCTTTGTGAGGGCGCACGAGCGCGCTAAAAAAAAAAAAAAAAAAAAAAACAACAACCTCGCAATATTTCTAGACCGCTCATTTCCACGTCTCAAAATGAGCAAGGTGTTTGATTAGGTTGTGTGTGTATCAGTAGAGGGGAGGGGGCGCGGAGGGATCACTTTGCGACTGCTGAGGTCTCAGAAGATGCTCCGCTACCCAGAGTGCTCTCATGCAGGGGGTGAAAGGACGCTCCTCGTCCTGAAGTTGGCTTCATTTTGGTAATGCGCTGTCGAGTTGCTCAGCAATATTCCTCCTCTAACTCTTCAATGTCCGGTCTCTGGTTAACAACATGAATGAACTGTGACAGGATCCTCTTTTTAAAATGATCCTAGACTGTCGTGATGTTCATAACAAGCATGGTTCATCTCGCATGGTCAGCAAGCAACGTCACAGTGTTTCCAACATGACACCAACTTCAGCAGAGCAGCAGAGAAGTGAGTTTAGTGTTACTAAACATACATACTTTATATCATCATGTTGCTGGCCCTACACTCACAAACAAAACCTATTTTAAATTGTGTATCAATTTTTTTTAAAGGTTCAGAGGCTGAAGCTGCTCAGTTTTAATAGAATTTATTGTGATTGATTGGCTATTTTAAAAATATGGCTGGATGAGAAATTAAACTGTGTGTTGACAAAATCAAACACATTTATTGATGATTTAATTTAAAGGAACCATGGTAGCCTATAAGATCATGTGTAAGATCAAATTCAGTGTTAAAGGTGCTCATTTGGAGTCAGAGGAAATCCAGAAAGTAGCTACTCAGGGAATACATTTTAAAAGAAACCCTCACAACAGTGATTATAATATATTCTTCTGTTTGTTCGTCGGCGGGGGGGGGGGGGGGTTTGGTAATAGTACCGGCAAGAGTTTGAAACTACTTTCACCCCTGGTCAGGACCTTGTATGTGGCTCCATAAAATGTGATATTGGTCTATTATATCTATTATTGACCTGGATATGGTTCCATTAGAAGCAGATAAATTAGCTATTAGAAGTCTCTTTACTCATTAATGTACAGGCACCTGTTGGGTGATTAATGTGATATTGAGGAAAACTTAGAGAGACACGGCGGTGCAGTGGTAATTCCTGGGCCTGGGGCCTTTGTGGGTGGAGTTTGCATGTTCTCCCTGTGTCTGCATGGGTTCTCTTCAGGTATACCGGCCTCCTGACACAGTAGAGTTTGATTGGCGACTCTAAATTGCCTTGTGATAGGCTGGTGACCTGTCCAGGGCGTGTTTCAGCTGGGATTGACCCGACATGGAGAAAAGTTAAGACCCTGATATTTCTCAGGAAGTCTAACTGTTCAGTGTATTGGTGGATGTTTAGTTGCAATAGAAATTGAGATAATGATAGGATGATGATGTCCTCAGGAGGTGCAAGTCACACTGAATGGTGTCAATTAGCTCCATGCCTGTGTGTTAGGATGTGACTGAGTTATAATTCAGAGAATGAGAACGATTTATGACTCACATGGTGTCATTTGCCTTCAATGGCCCGAGGTGCACAGTAAATATATGACTCCCCCACCCCCGGTCTGGCTGTGGTTTTAAGAACTGAAAAACCATCTCAGTGTAGTTTTACACCTCCTCTCAGGCAGGTCAGCGAACCAATCAGAAGAGAGGTCTCTTATAACAGCTTTCTGAGAGATCGATTAAAAAATACAACAGACTTTAGAAAGATGGGAATTATTCAAATCATTAGAGCGATCATTACTTTATTGTGACATCATGAAGTGACAGAAGTCCCAGTGGCTTGTTTTAAAGGGATACTTCACCCAAAATTCAAATTTTTTTTTTGGGGGGGGGGGCTCCATACAGCACTGCATGTCCATATGACAGTTGCGAACGGAGCTCACTTTTCTTCGTCCAAAAAGACACACCAAAAAACATCCAAATACCTCCATACATCTCCTCTGTAATGTCCCTCTTGTATTGAAGCCCCGACATGAGAAATTTTTCCGAAAAAAATGAAATGAGTCTATATTTTAAGCTTGTTTGTAGCGGAAGCTCCTCTTGGTCCTGGAAGAGGAGCTAGATAATGAGTGAAATTTGAATTTTGGGTGAAATATTTTGGGTCAACTATCCCTTTAAAGCTGCATTTCTGAATACATGGAGAGTACATTTCCCTATGGGCGCTTTAATACTACCTCTACCTTCCTTAATGTTGCAACCTGTATGTTGCTTGTGTGTCGACTTGGCAACAACGGTACATTTGTCATATTCACATTCTAAAGAACACAACAAACTGATCCTTGCACAACAAGCTGCTAGACTTGACCTGAACATACCGGTCTAATATCCAATATCTGTGCATGATAGCTATGACATGGTGATAAACTCCTCTCAGTCTCTCCTTCATCTCTGTAATGTTGCTGCAGAGGCCGACTGGCCGTTGAAGCTGCAGAGAGCATTAGCTCCATCAATGGAATCAATACTTTTAAAGTGTCCTATCAACTCTAAACCTTTTATCTCTTTACTGCGCTTTAATGGTTTTGAGCACAAGTGCAGGGGCAGATCACCGCACATGCACAGAGCCTATTTTAAGACCTTGTTGTCTTCGGTGTGACATCTTTCCGTGCAGCGTTACAGCAGCAGCTGCCCGGTGTGAAGGGAAGCAGCAGAGCACAACACAACCTCTCGCCGGCCGCGGCGTGTGAGGAAGGAGTGGTGCGCTTGTTTACATAATAACCACAGCGAAAGACAAAACGACTGTTCTGACTTCTTTTGTGCCGGAAGATAATTAGAGTGAATTACTTCCACTTTGCATCAAATACTGTTTGATGGTATTCCAAACGCTGCAAAAGCTACAGCCTTGACTTTTCACCCTCCCTTTCATTAAGGACACACCTGTCACACCTCATCCCTTCTTCTTGCATGAAATGTAGTGAAATGTCAAACCTGATGGAGACAAAGGCAGCCGGATATTCCAATTAGAATCAGATCAGATGTCCAAACCTAATGAAATTGCTCCAACACAGCTCAATCAGAATAAACAGGTCCAAACTGAATGGAATTTAGAATACTCCTTTTACCAAACTAATCAAAAGTGAAATTATATAATGTAAACTGAAAAACAGAATATTGTCTGGTTACGTTCTTTCTGCTCATGCACCGTGTTGATGTAAATGTGTAGTGACGTTTCTGCACTTACAAATGTTTGAATGAATGAATTTTTGTGGTCGACCAATAGTCGTCATTTTATGGCAATTAGTCGACTGATCGACCCAGCAGTGATACGTACTTTCACGTCAGAGTCTCCAAACCAGAAACGTCTGGAACAACATCGGAAAAAAGTCGCTTTTCACTAAAAAAAAAAGGGACAAAAAATACTTAATTTTGATAAGACGTTTTTTTTTTCCTGCGACCAATCTACCAATTAAATTTTGGTTGGCTAATGATTTATTGGTTGACCAGTGCTCGGTTGACTATTTGGGGGCAGCCCTGGTCAATAACGACGACTGTACTAATTGGACCGACCTTGTTGTTAGCATCAGACACCTTGTTAAGAACACTCAGCGCATGTAACACCGCTGTAAAAACGTCCGTTCTGAACATGTGAACACCCGTTTAGATTAGATCATACATTAGATCAGGGTTCCCCAATCCTGGTCCTCGAGGGCTACTGTCTTGCATGTTTTAAAAGTTTCCTGCTACAACACACCTGATTCAAATGATCAGCTCGTTATCAAGCTCTGCAGTGGCCTGATAACGAGCTGATCATTTGAATCAGGTGTGTTGTAGCAGGAAACTTCTACAACACACCTGATTCAAATGATCAGCTCGTTATCAAGCTCTGCAGTGGCCTGATAACGAGCCACTCATTTGAATCAGGTGTGTTGTAGCAGGAAACCTTGTAAAACATGCAAGACGGTGGCCCTCGAGGACCAGAATTGGGGAACTCTGCATTAGATCAACAGTGGTGAAACCTAAGAGACTCATCTGGAATGAATCCAATCAGAAAGAGGAAAGAGTGTCCATGTGCACCCACCTATCAGACGAAGGAGGTAGTTTCACATTCCTCACATTGCACTGAATTTATGTTTGAATGTTGCCGGATCATTAAAGGAGATAACAAGTTGACAGCCACACTGCTGTGTCTGTAAGGGCGATATAAGCGCAGTGCTGGCCCTTGCTAATGAGCTCTCAGCACACAGTTCAGCTGATGTGTAGAAATTACAGAAACAAGGGAGTCCTTATACTTTACTGAGCATCATCACAAACATATCTGTGCATCCATGGCTACGCTGCAAACAGGACATAGCACATCAGGATAGTGTCAGATTACCAAAATGTAGCCTAATCAAATATAAAACCAAAAATGGGTAAAGTTTGGTCAGATGCGGCCTTGAGTATTTATAGGGATTTGATTCAGACAAATAAATTGAGATATAATATCTGCCTAACAAGATTTCCACGCCCTTAATCAGATAAAACAAACTGTGACCATGGTAACAACAACTGTGTGACAGGGTGACACAAACTCAGTGCTCCGGTTTACACCATAAACTGTAAATAAAGATGGATCTAGCCTCTAACCCGCAGGTTTCTGGGGAGCAGCGTGAAGTTTCTCCACCGTCACCATCTTGGCAGTGTCTGACTCCGCCCCCTTAACTCCCAATGAAGCCATACATTGCCAAAGGGGTGGGGCTTGGATGTTGGAGTGCGTGCTGGTTTGCGGCACTTCTGAGCTCTCCCATCTGGGGGCCACACCCTAAATTCTGTAAAGCTTAGAGTTGTAATGGGACTTCGAGAAAGAGCATTGGCCCTTTAGTTGTCATTAGAGGAACTTCAGGATGTTTGCATCATTTTTTTAAGCTTCAGATGTGAAAGTTTGGGTTACATCAGCTGTGACAGACTGCTGCTCTCATGATCTTGGATCAGCCTCAGACAGTACAAAGGGCCGGAGTTGCCCTAAATAAAAGATCATTGTAGTCATTAGGATTCATCCTCTGGGGACTATGAATGTTGGTACGAAATTAGATGACCTCAGAAAGGTACAAAATGGAAAGTCGCTTCAACCCTGCCTCTATATTTCTGTGCCCTTCCAATGTGTACATCTGTGTCCAAGAACAATATGTTCTTTTAGAGGTCTACAGCTATAACATTTTCAAAGACGAAAGGTAAAAACAGAGCGATCACAGTTATCGTTTTTGGACTCTTCACTTTTGTTGCTGTCTAGATGCTCGTATCTAGGCTGCTTTTGAAGCTTTCTCAGTAGTTCCCCATGCTCTTCACCCTGCTGTGAGCGGAGTTATGATGTATGATGGGATGGTGAGTGAAGCCAGGCCAGTTGTTTCCTATGCTGTTAGAAATTTAAGTGCTGCTTTGGATGGAGTGCAGCTTCGCGTTTTAAATGAGAAAAGATATTAAGTCAGATTTGGAAAAAAGATATTTCACTTTTAAGGATGACGCCAGAGCTGAGCTGGAGAACGTGTTCATTTAATGTTGAGGGTTTGGCGGGAAAATTTCCAATGCATTTACACATCTGCTCTGACTTAGTGTGTCCTCTCAGGTACTGCATTTCCTGTGATTTGTATTTGGAAGGCAACCCCTCAGATCTTATTCTAAGACGTTGCAAGGGCACGAATCGTAGAAATCCTCCTGAAGACCAAACCAAAGTACAAGTAAATAGCTGGAAGGTAAATAGAGGTGATGAGACATCATCAATCATCCAGCATGTGATGCTACAGTATTTACTGTCAGGGTCCAGACATGTATGTGTTGGTACAAGTGCTCACCTGCTGCTATATGAAGACTTTAGACAAGAGCCAAAAACATCAAACACTGAAAATGAAGAAAAATTATGTCTCTGATTTGACAGAGCCGAGACACAGGAAGATGTTTCACAACAGGTGAAACAGGGCGCTCCCATTAAAGCTGTGACTCTGAACCTGAAACATGTTGAAATATTCATGGATTTCAGACAGGAAATGTTTTACAGTGTAAAGCGCACAGACATGTAGCACACAGTTTAATATAGGGTGAGGGATGCTTTTATCCAAAGAGCTGACGAACATAGACGTCTTCACTTGAACTCATCGATGATGACGTGCTGAAACCTTCGCTCTCACCTCAGCTTAACCCTGAAGCTATGATTTTGTACACAAGACACACTACTCTCTATAACAAACACACCAGAGGGTTAGAAGCAGAACCCGTGAAAACAACTAATTAAAAAGCCATCATAGAAGATATGACATCACTGACAGATATCACCAATCAAACATTTTTTTTAAACAAACTTTATTATCACATTTGAATGCATAGTACATAGCAGAGCTTGACAAAAATAAATTAATTAAATGATAAATAAATAAAAAAAATATCCCCCCCAAAAAAGTATCCAGATGCATATCCAGAAGGATCATTATGAACAATAAAGAGCCAGAATATAAATGTATGCAAAAATTGAAAAACAAAAACAAAACAAAAACAAAAAACAGCAGAGATTATCTAGTAATATGGATGTCTTCAAAGCTTTCTTGTTTTTAAATATTTTACAGACAGAATCATAAAAGGATTTGAGTTCCACATGAAATAAAGTTTCATTTGGCATAGCCTGGAGAAATCTGGCTTTGCGTATGTGGAATTTACCCAATAAACACAGCAATTTTATTACGTTATTAACTTCCTTATTTTTACATTTAACACTTAAGAATAAGACCAGTAATAGTGATCAAAACTTTATGAGATTCCCAAATCAATAAAGACACTTGAGACCAAAAATTAGTGGCAAAGGAACATCCATAAAACAAATGAGAAAAAGACTCAACCTCTTTTTTGCAGAAGGAGCATAAATCTGAATTCATTACAGGGATAATATCTATGTAAGACTTTAATATGTATTTCTTTAACTTTATTGGGGACAAAAAATCTATTGAATTCAGTCCAGACATTGTTACTGATCAGGAAATATCACTCTCCAACGATGAAAAGAATTTGACTATAAACACCAATCAAACAATGTGATTAGAATTACAGATTTCCTTGGGTTGGGAATTAATGGATACATTGAAAAACATTATTGGACCAACTGCTTAATCCAGGTGTGCCTAACCACACACCTGGATTAATCAGTTGGTCCAACAATGTAAGACAGGAAATAGAGGAGCTGAAGTCCGACTATCAGAGTTCTCCAACTCTGATTAAGAGAGTTAATGCAATTGGAAATTGTTTTTCTTCACCTTAATTGGACTGAAACTGAGAGAGAGAGAAAGGAAACCTGTGGACCGTCATTTGTAGTCCGAACCCAGTCCAGACCAGCAGGTCTGGTCGGGGACTGGAGTTGTTTTTTAATTTATTGGGCCTATTAAGGTGTTTATATTCAGTTTTTTACTCAGAACATGGTAAAGACTCATTTGACACTCACCTGCCCTAGTCTGAGAGGATGGACAGATGTCAAACGTTTGTAGGAAACAAATACTGTACCATGTCCAGGTTGTACGTCTCTGGCCTCCTCCTCTGTTTAAGTACCATTCCTCAACTCTTATCCCTGAAATCTGAAATCTCTGCAGCTGCAGGTATGTCTGTTTCACTCTGCTGCCGTTTCCTCACACAGAACTGGACTCAGCCAAGAAACAGGCGCTAACATTAGCTGATACTATTAGAATAAATGTCAGGTGGCTAACCTGAGCTGCTCCTGCTGCTAATGACTGCACTTAATTCTGCTGTGCAGGGGTTTGATGCTTCTCTTTATTTAGCCTTTGCATTTAGATGAGACCATGTCCATTAGTAATAAAACTGACTTCAAACTCCTACTGAGCAAAAACACTTTGCAGAGCAGGTTAGCAAACTGACAGATTAGCCATTGTTAGTGCTTGCTTTGATCGAAAGCAGAGAGAAACAGACTTCTTGCATCAGCACTCTCATCTCATCGTTCTCTTTCTGTTACTGTTAGGCTACTTGTTTTTTAGGTAAGCATCCCCTGTTCTCACTATCCTATCCTATTAAACGTTACCTCTAGGTAAGACCTACATTTTACCTTTTATGGTATTTATATCCCTGAGGAAACTCTTCCTAGACCACCACAGAAAACTCTCGTAACCACATTGTCAATGACAGAGCATCCATTCTCTCCCTGCTTGAAGAAGAAGTTTACTATGTTGAAGTACTCTGTGAAGTTCTTGGATACATTCCAAACACACACAGTTTGACCTTTAACTGGATTATGGCTTTAAAGATTCTGTAGGATGTGTTTTCAGCAGGTTAACGGAGACACAGAAGGTGGAGAGCGGAGGCAGGCTCACTGTGACTCATTAATCTGAACTGGATGCAAAAAAAAAAAAACTGGCCATGATATTCATCTAGTGCTGAGATCATGTTGAGGTGGAGTAATCTTGTCACTGATACATCTCATCTGAGATCAGTTGTGTCCTGATCCCACGTCTCTGAGATTTTCAAAGTCTTACTGTCTGTGTGTGGCTCACCTGGCAGAGGGTGTGTCATGTAATCTGACCTGTGGTCATTTGCCGCACGTCGTTCCCTCAACCCAACCTCCCTGTCATTATAATAAACGAAAACAACACAAAAAAATGACCTAATGACCTAAAATGTCTTATCTGAATTTACCCTTAAAGGGATAGTAGCATTTTTTAAAAGTGGGGTTGTATGATACTACTTTAATTGCAGTAGAAGACTCACGTATCCCTCCGCCCAGGGTTAGCAGTTGGTTAGGTCCAAATAAAAACTGCGTTACTGCACTTTGAAGGGCCGGAAAAAAATTATATTATAGCGAACAATGGAACTGTATTTTTTTTTTTTTTTTTTTTAGGCTGCGAAAATAGGCCGTTTCTTTGGTTCCATTCACAACAATGTATGTTGTAAATGTCTGGGCAGGGCTATGGGCTGGCGTTGCTAACGGGAGGAGTGCAGAGAGTCTTCTACTGCAATTAGGGGCTATTTGTAGATCATACAACCCCACTTTAAAAAAAATGCTACTACCCCTTTAAACAGACAAAAAGCAGTCCCTTCTTTGGGGCCCTTTCACTTCTGGGGCTCCGGTACAGTTTACCTTTGCCTGGTCTGTAATAAAACCATGGCCCCTGGTCCATTAATCCAGTACATAGTACCATAATACACCCACACACACACACTTGAAGCAAGGTCAAAGCCACTGTTGAGCCCTGCAGTCTATTCCTGTGTCTGTGATTCTATTAGTCCTGACACTGGATTAGCTGCCCTGATCTCTGCGGCTGATTTGGGTTGGTTATTATAACCTGTTACTGCTCGCTCTCTCCTGGCCTGGGCCTCTGTCAGTGTTCAGATCACACAGTTCTGAGCTCTTCACCTCTTTTCCCGGGTTCACCGTCCTGCTCGGCCTCTCCGTCAGGCCTGTGAGACGACGTGGATTCAGGAGTTGCAGTGAAGAGGGGACTGATTAAAGAGTGAAGGAAGGAAAAGAAGGTTTAATGGAGACCACATCAAAGCAGGACATGATTTACTTTCTTTCAGACTGTGGTCGGTCCAGCTTGTTCTGTGTGTACTGTTGTAGCCACAGACAGATGGACAGACCCGTCTTCTGTCTTCACCTCTCTGTCACAAGGATTAAACAGGCGGGTGTCAACACTGCTGCACTCGTTTAACTGATTAACACATGCACACAGTGCAAGTGTTTTTGAACCATCATATAAGACGATAAAGCTGAGACAGTGGTGACTGCTTTGTTGTGACATCACAATGTAACACAAGTCCTGACGGCTGGTTTTAAGGCTCAGATTCTGAATGGCTGTGTGTTTCTGTCCTCCTGTGACATCAAGTTGGCTTGTGCTGTGGGGTGTGTGTGAAGGTGTGTGTTCGTCTCTGGCGCTCTGTTTAGATTAAATAAACACAAAAGCTACAAACACACACCCATTGGCCTCTATTTGTTAGTCGGTGTTTCTTAAGCGGTGTTTTATTTTGAAAAGAGTTTGACACGGTGGTTTGTGGCACAAAATAGACCGGACGCCAAAACGATCCCTGCAGGGCGCGAGCCGGCCGCGGAGGTGCACGCCGTGGCTTATAACAGGCAGAGAGCACACTGCAGAGTTATATTATGGGAAACAGATTGAGGCATATGGAGGACTAAAACTTGTCACATGTGGACAGCTGTTGCTGTGAATCCAGTCTTTCCAGTGGTATAAATACATATCCAGCAGAAACACATCGTTACTTTTCTCCAGTTTCCACAGGAAGAGCTTTATTTTCACAAAAGGCAAGTTCCAAACTGCACTCTAAACAAAGGTGCCCTGCGGACTTTCCTGATTACATTCAGTGTTACTCAACAAAAAGCACTGTTTGTGTCCCCGAGGCCCCTGAGCCCGGATCATAAAACACCAGCACAAAGTTGATTTGACTTTATTTACACTGCATATTTTTTTTACGTAATCCGCAACATTTCCATCCGTGTTTCATCGCTGTGTTCCTGGTGCATGGCGGGTCAGTGTTTTAGTGCGAGAGCATTGGCAGGGCTACAGTCTATGTGATGCATTGTGAATGTGTGTCTGCATGTGCATGAGAACAAACACAACGAGGAGCCTCTGGTCAAAACAGACAGTGCAAGCAGAGGTAAAGAAAAAAAACAGACGTGCTGCTGTCAGTTCAGTTTTCCCACATCTCTAACCTGTGGAAAACTGCTGATGTTAAAGTTCAAGTGTCGGAGGTCAAACTCTCTCCGCCATGTGGAGCCACTAACATGTTGTTTTCATCTCTTTTTTCTGAGGTGAAAACATGGAGCTGAGCTTTACAGACATTATTCTCTGCTGTTACATCACCAGTCAGTCCTGTAGAAAGAGTTCAGTTTATCATTTATCTGTGCTCTGGTCTGATGCAGATTCAATGTAGCGGTGATGGTGTCACTAGAGTTCAGCAGGAATTAACCGTTTATCTTCGTATTAGTGATTTTATCATTTTTAAGCTACCGTATTTCCTCTAATAGAGGCCGAGGCCTTTATTTACCTCAGCTGCCCAGGGGAACCGGCCTGTATTGGAGACCGGCTTATATTTGAGGGAGGCTATTATTTCTTCTTCTGTTTCATACGGGTGCTCAAATTTGATCAGTTTTACTCAGTTTTCATTCTGCCTACAATTAATTATTTTTTTACACATTAGCAGGTACCTAAACGATGGAGCACAGGTGGTCAGAACGAATGAATAAATAAATAAAAGTGACACCATGTCAGTTTGAACTGAAAATTCCAGTCCATTTATTTGGAAAATTCGGAAGGCACATACAGGCTACAATAACATAAATACTGTACAGTAGCCTACAGTATTACAGAAATTATTACGCGGAGCTGGCTTGGTGTAGGCTTCACTGAATAGCCTAGTCAAAGGTAATGATGTAGCTGTAACTGTTACACATCTTATTAACAATTTAACTTGAATGACCATGACCAGAGGTAGGCCTACATGTATTTGAACAACAATTACGCAGACAAATATTTCAACGCAGTCAAATATCAGATCAGTTGGGAGTAAATCCAACAAAAAATATGATTTTCTCACAACATGAAATAAACAGATTTGAGGCTCACTCGATATAAACATGAACTTATTCGTGCTATAATCAAATACGGTAGCTGCCGTCCAACATTCAGTTGCAGGCAAAATCCAAACACACAAAAACTACAGGATATCGCCTATATCAACAACAGTGCACTTACAGGTGGTCACTCATCCTCAAAATCTCCATCCTCACCATTCTCCTCATCATCAAGGACCACAAGTTCATTATTATGCAGTTCATCCTCATCTTCCTCTGGAGCGTCCTGACACCTGTTCTCCTCCGTACGCTGTCGGAGCTGGAGGAGAGCCTGCCTTCCGCTGCTGCATGGCTGTCCATCTCGGAAACAGAGGATGAGGTCGTCCTCACTCCCGTCATTTTTCACTGACAGGCCACAAACTTTGAAAGACTTTTCAATCAAAGCCTTGTCCAGTCGGTCCCAGGCGGCGACCACCCAGTCCACAAGCAGGCGTCGGGCAGGGGCTTTCAAGTTGCCGCCGGCGGTATATCCCTTATCTGCATCTCCGGACATCCACTCATCGTAGGCATCATGTAGACTCTTCTTGAAGGGCTGATTCCACATCACATCTGGGGCTTGTATGTATTTAGTGCAGCCGCCGGGAATCACCGCTGATGTAATGTTGTAGCCGCGTTTCAGCTCACTTTTGGTGGCGGCACTGATGTGACAACGATACGAGTCCCACGCCAGGAGCCGTGGGCTGAAGTTGAATTTTCCCACCACAGAGTGGAGCCAGTCGGCAGTGAGAGTGTCGTTCATCCAGCCGTTTACAGATGTGGCGATCGTTGCGCGGGTTATCTCCTCTCTCATGGCCTTCACCTCACGAACCGCTCCTTTGAAGACAATGTATGGTTTGAGTTTGGTCCCGTCGGCTTTGGCAGCGAGAACAACGGTGAGATGGCTTTTCTCATGCCCTGTGGTTTTGAGAGCCACGCTCTTTGCACCCCGTGTATCAATGGTAGTGGGAGACACCATATCAAACCAAACGGCAGTTTCATCCATAGCAATAATGTCCTTCTCTGCAATCTTTTTGGAGCTGATGGCTTTTCCAACGTAGTCGATGTAGGAAACCAGTTTCTCCGTGAGGAGATCAGGGTCCTTTTGTGCCATAGTGGTCCGTCGGCGGAGAGACAGGCCATTGCGCTCTAAAAAACGGCAAAGCCAGCCCTTGCTCGCGACAAACATCTGGTCCCCGTCACTCACAGTAGCGTACATCTCCAGCGCTTTCTTTTGTATCATTTTTCTTGAGACCCTGTTATGTTTGTCCCGCATTTGGTAAATCCACTCTGAAAGTTTTCCCTCCAGCTCCAAGCTAACCTTCTTCCTCCCACCTCCTGTCAGGCGAGCTTTCTTCTTGTCCGATGAGAGCAGCTCAGTCTTTTGTTTTTTCCAGTAGCGGATTCTTCTCGGGTCAATGGCGAAGCGTCTTGCGGCTTCCTCTCCTGAGGTTTGCTCGGCATACTTTAAAACTTCCTCCTTGAACTTAATTTCAAATTTTCTTCTGGGCGCCATGCTGCTAAAGCTCTCTTCCTTCGAGTTGTCAGTGAGTGTTTCCTTGAAAAGCGTGGGTTCATGTGGCACTTCAGATGTAGCTACTGCCATCTGCTGGCACTTGTGTGTTACTGCATCTGTGATTGGCCGCCTGAGACCAGTGCATCCACAGTGACTGAAATTCAGGTTTTTTCTGTTTGTTTTTTTCCATTGGCCCGGCCTGTATTTGGGGCCGGGTTCGTGTAAACAATTATAAGAGACCCGGCTATTAAATAGATACCGGCTACTATTAGAGGAAATACGGTAGTTCTTTAAGTTTTTCTTATGTATAGCCTATTGTTGGGGCTTTTTCCTTTAATTGATTGAATAGTTGAGGGCCGGCTGCATTGAGAGCTTCTGCATATGGGGCACCTGCTCAAACCAGTGAGCTATATGCCAACACTGTTGTGTTTTATTGTACAACCTAACATCAGTAAATAGCTTGGTCCTGATTCTTTAAGCTTTTATGTGTTTATGTGTCTGTTAAAACATCTGGTTGCTAAGTGTCTAAATGAGACCACAGAGGTTGTCAGGAATGTAAAACATCATCACGGTGAACATGAAACCGGTCCACCTTCACAGCCTCACTGACACGCAGTCATTAACCCCTTCATTAACCTGGTTGCGCAGGGCCATGTAAACACCAATAACCCTTTTGAAAAACCAGGATTACTCCTTTTCTAACCCGAATATTTGATCATGTTGGGCTATCCCCATCGAAAGGAGCATTCATTTGTTCTATTTGCAAGAAATATTGGTCTTTTGAGTACAGCAACTACTTGTTGTGAACATGACGAAACACAAGATAGAACCAGGGGGAAACAAATCACTTAATGAGTGGTGAAAGACATCATGTCTTTTGTAGATGGTACAAAGTACTGGGAGAGCGAGATCTGAGTTAATTGTCTGCCATGCTGCTGCTGCTGCTGCTGTTGTTTTTGGATACAGGAAGAAGAAGCAGAAATGATGATGATTGCGTCATGATGTTCTCCATGCGTCGTTGTTTTGTTCGGGATATCCCAATTGATTACAATTACCATGTTTGCTCATGCATGTAAACGGGTTATTCTGAATGTTTCAGAAACTGGAATATTGAGTTTATACTGATGCTCTTCTGTCACTTTAAGTAGAAGAGCTCAGAGCTGAATCAAGTTGAAGTATAGCTTTTGACTTCTGCTGATTGCATTTAGGTTTTAAACATCATCAAGTTGTTCATTAGTGAAGATGATCCTGCTGATATGACCTGTTACACACTAAAAACAGTTAGGTTAAAAATGAACCCAACTGCCGGCTCAAATAAGGACAAACCCCTTTTTTGGGTTATTGTAACCCAACAGGGGTTGGGTTAAAAAATGTTTAATCTAACTTTTGGGTTGAATGTTCAACCCAAGAGTTGGGTTATGCCAACTACAATGTTATTTTTAACCCAACTATTGAGTCGTGCTCAACCCAATATATTCACAGGTAGCTGGAGTGATGGGCGGAGACACACAGAAATACCCAACCCTTAACACAACGGATTGGTTACTCACTGAAAAAAATTCAGTGAGTAACCAATTACTTGAACAGACCAGGAATTGGGTTAAATTCATACCCCTATAAACCTGAAAATGGGTTACACTCACACAAAAATTTAACTCAACAACAATAACTCAGAAATTGGGTTACGGAGATAACCCAGCATTTTTTAGTGTGTAAAAATGTTGATTGTCTGTAAAAATCCACAGGATAAATCAAAACATCCCACTGGCTTTTATTAGAGAGATCCATTCTAAAGAATTTCGACTGTGATAGCATCTACTGTAGACTGCCAGTTAGTGTTTGAGCCAACAGCCACAGCCTGTGTGGTGTTGTCAGACTTGTTGCGAGGTGTGTGTCCTCATGTGTTTTCTCTGTCAGATGAAGGAATGCGTACCTTTAGGTATGTACATGTGTACGCCTGTCGCGGCTCACACAGACGTTGTTGAACACACAGCTTTTCGACCCTGACATGCACCTAACTCTGCCACACATGCACGTACAGTACAGCACACACTCACACAAACACACGCTTTAACACCACTTTCTTTTCTCCCACACAAACACACCTCACCAACGCCGCTCCGCTCGTGCACAAACTAGTTTTCTCAAAAGGATAATCACCATAAATGCAGATTGCTCCCTCGGCTTGGGGCGGCAAAACATTCAGAGGGTAATTCACTGTTATGATAGGAATTCTGCCCTTCCCTGCACTTATACCTTAACACCCTGGGGGTGAAGAGAGCTAGTGCAAGGTGGGGGTGGAAGAAAACACGGAGGATAAGCCACTCGTCGTAACAGCTTAGATCACAGCGTGGGGCCTCAGATTCACTCTGTCTGCCGTCGCTCTGCTCTCTTC
The DNA here is from genome assembly GCA_030347415.2 of Decapterus maruadsi. Classification (NCBI taxonomy): domain Eukaryota; kingdom Metazoa; phylum Chordata; class Actinopteri; order Carangiformes; family Carangidae; genus Decapterus; species Decapterus maruadsi. Next base: position 1,913,806 of record CM064889.1, on the reverse strand, counting down.
TCTTCTTACACACAGCCAGAAAAGAAAAAAATGTATTTGCACCTTTTTTTACTACTCACTTTTAAAAGTGGAGCTTCTTCTGTGTGAGATCCGAAGCTTTATTGAAGGAATTTCCTGTTCCTTGAAAAAAGCTGCAAACACATTCTGACTTTTAGAGCAGATAGGAGCGGCATTTGAAATTAAAAACCTATTTAATTTAATTTAATTCCTTATTTGCTCTATATCATTTCATCTGTTTGAGCTTTCCAGAGCCATATAAAAATACTTTGGCTTTCATTCACAGTTGTTTCAGGACCACAGAGGCCACTTATAAATAGTTGTGTGATTAAATGGAGCCATTCAGCATTCCTTAGAGTCCGAGCATAACACTATGTGGCCACAAGCTCATGTGACTGGCAGTGTTTATGCTGACACCTCCGTCAAATCCTGGTGGCCCTCTAAAGATTTTTACCTGATTTGAGGAAGAAACAAATTGGCAGGAATCGGCGCTCCGGGCTGCATCTCCCATCTTTCATTTTCCCTCCTCTCCCGCTCTCTCTCTGTGCCGTAACATCTGGAGTCAATTGGACAGTATTAGGGCTCAGACGCTGCCGGGTCAAAATCCCTCCAGAGGATTTGTTGGTTTGGCACACTGCTCTGCTAAGCCCCGTCGCTAAGCGCCCTGACTGCATCATCGCCGGGGTCTCCACGGTAACTACAACGCACAGCCATTCACGGCAAACCGATAACAGTCCACGTGGAGAGAGCAGAGTTTGGAGAAATGGGTCAGGGATGTTTTTTATTTTCAATACCCTCATCGAGCTCATAGCCATGCAGCGTCCAATCAAAGCTCTGATTTACAGCTTTGTGCCGCATGTCATTTCTGTGCCAGAGTCTGGACCTCATGCAGTTAACAGCGTTGCAGGGAAACTGGCCGGACGCTGCTGGTGGTCCACGCTGCAGCAGCTGCGGCTCAGGGAACCTCGGGCAGGATCTCCAGATGTGTTTCAAATCAGAAGCTGTGTCCATTTAAAGAGCAAGGCCATCCCATCTCAAGATCCATTACACAAATCCCTTTCCTCCTCCGTTCTGCAGGCTGCACCGTTAACATTCCAGTTTGGCCCCGAACGGATGCTGCTGTCTCCGTGGACCACATCCTTTGAGACAATCTAATTAAATCAACCTTTCTTACAGTATGTGTCACATTTACAACATTAGGCTCTGGTCTAGAGGGAGCGGAGCCAGAGGGTGAAACTCTCTGCTTTGTTCAAACCATCACATGAGATGATGGTTCCACGTGGCTGAATTGAGTTTCCACCGCCTCAGAGAGAGGGTTGGAAGCTCAGAGTAGAGTCAGTGCTCATTTGGATAGAAAAGATGATGTTGTTCCATCAGAAGTGTTGATTCTTAAGAAGATAGTGTAGTTTTACATCTAGCCAATCAGAAGGGAGGAGCCCCTGCTGTTTTCTGAGTGGTCCAATAATGTAACGTGGTTTGTTTGTGAGCGGACAGAGCCAGCAGGAAACATATATAGCCGTGCTGCAGCTCCAGCGCAGGGGGAACCTTTCGAACTAAGCCGATTGCTTTGCTGAAAGTGTTGTGTTGTGTAACTGAGTTAGTGGAACACATGCACATGTAAGGTTGACGCCGTCCGTCTCAAACATGCAGCGCAAACAGGCTGGGAGGGCTGGTCCGAGAGTCTGACAGACAACGTGCAACTCAAAGCTTTTGAAGATGAGGGAGTCGGGGAAATGTTGCCATCTGATGGAGCCTCAGCGCTGCTCTGCATCTTTACATGTACAGCATGAAGTTCAACTTGGTCTTAGCCCCAAGGTCAGGACTGAACGATCTTTATCATGTTTATTTGATGAAATGCAGAGTTGGTTTTGAAGTGTTTCTTTAAATGTGGGCGCTGGTTGGAGAATCTAGAGTTTCTGTTTCCATTTCCATTTGCTCTCTAAACACAGAGGTTCAAAGGTTTTCAAATGTCTGAGGTGATTTCCTCCTCCTCTTCCTCCTCTTCTTTCTCTCCTCCCGAGGTGTCTGACAGCAGTTGGCTTGCCTTATTAAGCATTACTGCCAGTAGATTACCAGGCTGGCGTCCCAGTTACAATCAGTTCAGAGGTTAGACAGTGATTTGCTGGTCACTGTTGTTCATTCCAACTTCTTAAAATAGCTTAATCTCCTCCCACTTTTATTACTCTCTTAGCCTGCCTGCCATATTCAAACTTGAGTTTCTCCTCCTCCTGCTCCCTCATCATCAGCGTTTGTTCTTCTCCGCTTAATGTTACAACCTTTGATCAGGCAGACTGTCTTTGTTCAGCTCATGAAAGTTGGGGGGAAAGTAAACCCTCTGACTCTCCTCTATCTCAGGTTTCTTATTTAAGTTCAGTACTCAACCAGCCTCCAGTTCTGAGCCCTGGAACTGCTAAATCAGGTTTGACAAAGTCCAGACCGAAGGCCCAGTACGGTCCAGACCATGTGTCACTTGCACGATTATGTCATGTAATTGAACATTAACATGAGCTTTCTCATTTGAGGGTGTGCATGTGCATTGTATGTGTGGGTGGGTGTGCACGTGCATGTGCATGTGTTTTCCCTCCCATCCAGGAACCTAAGTGTGACGTTGTTAGCATGATGTTGTCACCATCAGTTAGTGCGAATATTATACTTTGATTCAGCAGCAGGATGTTGTACGCACAGAAAATTAAAGTGCAGGAACTGCTGATCAGTGGGCGCTAACCCTTGGCGGAGGGATATGTGAGTTGGTTAGGTCCAAATACGAACTGCGTTTTTCCTGCACTTTGAAGGGGCTGGAAAAAATTATATTATAGCGAACAATGGAACTGTGTATTTTTTTCTCCAGGCAAAACCTCTTTTAGGCCACGAAAATAGGCCATTTTTTTGGGTCCATTCACAACACTGTATGTAAATCTCTAGGCAGGGCTATGGGCTGGCGTTGCTAACGGGAGGAGTGCAGAGAGTCTTCTACTGCAATTAAAGTACTTGGGGGCTATTTGTAGATCATACAACCCCACTTTAAAAAAAATGCTACTATCCCTTTAAAAAAACGTATTATTATTATAAGTAAGTAGGCCCCAGAGGTCAAAAGGTTAAGTCATAGAGTGGAACAGGTGGAGGTTAGAACAGGTAAAGTAAAATAAATTTTTAAAAAGGCATGAAGCAGAAGAAATAAGAATAAAGTCAGTCCAGGCAGAGGGGGGTTAGGGGGGTTAGGGTTGGAACTGAGTCCAGTACCGAGTGTGTGTTCACAGCACAGCTGCTGGTTCAGACCCTGCTAGCTTACAGGCTAAATGTGCCGTCTTATTGAATGGATTAGTCAAAGTTAATCTTCCAGACTCTGTAAAAATCTCACCGAGCCCAAATCTGAAGAATCTGAGATATGGCTCTCTGTTCTTGTAAGATCATATCTGGATGTGTGAGTGTGTGTGTGTGTGTGTGTGTGTGCGTGTGGTCCTTGATGTACCTATTAGCATATAAAACACTGACACTACGACCTGTTCTGTGGTTTGGTGGTTGTTGGAATCAGCCTGAGGTTCTGTTCCGTCCGTGTTCTCCAGGATCCACCACAGACACAAAAACAAATAAGACGCTCGCAACATATTTAGTAACGCAGACACACACAGAGACACAGACACACACATGTGCCGCAGTTGTCAACAATGTTTCCCTCTGTTTCAAACACCAGTTGGCTGCTCTCCCGTGTGTGTGTTTGGTTTACATTCCTTGTGGTCGCCGCTCACACACACACAATGTGATATGTCAGTGTTTGAATGATTCGTGTGTCACTGCACTGCTTAGATATTAAAAAGAACACAAGGACAACAAAAACCAGAAGAGGTGGAAGATGTTGAAAGTATAACACTTGAGGTTTAATTAAACGTGATGTGAATCTCTTTAACCACTTTTAGGAAGCGAGCTGTCATCTCATTCTCTTCTTGTTTTGACGTGAAGTTCACCACCTTGTACACTGTTGATCTGACGACATAAATAATTGGACTATAACTGAGTGGAAAGATTCCATAAACTCTCTGAGCCATACATCAGCAATTACCCCGAAAAGAGCAGGAAGAGCAAACCTGTGGGAATTAGAGGGGTCCAACTCCAGAAAGTCAGATCTTTATTGTTGAGGCAGTAGAACACTTTTTATTATCAAACACATTTTTCAAACAGATTGTTTTGTGTTTAACAGTGTTTCCTTAAAGGTCCATACAGTATAAAGGTGGATGTGCCATGTGCAGATTCTAGAGTCTAGATTCACTAATAATACTGTGGAAGTATAGAAAAAATATTATATGAAGTTTCGAAACAGTCAGTTATGCCAACTTTTAATCCCTTAAAGCAGATATCATTTTTTGTTAAACAAATAGATTTTTCCGTTTTGGAGTGTTTAACAGTGTTTGCTCTGCTGTAACCCAAGGAGAAAATTTTTCCATGTTATCCAATGAAAAAAGGGCTGGATGTGCCAATGTGGTCACGCAGATTTCTGAGAGTCTAACTCATGATTCTAAGTCAGAAAAAATATTTTCACAGACAACAGGACGGTAAAAACACGAGAAGTTTGGAAACAGTCAATTATGCCAACTTTTAACCCATTAACCTCAGTTTCCCATATTGCAACTCTTAAAGACCCCCTCCGATGAAAATTTTTTGTTCTTGGCTGGTTGGATGCAGAGCTCCGCCCACCACTCAGAGGCGCATTGCTAATGAGCTACTGGCGCTATGTCCTGGGAAATTGTGAGCTTAGAATTATAGGGTTCTATCTCCGTTTTGGGTAGTTCCGAGATATTGAGCATCAAAGTTCCAACTCGGCTTGTGTTTTGGTTGACAGAACCTTTTTATTTTATGAATAACTAATTAAAAAATGTTGAAAATGTAAAAATAACACCACACAGGCATTAACAGACCACTAATGGAGGATATTATGCAAAAAACTCAATTTTGCAAAAAACTCAATTTGGAAAAAAAACGAGATAGAACCTTATAATTCTAAGCTCACGAAATGGCACAGGTTTTGTGATTTTGGCGAAAAACTTCATAATCACAATTTAAAGACCACAGAGAATGTTTTAAAATAACAAAAAATGATCGTTGGATGGAGACTTTAAGTCTTGTATGCTCTCTTCAAACCTGCCTGGTGAATACTGTACGTTCACAATCTGTTTGCTCTGTTTATGATGCAGTGTCTAAAAGTAGCCTCCAAGCCAGCGTGATGGCACTTGTCATGATAACACAGAGAAGGAAGTTATACAACAGTTTAAAGGTCAGGTTGTCCATGTGTAGTGTCATTATAGATCAACTATAGGTTCTATATTAATACTGTGAAAGTATCAAAGCTTCAGTCCACGCAGCCTGTATTCAGAACGTGAGTCTTAAATGAGCTGTTAGGACTTATTGTAACTTTGTGATGTCACAACAAAGCAGTCAGTGCTTCCAGCCTCTTGTCTCACCCTCTGGATTTGGTTTCTCTTAGTGTTTTACTGGAAATCGAATTTATGTTTTATGCATCACTCAGAAAACTGTGAACCAATCAGAAAAGCTACTTTCACCAACTTGTCGTTACTCCAGAGAGAAGCCTGAAAGAGGAGATGGAAAACTACACTGAGATGGGTTTTGGCCCAAATATTTCCCCTGGTGGATTAGCACAAGGATGGAGCTTTGAGTCTGGCCAAGAATTGGAGAAAGCCATTAAAACTTAAGTGAAACATCATGGAGTGGACTTTGTGTATCCATGTTTAAGGAAACCACACCTCAGACTTTAAGAGAAAGGTTATCTAAGTTTTGGGTGTTTTGTATGACCTGGTTTGCACAACGTGTCATCTGACCATGTTGGAATGTAAACCTTTTAATCACTCACAGACATTAGGTGAGGGGTTTAAATCTGAGGATGATGGTGGGAGGTATTACTATACAACCTTTTGAGGGCAGTTAACCTTTTCTCTGATGTGTGAGTACTGAGACTTCATGGTATGCACACCAGGTGAGGGAGGGGACGCCCCAAAATGTGACATTTTCTCGTGAACACGAGGCTGTTGCACACTTCTATGAAGACCCAGACCATGCATGTTTGTGACTTCTGTTTTTGGCTGCAGTGCAACAGCAGGACCAGGCCTGTAATTGTGACTGTCACCGACCGACTGACTGATGATGATATTTCCCCCACTGGACAGCGGAGTTAAAGCTGCATGCGTGTCTACTGAGCCAGTGGTTTCCTGGCCAGCAAACAAACAGCTTCAATTACGTGTACCATTATTACTAAAGGAGGCAGAGGAAAAACTTAACACGAGACAGACTGAGCCGAGAGAGGGAGGGAGACAGATAGATAAAAGCAAAAGCATGAGGAAAACAAAGAAAAAAGAGAGCCAATCATTGTCACCAGTCATTGAATCATTGTGTTTAATTGTGTTTTTGTGAGACAGTCAGTACTTTTACACGCCTTAATCTGCCATGTAAACGCGTTAGTCCGACTAATACCAGACTTCTCCAAATCCAACTAAAACACCCAGATAATGCGATTGGAAACTGGTTTTCTTCTGCATGTATACGCCTTAATCTGACTGAAACTGGACAATGCATGTGTGCATGCTTCACAACAGAGACGGCACAAACCCCGTCAAAAAATGATAATAAAAAAAACATCTGGGCTGATGCACCAGCGCCGATTCAACTGTAAGCCCGAGGTCCAACCAAACCTGAGTCATTTGTATATATTTTCAGCCGGAACCCGTTAAGAACTTAAGTTATTTATATCCAGTTTTTTACCACTGTACAGTAGGTGGTTCTGTACTGAAAAACACATATCACCACCTATGTTGTGGAAGCAGATGGCACATTTTTCAATTTTCCCAGTTGCATGTAAACTGGGACAAGGACAGAACTCCAACGAGACGCTCAGATCAAGCTACTGTATGAGCAGAGCTCGACTTCGCTGTTGATGTAAACGCACTGACTGCCATAGCTATGGAATCAAGATTTGACTGTAGGTGGTCCAGACACATATTAAGACAGTGGCGTGTTCAGGGAGTGTAGTCGAGAGAAACGGGAAATGGGGAAGCAAACAGAGGGGGAATGACATGCAGTAAAGGGCCGCCCGATGCAGGATTCAAACAGGCTGACTGCAGCAAATTGAGGTTTTCTATCACAATTGTATGTTGCCACTCCTGTATTTTGACTAGTACATCTAGTTTTTCTTGTAGTAGATATGAGTTTTGCAGACAAAACTGTGCATGGCCAAAACCTGTGTGGTTGTGTGTTTGCATGTGCAATAATGTGTGCGTGCTGACGCTTCATGCCACCCCACTTGGGCCACCCTTATCAAAAATGTTTGGACAGCCCCTGTAAGTGTCATGTATTTTGATGGTTTGATGGTTTGATAATAATATGATGATGTACGAGCAGCCGTCACTCGGTTGTGACACCGTTGGTACGTCACTGCAGCGGAAACCTGTCTGTGCTCCTGCTAAGACGCTCCCTCTCTCAGGCTGATTATCTCAATCAATCCCCTGGGTGTTAAAGGCTCAGAGGGCATGAGTCTGCTGTGCCAACCGGAGCCTCCCACAGACTGCAGACAGGAGCCACATATCCCCAACTATCTCCTTCTACACATCTAATATTTCTGTCACTGCGCTCACACTGGTAACATATGCCTTCATGCACATTTGTGTGTGCGGCGGCTTTGAGCTGCAGCACGGCGGGCTTGTAGCAGATTAACAGCTCCAGTGAGCATGGAGAGCAGGTGAGACGAGGATCCTGGCAGTTTACCCAGCTGGTGCTGTCGAAAGAATGATTAGCACGGCTCTGTCGGCCGCAAGGAAAGTGACGTGCATGCACACACTTACGTTCCGGAGCCTTCCGCTGACACGTCTACTGAGGAGATCTGAATGAAACACTTATTTAAAGGGATAGTTCACCCAAAATTCAAATTTCTTCTCTTGTTGAGAAATTGTTCCGCCGGCCAGGAAGAGCAGTGAACTGAGACACTGGGAGCTTCCGCTACAAACAAGCTGAAAATATAGACTTACTTCATTTTTTTAGAACAATTTCTCATGTCGAGCAGTATGGAGGTATTTGGATGTTTTTTGGTGTGTCTTTTCGGATGAAGAAAAGTGAGTCCCATTCATAACCATTATATGGACAAATACTGCTGCGTGGACCCCCCCGTAACTCAGAGAAGGAACGGAGGACTCTGAAAATTCTTCCAGCCCAGTCGACATGAGGATGAGGAGATAAGGAGTGAAATTTGAATTTTGGGTGAACTATCCCTTTAATACATCCATATAGGCCTACATACAAACAAAATACAAAAATACAAAATTCTCACAGCCATTTGAATTTTGGGTGAACTATCCCTTTAATACATCCATATACATACAAACAAAATACAAAAATACAAATATACAAAATTCTCCCAGCCATTTGAATTTTGGGTGAGCTATCCCTTTAAGTAGTGCAGCTTTCTCCTTTTCTTTTCATCGGATGCTGGGTTTTATTTTTGGTTCCTATCACAGAGATGAACAGGAAGATAAAACTCTGAGTTGCAGATAGTAGATCATGCTGGCTGGGGTGGGGTTATGAATTACATAATACTAGTCCTGTCTGTGTGAGAACTGGGCTTTGGAGGAGGATGAAAGCACAAGTGGAGGAAGGCCTGAAGTGAGGATGAATGTGAGCAGACAGGACTATGAGATGATGAGCGGATGAAGGAGGGATAATGTTAGAGGGAGGGGCCGGCTGGACACTGACCTAATGGCTCTTGAGCCTCCTAACCTGAAGTTATGAGATTTCACAACAACAAGGCTCTTTTCATTGTGAGTCTCACACTTCCTGTGACCATTCTGATTTGACCTGAAGCTCCTGATTGATCAGTTTTATGTAACGTAGGTCTTGTGACGCTGTGTTGGCAGCAGCTGTGGTTTATACTTGTGTGTCTAGAAGGATCATCACATTTCTCCCTGGCTGCTGGGATTACGTCACCGTAACGGGGAGATTTTAATAAAGCTTCATAAAGAAATATTGACAGGAAAGAGGAGGCCTATGTGTAACTGCTGCCTCTATATTAGCTAAGTAGATAAGACAGTTTAATTCAATTTCATCATAAACCTTATGTCAACAGTGATAACTGGTGCAGCAGAGTTCAGCCTGTGTCTCCTTCTTTATCTAGATCTGTTTCTAGGAAGTTCTCATCCTAAAATGTTCATGAGATCAAATTTTGGTGAATGTTATGGATGTTTTATCAGTTGGCCAACTGCTTATTATCTGCAGGGTCAGAGTTTAATACTATTGGATACAAGCTGTGTTTGTCAAAGAAGGAAACCTATCACAGTGCAAAAAAATATATAGTCAGTAATAAAGTCAGTATGTCTAAAGTCAGACATACGAAGTGTGGTGCTGGTGTCTGTAATTGAAGGTTGACTTTGTAGAACCTCCTCATCAAGCCCTGACCTGCACTCTCACTTTTTACCAGTGTGTCAGCGACGCTGAGTCAAGGAGATAAAACACATCAGCTTTAGTCATGTCACGTCCAACGTGTCACGAACCGATTAAAGGTTGCTTCTGTTTCACCACCCACAGGTTTTTGAGGAGCAGTTTTGAAATTCCAATTGGGCTCTATGTGGGCTGAGGCTACATTGCATGATGTGCCATTGCAATACACTCGACCTCTTGTGGAAACGTACAAAAAGATGGTGTTAAAGATCATCCTCGGTGAGCAAAACTGTTTCCCGTACCAAGCTGTGAGCCTTTTTCTGGCACAGAGCTGCTGGTTTTATGGGGTTTTTAATTATTATTATTATTTCAGGCCCACTTTTATTGAAAACCTGTCATCTTGGGTTGGGTTTGATGGAATGTATTATTAGTATAATTAGACCTCATTATTAGTTGTGTGGGCTACATGATAAATAATTATAGACGCAGGCAGGAAGGAATTACTCATACACAGTTCTTTACAGTTAGTTGTCTACAAATGCATCCCATCATCTTGGAAAATCAAAAGTGTAACACACTTGGTCCAGCACAGGTTTTATGGTTTGACACCTAACATAAAGTTTACACTGTGAGCACTGCCATGCACTAACCTAACTTTGGACACTGCACTCATGAGTAAGATGTGGTTTCCTCCACAGTCTATATGGATGTATTAAAGGGATAGTTCACCCAAAATTCAAATTTCACTCATTATCTACTCTCATGTCAACTAAGAGCTGTGAGAATTTTCAGAGTCCTCCGTGCCTTCTCTGAGTTACGGGGGGGTCCGCGCAGCAGTATTTGTCCATATAATGGTTGTGAATGGGGCACACTTTTCTTTGTCCAAAAAGACACACCAAAAAACATCCACATTTTCAATCCCGGACCCAAATGTCAGCACATAAGACTCAGACAGGTGCAATGGTGTGTGATATAGGCCTAATTACAGGAACAAATTTTGTTATTAATTGTCTTGCCTGGAGGTGATTTACAGGCTGTACAGACAGGCCTTAGTTATCAGGTTTTAGCACCTCTCCAGAAGGAGAAGCCAATTTAGACAATAACCTCAGTGTCCGGTGCATTGAATAAATCTACCATATTCCAGTAATTAAAGGAAACAAGGACCTGTTTGTTGTGAGCGTCTGGGGCAAAATGTATGATTTTTACAATGCATTGCTCCATTCAACATGCAACAGAACATATTAACTTATGTATATCAAATTAATGGGAGTCACATGGAGTGTCGCGGTGGTTGGGGCACAACAAAGCCCCAAAAACATGCAGTCTGGCTTCACCCAGTTCTGTGACTATTTATAGGCCACAGTGCCATCTGAATGTCACATGAAAAATATATTTTCCTTGAGCAATTATCCATTTAAGTATGAAGCCCAGCACTCTGTGAATGTCTTGTAAACACGCTGTGAGGAATCTCTCCTCGTTTGAGGGTGGTGGTGGGGAGGGGGGAAGCAGTTAAAAGGAAAGTTGTGAGTTTGCAGAAGAGATGCTGATAGTAATCTTGCCCTAAAAGCAACAGTGAGCAAAGAGAACGTATTTCCTGTCCTGAACAGAGTCTCCGACCTGCAGATGCATGTGTGGGATCCCCTGCTTGCTTTTTGCTGAGGCGTCACGTGTTTCTTTTTCCACGTTAAAGGGCCATCCTTACCAAGAACTATATAACAAGAACAATGTGAGCATCCGCACTGTTTGGTAAACATACACTGCACGTCTGCCATCTGCATCCCACATGTTCTTAGCGTCTTTATAAATATTTGATTTATCACGCTGGGAGTGGATGAAGCTGACGTTGAAAAACCACAAAGTGCAGTTCCTCTCTTGACCACTAGGGAGAGTCTCCAACAGTGAGTCAGTCCCCATAGACTCCCATGTTAAAATTTCAAAAGGGTCATAAATACATACTTTTTATTCCATCCGTTTTCCCATGATAGCGAGATAATTTTCCTCAGTTTTACTGCGATAACGAGATAATTAATTTGAGATTTCGAGAAACAAAACATAGCCTATATGGCCAAGATGTTTATGGGCAACAAAGTCACTTTTTATCCCTTCAAATTAAAGTTTATGATGTGTGATTGGAGCAGCTGCTGACAGATGTGCAGCTGACAGTTTCACTAAACCTGAGCCACCATCCGATCCTCCCTCGTTCACGTTGTGATGTCTTTTGGACATACATAAAGGCATACACCTCCCTACTATTCTGTATTTTTCCTCTCTTCAACTGTCTCCTTTTTTTGCCGGTCAGCAACGTGAAATGTGTTTCTCTCTCACATGCTCACTCAACCGCTTAATGAAAAATAAAAAGGATCTGGTGGGTCTATAAATGTTATTCTGAGGAGAAGGCCTAGTCTATTTGTCTATTTGTAAAATGCCTTGAGATAACTTCTGTTGTGATTGGCGCTATCTAAATAAAATGGAGTCATCAACAAAACCGCTCCTTACATCTGTGGGTGAAGCCACAGAGGCTATGTCCAATCTATAGTCTGATGTTCCACACATTATAGATTTATACATCATTTGACTTGCATGAAATCATCCTGAAAGTGAGCCCAAGAATTTTGTCACTCACTGGATTTGTCATCAATTTAATTTTATGGATGCTGACATTGATTTGGACAACTCTGTAGAGGGCTATGAAATTATCCGTGTGGCTTTATGTCCATCATAAATTTGAGAACGTGAACATTTTCATACTTCCAGTAAACATTTTGGAGCTGGTTAGTGACGTAAGGGATAACAAAGATGTTCAATATACGGAAAGATACTCCATGAGAGGCTGCTCCAATGATAGAAATGGTCCGACCTCGTCTGTGAACGTGTGCGGTGATTTCCAAGTTACATAGTGCAGTTTCAGCCGATGCGACCCAGCTCAGGCTGCAGCGGCAGCACCATTCATCCTATTAACCATTTTTCTACCATTGCAATGAGTCTGGAAACATTCTTTTAAGGCTGAAAAACTCTGCAATGTTGCTTTAATGTTGTTCTTACCATTAAAAGCATACGTTTTCACTTCTCCTTTCACTTCTTCTTCTGTCATGATGTGCTACCATTTGAACCAGCAAAGTAATATTAAGAAGTCATCAGGCAATTTGATGGGAATGTCTTTATGGGCATCTTTTATCACTTTTTAACCTACATCCTGCAGCCAATCAGAATCGAGTACTCACCCAGACCATTGTAAGCTAATATAATATGAACGAGCCATTTCTGCATTTCTTTTGGTGTTTATTTTGTGTTTTATTTTGGTAAACTCATAAAACAGGAAGTGACGTAATGCACTAGGGGCACAGGGGTTATTTGAACAAGGGGCAATCAGTGCCAGGTGTTGCTGATTTGACCGTGCCGTGTTGTGTCGTGCCCTAAAAGTAGACGTTGGTTTGGTTGTTTTCTTTAATATATCAGTGGAACCTTGTTTGGACACTAATTCCATTGCTCCCATGCACTTGTTACTGTGGCTTTAGTTTTATTTGGGTTTGGGAATAAGAGGAAGGTCACTCACTACACAATGTCTATCCAAAAGTAAAAGTTGGGGTACTTTCAAACTAGTTTGTATGAAACCTGACATCCTAGAGAGACATAAAATTAAATACCTATAGTATATAAGTGCAGTCTATTGAGCATCCACACACATACAGTATAATATTTATCATCAAACCTGGTACAAGGATTAACAGTTCTTAGCCTGGTGACTGGTCTGTAAACAGGAAATACAGGCAAACACATGAGTCACATTGATATTTATTCTATTTATTAGCCTTGAGCTCTCAGTCACGCTGCTTCTCCACCCAAACAGATCAGACAATTGCAGTCATTAGTATGATTTGATGAGTTTAGATCACTGGAACCACCTCACTTCCTGTCTCCTCCAACAGTGGTTAACTGGCTCATTTCAGAGACTTTAGACACAGAGGCTACAGAGGATAAAGACTCAACATCTGCTGAGAAATGGCATGTGTGCATTTAAACTGAGAGTCTAATGTCAGGGAAACACACTTTTTTGTTCAGTGAGAGTTTTGTTGATGCACAAATTGAGTCTGAGAATAGATTCACCTTGATGCCTCTGAAACAGATGGACGGTTTTATTGTATTTTGTCTTTCACCTTGTTCTCTTTTCCCTCATATTTCTGTCATCACACCTACATGTTAACAACACCTACAGTACAGTAGGCCCTAATTAGGCCTCACCCCAAACTCTGTCCTTGTACTTGTAACTTGTAGTGGAGGTGAGAAGAGAGTGTGTGTTCTCACTTTGAGGTGTTTCCTCGTCTTTTTATCCTTGTGAATGTGTTTTGACAATAAACATAGTAACACACACACACACACACACACACGGTCTCATTATCACCCTGCTCACCAAGCAAATTATCAGTCACCCACTGAGCATCGTTAGCCTCTGCCAGCCTGAATGTCAACGCCATAAACTACAGTCAGGGGTTTTATGGCTGTAATTATGGCAGCAGGGGGGGGGATTAATTTGTCTGACTACGGGCACTTTCACGGGCCAGACGCCTGATTTACAAATAGATCCTTCTTCATACACATTTAATAACTGCAGCAGATGGAGACTTTTATTTGATATTGTGGTGACCAGAGGGTCTGTTTATACATTTACAGCCAATCACATGAGCTCATTTCATTCCTGTTAGAAGGTTGGCATATTATACAGTATAATATAAATACTCTATACCAGGGTTCCCCAATTGTGGTCCTCAAGGGCCACTCCCTCGCGTGTTGTAGAAGTTTCCTGCTACAACACACCTGATTCAAATGATCAGCTCGTTATCAGGCCACTGCAGAGCTTGATAACGAGCTGATCATTTGAATCAGGTGTGTTGTAGAAGTTTCCTGCTACAACACACCTGATTCAAATGAGTGGCTCGTTATCAGGCCACTGCAGAGCTTGATGACGAGCTGATCATTTGAATCAGGTGTGTTGTAGCAGGAAACTTCTAAAACATTTTTCTGGTCTCTACATACATAAAGTGATCTTCCCTGAGCCGACCAACTCCTAGAATGAGGAAAGCAAACGGGTCCTGCATGGACTCTGCAGCCCAGCGACTGGTAGAACGCTGCTCATACAGCCTGTTCAGACTCAGCTGGTGATGTGACTGGTGATGTCACCGCGGTGACGGAGTGAGGCCGGCCCCTCAGCAACAGAAAACACCTACCACCTCTATTTCTATGGCTGCAGTGACCAGCAACAAACTCCTGAACTAAATTGATGAAATACAGACCAATTTGAAGTCATAAAGTGGTAATAATCTATGCAGTGTACAGTAACCATGTTACTTAAAGGTGCAGTGCACAGAACAGCTTGTTAGAGCTCATTTGAGCCACTTTTAGACAGCCCACTGACCACGGGTCAGTTTGGGGCAATACATTTACAATACAGTTTAGCTGGACGTCTGACAGCTGAGTGAAATTGAGTAAAAAGAGTATAATATGGGATCTTTAAATCGGAGATGTAGTAGTTTTTATTGTTTGAGCTGCACTTCTGTGCAAATTCAATCTGATTTGAGAATAAACCATAAATCACCATGAGCTATAGGGGTTACCAAATAAACTGAAACCTCCGTTCAGTCACTAACATTGAATCTGACATGTTATATGTATTTTAAACTCAGCAAAATCCTCTGATATGATTCATATTCACAAAGAAGAAGGGCGTTTGAAGCTCACCCTGTCTTACTTCTGAATGACAAAACTGGATCAGGCCTTTTGCCCCGCCCACTGCCTGCTTTTTTCCGACCTCCTACTTGAAAAAGTGCATTGGAACTCACCTAATTTCGGAGCTCCAGCTCGGATGCTTCTTTTTTATTGTTTTTGTGCCAATCAGTTTCAACCAATGTGTCAGAAAAAATCAGATTTTTAATGCCAATAAGCCCCGCCCCCTTAAAACATTATGAAATACACTCTTACATTCTCACTGGTTGTCAAACTGCAATTTTTGGAAGATGGTAAATTTAGGTTGTTTTTTCTCTTCAATTTTAAATGATCTGTTTTCATGAAAATGCTTCTTTTTTATTGTTTTTGTGCCCTTTGTCATGTTTCAATGCCTGAATGCAAAGTTTGTCCTGCTCTGCCATGTTTTTTTTTTGACGGAAATCAGAGTTTTTAACTGGGGAATTCTGAGTTCAAAGTTGTCTGGAATGCAGCACTACTCCAGGTGAAGGAGCAGAGACATCATGATGATAAAATGAAATAAGGCAATATTTTCTCTGCATTATAAAGCTGTCTTTCAGTGTGAGCACAATGCATGATGGTTTAAATTGCTTGTTAAGTATTTTTACACAATGCATTGTGAGATATGAGCCCATATGGTATCAAACATCCCTATACAAGGAGTCATTTTGGATCCAGAAACTATAACTATAAATAAACTTTACCTGTCCCTTCAAATTAAAAGCCCTCTGCAGAGCTGTGTAATTGTGACTGGTCTGGGCCGACAAGAGATTTAATGAAGAAAAAGTACATGTTTTGTCTCCTACACATGATGCAGAGAGAGAACACTGTGTGTGTCTGTGTGCATGTGTGTGCATGTCGGATGGTTGTAAGGTCACATTGCTGCCCCTCCCTTCATCATCAGCTGGATCATTCAGTCAGAACAGTACTGATGGGAACTGATCACATGCTCTTCCTCCTTTCTCTGGAAGTCATCTGAACCTTTAGTTTTCCACAGGATGTGTTGAGGTGTTGTTGGGTGTGTGTGGTGTGATTGCAACACAAACAGCATCTTCCCGTAACATGCACTTCACCACCTTCTCATTATGACTGTGAATGACACATGAGAGAAGCGTGATGTTTTCATTTGAAGGTTAATTCATTTAAGTCTAATAATTTCATTGGGTCGTTTATGTGGGGGAGGAAACACTCATGTTTCCTGTGATGACATTCGTGTTCAGCTCGTGCAGTGTTCAGGAGTTTTACTGTAATTTCTCTGATGATTCTTTTTAATTCCTCTTTAGTCTGACCTGCTCCTATGTGTTTGACTCAGGTGGTGAAACGCTGCAGTGGTTGTGCTGTTTGTTTAATGTATTGAAGAGAAGGGACCATGCATATTCATGAACATTATATCCCCAGGGTAATTTCCAACTGCTGTCTCGAGGTGTCACGAAGAAAAGGTAGCAATCACAAAATAAAAACAGTAACAAGGCAGCAGAGATTTGTATTCATTTACTTGACAACCTAGACCACCAGAGTTTAAAAAATGCCTCAGTGCAACATTGGGAAGAGTCAGCAGCAGAATTTATTGCACTTTTTTACACATATCGTTGATTGTCACAGGTTTAATTTTCCTCTAAAGGGATAGTTCACCCAAAATGAAATTCACTCATTATCTACCCCCCCTCATGTCGACTAAGAGCTGTGAGAGTCCTCCGTTCCTTCTCTGAGTTACTGAGGGGTCCGCACAGCAGTATTTCTCCATATAATGGTTGTGAATGGATACCACTTTTCTTTGTCCAAAAAGACACACCAAAAAACCAAATACCTCCATACTGCTCGTCTGTAATGTCCCTGTATTGAAGCCCCGACATGAGAAATTGGGAGACACTGGGAGCTTCTGCTACAAACAAGTTTAAAATATAGACTTATTTCATTTTTTTCGGAACAATTTCTCATGTTGGGGCTTCAATACAAGAGGGACATTACAAACAAGCAGTATGGAGGTATTTGCATGTTTTTTGGTGTGTCTTTTTGTGAGCCCCATTTACAACCATTATTTGGACAAATACTGCTGCGTGGACCCCCCCGTAACTCAGAGAAGGAACGGAGGACTCTGAAAATTCTCCCAGCCCTTAGTCGACATGAGGGTGAGTAGATAATGAGTGAAATATGAATGTTGGGTGAACTATCCCTTTAACCACAGCTTCCGTTGTTTCTTGAAAGTTAGCCGACTACAATACTCTCTCACTGTTCCAGATGGCACAGCTTTTAAAGCTATAGTGCAGGGTTCCCCAATTCCGGTCCTCGAGGGTCACTGTCTTGTATGTTTTAGAAGTTTCCTGCTACAACACACCTGATTCAAATGATCAGCTCGTTATCAAGCTCTGCAGTGGCCTGATAACGAGCCACTCATTTGAATCAGGTGTGTTGTACAAAACTTCAAAATATGTTCGGAATGGGGAACCCTAAGTGCAACTTCTGTCGCCCCCTAAAGGATTTCTGCGTAACCCTCCCCTCCCCACCGCTACCTCTGTAGCGCACATCACACACAGTAACAGTGACACAAACCACGGTTCATGGACCATAACACTCGCAACTGGCCGCACACTGCTCGTCACAGCACACAGACTCCCTGTAACTTACTGCTCGTTAGGCTAACGATGTGGCTAACACCTGGCTGCTAACGAGCCCTTTCCTCCCTCTTCCCTTCCCGTTGTCAGGTAAACCGAGTACAAAAAGAACAAATACTGAAAAACTCAATGTTGTATCATCTCCTCTTGTAGTGGCTTGGGCGAAACAGATATTTACAGACACGTTTAACTGACAGGACATTTATGGAAAAGGATGTGTGTCTAAAAGAAAACTCACAGTCACCTCTATTAGTGGCTCCATAATCATGCAGCATCAGAATCACTGACATTGTGTTGTTTGATGAAGTCATTCCGTGGCCGAGGTGCCAGGCCGTGCAGAACCTTGTAGAAGAAACAGGCAGACTTAAAGTTTCTGTAATTACTAACATTTAGGAACAGGAAAAGACCAGCAGATACCATAATCTATATTATGCCAGATTAGAAAAATGTCAGAGCTGCTATGATATGATCTGATCTGTTTAAAGTTGAAATGAATAGTTTCCACAATGCTTGTAGCATGGCTCTTGAAGGATGGTGTAGGATCCAGGTTGAAGGTAAACCAACCACTGAACATCTTCTGCATGAAGCACACATTTCGTCAAATCATCAAAGACAACTCCCATTGTCTTTCACCAGAACGTCCACATGCATTAGTCACAAACCAATATTCTCACATTAACATTCATTTGATGCAACACGTTGTTTGTTTTTTAGTCATGCGAGTCAGGGAGCTGTCCTGTCACTAGGAGGGATTTGCATAATGTTTCAGGTGACTCACCTACATGTGAACATGCTTTCAGTTTGACAGAAGAAAAACTGGCTCACAAACACTGAGAACATACAGTAGGTGAGAATGATATCAGTCTTTCTCTAACTCTCATCAAGAACGCAATTTAAAAAAACCAAAACTAAACACTGAGATGTAAGAAATCAGTGAAAATCATCACATTAGCTACCGGCGAACAGTGACAGTGGAAGACTGGCTGCATTGGAGCTGTTGATGTGTGACTTTATAACTTTATGAATGAGGGTTAGTCAGTCCACTTACACCTCAAGGGGGTAAAGTGTATGAAAAAGACCAAAACAGTTTTTCTGAGAATTTGCTAAATGCCAATAACACTGAGTCCCTGAGGCTGACAGCATCAGCACTTCCTGACCCACTCACACACACACACACACACACACACACACACACACACACGCCGTCACACACAAACATTCAACAGAATTTCTCTGGCATTTTCTGTGTGATGTGCACACCAACAAATAAGCACCATGAATTCAATTGTGTGGAAGGTTCAGGCTAGAGTTGGAGGAGTTTTCTCTTCCCTCACTCCTCCCGACCACAAATGACACTCCACACACGTCATTTTTTCCACAGTTGTAGACAAACCTGTCCTTTCTCTCATAATGTGTTCAAGAAAGCAGATAGACTTACAGACGTGAAACCAGACCCCTCCTGTTGCCCAATGACTCCAATACAAAGACTTCTACAATTGGCTGTTTACTCTAGAAACACCAAAAACACATCACAGGGTCTGAAAGTCCTTTGGACACTGAAGGTCTGCTGTTTTTTCTGAGAGACGCTTCCAATTTCTCACAATAAGCCCAAATGTGAGACTCGCGCCAACCAGAAAACCACTCTCTTTCTAGACGTTTCTGTCTGCCTCAGCCTGGGGTGCATCTATCATCACGGCAACCCCCCACAAATTGCCGTGGCAACCTCCAAGCATCCGGCCAGAGACAGCTGAGACACATTCATTAATAAGCACTCCTATATCTCTGCACTTAATCTACTTCTGACCACTATCTCCCATACATTTTAGGGATGCACCGATATGAAAATTTTGGTCGATACCGATATCCGATATGAATTTTCTGTTATGGCCGATAATCGATATTTACCGATATCGATATGTGTTGTTTTTTTTTAGTTTAAGAGATGATAACTTTTTGTACAGACTGAAAATCATGCAAACTGAATTTTTGAATGTCTTCCTTTATTTTCAGAATGTATTTTACTTCCAAATAACAAGGTTACAGGCTACCATCCTCCTCGCATTACCTCAATTTTGCAGGTGTTGCATACGGATATACATCGGTTGTGAATATCGGCCCGATTTTACTCATCGGACCGATACCGATATGTTAAAAAATGACGAACATCGGCCGATACCGATATTAATGCCGATATATCGTGCATCCCTAATATATTTATAAAGTCTCTGTGAAACACAACCACACACAGGTTGACAGCTCCTCAATGTCATGTGTCTGTCTGATTAGCCTTGTCAGACCTTAAAGTTACAATCCCAGGCAGCTGGACTTCCTTTTTTTTTTAAAATTTCACAGCCAATAAGCACCCACCCCCTCAGTTAATTCAGGAAGCACCAAAACCACGCCCCCACCGCTCTGCCTATGCGTGTGCTTCACAACTTAGCATTGGAGCGCATGTGCAGAATAGAATGCACATTGATTTGGCAGTTTGATTGACAGGCGGGCCATCCAACCAAAGTTGTCCGAGGGTGCACTGTTGTTCCGTACCGTGCTGAAGCAAGAATGCTACGAATTATATGTCAAATCACTTATGTCATTGATTACTGTCTCATACTTACCAGACATATATGGTACCTGTATGGGTTGTGGGTTTGATTCCCTTGTTGACAGAACTCACAACCCCAGCAGCGCCCACACATGGACTCATAGAATAAAACATTACATTAGATGAATGTAGAAATACAGAAAATGCATTTTTCATTATGTCATTTTATGTCCTATAAATCACAGGTTTGCATATGTGGTGCAATCTCTGAGCATCAAACATGTTCTTGATTGACATATTGAGGAGCTTTGGCTGGCAGAGAGCTTGGTTGCAGGAGCCAAGTGAAACTAACAGTTGATAACAAAATATAACCTGCCCACTTAATGGTCTTGACCCATTATTACATATCGAGAACAATCTTAACCTTTAGCGTCTGTAATTAGCCAACAGCTAGCTCACACCGGGACAGAGACACATCACAGAGCAGAGACTGTCTGTCTGTCTTTGTTTGTGATATGTTACGTACAGTATGTGGTATGTTGTACATGCAGCAGCATGTTTGCTTTCATCGTGAGGCCTGCACACACAACTGCTGTTATTTACATCCTGCGAACAGCTGTTCATCACTGAATGGTTTTCTCTTCCATAAGAGGAAAATGAGTAGGGATGCACCGATATGAAAATTTTGGCCGATACCGATATCCGATATGAATTTTTCTGTTATGGCCGATAACCGATATTTACCGATATCGATATGTGTTGGGTTTTTTTTAAGTTTCTGAGATGATAAATTTTTGTACAGACTGAAAATCATGCAAACTGAATTTTTGAATATCTTCCTTTATTTTCAGAATGTATTTTACTTCCAAATAACAAGGTTACAGGCTACCATCCTCCTCGCATTACCTCAACTTTGCAGGTTTTGCATACTAATATATATGGGCCAATATATATCGGCCCAATTTTAAACATCGGACCGATACCGATATGTTAAAAAATGACTAATATCGGCCGATATCGATATTGATGCCGATATATCGTGCATCCCTAAAAATGAGTTTAACAGTTTGTTTCTTTGTCTTCACAGATCTTACAGGTGAATCTAGTGATGTCCATCCTGCTGTATGTGATGGTCCTCGTGTACCTCTATGGTATCCAGGCAACCAACATGGATAGCAGTCGCCAGGGGCAACAGCAACAGCAGCAGCCGAGTCCCGACCCTTTGAACTCTCTCATCATCCAGCTGCTTCAGGCCGACCTGACCAGGGCGAAGACCAGGGGGAACCAGAGCCAACAGAGCAAAAGCAGGGACCTGGAGCTCCAGGACACGCTGCCTCCTCTCCTCAGCGCCAACTTCCCTTTGGAGGAGCAGGGCGATGCGGAGCAGTGGGGCGCGGGGGGCCGCAGCGGCGGGAGCAGCGAAGGCGTCATGGACCAGCAGGTGATGCTGTTGAATTCGGACCTGCTCAGGCAGCACAAGCGGTACAACTCGCCTCGGGTGCTGCTGAGCGACCGGCCACCGCTGCAGCCGCCGCCGCTGTACCTCGCCGACGACTTTGTGAGCGGCGGCTCTGAGGGCGGAGCGGCGGCGAACAAGACTCGAAAGAAGCGCTACGCCGAACACAGAAGCTACCGCGGGGAATATTCCGTGTGCGACAGCGAGAGCACGTGGGTGACGGATAAAACCCAAGCGGTGGATACCAGGGGGAACCACGTGACTGTCCTGGCCAATATCAAAACCAGTGCCACGCAGGACATTAAGCAGTACTTTTACGAGACGCGCTGTCGGACGCCCCGGCCCTTTAAGGGAGGCTGCAGGGGCATCGACGACAAGAACTGGAACTCGCAGTGCAAGACGACACAGACTTACGTCCGGGCACTGACACAGATCCGCAACACAGTCGGCTGGAGGTGGATACGCATAGACACGTCGTGCGTGTGCGCCTTGTCGAGGAAACGTCACAGGACGTAAACTAAAACAGCCCGAGCTCTGCCGGGGACTGCCTGTTTGGAATTCTACTTCCTCTTAAAAGGATTTTACTTCCTGTTCTGGACGCTTCCCACCACAGGATTACGTGTCACGGTGGTGATGAGCAAACTCCTGCTCTAACATGACACTTCTACTGAAGAAACCTTGGGTCCTTTAAAACAATATTTCACATTAACGTGCTGAAAATCCAAAAAAAAACAAACAAACTGTGCAGCACTGCTGTTATGGAAGAACTCGCTCCTGAGGGGCAGGGAGGGAGGGTGTGAGTGTGTGAGGGAGAACTGTACATATAAATTATTTAAATTATATGAAATGCATGTAGTTTTTACATGTTATATTATCATCATATATATATATATATACAGTATATATATATATGACAAATGAATATATTTGTGTTATTTATTGAAAGAAGTTTTCAAAAGGAAAAAAATAACTATATAAAGGAATGAAACAAGCTATGAACTCATTTCTGAGACTATGAAACAGAGCTGGGCTGCAAAGGTGCTTCACAGTGAGACATTACATGTGCCTTGACAAGTGTGGCAGTGACAGGTAGGACACGGGGGCGGGTGATAGAGCCACAAGGGGCCCGTTTCTGTCCTGCAATCCAATGTGGGGAGGGGGAGGGAGGGGGGCAAAGTCCTAGCATAATGACACAGATAACTACAGTATATCAAAAAGGTACAAGGAGTTCTGTAACTGTACTGTTGTGTTGTAACACACCTCACGTTCATTCATTCCACTCGGGGACAGTTTGACTCAGGCCACGTTGATGCTGTTCACCACGTTTTAATCTCAACTGGTATCATGAGCTGTTTTTATTTCTTCCTATTAATAAAATCATATATTTCTTAAAGTTGGAAACATTTCATTAACAAAGACCCGTTTCAACCTGCGAATGAAAGAAATACATAATAACGTAGAGCAGTGGTTCTCAAATTATTTTACATCAAGGACCCCTAAACTGACACAAATTAAACCACCACACCAGAAATACACAAATATTCTGAGACTGAATAACGTTACTTTTTTAGTCAATGTATATTCAAACTAGGGTGAATTTTTGGAAACATGTTGAGAAATTGCTGAAAGAAAAATGTAATATTTCTGAAAATAAAAGTTGTAACATTTCAAGAAAAGAAAAAGTTGGGGACCCCCTTGAACCCTCGCTGGGACCCCTCGGGGTCCCCGGACCCCACTTTGAGAACCACTGATGTAGAGAATACTGTAAGTCCTCAGCAGTCATTAGAAGTCCCTCGCTGCTCCTGCCATAGAGGACTGTTGGGTTTGTTTACCGGCATGTGTTAAACCTGAATTTCTGAAACACGCTTTGTGGTCATGACATTTGTTTAGTTTGTCAGCCTCTGTGGTTTATATGTACTCTGGAGATTTGGAGGAAGCAACACAGGCTAAATAAAACATGAGGTTTTCCCTGTATACACAGCAAAAAAAAGTGATGTCATGGTTGAAGTTAAAGGATAAAGTCTGGTGATAATCTGTGTTTTATTTATTGTCAACACGTCCAATTAAAAATCAAAACCGTCACTGGATTGATTCTAGTCACAGTTAGAGATGTGATTTTCTTCTCCTTCTGACACCTGACACTGTGAGCTACAGTACATCACAATCATATGACTGCAACATCACCACATGCTAAAAAACTGAAAGAATCAGGACCACGATACCAGATACCAGACTGTATCTCAGCCATCTAAACAAAAAAAGGAAAAAAGATTCAAAGAACTAGAGACTTGAGGGCCGAGGAACAAGAAGTGATAACATGATGTGTATAACCAGGGGCGTAGCACCACATTCTGGGCCCTGTGCACTCGTATTGTCAGTGGGCCCCTATCCATGCCAGTGCACGAAGCACAGAGTTGTTTTTGAGGTAAATTTATACAAAGCCGCCAAAGCGTGTTTCCGTCAGGGGATCTCTTTTCGGCACTATACTGGCTTTGCATTTACCTCGAAGACAACTCGTAGTGTTCTGTTATTATCTCCTATCATATCTCTGCCGATCTAAAAATAGCTTGCACCGACAATTAAAGGTAACAAATCTACTCTAAAACTATATGGAATATGGCTTTAGGCCAATTTGCCAAAATATTGAACTATCCCTTTAACAGTTGCTTCCCCTAATTCTGCCTTCTTTCTATTAATTTTTCTGATACCCCGATTTATATTTTTTGGGTGGCATGATGACAGCTAACCTCATTCAATCTGGGCTCTGTCTGGGCGGACTAAACCATTTTACGCCTCCAAGAGGGGGTCCCCAGAATGTCCAATATGTTGAGTTCATTCTCTTGTGATGTTATCAATATATTTCAAATAAATTATGATACCAATTAATTGGAGGGCCCAATTCATTCAAAATAAAAACATCACACAAAAAAATAATAATTTCAGGATTTTCATGGGCCCTCTCCCTAGTCGGGTCCCCTTTTCCCCCCACTACCACGCCCATTATATTCTTCTTCACTGCTCTAAAACAGCATCTTCCTTCACTGAAAAAATAAGACTGATGAAAACTTTTTTATGAACCATAACTAAAATGTTTGTTAATAAACTGCATCTGATTGGTGCATCGACTTTGTACTTGCCGACAGCAACATGTATCAGTCATCATCATCAGAGTCATTGCCTATACAGTATTGGAATGGGAACAACTCAGTGACACATCAGTGAGCTGCACTGGTTGCACTCACTGACCTGTTAGGCACAACACACCATGAGTAAATCTGTTCCCTCCTGCTTCAGTAAGTTTAGACATTTTGTATTTGTTTTAACACCTGTCAAAAGTAACATCCATGGTGTTATGGTCCAAATCTGTCATTTTAGTTCATTGGCCAGATACAGCACAAATTTATCTCCAGTGGGCCAGACCAGTAAAGTTATATCATAATAATCTATAATTTATAGATTATTATTTATATCATATAAATAATAATTTGCTAACAGATGAAACATTCTACCCGGTGATAATCAGTAGGGATACTGTATATGACTCAAAATACAGGCCAACTTTGAAACAACTCCAATGAGCACAGATTATCACTGGGCTTCTCCTCAAAAATCACACTCAAACACATCAGGAAAAAACAATTTGAAGAACAAAGAACATCTGGTTTTCTGGTCTGGTCCGATGGTGAGGAAAGTCCAGGGAGTTCACGGTTCAGCCAGTGTGAGAAACAGTGATGGTTGATCAGAGTCAGTCTGATCAATAGTCATTTATTCAGCCATCTGATCAGATGTTTCACACTTCACTTGTCTTTCCAGTTACAGCACATACATGGAACAAATTCTTTATCAAATGGGGTCAGCGGTCAAATGTGTGTTTGTGTGTGTGTGTGCCAGAGATGTGCTGCATCTCCAGCCTCCAGCTGTCTCACATCATTTCAGTTTTTTTATTGTACTAACAAGATGATCAGAAAAATCAATTTCAGTGCAGGACTAATGCAGAGCGGATACAGGAAGTGTCTGCAGCGGCTCTCACTGTGTGCTGCACTGAGTCCGGATGAACACAGGATGAACTCTAAAGCAAGCTCATGTCTTGTTTAATAGCAGATAGTGGATAATGCACAGAGGCACGTTTTAGATTCTATATCTGCTCGTGTTTAACATCAGTTCCAGTTCGACAGAGAAAGCTGAGAGGTCCCTGAATGCACCATGAGGCAAAAACAGTCCAGAGGCAACTCAATTGACAGAGATGTGACTCATCAGATTCCACAGAGGTCACTGCAGAGTGCAGGGACGTGTGTGTTAAAGGAGTAGTTCACCAAAAAATGAAATTTAGTCATTGTTGACTCACTCTCATGCTGAGTAGTTTTTTATTCCTCAAAGTGCATCTGCAGACCCTGGAAGGGGGTTCGTAGTCCAATGAAAATTTTATATGAGAGTAATGGGGCTCGACACAAAAATGTCCATAAAACGACACGGTAACACTTTACAATAAGGGTCCCTTAATTAACGTTAGTCAGTACATTATTAAGCAACTGTTAGGCAATTACGCAAATCCATGCTCCTCATCCGCTGCAATCCAAGTGTCCTGAAGGAATATAGTCCAGAGTTTACTGGAAACAACATCATTTAGGACATTTTTACAGCCTAAACAGTCACATATTGAATTTGCCTGGTGCGCGCTCTCGCATTCACACAATGCACACGAACCGGATTGGCCTAAATGGCGTCATTTCAGGGGACTATATCCCTTCAGGACATTTGTATTGCAGCAGATGAGCAGTGTGGAGGAATATTAAAAGGTTTTGGTGTAGTTTTATGGATGCCCTATTACTCATAAGGTTTTCGTTGGACGACGAACCGGCCTCCCAGGTCTCCAGATGCACTTTGAGGAATAAAAAACTACTCTGGAATATTCATCAGCATGAGGGTGAGTCAATTTCATTTTTTGGTGAACTATTCCTTTAAGAGTAAAGGTATGTTGGAAAGGAGACAAGAGGATTTCCAGTTGAAGTGTAACACATAACAGATGATTACTGGTGTGACAGCAACACATGTGCTGCGTTACCACGAGGTATGAGTCATCCTTGAGTAACAGCTGAAGCCGTATTAGTCACTTCAGGACAGATTCCACCGTGATGTTTCATTTCCAGGAATGAGGAGTTTTGTTTTTGGGGGTTATTTTTCCTAAATATGCAAATAAAAATGTTTGTGGTGTGAGGCCATCACAGTGTCAGGAGGAGGGTCAGAGGACAGCTGTGAGACTGAGGAGGCGCATGTCACACATATGTTTCTCTCACTGTTATCTAGGGAGGATTGGTATGTGTTTCTTTTTGTCCACTTATCTTTTAAAGCAAAACTCCAACTTTGAAGACTAAAGAGAGGACAACTGGTAAGGTCTGTGTGTGCAGCCTATCCTGCAAGGGCCAAACATGTGACCTCATATCCAGATGTTCTCAGACAAAAGGACAGCAAGTGTTTGGATCAGTTTTTACTGTCAAAATAAAATACAATGAAAGTAAAGTTACTTTTCTTTCAGAGTGGACATGTATTTTTAATAAAACACAACATACTGTACTGTAGGTGACTATACAAGCAGAAATGGGCATCCCAGAGCCCTTTAATCTATTATTCATTAGGCCAAAAGCTTGTTAGCTGTTGTCACTGAAAGAGCACATACTGTAAGGGGAGCGTACCTATGTTCCCTGAGTTCTATGTTTCCATTTAGGGGAATATAGGACCCTCTTTTTGAAAAAGGGTCCTACGTTCCCCGCTCTTGCTGGTCGATGGACTCTCTACTTATCTATCTGGCCTGTCTAACCTCTACCTAGTCTTTTTTACTAAACTTAACCAACTCCTTTCTTCATTGCCTAAACCCAACCAATGGGACAATTCCACTTCTCACCCAAAGTTACAACTCAACTTCTCACTCAAAAATAGACAAAAATCTGCAAAGTCAAAACTCCACATCCAGGTATGGGTACAAATATTGCATGTTCCCCAGTCCTTTTGGGGAAAAGTGGGGAACATAGGGCCCTTTTTCTAAAATAGGGTTCTATGTTCGCCGGTCCGGACACAGCAGGGAACATAAGATCCTTTTTTAGAAAAAAGGTTCTATGTTCCCCGGTACCATACAAAGTGGGGAACATAGGACCCGGGAAACATAGGAATGACCCCCATGTAAGTGAGCAATAGCCTGCTAGTCTCACCACCATTACTGATCAGTAGTGGGTCAGTGGGAAATAAAGAAATGTGTATGAGGAAGTGAGAGCAGAGTGAGAGCATTAAACCTGTGAAGATGGGTTTTCACCTAAAAAGCCAGAAATCATGTTCTGCTCTGTCCCTCATTTGTTCCGAATTCTCACAGGATCAGACTCGACCGCAGCAGCATCTCTATGAGGTTGAGGAGCGTTGCAGCTCTCAGTTCTCCGGACTGTAGCTGTCTGTACTGCAACACACAGGTGCTGGACAGGCTTTATCAAAACACTACTATCATTACGTTCTGCAGTTGTCTAGTCCAGATGTTTGGTTGTTTTGGCACTGAACTGTGTGAACTGATATCTTCTCTGCAGCTGGATGTGGACCAAACTCAGGCACCGGTTTCATTCATTTGCCAGATTAAAAACATGCTGGGAGCACTGACACAGAGTGTGACTGTCTTTATTTGGTTGCACTGAGCTGTGAAGCAGATCTAAGTTCTATATCAATACTGTGAGAGTACCAAAGCCTCAGTCCACAGAGAACTGTCAGGACTTCTGTGACTTTGTGATGTCACAACAAAGTCCAGGTGTTTTTGCTCAGACACAAATAAAGAACAGAAAAAAAGAAAAAAACGGTGGTGGAGCTGTACCTGAGTCTGATGAAGAGGACAGTCTGACTGTCTGTTCCTCACAGAGGACATGAGGTATGTTAACCAATGTGTTCACCTCAAAACCATTCACTTAGATAGAGCATCCTAGGTGCAAAATCACTGTTTGTCAGTTATGTTGCACTACATGTCCATCTGTTGTTCTTAACATTCATAATCAGGCCATAATTCTTCATGCTATGAGATAATAATGTAATGTTAGTTTTTCAGGAAGCAACTTATCCATGAGAAAATTTTGGAGTTGGATTGTGTATTTGATGAGTTTGATGAGGGAAACCAAGAAATGCCATGAGCCTCCGTAGCGTAGCTCTGAGCAGCTCACGGCTCTGCTCCGCCGTTCTAAAAATAGCTTGCACCGACAATTACAGGTAATGAACCGACTCTTAAGACTATAGAGATTATGACAATGGGCCAATTTGCCAAAATGTTGAACTATCCCTTCAGTTTTCAGCCCTATTGAGAATTTTAACTTGTATATAATCAACATATCTCGCGTTGCGTTTAGGACTCAGGGCCACCATAGTAAACCACAGCAGTAAGCTGTTCAACCACCAGCTCAAGTCATCCACTGCTGATTATCTCCCACCACAGCTTGTCACAAAATGTGACAACATCAATTAGACTGCTCATCATTACCCATCACCCCTCTCTGCTTCCCTGTAACCTCATCGGCCTCAGGCCAAACAACCTTTTCCTCCATGTTTCTTCCCACATGGAGGGAGGCTCAGACACCCACCTTGTTCCACCTGTTCACACATGGGGGTGTATGGAGGTGTTTAATTTGTGGTTAATTTGAGGCAGGTGAGGGAACTGGCTGCAGGGAGCAGCAGAATGTGGCGTCTCTAATGACCCAGGGGTTTTACAGAGGGGTAAATCTGACTTAAGGAGATGTACATACATGCAGAGCTGGGATTTGAGGCGGTAATCTCCTATTCTAAGAGGAGCTTACCACTTGTCAGGCTGCAGAGCAGAGCAGATCAGCAGCGCCTTTGCTGTGCTGGCTGTGACTGAATGTGTGCTCACATTTGAAGTGCTTTAGGTGCACTAGATTGTAAAGGGCAAAATATCACTGAATAAAAAGGAACGGAAGCCTCAGACGGTCGCTTTCTGAACTTCCCTGTAATTAGGTAAGAGAAAAAATATGTTTAAAATCTTTTTTTCTTTTTTTTTACACGCTTTGTTTGTAGATTTAAACTGAAGAGTCCAAATGTCACACCTAAAGTGCCTAAAACCAAACCATAAGCATCAAAGAACAGAATTGACATGAAAATTGACTTAAAAGGACAACAAGGAGTTTATATTTAGTTTAAGTCTCATATTAATGTGGGTGAATCTATGTTAACGATTGTTAATGGCTCCATTTTCAATAAATATATCGTTTTAAAGCTACAGTAAGTGTTTTCACACTACATTCCCCATGAGCCCACGGTGAAATTCTTGGACCAGCGCAAGACGGACGAAAGGGAAAACATTTGCAGAAAATGTTTTCATTCATCAAGAATGAAAGTCGGAGTTTGGAAGACGATCAGATACCGTCGTAGTTCCAACCATAAACGGCTCACCCAGCATTTCCACCACTTATAATAATAACAAAATAACGATAAAGACAAAACGATATCAAGACCCATTAACAAGTGAAGGTAACAATTCATCCACATTAATATGAGACCTTATTATAACCAAATACAAACTCCTCATTGTCCCTTTAAGGGTGTCTGTCAAAGGGGATCTTACAGTACCTTACATGTGCAAAAGTGACATGTTCTGTCTCTTCTTCTGCCTCTCACAGCTGCAGCTGAAGGTGCAGACATCAGCAGCTTGTCTAATCCCTAATGTCCCAACAAGGCCCTGCAATAACAGGCTAACTGGCTGCAAAGGTAAGACAACTGCAAGTGAAGACAACCCCTTGAAAACAACATGTTTTATCATTAGTTTTTGCTTCTAAATTGAATTCAATTCTTTATCTCGCCTTTTGCAGATAAAGTCCATTCTTTAGTGTTTTCCACCTTCTAATTCTAAAGTTCCCCACAGATATCACCGCTGCTCATTCTGGGTGTTAGGTTCTTGACATATATCCCTGTTGCACGCTTGACAAGCGAGAAAAGACGGCGGATTATAAGAGGAAATAGGATTCTTTCAGTGTTGGACAACAGCAACTTGACAGACGTGGGGGTAAAGAGGGCTTGGTGAACCTCAAGAGGGTTTTTCCTCTCAATCCTGTGTTGATACCTGTGGGGTGGGTGGGGTGGGGGTTTGGGGCTTTGCAGGGAAGGGTATTCTGTGTCCTGGGCTGGGATGTTCGTGCTGAGCTGTGCGTGAGACGATCTGAAAAGCTATTTGGGGGTTTTCATACAGTCAGCTGAAAGCCTGAAGGTCACAGGTCACAGGCGTTTACAGATGGCAGGATCACAACAAGGATAAGAGGAGTCTGACACATCTGACATTCTTGTTATTGTATTTCTAATCACACTTCTGAAATGAAACATATGTTTGGTTGTTTTGTTGTTTTTCTTGACAGGAAATTAAACAGTTGCATCAGTTATTTAATCAAAAAATAAAACATTAACATAAAGCATGTTGGCTAAATGAGTGAGTACAAAAACTTTGTGACAGTGAATGAACAGGACGTATCTTCATGTTTTTCGTGTCAGTATCATTAGAGTCCATTAAAGGGACATTGTGTAACTTCTTCTGTTATCTGTTCATGAAAATCAACTATTTTCATTAATCAATAATCCCCCCTATCAACAAAGTGAAGTGTTAACACAGTGAGGAGGAATGGAGCGTTACACTGATGTTGCATTCAGGTGCAGTCGGGCAGACGGCCGTCGGTAACAAACCAGATGTCATTTTAGTCACAGAAGTCCAGAGAAAGCCGGTAAAACATGGGTCAGGTCAACAATAAGACATCACCATGACAACATATTCTCACGTGTATTGTTTTGCCTCGTGCTGACGGAACACTTGTTTACCTGCTTTCGAGTGAGGAATAAATAGCCTATGTTGCACCTTTTTTTTTGTCAGCATTTAGGGTCCAATCACACTAAAACCTAAATCTAAAGCATCTAAATCTTACATGTTTTTAAGTGTGTAACCAAAGATGTTCTATAACAGAGGATGTATTACAATGGAAAGAATTAGTATACACCTCCTGTCTCTTTCATGGTCAAAATTGCCTGTCCTGTTAAAAAAACAAAAACAAATTCAATACAGCATCCGATACAAAATTTGTGCCTGATTTGCCTGTGACCAACCAATAGACAACAGATCTGTGATGGCAGGGGATCTCAGGGTGTGTTGCTGCGAGTCGACAGACAAAAAAAAAAGATAATTTCCTCCTGATTTGTCTGAAAATATAATTTCAGTGTCTGTTCAGAGCTGTGGCTCATGAAAAATGGCGTCTGTATTTATTTAAGTTGCTATGCAAAACAATCCTAATCAGTTTCACTTGGAGTGGGGTTATATGTCAAACAGCATCAATACATCCCATAACTAACATTTGCCCTATGCTATTTTGTTAATAGTAACCAAAAGGGATCCTACATTCTGGCTCCAGACGCTCATGAAAGGCCTTCAAACAGTAGACGCTACAATTTACAGATGTTTCCTGAATGCTTCACAGTCGTTAGCTACTGCATATTGTGGAGGGGGGGGTTTGAGGCAACAGCAGTGAACTGTAATGTGTTTCACAAGAGGTTTAAAGGTGAATGTGCACGTATGAGTGGCCCTAGGGCCCCGAGCAGCAGCCTGCTTGTCCTACAAGATGACAGCTTTGTGAAATTGATAAATTTAAGGTCTCAAAATAAAGTTAACGTGGGAAATGTTCTAAAACCTTCAAACACAAATGTACTGTAACCTCATGGCATGCGAGGCCCTGTCAGACATACATGTGGCCCCCGCTCTCAGGCAAAAAGCTCCGACTTGACTGAGGATTACTGTACGCGGAGCCTCAGAGGGGCCGCGTTGGACCCCAGAGCAAGTGTTTCGTACAACATCAAACATTCCACAAAAAAACAGCTTTGAAGGATCTTCTAATTCCGTTTTTTCTTTTTCTTTTTAAACTGGCGGCATCAAGACACACGTCCTAATATGGTCGTCGAGAGCTCCACTCATGTTATTGCCAAAAATAGGGATGTTTTGTGATGAATTTTACATCGACGTATGCTGCAAACGATCACATACAGCAGACTTACCAGCGCTGACAGTGTGTGACTGGCCTCACTCACAGGTTCAGAGTGGATAGACGATTAAACTGATGCACTGCAGGACTGTCCGGGGAGAGATCTCTGTAATCAGACTGTAGGAGGTTGTTACAAACTGATGAGAAAATGTCTTCTGTGGTAAAAACTTTAGTGTTGACACAATGGATGTTTGCAGAGAGGCGATTAGAAAAGTGAATGTGTGTTGGGAAACAATAGACTGTTGACAGCATGTCTGAACTGCTTTTGTGTAAATCTTATGTGGGAAACGTGGCATAATTAGGCATAATTAGGGGAAGCAACTGTTAAAGGCAACTTGGCTCAATGCTATAATCCCTATAGTTTTAGGAGTAGATTTGTTACCTTTAATTGTTGGGGCAAGCTGTTTTTAGATCGGCGTAGATATGATATGAGACAATAATGGAATGTTACGAGTTGTTTTCGACACACTTTGGCAATTTTGTATAAATTTACGTTGCGCTTGGTGCACTGGCATGGATAGGGGCCCACTGACATTACAAGTGTACAGGGCCCAGAATTTGGTGCTACGCCCCTGTTTCCCGTCTCCAGGACCACCACTGGGCCTCTTACTGTATACTCTTTGCAGACTTGTCTCCATTTCTCATAGTATAATGACACCTGTGAGGTCTAATCACCAAAGACCCTCACAGCTCTCGATTCCTCTCTTCTCAGAATTGTTATTACAGTTCTCAGAACAGCTCATCTGTTCCCCACACATGAGCCTCGCATTGTATCTGCATGAACTCTGAGTGTGTCCACACAGTTCACTACTCACGGTTTACACTAACTCCTGTTGTAGCTGTAGCACAGTCTGTGTCATGTCAGTGAAGGTTTTCTCTGATGAAAAGGTTAAATTCATGTTTGACAATTTTGAAGCGACTGACTTTGCATGTTTCACAGGGTTTTGATTGTTTGTTTTTGGCACATTGTTCTGAGGCATGAACAACTGTGAGACCATGAACATGTGTCACAACTGCATCACATGAGAGAAGATGTTAAAGGGATAGTTAAACATTTTGGAAAATTTGCCATAATCTACTACTTTACGGACACGGCTGGCTGCTGGGCGGAGTGATTTCAAAAGCGCACGTAGTTCAGAATATTTGTGAATATGCAGCTCACAACTTCTCCACAAGAGTGTTTTGGAGTTGTTGGATTGTGTATTTGATGAGTTTGATGAGGGACATTGGACCTGTACCATTCAGCTGCATTGTGTTCACTGAGCAGCTCACGTCTCTGCTCCGCTGATCGCTAAACAACATGCAGCTACTGCTTATAGGGATTATAGCAATAGGCATTCAAAATGTTGAACTATCCCTTTAATATCATATATCATAGCAGCAATATTTCCACTATAGTTGAACCATTTGTCTTTATTCTCTCACCTCTTGCAAGACAAAGCTGGAGCAGCAGCTTCTCCACAGCTCAGCGATGTCAACATAACCAGTTTATAGATAAACAAATCAATGATCAATAGTTGCAGCAGGTGTCCTCTTTCAAAAGGTCTGTGAAACAAATGGCAACAAGTGTCTCAGCCTGGTCTCTGTCAGTCAGTGTGTCGCCGGGCTGGCATCAGAGCCGCTGGCACACGTCCCTGACGTTGGAAGGCAGAAGAAAAACAGAGGCGTTGCCAAATGTTTGATCAAAGGAAGACAAAAAAAAAACCTGTTGAGAGATTACGAAAGCCTCGGCTCATTCAGTATTGACATTGGCAGTGGTTGAGAGAAGCTGCCCCACACGGAGCGAGTCAATTGGGGCGACAATGAGCAGCCTGTACACGGGGCAGAGGCTGAGGCCGCTACACGCTCATCAGAGGAGAGGAAACAGGAAAAGGTGCTTTTCACCCACATGATTGGCAGGTGAGACTTGTTGAGGTGTGGGGTCGCGGCTGAGTGGGCGGGCACTGAGAACATCTGGAGTTAAACGCTGCTGACCACCCACTGGGTCTATGTATGGATGTCTAAGTGTGTGTGAAAGAGACGGAGAGAGAAGTGGGCGAGAAACCATAAGGAGTGGTGTTTTCTCTTGGAGCAGAGGCGCTCACACACTGTCTTTGTGCTGCACCTCTGAACTGTCAGGTCTAATTTGAACAGACATAACAGTCATCAACAGTCTGACAGTGAAACAACATGACTCAACAATGACCTTTTTCCTTTTTTTTTAACCTACATTTCTGTATTTAAATCCTGACTGACATTCAGAGGAACAACCCAGACCAAAACTGACCATATAAACAATACAGTTTCCACTATGACTCTTGAACCATCATCTAATGGCATGAGGAAGACATTATTACAGTGAAAAACAAAACAAAAAATAGATGTACAACAAAACTTATCACAGAGTTTCTAAAACCCGTCACAGAATTTACCTCTAAAACGGCTCCGTCTCGTAACGTTGTGTTATTATCTCATAGCGTGGTGGTTGTGCAGCTCACAACATGTCCACGACAGCGTTTTTGAGTTGTTGGGTTGTGTATTTGATGAGTTTGAAACCAAGAAATTCCCTTTAGCCTCCACATCGTAGCTCTGAGCAGCTCACAGCTCTGCTCCGCCGTTCTAAAAATAGCTTGCACCGACAATTAAAGCTAACGAACCTACTGCTGTGACTATAGCGATTATGGCAATGGATCAATTTGCCAAAATGTTGAACTATCCCTTTAAGACACTTCTTAAAGGGATAGTTCAACATTTTGGCAAATTGATCCATTTGACAGCCTAGATAATAATGTTACCTTGACGTGTGCCACCTGAACACTGTTGCATTCCAGCTACACCATTTTTGAATGACAGTGGCCTCTTTTATAATGATAATGCACCCTGCCACACATAATGTTATTCCTAAAAAAGTCTGATATTTAATGAGATAGATCTGTAGAAATATATTTGTGAAAATTTTTGATTACCAGATTGTGCTTTTGAAAGAACTGTAGGCCAAGAGCAGGTTGTTCTGCTGACCCCATTCTGTGCTGGCACTAACTCTAAACCAAGAGCTGATCTGAAATACTGACCTCAAAGTCAGCTTGGCAATTCAACCCTGTCTAATAACCAGGACTATCAGTGTAATTGATTAGTCGGTTGGTCTAAATTTATTTTGAATATGTTGGAACAAATAGTAACAAGCCAGAAAATATGAAAAATATAAAAATATCAACAACAAAAAAAGAAGGACAGAAAACCCCTAATCATTTCATTCTGCCACGGTTGTGCTTTCTAAACACCCAGTGACCAGTCACGCCACAGCACAGTGAATGGATGTCTGCTGCATCGTGGAGCCAAACATGTTCCTTAAAACCATTGAAATCAGGAGAATGTGTTCGATAAAAAGAGGCATTGTGTGTCTGCTGTCCTCACCCCTGAGCCATTTAAATCTTCCTGAGAATGAAATTAATCTGACAGCTCTCTATTTTGGTAGAGGATGTTTGTCTGTGCAGTGTTGATCAGCAAATAGAGCCAACTCTTGTCTGTTTGTGCGGCTCTGCCGTTGGTCGAGCCGGCGTTTGAAATCCTTCGAGTAAACACGTTGAGAGCTTTTGTTGAGGAATTCAAGGTGGGCTCAGTTTGAACAGCTGGGCCAGAGTGAAATGAAATACGACTGCATAAGCATTTCAAAATGTAAATCAAGCCATGTCTGATTGAGTATGTGCATCACAGAGTTTTAGAGAATTTATTATGTCCAATATTCTAAATTCCACAGAGGGTTGATAAACAAATAGAGAAAGAGGGCCAGTAAAAACTTGCATAAAAGCTTCTTACCAGACATTTTTCTCCTTCAGTTCATAAACCACAAAACATTTCATTCATATTTGTGTGTAAATATGTCTCAATGTGCTTGTTTTTTTTGTTTTTTTTGTTTTTGTTTTAAATTGTCTCAGAGCAGAGTTGAATTCATGGATCATCAGCTTTCTTCTTCAAAACAGAAAAACCAGGTCATTGCAGAGCTTGTCATTTGATTTGATTAATTTTTATTCTAAAGGGAAATTGGCTTCTGGCTGTGTAGGCAGAAATAAAAGCACCACATGATATCACACCACAAAAAGAAAAACAACAACAACAACAAACAAAATTGCAGCATTAAAAATGTGGAATGAGACCAGAACACAGAGCACAACTACAAACAGTGCACATCGCGCACGGTGAAGTGCTAAGAAGAGAAGGTGAGTTTGGATACCTGTCTGAAATAGTGATGCTTCCGTCTGGATGTCTCCAATAAGTCTGGGATGGAGATGGAGATGGAGATGGGGCGGTGTGGGGTTTGGACCGATGATTACTGTGGATTTAGATTTAATCTTGATTCATAAAAACTAAGTACGATGTGGTTTGGAGTTATGGATTGGGTCATAGTAACTCAAACACTTCCAGGTTTGGTTTAAAGTATAATTAGTTTTTTTTTTACAATCTGGACTTATTTCTAGCATAAAATATGATCATGTATTCACCCAGTTAACTTTGGTGTCATTACAAGTTGTTCTGACAAAATTATCTCCAGCCGAGAGTCACGTATATCTGTATAATGCGAGAACACGGGGCAGCGCAATACAGCCTCCAGGGTGACCTGTTATCAACATCTGGGGTCTGTAGGTTGACCTACTAGCCGCAGCAACAGGTTTATCTCCCTGACCTGCAGAACTGAAAGATATAGAAGATCATTTGTTCCTGCAGCAATATTTTTATATAACAATTCCTAAAATGTTTTGTATAGTCATCACTCTTTCTTTTGTGTGTCTCTGAGCTACTGGTCTGTTTTGAATTTCCCTGTTATGGGATGAATAAAGTATCTCTCTACTCTCTACTCTACTCTACTCTACTCTACTCTACTCTACTCTACTCTATTCTACTCTACTCTACTCTACTCTACTCTACTCTACTCTACTCTACTCTACTCTATTCTACTCTACTCTACTCTACTCTACTCTATTCTACTCTACTCTACTCTACTCTACTCTATTCTACTCTACTCTACTCTACTCTACTCTACTCTACTCTACTCTACTCTACTCTATTCTACTCTACTCTACTCTACTCTACTCTACTCTACTCTATTCTACTCTACTCTACTCTACTCTACTCTACTCTACTCTACTCTACTCTACTCTACTCTACTCTACTCTATTCTACTCTACTCTACTCTACTCTACTCTACTCTACTCTACTCTACTCTACTCTATTCTACTCTACACTACTCTACTCTACTCTACTCTACTCTACTCTACTCTACTCTACTCTACTCTACAGACCTCTGACCTGGATGATGTCATCTCTGTAGGTTGACCTACTGACCTCTGACCTGGATGATACATGTGGTAATTACTTTTTATTATGTCATTTATGTTTACTGTGTCTATTATTTTTTCCTTAAGTTTTGATGGAGGCGCTGCCCTAGCGCCCCCTATTAATAGGCCACCACTGATTTTGTAATATTGTATGACATTATATACGTATATTATTGAAAATGCACACTGTTTCCTAGCCTCAGCCTTTAGCTGGATCTGTGACGTCTTTGTTGGTGAAACACTTGTCTTGTTATTTTTGCAGTGCATCCATGTGTTTGTGTTGTTTGTCTTGTCTTGTTTTCTTATTATTATTATCTTATTTTATTTCTCTTTACATGTTTCCCATTGTGATGCTGTTCTTCTGTGCTGCTGTGGCAAATTTTAATTTCCTCTACTGGGGATCAATAGAGGTACATCTGGTCTAATCTGATCTTAGTTGTTAATATTTCAGTTGGGGCTGAAGCAGACAGACTGACGAACCAGAAACAAATTTGTAGAAAGTGTGAAAACAAGTTAAGAAATGTGCCGAGCGCCTGTGGACTGTCTGACAGACTGTCTGACCGCACTAATGCAGCAGGGATGAAGCTGGTACCAGGGGGCTTCTATAATGCTACTTTATGGTACATGGGGAGTTCAATAGCTATCACTCTTGTTTTCATAATATCTCTAAAAGCCACAGCACAAACATCTCAAATTGCCTTGAAAAATCACATTACATACTGTAAATTATTTTTACAGTGGTCTTTCCTCCATTTCCATAATCTTGTTATGATGTGTGCTTTTTTTAACCCCCAGTGGAATCAGTCCTTTATGTGCTTATAGGTTTTTTACACTTCACAGTTCAGCTACAGGATTTAATAATGAAAGTTTTTGTCCCGTGTCTCATCACACCCTCATGCAGGACGGGGCTGGAAATGTGAGCTCTCAGCTTCAGCTTCAGCAGAGAGACAGATATCCCCTCCTGTTCCCATAAGTCTCTGACATAATGTTATTTTAGTTCATGTTCAAGTGGAGTCATAACCCGGTCACTCTAAATAATACCTTGTCTGAGTCTCTCACAGCGAGTGAACCAGTTTTGGCCATAAAATCTCATATTTATCTTAGCGAGGAACAAAAAATGGCAACTGCACTCTCTCAAGCAGACAGATCACCATGAGGAATCTCATTAATTACACTCTGGTTCACGTAGCGATGAGGCCGTTCATCACTGAGTCTGGCTACTAGACAAACTTCACTAAAATGTATAGTTTCCCTCCTACGCACTAAAAGGAGGATTTATGTTTGGGTACAAAGGTTTTCTGGAGAGCATGAACAGACTTTCTCTATTGCAGTCTTTGATCCTCTCCTCCTCCTCCAGCGCCACCACACCACACACACACACAGACAGACGTTTCAGCATCTCCATGTGGAAAAACTGTAATCACTGTATGGATCCCATGACTTCCTTATGCATCAGTTCCAAAGCCTGTAGGGAAATGTATGTATAAACAGAAGGTCCAAAACACTGTGGGGATATATTTTAAAATAAATAAAACGCTGCATGTGTATCACGTGTGGTTGTGTGTGAATATTTATAGAATATTGGCATATTTCCCACGCCTCCATCCCTCTTGGAGTTTTCCTGCTTTGGTTTGTTTTATATCTTTTGTCTTCTTTTGTTTCTTTTGTTTCTTTTCTTTTCTTTTCTTTTCTTTTCTTTTCTTTTCTTTTCTTTTCTTTTCTTTTCTTTTCTTTTCTTTTCTTTTCTTTTCTTTTCTTTTCTTTTCTTTTCTTTTGTTTCTTTAAGTTTATCTTTTGGCCGTGCACCTCTTTAGTTTGTTCCTGAGAATTTTGTTGGAGAGTGCGTGTTTTTCTTTGTTTTTGATATCTTGTGTCTCCCACCTGCACTCTGCTACGTCCATATTCTATAATGTATACCTGTCACTTTCCACGCCCTAATTGGTGAGAATTTTAACCTAATAATTAGAATAGTAGAGTTAATCAATATCAGTATTATTTCAAGTTTCAGAGTGAAAAGGTGAAACAAAGCAGCAGCAGCAGCAAAAGAAGATATTTACTATTTACACACTGTGGTGACCTTTTCCTTCCTGTCATTTTGAAAGTATAAAAGATGAAAATAAAAGATGGATGGAAGATGCTGGAACACACTTGGGAATCAATGCTTTTCACTTCAAGTCCCATGCAGCCAGGCTCATCACTCATCACACTTACTTTCTCCTGGGAACAGTTGACTGTAATTGAGTTGTGTTTGCAGAAGTGTGCTCAAATTGATGGAGATGTTTTTGTCTTTCTTGTCTGAATTTGCTATATTTGTGTATCTGCTTATGTTTTTCTAAGTTGCTGTGCTGTTGTTGGCAGTGACACTGTTTGGACAATCCCCTGACCTCAATCTCTCATAGGGCAGGAGTGTGTATGTGTGTTTGGATGAGTTTGTTGTATGACGCGTGTATAAAGCCATGTCAGTCCCCACAGAAACTCTGGAATTGCACCATACGTGTGTGTTTGTGTGTATTACATTATGTTACATACATGGACCAGGAGTCCAGTCTGACTTGCACAGCTCTTGAAATTCTCATCATCAACTGTGAAGTGGAACATTGGATTAAACACATCTGAACATGTTTAATTAGTGTGCCAGCTAATGCATTTCTTCAGGTTATGATTCCTCAGGTGGGTATGCCGTGTTTGGCTCAGTATGAGGAAACCCTTCGGCAACAAGATCCACCAATAGTTTAGGAAAATGTTTGCAGTGTTCACGGCGACGAGAAATTCCTCAGACATGCTCACAGCTCGGTGCGACTCCACTTTCTCACAGTGGCTCCGGGTTCATCGCTCGTTCTCAAAGCGACAATGCTGATGCTTTATGTTTGCTTCGTTTCTCCAGCTGATGAAGTTCATGGCTGGAGGATGAACCCTGAGGCCTCCAGAGCATTTAACACTAGAACGACCAAGACGGTCTCACAGACCATTGGGTTTTTCTTTTGTGAATAACTTTTGTTACATTAGTTCATGACTTTGCCTAAATACATGTGTTTATGTGTGCATATGTTTTTTAGGCTATACCTTGGATGGCCAATAGCGGTCCTACAGACCGCTGCAGTAATAGACATTGTGTCCAGCGGGGGTCACAGCAATTAATGTTTCCATTTCATGTTTTTCATGGATCTATTTTTTTTTGTTGATCTGTGTGAACTGAGGGTTACCTGTATTTAGTATATTTAGTATGTAGGTGTGCCAGCACACATATTTGGGAAGATACTAGCAGTGTGAACTGATGGGATCACCTTTGTCTCATGATTGTTATCATTAGCCTACTTTTACTGCTGTCCAGTGACAGTCTGGTAATAATGTGTCCCTGTGGGTGTATAAGCTACGTCATCACCAGGTAGAACAACTGATAACAAACATGAACCCCTTTTCACTCAGTAAATTTTGTTAAATTTTGTCAAATTCGCCTATCCAAGGTGTACCCAAAGTAAATTGAATGCTGTTCTTGAACTGTTGGGAGTATATGGATGGGCTTGGTCTCTTTTGAAAGGTAACACTCTGAAGTTTTTCCTCAAACTGAAAGAATCACTGTAAGTGCTACTACCATTGATTAATCTAATTTAGAACACACTGAATAAAATATTTTTATTCTCGCCTGAATTTTTTTTTTTGCAATCAGATGCCTGAAGATGAGTGTATAGAAATTCTAGCTGGAAAACACAATGGGGCTGCCTTACCTGTCCCCATTTCAAATTTGATAACAATCCTGCATAAAATGAATATTTTACACATATTTTTCTAAGTGTATATCTAGGCGTTTTCCTAAAGTTGCCATCGGAGGACCATTCATGCGCCAAAGTGCAGCATTTGCATTGTTACGCATGAAAACGGCAGCGTTGCCTTTCCCTACGGCCCGTGAATGCAGCACATCGTTTTCTTCCGGTGCTCCTCGGCGGAGGGCATGTGCTCGTTCCAAAACGGCCGCTCATTCGCTAATTACAGACGCCAGTCTGGGAAGGGGAGCTGTGATTGGTCAAGTGAGCTGTCAATCGAGCAGCAGCGGCCATCCAGTGTTTACATGGTTTTCATGCATGCAGCATGTACACGCCGGATTTAGGAGGAGAAATAAACGGATTTACTGGATATATAATGCGTAATTTGGAACAATACAGCAGCGGTTTGAGGCTACCTACTGGTACAACCACGTGTTTTGGACTAAAAACTTTACTGGATTGGATTTACTGGACGTTTCGGAATCTAACAACACCATGTTTGTGGGGATACCTTGTGATTAGGAGCCTGCCTCGACACTTATGGTGAGTTATATCGGCGTTTACGAAGTGAAATAGTCTGTTACATAATCTAATTGTTTCTGTGCTGAGTGTTGCTGTGATTATTATACTTTGAAATGGTCGGCATATCTTTAATCACAAGAGTTTTGGCTTTCCAATGATATGTGGCATGACTATTTCAAGTCACTGGTGACATCCTCCTTGACCCCCCCCCCCCCCTTACTAAAACCACCCCCCATAAGACTCCTACGGCCCGCCGGCGGGCCGTCCGTGTGATAACAGGTTGCAAAAAGGTGTTTCATGGTTAAAGGGATAGTTCAACATTTTTGGCAAATTGGCCCATTGCCAGAACCCCTGTGGTCTTATGTTATCTTTAATTGTTTAATTGTTGGTGCAAGCTTTTTTTAGAAGAGCCGTGAGCTGCTCACAGCTACGCTACGGAGGCTTATCAAATACACAATCCAACAACTCCACAACGCTCTGGTGGACAAGTTGTGACCTGCACATTCACCACGCTATGAGATAATAACAGAACGTTCAGAGACAGAGTTGTTTTCGAGGCAAATGCAGAGACCGCTTCCCAAAAAACTGCCCCCGACGGAAATGTGCATCAGCTGTTTTGCATGAACTAGCCTTGAAAACAAATCTGTCTCATAAGGTTCCATTATTATCATAGTGTCTATCAGTCTCATAGTGTTGTTGGATTGTGTATCTTATGAGTTTGATGAGGGAAACAAAATCCCATGATGCCCTGAGCAGCTTGCGGCTCTGCTCCGCCGTTCTAAAAACAGCTTTAAATTAAAGGTAATCAACCTATTGCTATGACTATAGGGATTATGGCAATGGGCCAATCTATCCCTTTAACTTTATGCCTTTTTGAGATCATTTCATTTTCCACTCCAGCCAGTGCTGCTGAGGCCCAGAGCGCTGCTCAACAATGGCTACTCGGGCAAGGTTAAGCTTCTTGCGACGCACGACTTAGAGGCCAAAGGGATCAGGCATTAAGACACAAGGCGTGTTAGGAATCCTTCACGACAAGAGCCTTCGCCGAGTCACTCCAGGTCACTGCATACCAGCTCGCTCACGTCTGATACCAGCCCAACGAATTAGATCTGCGGGATGAAAAAAGGAGAGATGATGTCACGCAGGCATCGTGCCACAGCTGTGAGGCACTTGAGGCTTGTGTCACTTTAATGAACTCTGCACTTAGTGAAGCTTTGCTGTGTTTTTTTAATTTTTTTATCAGATTTATCACACAGCTGTGAGAGTTGGACTGCAGCTGTGCGGGGGCCATCGCGGAGGAACCAACAGGGTCTGGGTTAAGTCCGACCGTGGTTTATGGTTTATGGTACTGGTTCGTCTCTCTTCAAAACCGCATTCCTCTGGCTGCCAAGGATTATAAGATTAAGATGGGCCAGCGAGGATCAAAACAATCTGAAAATATATATCCAGGTTAAGTGAGACTGGAGAAACAGAGACAGGAATGATTTCATCACAGTGGATTTGGGAGCAGTCCAGAATCACAAAAGGGCATTTCTTTATCTACGACAGAACGGGACGGTCCTGTTTGCACGGCCTGGAGCTACTCACTATCAACACAACTGACAGTTACAAGCTGGATGAAGAGTTCAAAGCAAAGAATTGCTACCTCATGTTGTCTTGGTTGTTATGACAGGAGCTATGAACTGCAACTGAAAGAGCACGCAGAGCTGCTGATGCAAAATAAATAACCGTGCAATTCACAGATCTCTTAACACCATTTCGCTCCTGTAAATTTGCCTATCCAAAGTAAATTGAATGCTGTTCTTGAACGTTTGGAGTATATGGATGGGCTTGGTCTCTGAAATAGAAATAGAACTGAAATAGAATGTTTTTATTCTCGCCTGAATTTTTTTTTTGCAATCAGATGCCTGAAGATGAGTGTATCTGGAAATTTTAGCTGGAAAACAATGGGACCACAGCATGAAGCCTTACCTGTCCCCATTTCAAATTTGACAACAATCCTGCATAGAATGAGTATTTTACACATGCTTTTCTAAGTGTATGTCTAGGCGTTTTCCTAAAGTTGCCATTGGGCCAAAGCAGGGCCGTTGATAATTCTAGGGGCCCAGCACCCAGTAGGGCCCACAAAAAACCCCAGTAGTCTAATGTTTGTATGACTGAATTATTCTGCATAACCCTGACCCTGATCAAAACAAAGTAGGCTAAATAAAAAATGATAATACATACATAGTCTAAGAAAAAAAAGGAAAAGTAAGGGGCCCATAGTATTCTTTCAGGGGGCCCAGAATTCCTAGCCACGGCCCTGGGCCAAAGTGCAGTATTTGCATTCTTATGCATGAAAACAGCAGTGTTGCATTTTCCTACGGCCCGTGAAT
This sequence comes from Decapterus maruadsi, assembly GCA_030347415.2. Taxonomy (NCBI): domain Eukaryota; kingdom Metazoa; phylum Chordata; class Actinopteri; order Carangiformes; family Carangidae; genus Decapterus; species Decapterus maruadsi. The sequence continues at coordinate 1,869,025 of CM064889.1, read as the reverse complement.
GCAGCACATTGTTTTTTTCGGGAGCTCATTGGCTATTCTCCCAGCCCTTAGTCGACATCAGGGTGAGTAGATAATGAGTGAAATTTGAATTTTGGGTCAACTATCCCTTTAACTTTATGGGTGCAATTAAACTGCTGTCCAAACAAAAGTTCAAACAGATTTGCGTGTGCCTCAAAATCAGCAACTGTGGCTAGCTCGTCCCAATAGACTGTTACAAATAATTTAAAAAAAAGGAAGAGAGAAGTTATAAATGAAGGTTGTTCAGGTTCAGGTCGGAGAGGCTATGAGCAAAAAAACTCCCCACCTTCCTTGTTCCTCCCTATGATAATATCATATGAAGCCTCCATTGCACCCAACAAACAGGATTCAACATTAAAGGAGTCATAACCTGTTTTTTTTTACGTATCCAGCCCCCCTTGGATCGCTTTGGATCAATTCGTAAAACTTATTAGAAAAAAAAAAAAAAATTTAATCAAACATTGAGCTTGTTCTGACCCTTTTTCGTACCGCGACTTTATCACGCGATATTACGCGCAAGGTTTTGACTGGTCCGAATGTGCATTGTATAATATGTAATGAGGCGCGCGTTGATTCGCCGCAGGAAGGACAGAGCCGGGGGGGGGGGCTTGCCTGCATGCAGACTCCAAAACATAAACAGCCCCCTGGAACCGCTTCGGCGATTTCAGGTAGCGGACGGGCCGGGGTTGGGTGGTGAAAGAGGCAAGTAGTCTCCACGGTGAGGTCACCGTAGGAGCAGAATCAAAATCTCGTGCTTTAGGAAGGCACACCATTGTGTGCTATTCCTGTTCGGAAAAAGAGCCGAAGCGAAAAAACGGCGCCACTTTCAAACTCCAGCTTTTCAGGCAAGTTTCAACTGAGGTCAAACACCAATATGCATGTTTTAACAAGAGAAATTGCGATTTCCGGGTGATGACTCCTTTAACGGCAGGGCCTTGTTGACTGAGAGTGAACAGACAGTGTTGCTCTTTCAGGGCATTTACTGGCTTGTTTTTCTTGGGAGGACAGTCCTCCAGCATCTCAGGATCCCCCAGGAGAAGCTGCTGCCACTGTGACACAAACGGTCAAATAAGGTTGTATGGAAACTAGAGCTGAAGCCCAGTGGGACTTTCAGATTCTGGCTGGGACCTGAACTAATTTCTCTAATATCAAAATACGCAGCCGATCTCATGACCGCGGAGGTGCTGATAAGCCTCGGAGCGTTTTACTCCCGGGGGAAACTCTGGTGTGGATAATTGCACTGCAAAGTTTGCACAAGTTTAAGGATGAAACCAAGATAGAAGCAAAGCTGATCTCTGCTTATTGTCCAAATAAGAGCATTGGGAGAAGTTGTGAACAACTACAGTGGCATGATGGGATGGTAAAGACTGGAAACACAGGACATATATGGAACATTACACCGTATTCTGTGATAGGAGGCGTCTGGAATACAAAGAAAAAGCATGTTAAGTGTTGTATAACCTCTGAGTTTGAAAAAGAAAGAACGTGTTTCATAAATCTTCACAAATCTACTAAAGGGGTGTTTCATATATTTCACTGGGGAAGCATTTGAAGGCTGAAGCTGTTTCCTGTTATGAGCCAAATGATGAGTGATGTCAGGGCTTCAGGGATGTTCAGAGGTCAAAGGTCACAGCTTGTTGCTCCTTGCAGGCTATGTGTGCGTTTTTGTGCACAGCAGCACTACACATGTTCTTTGTGCCTTTGAGTTAGTGTTACTATTTCCTTCCCGTTGCATCCCGTTGTTTTGGGAAAGTGTTTGCGAATCTCTCTGTAATAGTACAGCAACACTGCAGGCTATAATTTGAATGTCACTGCATGACTTTTAAGCCGGACTCATGCACAATAAAGAGGACTTTATTTATACGGTGTCGAGGAGTGTTAGAGTTCTGGGGTTTTTCATTTTGACATCACTCTGAGGCTAATAGCCTATAAAAGCTATGGAGCAGTTAACATACTGTACAGTATTCTGAGAATGTAGCACCTCATAAAGCACAAATAAAACGCACTCTGCTTCCACACACTCCAGCAGCCCCACTGGTCAATAACTGCAGCATGGCCCCAGGTCTGGAGCTGGCTCTCCTGGAAAGAACTGGCCCATAAACACACTCATTTTCATATTTTGTATCCACAAATAGCTTCAGACGTATTCATGTGAAGTGTTTTCAAGTTTGCCAGAACATTTTTCATAACTTGGTTGTAGGGTTGCAAAGTGCGGAAAGTTTCCAATAAATTAACGGTAAATTTCCGGAAACTTTCCATGGGAAGTTAAGCTGGGGAATTTTGGAAATATTCCAAATTGGAAACTTTCCTCGGGAATTATGAGAATTTATGGGAATTATTAGGAATTTATGGGAGTTAATTGGGTTGAAATGAACTGTATCATGTCCAAACATAAATGTAAATATGTTGTTTATCATAAGCAGACATCCATGCAAAATAATACAATTAAAAAAACATGACATTTTTACAACTTTATCAACATTATTTTGTCATTATTTAGTGGTCGGGTCGCCCAGCATTTCTTAGTTTTGGTTTTGCGGATGCTGCCCTGTGGGTGATGGGAATAACGTCACCAAATCACCGTTTATGGTTCTGCCGTCTTGCACCGGTCCAAGAATTTCACCGTGCACGGAGGCTCATGGGAAATGTAGTGTGAAAACACTTTGCTTTCAAAAACTCCTGGTTGTCCCTTTAAATGAAAGGAGCCCTCCTATTGCTTTGGGCTCGAAAGTGTGGCCTCCAGGGTTCAAGGAATCATCTGTGCATGTGATGGAGGAATGCACAGTGCATGTAGGGGGCGTGGCCTAACAGCCAGCAGGAAGCAGTGTGCATGTAGGGGGCGTGGCCTAACAGCCAGCAGGAAGCAGTGTGCATGGAATAGCAGAGATATTCAAGTTGCTTGCATTAAATCTGGTTGTTTTAGTCAAGATTATGCTACAATATATTTTCTCCAACTATATTTAAGTTCCCTGTTAAGGGCCAACCTTCAATTGTGTAAATTTCTGATTTATTCCCGTTAATTCCCATATATTCCCATTAATTCCCATATATTCCCGTTAATTCCCATGGGAACTTTCCAACTTTGAAAATTCCCGGAATTTTGCAACCCTACTTGGTTGTGAATACAAGCTCTGCCCTGTGTTCAGTGTTTTCTCTTTTCTTGCCATTGTGCCATTAATATAACATAATACAATATAATATAATTATTCATTCATTTTCTGTCCTGCTTATCCTCACTAGGATCTCAGCTGACTCAGGACGAGAGGCGGGGTACACCTTGGACAGGTCGCCAGTCTATCCCAGGGCTAACAAGAGAATAACTTGGAACAACTTGGCCCAATGACATTCAGTAAGCACTTGCATGTCAAATATCTAAATATAGTTTTCTACATCAGTGTGTTGTGATAGTGAAACTAAACAGGCAAGGCAATTTATAGCCTGTTTTTACAAACAGTTTGTCTCAAAGGGCTTTATACAGCATCATAACAACATCCTCTGCAGGATGGCAGAAAACTGTCACTGACTGCTCTGATTTAAGGCCTTTAATCTTCAGACGTGGAACAGTTCTCAGACCTGTTCTTCATAAATATGTCAACGATGTCGCATGGTCATAATTTAGCTGACTGACTTCATTGTGTGCATCACACCAGAGGTTGACGTGACAGTCAGGCTCTTCATTAGCAGCCTGGTGAAGAGCCATCAATTAAGACAAGAGGACGTGGTTACTGACTCCAGAGGCAGCAGCAGGAACCAGGCTAGAAGCTCTGACTGACGCCGCTCCAATGAGAAATCATTCAGTAGCTACAACACTGAGTGATATAACATCATGTCGGCCTAACATGTTTCTAAGTTAGCTCCAGAAAACCAGGTAGCTGGATTTTGTCCCAGAGTCAAGCTAGGTGCTAAGCTAAGCTAACTAAGGTGGCTGTAGCAAACATACTGTACCACAGCAAACATTTCCTGGACTATTCATTTTAATGCCTCTTTTTTATTTGCCTTTTTCTTATCTTTATTTTGTTTCTTTTTACCAACGTTTTTTAAAAGATATCAATCAATGGATGAGACTTTTTTCAATCTTCAGTCAATCAGAACTATGTCCCAAAAAGCGATATAATCTATGCACACTCGGGGTTTATGAATAGCCTAGATAAAATTATAGACACAAGTTGAAATAACATTTCTATCTATATGATTATTTTTTACATGGTTGCAGTCATATTTTTTGACAAATGTATATTGATATTTGTTAATATAAGATGACATACTGTAGGCTACATATCAAATTCAAAACGTTTATTTGCTTCTCTTATTAGTTTAAAGATTGCCTGTGTCATTTTACTCTGGGAAAGACTTTAGACCTTTCTCTTTATCATAGTAGCACATATTGATATGGTATCAATAAACATGATATATATTTGAAAGTATCGATCCCCTGACTGTTACATAGTGTGATTGATAAAATAAAGTTCACAAACTAACTAACTACTAGACGTATATTTCAATGAATTTCAATTTCAATCTCTAATATGTTTCATTTTAGGGATGCACCGATATGAAAATTTTGGCCGATACCGATATCCGATATGAATTTTTCTGTTATGGCCGATAACCGATATTTACCGATATCGATATGTGTTGGGTTTTTTAAAGTTTCTGAGATGATACATTTTTGTACAGACTGAAAATCATGCAAGCTGAATTTTTGAATGTCGTCCTTTATTTTCAGAATGTATTTTACTTCCAAATAACAAGGTTACAGGCCACCATCCTCCTCGCATTACCTCAACTTTGTAGGTTTTGCATACGAACATATATGGGCCTCGGACCGATACCGATATGTTAAAAAATGACAAATATCGGCCGATATCGATATTAATGCCGATATATCGTGCATCACTATTTCATTTGTAATTTTTCCACATGCACATTCACTGTATTACATTTATTATTATTGTTCTAGATGGAGAAGGTTTCTGGATGTAAACATGACAACAGGACTAAAATCCTATTGGCTAACAGACTGTGGTGTTGGCAGCCAATTAGGTGACATACAGTACATTAGTGACCTGATGTCTATCACTGATGACATTTGGAGAAAAAAAACCCCCATCAGAACTATCCATTATGCAGCTCTGGCTTCTGGGCTCTTTATTAGTGGAACGGTGGCACTTCTGCCACTGCACTGTGGAAATGACTAACATGTAAGCTGCATGCCGTCACCATGCAAGAACCTGTATAACTCTGATCTGAAACTTTGAGTGGGGACTCTCAGTCGGATGTGGATGTGGGCACAGGACGTGTATTACCGGAGATTACAGGGAGCAGTCTCTGGACAGCAGGTAGATCAGCACAGCGTCCCACCTGGAAGAGTTGGTCTTGACCCACAGGTGAGTTCATCACTGACTACAATGTGTATCATTTCAATGTGACAACACTCATGTCGGTTAAACTCTGTGTGTGTGTGTCGTCTGTTTGTGATGAGCAGCCTGGACCAAGATGACTCATATGAAGCAGTTTCAGAACATCCCCATGTCTAAGGTACGTTAGTAAAGCTGACTCCTGCACAGTTTTAATATTCGGTGTGTATTTCATTATCAACCCCAACATTAACCTTAAAGATTATTATTCCTTGTAACTAAACTGATTGAAAAGGCTCCATATCATTTAAAAAATGTGGATTCATTACCTGTTTTTATTTCTGGATACAGCGAAAGTGTTCCCCTGCTCCGATGTTTGCATCTTTAATCATTTCATGAGGAAATATCCTTTAATCTCCAAGTTTGAAATCCCAGAACATGTTTTGCACATTTACCTTTTTGTAAATTTGTCTCCATCCATTTGTTTTGACGCATATCTGAAACTTGTGCATGAGATTGACAGAGAGACATCAGTGTGCGAGCTGCAGGTACTGACAGACAGAGAAGCCAATATCACTGAAACCAAATGAAATGAGAATCCTCTGCAGGCTGTCTTACCTCAGACATCTGGAACAAGCTCTGAGTAGAACCTCCACATCAAAAGGAGCCAGTTGAGGCCCTTACGATGCCACCTGGGGGGAGGGGGGGCTCTCTGGGCACATCCAACTGGGAGGAGACTCCAGGTCAGACCCAGAACTTGCAAGAGGGCATCTATATTTCACCTGGCTGGGGAGCGTCTGGGATCCCTCAGGATGTAGGTGGGAGGAGGTTGGGGAAAACACTTTAGTTGTGCTGAAAACAAAGTAATACATCCAGATGGAAACCAGACTGTGAGCAAAGATGGAGGTAGCTTAAAGAAATTGTGTTTTTCGTGCTTTTCACATGTTCCTGTGGCATTTGTCTCGTGTTAGAGGACATATCAGCAGAACAGGAAGTGCAAAATTTCATTTCTGAGTTTTTCTGCTTTCAAACTGCTGTGAACCAATGGCAGACGCAAACTGAGGGAGACTGAGGTTGACGTGTCACAACCCCAGGGGAGGGCACTAGTGCTACAAGCTCCCACCCCTGAGCATCTGGTCAGCATCCCTGAGCATCCCCACTGGGATCAAATCCCAGTGTGCGGTTTTCCGCTAAACTCACTGAATTGGATATTGTACGGTACAATGTCCAGCTGTCAGTGGGGTGGCTGGGCGGATGCAGAGCAGCACAGTCTCCGCCCACCCTCCAGAGGTGCATTGTTAATGAGCTGCTGGTGCTGTGCAGAAGGAGAGCCCTGGAAATGGCACAGATTTTGTGATTTTGGCTAAAAACTTCATAATCACAATTCAAAGACCACAGAGAATGTTTTAAAACAACCAAACAGGGTCGCGGGAGGAGGACTTTAAACAGCTATAACCTCAGAGTGAGCTGCTATACACCATCACTATACAGTATTGGTGTCTGACTCCGCCCCCTAAATCCAAAGTGGCCACGCCCCCAAAAAATCATACCGTTTGATTATTTCTGTTTACACTCTACTGTCTGACAGTTGTTATGAAGGTTGAGTGTTCATTTCTGCTGTAAAGTTGGACATTTTAACATGGGAGTCTATGGGGACTGACTCACTGTCAGACACTCACTCTAGTGGTCAGGAGAGGAACTGCAGTTTGTAAGTTCATCTTTCTGTCGTTCTAGTTTACCAGAGATTGGACTCTCTAGGTTCACATTCATTTATACCACAAAGTGAAACCAGTCTGACTGTGATGATTTACTCCAGCTGAAATAAGAAAAGTTTGTTTTTGTATGTTTGTTTTTTATTCCAATTTAGAAGGGCTGTCTGTGCAGCAGACACCAGGGTTCATATAGAGTGTCACGTCTGATGGATGTTGGTTTTTCTGGTTCCAGTCAATGAGAGGTTTATGTAAAGAGGAGGACTACGCGTTCCTGGGAGCGTCAGGAAGGACGACAAAAGAAACGGCAGAGGGAGGCGGAGCTTCCGGGGACGACTGGCAGGACAAGAAGGAGGAGAGGGTGAGGAGGAGATGAAGAAGGGGAGGGGGGAACAACACAAAAACCCTAACACACTGCTAATTCAACAAGCATGTAACAAAATGTGTGTTTGTGTGTCTCCCAGATCCGACGACGACTGGAGAGGGAGCAGCAGGAGGAAGAGAAGCTCAGAGAAATAGAGGAGAGCAGGAAGGTGATCAACACACACACACACACACGATGATACACACTCAACAAGTCTGTGCAGCCGAGCAGCCTTTTGAAGCTTTAATGACACCAGCTCGGCATCAGTGGCTTGTGTTTGTTTCTCCTGAGGACACACTCTTGCCAATGCACGCATGCAAGCCTTGTCTCTCACTCTCACACACACACACATACCCGCAGACACATGCACAGACACACAAGTTGCACCTGGCAGCGAAGTGGAAGCAACTGGAGTGGACTGGTGTGATGACAGATTGTTCTAAACATTGCTCAGTTTATTAGCGGCCAGAATGTGAAGGAGACACTTGAGAGTTTGGATTTCAGCTCTGGCGACAGTTTGTCGTTTACTCTTCTGTGGTTGGAGGAACCGGTTCTGATGGAATTGTTTACACCCTCCCCGAAGACGTCTCCATTCAGATTTGAAACATAAATCAGTTATTTTGTTAAAGGGGTAGTTCAACATTTTGGCAAATTGGCCCATTGCCATCAGTAGGTTCATTACCTACAGTATATTTGTCGATGCAAGCTATTTCTAGAACGGCGGAGCAGAGCCGTGAGCTGCTCAGAGCTACGCTACGGAGGCTTATGGGATTTTTTGGTTTCCCTCATCAAACTCATCAAATACACAATCCAACAACTCCACAACGCTCTAGTGGACAAGTTGTGACCTGCACATTCACCACGCTACGAGATAATAACACAATGTTACCACACAGAGCCGTTTTCGAGGTAAATACAGAGACTGCTTGGTGAAAACTGTCCCTGAAGGCAAAGTGCATCAGCCGTTTTGCATGAATTTACCTCTAAAACAACTTGTAACATTCCGTCATTATCTCATAGCGTGGTGAATGTGCAGGTCACAACTTGTCCACGAGAGCGTTTTTTGATTGTGTATTTGATGAGTCTGATGAGGGAAATCAAGAAATCTCACTAGCCTCCGTAGCGTAGCTCTGAGCAGCTCACGGCTCTGCTCCACCGTTCTAAAAATAGCTTGCACCGACAATTAAAGGTAACGAACCTACTGCTATGACTATAGGGATTATGGCAATGGGCCAATTTGCCAAAATGTTGAACTATCCCTTTAAACCGCTTTGTGTTCCCTCTATATCAGAAGACGTTGCGCTCGACCCGGGTCTGATGGAAACAGCCAGGCAGACAGACAGTTGTGTGACGACGGATCGATGAGTGAATTTATAGTCAGGGTTCACTCCATCGCTCGCAGCCAAATCAGATTCACTTCCATGGAACAGACCGGGAATTTCAGCTCTGGCTCTGTGTCAAGGCTGCCGGGCTTATTGGTCGCGTCAATCTTCACTCACACACTTTGCTGCACTAAACATAGACAGACACACCCACATGCATGGGCGCACACACACACACACACGTCGGAGCAGGAACACGTTTTCAAAACAGAAAGTGGCTGTGAGTTCATGTAGTGGATTCATTCAGAAACACACAGTTGCCAAAGCAGATGGACATCCTCACTGACATGGAATTCACACATGCACATGCACACGCACACACATGCACACACAAACACACCAGGCAGCTGTGGGTGCTTTGAGCAGCCGCCCCGTTTCTGACAAGTGTGTGTGAGGTTAACAAGGGACATAGGCTGTTGTTGTTGTCAGTGTTTCCGCTGTGCGCACACGCACACACACACACACACACACACACACACAAACACACACACACACATACAAAAAAAGACAGGAAGCTGGTGATAATATTTACCCAGACAGAACAGACAGTTACTCTCACCTCAGTATGGAATGTTCTTTCTTCTGACCCCTGACTTAAAGGGATAGTTCAACCAAAATTCGAATTTCATATTATAATAATGGTTGTGAATGGACACCACTTTTCTTCATCGAAAAAGACACACCAGAAAACATCCAAATACCTCCATGCTGCTCGTCTGTAATGTCCCTCTTGTATTGAAGCCCCCACATGAGAAATTGTTCCACCAGTCAGTGCAAATCATGCGAGATTTGTGAACTGAGACACTGGGAGCTTCCGCTACAAACAAGCTTAAAATATAGACTTATTTAATTTTTTTGGAACAATTTCTCATGTCGGTTTCAACAGATAAGACCAAACTACTCACACCATTATACATTCAGCGGAGACTTTTAATACAGTTTTAAACTGCCAGGAGTTCTTTGGAGGAGAGTCAGGGAATTCTTGAGTAGAAAATCATCAAGAGGTCAAACACAGCCAGCAGGAAATACATATCTGTCAAACCACTTTGGACAAAATGTGAATGTATCAGACTTCTATTTCAAGTCCATGGAGCTAGAGTGCAGGATGTTTTCATATATTTTCAATGTTAAGTTAGTTACAGTGGGAGTTTCCCATACTTTATTACATGTATTGTTATTCAGCTGCAGGTGTTTTATTTAATACATCACATCATGACATCTTTCTCTGAATATTTTAATCCTCCCCCTGTAAACTGAAGGCTGAGAGAAATATGCATTTTCTTTTTCCATGAAGCTTTTATTTTCATTGCAGACTTTGAAACTATTGAGGGAGGCCAGCGTTATAACATACAGCACCTCCAACACTGCACTGAGCTCCAAGAATGCTTCATGAGACCATCCTCCTGATAGGAAAAAATAATAATGCTATAGCTTGTCTTACTGTGACATATAGTTAGTTTTTATTGTTGAGCAACCTCCAGTGGCTGCAATCATTATAACAGCAGTTGAGTTGAGTTTAATTTTATGTGTATAGGTATCTTTAAGTATATGACATAACATTTAGCTCAAAGCAGTGCTACAGCACCTGTAGCTCTGACCCTCTCTTCTGATTGGCTGACTGTTTCCTTAGTAATCCAGGAAATCTATAGCAGACACTGGACCTTTAACTAATCAAATCCTTTGCAGTAGAAAGGTGGGTTCAGGTGGGCGGGGGGTTTGTTGTGACATCATAAAGATACAGGAAGTCCTGACGGCTGGTTTTAAGGCTCAGTTTCTGAATACTGAATACTTTTTTTTGATACTTTCACAGTATTAAAGGGACAACGAGGAGTTTTGGAAAAGCGAAGTGTTTTCACGCTGCCTCCGCGCGCACCGTAGAATTCCGTCAGAGGTTCAAAGAGGTTCAGTTACCGTCGTAGTTCCGACCATAACGCCGCCCGAATCGCCGTTATTCTCATTTGCGTCCGCGAAACCGAAAGTAAGGAAATGCTGGTCGGCTCGACCAGCATTTCCGCCACCACTAATAATAACAAAATAATGATAGAGACAAAACGATATATTGATCGAAAATGGAGCCATTAACAAGTGTGGGTAGCGTAGATTCATCCACAATAACGTGAGACTGTTTTATAACCGAATAGAAACTCCTCGTTGTCCCTTTAATATAGAAGCTAGAGCTGATTTATAATCACACTACACATGGACATCTTCCTTTATACTGTATGGAACTTTAATACAAACATCTATGGATGGAGCTTTAAGATGTTTTATTTCTGTAAATCTCTCTCAGTAAGTTTTTTTTTCTTTCATCATACTCAAGTCTTATTTCATCACATTGACTCCTTTTCTCTTGGTCTCCTCATCCAGTCTTTCAGGGGATTTTCTTTGTGCATGGTGTTGCATTCAGTATCACATCTTTAGCATCTGCAGTAGGAGTCTAAATATCTTTCTAAAAAGCTTTCTAAAAGTATACAAATGTCCACAGTGTGACGTGATGGATTCGTGGAGTAAATATTATAATGTGTCTGTGCTCCTTTGGGACGCCGCTCGGGGTCTGCAGACCATTCATATGTTCTGTAGAGCGGGCTGAGTGCACAACCGCCGCAGCTGGCCAGATGGCTAATTGCCACCATGATGTTTTGATTGGATCACAGTCAGAAAACAAGTGCTAACACAATTTATCAATTTGTCAGTGATCGCTAATTTTACGGCAATTTGTTCCAAATGCGCTACTCCCGCTTCAGCGACAACTGACATGTGTACAGAACATGAACCGAGCAATCATTCAAACGGCCAAATCAACTCGAGGTCTTTCTGGAAGAATGTGCTGATTGTTTGCCTGAGTGTGTGTGCATGTGTGTGTGTGTGTGTGTTGAGCATGTAATTGGGGAGGTAACACTTTAACTGCTTTCACCTTCACTCCACATGTGTCAGCGAGGCTTCCTCTTTAAACTGACATTAAACTAAATGCCTCCCTGGCTCACATTGGCTTCCTCCACATATTACTGCTCCCCTGACAGACACACACTCTCGCGCACACACACGAAGATACACACATGGCATGGCATGACAGAAATGTTAATTGATGACAGGCCTTGTCCGTAAAGAGCAACTGGCCTCGGCCGTCTCACATGTATCCCATCTGAGCTGTTTGAAAATTTCGCACTTGAAAATTAAACATAAGAAACAGAGCAGGAAACCAGATCCAAAATGGAGCCCTGCAGTTTTCATACACTTCTAAACACTCATTAGCAAGTTCGAGGCTGCAGCCCTAGCTGATGTTTTATATCACTCTATCAGTCTTACATGACAGATGTTTTATTTGTCAGGATTTACTGTGAAGTAATGTAGGTGTCATATTGGGGCTTGTGGTGTACAATCCACTATATCACCATTTATATCAATGTTTATTGGTAACAAGTTTATCAACCACCAGAGTTCATTTACAAAAGCAGATAACTCCATATTTACAGTAAAACATTAAAGGAGATATTATGCTTATTTTACTGCTTTTTGCTTCCCATTGTTACAATTTTGAACACCTATAGAGTATTTCTGCATAATTTTTAGCTCCAAAAACTATTTAGTCATATCGTATGGATATTTTAAAAAATCCCAATTTCAGCTGCATTGCGGCCACTTCTGGAAACGCTTCGTTCTGGCTGCTGCTTTCCTCTGATTGGCTAGCTCAGTGGAAGATTCCAGCTCTGCTCTGGAAGATTCATTCATTCATTCATTCATTATTTACACCATATCAGTCAAACCAAAGTCGAGTGGCTTTGACCAAGGAGATGAGACAGGCAAGCTTTTTTGAGAACAACACTATGCAAAGTATAATTCTAAAGCATCAGCTCATTTTTTTCAAAATGCCATTTATCTGCTTTTGCAAATGAACTCTTCATTTGCATATCCTCATTTGTGCTTATCCAAAGTAGTAAAAGACACGAGTAAAGCTTCACTGCAACGCTGCAAGACTTTGGTGCTACATCTATTTCATAGCAGAAGAAGAACAGTGAAGGTTCACAGTAAGATCAGAGTTCTTCAAGTGAGTGTTGGCAGCTTGTTCCTCCTTCAGAGAACCACAGAACAGTCTGGACTGAGACTGACTTGTGTGCAGGGGTGGTGATGACAGACCACAGTCATTAGAGGAACACAGTGGCTGTGAACATAACGATTGAGATCCAGAAGATGGAGCAGACCCAGAGGTCTCTCTGAGACTGATTCAGGTTCTTATAACAGCGGAGTTTGATGAACAGCAGAGTGACATGGGGCCAGAGCCAGACATACTGCTGCAATCTAAACCATGTAACCATGTGGATTCACTGTGCAGGGTGGTCCATAGGAGGAGCACTGCAGTTCAAGGAGAGGGAGGTCTGACTCTGGACCAAGAGCCTTCACAACTGCATTTTCAAATCCAAGATGACACTCATGCAATTTGTGAGATGGAAGTAAAGAGAAGGAGAAGTCCATAAACACACTAGGTATGAACATGTGAGACGCATCAAGGAATTAAATCTGCAACTGCAGTCTGTGCAGTGTTCAAAAAAACACGTGTTGTGTTATTATAAAACACATCTAGGTTCTATATTAATACTGTGAAAGCATCAAAGCCTCAGTCCACAGAGAGATGGCACGGACACAGCCTGAGTTCAGAAACTGAGCCTGAAAACCAGCCGTTAGGACTTCCTGTCACTTTGTGATGTCACATACAATGAGATCATTTTTGGTGATTAAAGCAGATATCAGTGGAATGTTTTTGTTAATATAAGTCCTAAATAGTCCTATTTTCCGTCAGCAATCACTTACATAGAGTGTTTTGGCCGAAACACGGGTCTCTCAGTCACTCTGCTCTGCTGTATTCCGAAGAGAAAATTTTCCTTGTGGGATACAAGTGTTAACCAATGAGGAGAGAGAACAGCATGAAGGGCTGTGTGTGCAGCCAAGGGGTGCACGTGAATGTGGTGACGTAGCACGAGGACCAATAGATGCCTGATGAGGGCGGGGGCTGCTAACTCATGGTGCATTCAAGGAAACTCGTACTTTGTGGTTTTCCTTCCTGTGAAGTCATACCGGTTCGATCTGGTACGAGTTCACGGGTCGGAAGTTACGAAAGGCCGTTATAGTGACTTTCACAGGCAACAGGACGGTAAAAACACGAGTTACAGGTTACCTGGAACGCTACAAAGTTGTAGTTGTGACTTGAAGCTGTAACTTACGGTTTCAAAAGCCTGCCTTGAACGCAGCATTCGCCGAAACGGCCGTGCCGCTGATATCTGCTTTAAAACTACAAATATATTTTTTGATGGCGCAATGTTTCAATTAAAGGAGGAGAAGAAAACATCGAGGGTTTCCATCACCACTGCTGGTACCGTTGCTGTCGCCGTTGCTGGGGATGAGACTATGACAAATTGGATGTCATATCATCCATGAAATATCCAGATACCAGATACAAATGAGCTGTATTTTCTATATTAAATAGGTCAACTTTAACTCTCACTATTGACTCATGAGGGAAAACATCTGGCTGGATGCTCCACTGTGATTGGATGCTAGCTAACCACAACACTGAGCTAAAAGATGCAGAACTCCTTGAGTTACACATGGCCTAGTCATTTGACTCCTTGCTTAGATGTAAACATTACATAATTAAGCTTTTAACACAATGTTGCCCTTATCCCTGTGTGTCCAGGAGAAAGAAGAGCAGTGGCGGACTCATATAGCAGAGCTGACCTCCAACCAGGAGAAGACCCTGACAGACCGGCTGGCGAGACTCAGGAGGTTCAGGGTACGTTATCACACGCGCACAAACAGATGATCTGAACTTGAGCTGCAGACCAACTGTTGATGTCAAATACACAGCTGATAAATCAACCAGCTGCCTTTTGACAAGTCTGACACCCTAACAGCACAGTGTGGCTCCTGCAGCAGCCACGAGGCCTCTAGTGTTCCCGCGCGTCATTTTCACGTTGCACGGCGGTCACAGTTCAAGGTCATAGATCAGGCATTAGTTAAAAGCCCTGTCAGTGGCTCTTCAAATGAAGGGATGCCTTGAGGTTTAGTGAGTGGCTTTGGCGAAGTGAAGGGTTCAGAGCTGTCATCGTGGAGTTAGCTTTTACTGTGTGTGGCACCGGTGCCAAATAATTATCCCTTTGTGTTGTGTTTAGCACTTTGACCACCTGTCAATCAAATACTAATGGTTTTCTGTTGCTGTGGAGCAACATTTATGACCAAGATTCACTTTCTGATGGTGATTTTTCTTTAATCTCTCACTGTTAACCCTTTAATGGAGGCCCTTTAAAGGGATAGTTCACCCAAAATTGAAATTTTATTATCTACTCACCCTCATGTGGACTAAGGGCTGGGAGAAGTTTTAGAGTCCTCCGTGGCTTCTCTGAGTTACAGCGGGTCTCGGCGTAGCAGTGCATGTCCATATAACGGTTGCAAATGGATACCAACTGTCTTCATAACAAAAAGACACGCCAAAAAACATCCAAATACCTCCATGCTGCTCGTATGTAATGTCCTGAAAAGAAATTTCTATAATTCAAGCTTTTTTTGTAGCGGAAGTTTCTCGAAGCTCCTCTTCTTGGTTGGTCAAATTTGGCGAACGGGGAAGAGGAGCTTCCACTACAAAAAAGCAATTTAGCATTTCGGGGCTTCAATACAAGACGGACATTACATACGAGCAGCATGGAGGTATTTGGATGTTTTTTGGTGAACTATCCCTTTAATGCTCAGTGTTTCTCCTGCAGGAGTTCCAGAGGAAGGTGCTGGTGGAGGAGTCGGGGATGGAGGGTGGAGAGGTCGAGCACACAGTCCAACAACTTCTCACCAGGATGTAGATGGCAACCCTATCAGAGAGTGGTTTTGTGATAACTGCGTCTTGTGTTGCACTTTAACGACAATAAATCATCACTGCGTTGAGTGAGACATTAACACGCTCAGTGTGACGGGGTAACATGATTATAAAGGGCAAGGCTATGGAACGTCAGCGTTATTTCTTTGAACTGTGAAACAAAAATGTCACACCATGTGGAGCAAGGAAAATAGAAAATCACGTCAGTCATAGCAATAACTATGTTTCCCTTTTAAAGAGGGACCTGCAAACAAAACAACCAAAGTAACTTCACTGTACTAACATTACATCACCTTTGCTAACAACCAATATAGTTCTGTCCCAAAGAACTGAGTTCAACAATTAGTTTTGGCAACATTCACTCAGATTATTGCCATATATTTGACTGTTATTGTCAAGTTCTGCACCAAGCTCACTAATATAGAATGTGATGGACATGTTAAATTAAGAAATCTACTGATTGGCTTTTGCTGCGAGTAAAATGAGGAGAGTGAGTTCCCTCCGAGAACAGTCAGGTCTTAATACTGACAGTTCAACTGTGTGAGAGCAGCAGAGAGGAAATCAGAGGTCATGCAAACACTGTGTATAGTATGGGTGTTTAACCAGTTAATGCACTCTATTTTTTATGTTTTTTGCCATAACGCCATGCCCAAGTTGTGAGCAGCACAGATCCCACATAGTTCAAGATTCAGATATGTGCCTGGTATCATTGTAAAGGTAACACTCTCAGGATTACTGTTAAAGTGTTTTTGTGATTCTGTGACTTACTGACAAAAAATGGCAAAGGTTAGAATGATTAAATTGTTTCCCCGCCCATAGGTTTTCCTATAGAATGGCATTTTCAGGGAGCTCTCAGTAGGCTATAGACACAATTAGGCCACAGCCATAGGTCTTGAAGTCCAAATTTCAAGTCAGAAGACCAAAAGCTAACATAAACAACCAAACGTGTATTTTTTTTGTTTCTTTTGGTCTTTTGACTTGAAATTTGGATGGCTTAGTGTCATATACCGTTGAAAACCTCAGACTATTGGCTAAAAGGTTAGCGACCTCATTTTCACTACACCACAGTCACATGACCTCAACACCAGTTTTCATGTTCACTGTGATGGTCAACCATCCCAACAACCTCTGTAGTCTCATTTAGACACTTTTCAGCTGTTCGGACCAGGCTGTTTACTGATGTATTTTATGTTGTAGAATAAAATGTAAAAATGTTCAACCTTTTTTCAGTTATTTAAACACATTAGAAGAAGAGCCTTGAGGAAGACTGAGCAGGAAATCCAAACGGAAAACCTACGGTGGCCCTGAGAGCTCAACACACTGCAGCTGAAGGAAAACAAAGGCAAAGACACAAATGTGCTACAAGGTGATGACATCATTGCAAGGGTGTACATTTAGAAAGATGTTTGTATGTGTTTTCTTCAGTTGGAGTGTGTTGAGCCTTCAGGGCCATCCTTTTTTATATACATACAGTATATAGACTTTTTGGACAGTGAAGTGTAGCAAACTCTCTGATCCGCTCATGGCGCCAGTATCACAGATAGAGTGGTGTCAATGGAGTGGTGTGTCTCAGAATGTCTACAACTAACTACAGTATCTTTAATAGCAGTCATTGTGGAAACTGTACTGCAGTTTACGTCACCTTAAAGGGATAGTAGCATTTTTTTAAAGTGTGGTTGTATGATCTACAAATAGCCCCTAACTACTTTAATTGCAGTAGAAGACTCTCTACACTCCTCCCGTTAGCAACGCCAGCCCATAATAGCCCTGCCCAGAGATTTACTATACAGTGTTGTGAATGGACCCAAAGAAACGGCCTATTTTCACGGCCTAAAAGAGATTTTACCTGGAAAAAAAATACACAGTTCCATTGTTTGCTATAATATAATTTTTTCCAGCCCTTCGAAGAGCAGGAAAAACACAGTTTTTATTTGGACCTAACCTCCTCATGTATCCCTCCGCCTAGGGTTAGCGCTTCCTGATCAGGAGTTAGTTAGCTCCAAATAAAAACTGTGTTTTTCCTGCACTTTGAGGGGCTGGAAAGAATTATATTATAGTGAACAATGGAACTGTGTTTTTTTTTTTTAAGGTAAAACCTCTTTTAGGCTGTGAAAATAGGCCGTTTCTTTGGGTCCATTCACAACACTGTATGTTGTAAATCTCTGGGCAGGGCTATGGGCTGGCGTTGCTAACGGGAGGAGTGCAGAGAGTCTTCTACTGCAATTAAAGTACTTAGGGGCTATTTGGAGATCATACAACCCCACTTTTAAAAAAATGATACTATCCCTTTAATGTAGTTTTTTTTAAAGCTTTTTAGATTAGTCTTTTTAGTTTTTGCTTCCCATGTTGTTTAGTAGGCCTATGTTCCCACTGAAACATATTTTTTTTGTCTGTGAGAGACCTCACGTAAAGATAAAAAGTCTTTAATTGAACAGTTTTTAATCGTGGTGTGCTCCGATATTCCAAATACAGCACACCACACATAAAGATGTCACACTAGAATCTCGTCCTCCACACCAGAAATCGCACGTGATCTGGCGTACTCGGAATTTTGCTTTGTTGATGGTAGCCACGGACTCTGGATTGTTGGCTTTCCCCTGGATTGTTGGTTTTCCCCACACACATGACGACTTTTCATCGAAACGACGATCATAAATATTGAACATGCCGTTTACTGTAGGCGATCGTCGGCTCCGACCTTTTTTCGAGCAGACTGTCGGGAGAATAAAGACTCTTAACACACCTCACACCGCAGGATAATCTAGAAAGGATAATTTTATGAGCCATAAAATAATCAGTGACACTATGCACACAGTGCTCTTTTATAAGGCTCATTCAGTTGATAGTCATCTGAAACCACAGTCGGCCTGAGCCTGACCACGGTGGTGTCATCATATGGTTCCCAAAAAGAAAAACAGAGGAAATCCCCAAATTGTGTTGGTATCAGTCCTAAGATTAGATGTGATTCTGAATCTGTAGTTGAGGGTGTTGGACCGTAACATAATGTAGAGAGAGAATACAGAGCTGAAGTTCCAACATTCTGTGATAATCTCATCTGTGTGCAGTGAGATGAAGGATAGAGGCTGCATGAGTCATAAAACATCACTGAAACATTTACTATGGACACTTATCTGTTGATACATGTTCATCAAGCAAATAATCAGTTGGCTGAAGCTCTGAATGATTTAATTCACCCAGACATAAATCTGCAGCATGTGAGCTCATTTCTTTCCGGTAAATATTTACAGACTATAGCGTATTTGTATTTGTGTGTGCATCTATGCAACCGTATGTGTGTAATCATATGGCAGGACTGTCTCTCAGTCTGTCTAAACAAGATTTAAGAGGTCCTGAGACTCCTCTCATCTGGCCTTCTATGGTAAGTGAGGGGGCAGAGGAAGAAAGCAGCAGAAAATAGAGGGATATTAATAAATATGAAGCCAGATTCAGGGTCAGGCTGATAGACACAAAGAGAATGGCCTCGTGTGCAGAGATGTTCCAGTTACAAGTGAAAACTCTTCTTCTATTCACCTAAATGAGACTGTTTCCACCCTGACATGACAGTCTCATAAAAACTGATCCTACGGTGGCCTTAAGAGGTCAATGCACCGTAACTAAAGTGAACACTGAAGTGGATCCAGGGGGACACTGAAAGGAGATGGACCTGTCGAGACGTGTTAAGTGTCCAGAGAGAGAAGGGCCACATGTTGGAACTCGAACCTGCACAAAAACAACACAATTAGACAGAAAAATGTTGTATGCACACATTCATGCATAAAGTGTTGCTTAAACATACATTTACACACACACATTCTGCAGTTTAAACATGTCTATGTGATGTAAAAATCCTTCATCATGCTTTAGTTGTCAGAAATGCCTGGAGGCCTGTGTTTCTGTGTGTGTGTGTTGCCTCTACAGTGAGCTTCAGTGTGTTTGTAGAGGGCTGGAAGCAGTAGAAATAGTAGGAGAACATGGATAGGAAAAGCAGACACCCCTATTATCATTTTTTATTATCATTTTTTTTCATTTATTTTCATTCAGCCTACACTGCTGTGACACACTCAGGCCGCTAGGTGGCGCATCGCATTGTGGTAGGATAGGATTTTCATGTAAACAGGAAGAATAAATCCTGCCGTGAAGTTAACACCAGCACAACGCGTATCTCCTTTATTCTTACCACAGGTCAGTAAATATTTAAACAGGTGTACATGATACTGTATGTGTGAAGAGTTAAACACGTGACTCGAGGTTTAGTTGTGTACATACGAGCCAAAGTAACGAGTTATAGAGAGAGTTTGATGTGAATGAAGAGACGGCGGTGTATGCTAACTGGCTAATGCTAAGCGGACCGGTGTTATGCCGAGAACTGCATGCCCGCCGAGAAATGCATGCACGTCGCGGGAGCGCGCACAGCTGAAGGGAAACTACCGTAAGGATTTCAGAAGGCGTGGAACACGCGTGTTTAAGCGTGGGATTTCAGATAGTTCGGCTAAAACAATATTTTTGAATGTGGAAAAAGAATGTGGGGTGTCATCCACACTGTCAAGGTCGATCAAATAAAGTAAGCTGGTGCTGGAAAGACCCTTTGATTCCTGTCATTCTTTGATTTGAAGTCTCACATGCATTATTCCGCGGAACTGATTGCTGCTGCTGAATAATGCTATTTATGCCTCACTAACATTAAATGTATGAAATGCACACTGTTAAGCCAAAACAGCCTAAAATATGAGCTGGTAAATAACATGTGATTCAAAGATATCCAGCCATAAAGTTACAGGGTGGATGCATTATTCGGCAGAGCTGTACAGTGAGCTAATTGAACCTCTCTTTTCCCTGTGCTTTGAACATGTTTTGTTTGGTTTCACTGACAATCCATCTTCTAAAAATAAACAATACTATATCATCAATCTTATTATACAATTAGCCAAATGGCATATTCACAAATGTCGTTATACTAATCAAAAACCACTTTTTCTTATTTTTGAAAATGAAACCAAACAATACATTAAATCTATAAAAGATTCTCTCAACATGAAAGCTATAAAGACTCTGAATTTATGTACTTTTTACAATGTTTTTGTATGACACTTTCTGCTGTTTTTATTTGAGCTGTAAGGCTGTAACCCCCTGGCAATGTTTTGTATTGCACCTTGTTGTCTTAAATAAAGCTTTATTGAGAAAAAAAAAAAAAAAAACCTCTCTACTTCCGGATCCACCTGGCGTAAACAGCTAACCTGAAGATCGTTGGAGTCTGCAAGAACTTCACTGCAAGAAGTCACTGTAAGTGATAAAACCTTGCAGTGTTAAGTTTATGAATACGTTGTTGCAGCTGCAGAGACGTGATGACGTAGAAAGAGACGTTTGAATCTGCTCTGTGTGTGTCTGCTGGTCAAGACGGCAGCTAGCTCAGCAGCTAACAAGGGCAGGTGAAACAGGAAGTGTGTTTGTGATACTAAAAGGCTCAGTTTTCATGTGAAGAATATGCTTTTATTTATAAACTTTTTAGATCAGTGTCCAATGAGAAATAGTTGACTTTATTAGAAACATGTCATGTATGGAAACAAAACACAGGTCTGGATATTCATTCAACAGTATGCATACATGTAAATGAACGTATAGATACAGGTGTCATGGAACTGTGTTCATTTTTACTTGCAGTTACATTTTGCGGCCGCTAGATGGCGCTGTGTTTTCATTAATGTGTTTTTGCATCCTTGGGTTTTTCAGGAAGTGACGTAGGCCAACTGGGTTGTTGTTGTTGGTTTTTCCATGCTCCGTAGCATCTTTTCTTTCCTCATGTTTGTCTCCCTGTGTAGTGGCAGTATGAGTGAGTAAAACATTATTTACTACTATTAGTACATTGCAAACATTCCTGCTGTTTATCATTTGTTTATTAACGAGCGAGTTATTATCGCGGACTCCGCCGTAGATCTTTACTAGGTCAGCTACCGCCGTTAGCAGGATACGTTATGTAGCCTATACATGTGTTATTTACCTTGTGGTAATCTTTCCTTTTGTATTTGTTACAGTTTCACAATTTCTGGCATTAAATCAAATCCAATCACAACACCTGCCTGTTCCTTGGATTACGTGCTAGGAAGAGTTTAGCTGGCTGTGAATCTCAGTCCACGACACCAGTCAACACTGGGTGAAACAGTACAACAGGTATGTGTGATGATGTTATGAAGCTTAAGTCGCGTTTGTCCCTAAGAAACCCACAATAGTCCACCACAGAGTCCAGGTCACTGACAAAAGTTTGCAAAGGTTTATTTGACAAAAATGTAGAAAAGAAGCAGGAGAGTAAATGAAGACAGCCTCCATGTTCATCATCTCTGTCTCTTCTGACACAGACAGTCCCCGTGAGGACAAGAGGATCCGATGGAGTCTTCAGGACCTGGACGGACGGAGCTGCAGGGGAAAGAGAGGTGAGGACCGGACCAGACTTTCTGCTCTAACAGTATGTGGACATGTATGTTATAGCTAGGGGGCTTAGAAAACACAAATATAAGTGTCAAAATTTGTATGATATTTCTTTATGGTCTAACAAATAATTTTAGCCTAGGAGCCCTGAAAAATTAACTGTAAAATATCATATTACAAAATCATCATTATCAATGAAATATTTCCAAAATAGCTGCTATTTTGAAGATGAAGCATCATAAAATGATTTTAAAAAAATATAAGAATACTCACACAAAATGTGGGTACAGTACATTTCTTTATTTCTGCATATGTGTGTTTATTATATACTATATGTATGTATATTACATAATGTACATATTGCATAGTTTTAGCTTTATATTAAAAGTGAGAAAGAATAAAAAAAATATTTTTTTCCCCCTCATCAATCTACACCCAGCCCCCCTTAATGACAGCACAAACCCAGAATTTTAGAAATGTTTGCAATTAATAAAAATAGAAAAAATGAGGCTACATATTGAAACATTCAGAGGCTTTGCTGCAATGCTCATGTATGCCATTGTATGCCATTCAGGAGCTGTCAACTAATTGTATTTGATAAATAAATAAAATTAAATAGTTTGGACATGATTTGAAAGACACACCTCAATAAGATACAGTTAATACAGCTCATTTGCATATCTCTTAGAAACAATAAGTGCAGCAGGTCTTCTTTTGTAGCCTTGTCCAGATCTGTGTCTTGCTATAATTATGTCTCTGTATTTACTGCAGACGCATCTGTGCAGTTGTTACTGTCAAGAATTACAAGATCTTTGAAATCATAAAACAGAGGATTGCCCATTCTAATAACAGATAATCAAATTACTACATTCACTAACTTCATTTAATTTATAATAATTCATAATAACTTTGGAATGATAAGGCTCCGGTGCCTCTCTACCTCTTCCAGATGCTTTTGCGTCTTTGCACAATTAATCAATAATGATACTGTAATGCATGCTTTATACACATCATTTGGAAGGTTACTGGTCAGTGCACAAATTAAAAGCAGATTCAGGTTATACAATGGCCCAAAAAGAGCAAATTAGCGACCACCAATTTCTTCTTAAGACTAAAGAAAAATGACATTTTTCATCATATAATTTGATCAAGAGAATATGGTTATTTATATGGATGTTTCAACAAAATTCTGGTGGGCTCCGTTCATGAAGATGGGCTGGATTGTTTACTCTGTTCTTTTTTACCAACCAGAACTGGATCATGTGTTTTTTTTCCACGTTGTAGTAAAAGCTACAGCCACTTTATGTAAAACTCTTTATTGTTAACACAACATTTGCAGCAGTATTTTTTTTTTCCTGCAGTGTAAGAGTGAGAATTAGAAATGATTGTTTATCAACTTTATTGTTGTTTATTAATATTAATGTGATTAATCTTTATTATTAACTTTATTCATTTTCTGTCATTTAAAACTAACCTAATGTAATGATGTGTTCAGATGAGCAGATGCTGCCCAATCACCAGCAGCTGGAGCCAGGAGTGACCCACCTCAATGTTTCTTAACATCACACTGACAAAGATGAAGAGGAGCTGTCTGTCTGTACAGCAGTAAGAGGATTTCTTTCTTTGTCATTAATGGTAATTTGCTTTTCTGGGGTTCCCTTTGAGACCTTGTTGATGTGTATCCATGTGTACGTTTGGTAGGTTTATATATGACCAGCTCATTGTAACTGTAACACTATAAAGCTATGGTCAATGTATTGGTGTAGTAGGTGTTTATGTATCTGATATTTATGTGTGAAGCAGATGCTGCTTTTGTTTCAGATTTTTCTTTACTACCATAACTTGTGTCTGTCTATTTATTACATCTTTGAATGTATTTGACTGTGACATGCACTAATTTACTCCAATTTGGTGCTTAACGAGGTGCCGCCCTCCAGGGAGGCAGAGCTGCTTCTCCATTGGCCAAGCACAGGTGTCTGCACTCCCACCCTGATTGGCAGCAGCTGCAACCAGAGGAACAGTGTCCTATAAATGGCCATTCAGTTCCTGGAGCGGCAGCGACGGAGCGGCTGCACGGAGGGGCTACACGGAGGGGCTACACGGAGATGCGACTTAGCCAACGCGACTTTGCCAAACGTGACGGCGCCAAGGCGCAAAACTCAGATCTTTGACTTCAGCAGGTTTGGTTTTATTATTTATTTACTTCATTTTCAAACAACTTCACACTGCCTTGATCCATTTCTGGTTTGTGTTGCAATCAGTCCACCATGTGCTTCACTGAGCAAGTCGGCCATTTTGACACATGGCCTGGCCTACAAAATGTTCAAACAGAAAGCCAGCAACACTCAGGTGAGTTCAAAAAATTCTTTAATTGCCTCACTGGATTGGCAAAAGAAACACAGACCGGTTTCGACTACGTCTTCATCAGTGTGTCAGACGTAGTCGAAACCAGTCTGTGTTTCTTTTGCCAATCCAGTGAGGCAATTAAAGAATTTTTTGAACTCACCTGAGTGTTGCTGGCTTTCTGTTTGAACATTTTGTAGACCAGGCCATGTGTCAAAATGGCCGACATGCTCAGTGAAGCACATGGTGGACTGAGTGCAACACAAACCTGAAATGGATCAAGACTGACAGACATTTCCACATGATTAACATTGTTGAGTCTTCAATGTCTTTCTCTTCTTCTTTGAACCAGGTGGTGAAGTTCTTCTGGAATCAATGTGGACAGCAGCTCCTGAAAGAAAGAACATGGACAAGCAGTGTTAGACAGGACGACCTGCAATGATGCAAGATGGAGGCAACTGTGTGACAATGGAGTCAGCCATCTTGTAGAGTGGCCGACTCCATTGCAACACAAAAGAGAAATGGATCAAAGTTTAAACAGTGTAAAGTTGTTTGAAAATGAAATAAAGTAAAATAAATAATAAAACCAAACCTGCTGAAGTCAAAGATCTGAGTTTTGCGCCTTGGCGCCGTCACGTTTGGCAAAGTCGCGTTGGCTAAGTCGCATCTCCGTGTAGCCCCTCCGTGCAGCCGCTCCGTCGCTGCCGCTCCAGGAACTGAATGGCTATTTATAGGACACTGTTCCTCTGGTTGCAGCTGCTGCCAATCAGGGTGGGAGTGCAGACACCTGTGCTTGGCCAATGGAGAAGCAGCTCTGCCTCCCTGGAGGGCGGCACCTCGTTAAGCACCAAATTGGAGTAATGAGTCCCTGTGACATTCAAAGATAGACACAGACACAAGTTACTACCAAATGTAGCTACACATGGCTGCATATAAGTAACTAAACTGTGAATCATTTTAGCTGAATAACTGAAGATTGATTGTTCTGTGAACTTCATTCACTTGGGCATCAAACAAAAAGTTCTCCTTCAGCAGCAAAGAACCATGGGAGATGAGAGAAAGCCTGAAGAACAACAATAACTTAGCACAGAGAGATTTAGGGTGCCCACACATTTCCCCCCTTAATTCTGTATCATTTAGCTAGCATACCATGCTTGAGTATAGTACTTTTGGTCACACATCATAACAATGATACATTTAATTTGTAAACCACTTTTCATAAAGTAATCTCAAAGTGCTACAGAAACCAGAAACAAAATAAACAAAAGACTAAGAGAAAAATCAGACACGTTAAAATCAGCAGTAGATAAAACAGATCAAGGAGGAGATTAAAGTGCAGAGAGAGAATAAAAACATCTAGGGGCGACCTAGGAAATCCTGTCTGAACAAAAAAGAGTGAAGCCCTTTTTTAAAGGTGACCACAGCCTGGGGCTGACAGAGTTCCAGATGTGGGGGACAGCGGAGCATGGAAGTGAGCCATGATTTAGTGTTTGTTCTCTATCGTACTGCTGCAAGCTCATGTAAATAACAGTCACTTATGATGAACATGATGATGTTTCTAGTAGAGTTTGGTCCTCACCTCCTCTTTTCCCAGGAGCTCCATCCAGGTCCTGAAGACTCCATCGGATCCGCTCGTCCTCACCGCGACTGCCTGTGTCAGAGGAGACAGAGACATCATTAACATGCATCTCTGCCTGTCTTTCATTACCCTCACAAATAAACATTTACAAACTTTACACTTGTCTTTTTTGAGTGGCAAGGGCACTGTGAATTTTTCTAGGGCAGTTTTATATCTATAATATTCATTTTAGGTGAAATAAATGACATTTTAATCTGTATCCTGGATATAGAGAATTGACAATAAAACATATAGAAAATGTCAACATATACATATACTGGAATGCATATACAGTGGCTATATTATTTTCTGGAGCATTTAACTTTTATAATATTTATTTTAGGTGAGACAGAAACAACTTTTTGATCTGGATGTAGAAAATTGACAACAAAGATTTTTGATTCTAGCAGCACGACTGTTATGTTTGTTTGTTTTGTTTTTAATTGTCATTGATGAAGCTGGTTAGTTCTCAGTGCGTTGCCACATGTTACAAAATGAAATCAATAACTTTAAATTTAAAAAGTCAATAAAATCATATTCTTGACATGGAAACACTAAGTGAAGTTTGCAAGACAAGACCCAAAGTCATGATTTAGCAGCCTACACATTTTAGATTAGTAACACACTTCCTGTTTAGCCTAATTGGAACAGTTAGCTGTTAGCCGCTGAGCTAGCTGCTGTCAGCTGTGATCGTGGACACACGGAGCAGATTCAAACGTCTCTTTCTCCGTCATCACGTCTCCACAGCTTCAACAACTTTTCCCAGTTCATACAAACTCAAGTTTGATCGCACTTACGGTGACTTTGAGCGAAGTTCACGTCAGGTTGGCTGTTTATCTCCGCGGTGGATCCGGAAGTGAAGAAGCGGCTGAACTCGGTGGCTGCAGATCCTATAGCGCCGCCTAGCAGTGAGGAGGAGGGAGAGCTCATCACAGCTGTGTGGATCAGGACCATTCATGTGAAGAAAAACAGCAACTGAAACAGAAACACATAGCCTACTATGGCACAAACACAAACACAAAGATTACCACAAGGTAAATAATACATGTATACATAACGTAGCCTGCTAACGGCGGTAGCTGACCTAGTAAAGATCTACGGCGGAGTCCGCGATAATAACTCGCTCGTTAATAAACAAATGATAAACAGCAGGAATGTTTGCAATGTACTAATAGTAGTAAATCATGTTTTACTCACTCATACTGCCACTACACAGGGAGACAAACATGAGGAAAGAAAAGATGCTACGGAGCATGGAAAAAACAACAACAACCCAGTTGGCCTACGTCACTTCCTGAAAAACCCAAGGATGCAAAAACACATGAAACACAATGAAAATACAGCGCCATCTAGCGGCCGCAAAATGTAACTGCAAGTAAAAATGAACATTGTTCCAGCTGGACGAGCAAATGGGAACATGTGGCTGTCACACAATCGACAGAGATAGTCTGGTACAGGTTGATTTGAGGCTGGGGATGAACAGCCAACTCTTAGTACAGCGTGATTGTCCTAAGTGGTCACTTCTTCATCTCATGAGTCAGTCTTCTCAATTCATTTCATTTCTTGTTTATTTGCTGAGGAGGACAATGCACATTAATGAACTATTTAACTCCATGGCGTCGTGCAAGTGTGGAGGATTGAGCTCAGAGCGAGTTAAGGAAAAATACGCAGCACACGTAGGTTGATGAACAAAGTGTTAACAAGACACAACAGTGACAAAATTCCCAGGTGAGCCTCTCAGGTTGAACGGTGGTCTAGTGGAGAACCAACACCTAGACTCTAACCGGCGATGTCAGAGTCCACAGCCAGGAAGACGTCCACTACACCACCAGTGGATCTGAGATCAGTTGTGCTGGAAGCTGAGGAGATGACGTCGTCCCCCTTGAAGGCAGAGCTGCTTCTCCATTGGCCGAGCACAGGTGTCTGCACTCCCGTCCTGACGATCAACTGTCTCAGGTGGAGCAATACTGTTTAATTAGTAATAAAATATCTGCTCAAAGGTACAACAGAATCCTCCTACACATCCTATACACTGTGAGGCAGGGCCCCCAGTTTGATCCTGCTTAGGGCCCCCAGATGGACAGGGCCGACCCTGCTCTTTTTGTCTCCATCTGTAATAACGGGTGTACTTAGAGTATAAATGTCAGTGAACTTTCCTGGAAGGGCAGAATATGTAGTAACAGGAAAGTAAATGAAGAGCTGAGACAGATCAGGGCAGGCCAGGAATTAGCCACAGGCAGGAAACATAGACACTAACACATGCCAGCGATTACACCATGTGAAAATGCACTATATCTGCTTTAGCTGGAGTAAAACATGGAGCTACTGAAAGCAATAAACAACAACATTTTATTATAGTAATCAACAATTTAAATAAACTGTGGAGTCTACTTAAAAGTATATAGAACTTAATATTATAAGTCAAATACACTTAAAGTTCTATTGCTGTTCAATAGCTGCTGCAAACAGATGATATTTAACTGTGTGCATTTGTATTTAACTCTGTACAACAAATTGAATGAAATATTCAAAATATATATTCTTTGTATTATTAAATGTTATTGTCACTTCTGAAGAGTATTAGGGCCACTGTGGAAAAAAAGCGAGTTTCAGTTTAAACAAATTTTGAGAATAAACAAACTACTAAAAACGGTTGTGGTACAAATATGTTTTTTAAAGCCGTAAAGTCAGCTATTTTAAAGGGATAGTTCAACATTTTGGCCAATTGGCCCATTGCCATAACGCCTATAGTTTTAGGAGTAGGTGCATTACCTTTATTTGTCAGTGCAAGCCGTTTTTAGAATGGCAGAGCAGAGCCGTGAGCTGCTCAGGGCTATGCTATGGAGGCTGATGGGATTTCTTGGTTTCCCTCATCAAACTCATCAAATACACAATACAACGACTCCAAAACACTTTCGTGCACAAGATGTGACCTGCACATTCACCACGCTATGAGAGAATGTTACAAAACAGAGCCATTTTCGAGGTAAATACATCCAATACATCCAATGACATCCAGTTTGCTGTCTGTGTGGTTGCATGTGAATGCGCCAGAATTCCTCCTCTGTGAAAGAAGATGTGATCAGCAGTGATTAGTGATGGTACAGCTACTCCAGCTACTTTGCCTGCAACAACAGTAAATAGTGTGTGAAATCAGGAGCATGAATCAGCAATTAAAGGTCTGTTGGGAGGCTGTGGCCGTGCACGAACATGCACACAAATCTCTAGCCTGTATCTAAATGAAATATCCATGAGCTGACGGGAATCGGGGCCACAAAGTCTGACATCATCATCAGGTGACCCCCGATGAGTCAGCTGTCGGATGATGTGATGGTCACACCCAAAACCTTTTTGCCTTTACATGATTAGGCTTTTTATTTGGGTAAAACTTCACATAGGACCCTGGCAAACTTTTAAAAAACTGACTTTTTTTTTTCAAAGCTTGCTTAGTGAACAGAAATGTGAAACGTCAAGTTGCTGCTCTTTCCTCCATCTGTCCTTTTACTGCCCCCTGTCTCTCTTTGTGCTTTTTACTCTGCATTCCATCATTCCAACGTTCCTTTCCATCCTCTTCTTTCACCTGTAGTTTAAGTGTATCCCATGGTACTCAGGCTTCACCTTAAAATATCGCCTTATCGCCTCCAACTTTTAGCCCAATCTGTTTCCAATTGCAGCTTCATCCCGTTTTTTCACTTAGGTGCACATTAGTGTTCATGTTCCGAGTGTTTCCTGCCAAACCTCTGCTGATATTTCCATTTAAATGACCAGTCTACAGACTCTGATATACATTCACTGGCCAGACTTCAGTCCTCTGGAAGCACATCTGCACCCGGCAAGACAGACTGATAAATATATAAAAACGTCCAAATGCAGCGCAGCACATCTGGGTTGCAGGTGACTGGGTTCAGACGATCTCAATAAGCTTTGACCTCACAGAGATTCAGAAACAAGAAGAGGTCTACTGTCCACTCCAAATGTCAGGAATGTGAATTCCATATTCAGGATGAATGGATCCACTACCGACGCCCACCACGGAGCAGCAGCTGCTGATCAGGAGCTGAATGCTGCCATCCTGTCAGTAGCTTGTGTCTGGACACAGTTGTGTGTTTGACTCCATATGTTGTGTAAAGAGTGTAATGTAAAGAGGTTCATGTGCTGCTGTCACTTCAACTTATAGGGAGGGTGAAGACATTTCCAATGTTCCAATTCCATTTTTCACATCACCAAAAAACATCCAAATACCTCCATACTGCTCGTCTGCAGGGCCGTTGCTAGGAATTCTGGGCCCCCTGAAAGAATATTAAAGGGGGCCCCTGACTTTTCCACTTTTTTTCTTAGACTACACGTATTATCATTTTCTATTTAGCCTACTTTGTTTTGATGCTAATGCAGCATTACTATGAATATCAGTCAGAAAAATTCAGTCATACAAAGATTAGACCACTGGGTTTTTTTTGTGGGCCCCACTGGGCGCTGGGCCCCTAGAATTATCATCACCTTTCTCCCCTATACAATGGCCCTGCTCGTCTGTGATGTCCCTCTTGTATTGAAGCCCCGACATGAGAAATTGTTCCGCCTTCCACTACAAACCAGCTTAAAATATAGACTTATTTAATTTTGGGGGGAACAATTTCTCATGTCGTGGCGGTGTGGTGTGTCTTTTTGGACGAAGAAAAGTGAGCACCATTCACAACCATTATATGGACTGCGTGGACCCCCCCGTAACTCAGAGAAGGAACGGAGGACTCTCACAGAATTCTCACAGCCCTGAGGGTGAGAGTGAAATTTGAATTTTGGGTGAACTATCCTTTTAACTCAACAGAGGCAAAGGCAAAAAACAAAAAAACCACAGCTGCACCATGTACAACATGACATACACCCATTTACTGTAACAATGATGGAATTTCACAGTACATCATATGACACAGAGGAATGTCCAGTGTTTTACATATTGCTTTTGATGTAGCTTCTAGCTACTGTACATGTGTTCACTGTCTCTTCAGATGCTTTCAAACTTACTCAGGTTTTACACTCTTCATTCAAGACATCATGACATCAGTCAGTATTTCCACAACACTGAAAAAGAAATGCTGTTTCTGGATCAGACAAGCTCATTAAGTTCTGTATTCTTGACGGTGTCATCTGCCATAGTATAGATTGTTCATAAAATGACAACTTGAGGCTGAGGCTTGACTCTGTTCATGGTACAGCTTCTCATGTAAACAGAAAACTAAACTAAAGCTAAACACATCTGTTGTTTGTTAGAATTATTTTAAGGGGAAAATGGGATTCTACAATTTAAAAAAAAAATGGATTACTGCACAAAACTGATTACCTGTTTAAAGCTGCAAAAGCAGTGAGAGGTAGTTGTCTGAAAGAAATGAATGGATTTATCTGCTCATCTGTTTGTCCACTTCATCTTAGAACAATTATTGTGAGCAGACTTGAAAACACCATCACAAAAGATAAACCATTACTTATACGTCCCCTGACCACTGTGTGGGTGGCCAGAGGCTCAAACAAGAAATTAAACATTTAAAGCTCCATTATAAAAAAAAGAAAAAGAAAAAATAAGTGACCACTAGGTAGCAGAGATAGATTGGACCTTTCAATATTTTCAGAAACATACCCTTGACCAGGGTTCCCCAATTCCGGTCCTCGAGGGCCACTGCCTTGCATGTTTTCGAAGTTTCCTGCTACAACACACCTGATTCAAATGAGTGGCTCGTTATCAGGCCACTGCAGAGCTTGATAACGAGCTGATCATTTGAATCAGGTGTGTTGTAGCAGGAAACTTCTAAAACATGCAAGACAGTGACCCTCGAGGACTGGAATTGGGGAACCCTGCCCTTGACGTACCATAACAATAAGCATCTGCTGTTTTTGTGGATGTTTTTCTTGCTTTACTTCGGTTTTGGTCACCACCAACTTGTGGGGGTTTTCTTCAATGACAAGGACATTTTTCATTATGTTGTTTTTTTGTCTTATAATTTCACAAAAATACATTTTAGCTTATTTTATATTTTAAATAGACCTCTTGCTTTTATGTTTAAATTATCATCTGGAATTTCACTGACTGACTGACCATAACTCCACCACTCCACCGTGCAGGAATCCCTATCCAGAACAGCTACTGCCCATAAGATGTCTAGTTTGGGGATAAATCTTTTAGGCAGTCCACAGTATCCCTGCCTCTCAGGAGCTGCAGGGAAGAGGAAGAGCACTTCCAGTACACTGACCCTCCATCACAGCAAATAAACTACTTTCGTTACATCTTTCATGATTACCAAAGGAGGCAGTGGAAGAACTAAACATAAGACAAACCAGGCAGAGAACAAGAAAACAGCAAACGGTAAAAATACCAGCAACTACATGAGACAACACACAGTAATAACAGCCCTGCTAACAAGGTTCTGCCCAATGAACCATTAGAGGAATAACAACCAATAGGAGCAGGAGTTAAACTTCAAGACCGACCTCATCAATTGGCTTTACAAAAAAAGGATGATATTATTTCTTCTGTCTTTTCTAAGCGATCATTTTACGTAAAATTCAGCAGCTCAGTCTGTGTCTTTCATTTATGTGTTTGGTGATAATGTCATTATTTTATGATCAGACACTATTGACTCATGGTTTAGTGGGGAAACCCGCAGCAAAACTGAGAGAAAACAATGATTTATTTATGACTCATCAACTAGCTGCCAGTTTTTCATAGCTGATAATGTTGCCAACAAAAATTTTCTACATGACAAACCAAGCCCAAGCGCTCTTTCCCCGCGTTTTCTCGTAGTCCTTGCCATAAAATGATGTGGGGTCAACAAATAGAGAGTCCAACAAGAGGAACGGGTCTGAGAAAGGGAAAATCTTCAAATGTCACCTCAGCATTTTCATGTAGAAACCCAAAACAGATCTTTTGTGAAACAATGATGTCATCCCCCCAACCACTAACCATAACCTGTAACCTGAACCACACTGATATGGGTTTAATTAGGAGGAGTAGCAATAGTGTAGGAAGTTTGATTCATTCAAGCTTTATTTATTTGATGATTGACAGGAACTTGACAATAATAGAAAGATTCTATAATTCATGTTTTATAAAGGGTTTAACCTGAGCTATGCTAACTACGACAGCACTCACACACAGGGTTCTGAATGGAATCTGAATTGAGAAGGAATTAGGCTATTCAAGATGCTATGCTACATAGATGCTACACCAGTGGACACATTTTTTGCAAGACTATCTACATCACTGGTAACTGTAATTGGCGATGAGTGTAAAGAGCGTCCAATGAAAGTAGTCTTGTCTTTTGCCATCATTACAACCAGACTGTATGAAGAGGAATAGCTGATGTTAGTTACGGTCCCTCTCTACTTTCACTCACTGTGCCGGGGATGCTAATGCATGAAACATTAGCAAGCTTTGTCAAAAATCACTCCTTCATTTCTTACTTTCTATATAATGGACACTTGGTAGTAAACAAAATCTGCCCTTTTAAGTATTTGAAATTTCTCAGCCATCGCATGTGGTTTCTGAGCACCGACTTACGTCCTCATGGCTAACAAAGCTATGATAGAGTTAACATTGGTGTTTGTTTCCACCACTGGAGACAGCTGTTGGTGAGTAAAGGCATGAACAACTTTTCTTAAAGGGATACTTCTCCCAAAATTCAAATTTCACTCATTATCTACTCACCCTCATGTCGACTAAGAGCTGTGAGAATTTTCAGAGTCCTCCGTTCCTTCTCTGAGTTACAGGGGGGGTCCACGCAGCAGTATTTGTCCATATAATGGTTGTCAATGGACACCAACTTTATTCGTTCAAAAAGACACACAAAAAAAACATCCAAATACCTCCATACTTCTCGTCTGTAATGTCCCTCTTGTATTGAAGCCCCGACATGAGGAATTGTGTTTTGATGTTTTTTGGTGTGTCTTTTTCATGGAGAAGGAAAGTTGGTGTCCATTGACAACCATTATATAGACAAATAATGCTGCACGGACCCCCCCATAACTCAGAGAAGGCACGAAAACTCTGAAAATTCTCACAGCTATTAGTCGACATGAGGGTGAGTAGATAATAAGTGAAATTTGGATTTTGGGTGAACTATCCCTTTAAACTGGTGAGCAAAAAATGCTGATGTTAGCTATGTAGCAATGGCAAAACAAACAAAAAAAGCCAATCAAATCATCATCATCATTTTGGGTCATCACTGATAGTTGTTGATTTATGCAACAGTAAGTTTGCAGAGGAATTAATATGCTATTAAGTAACTGCAAAACACAACTCTATACTAGTGTCAGCTGCAGTTACAGACAGTAGATGTGGCTCAGTCACATGGTGCATTTTCTCTGTTTCCCAACAAACCTCCAATATGGCTGCCACAAACTGACACTCTTTACTTTTGTGGACAATCTTCTATTCAATTAAGTGTTTTATTCTGTTCTGTGGAATAATAACAGATTATTGGTAGCACACTACCATTAACCATAAAAGAGTCAGATTTCTCTTTGCGTTGGAAGCTGATAAAGTCTAGTTACCAGATTGTTCAGACCGGTGTAGAAGTGCTTAAGGCTGAGAGGAAAATGCTTCGTAGTTCATCTAATTCTAAAACTGTAGCTTGGACTGGAATTTGAGTGGCATACAACAATGTGCCACATTGGCATTTGCATTAATCCATCAACCTGCAGGGTGCGGTGTAGAAAAACAATGAGGAGCAGCTGTGTGTTGACTGACAATTCAATTGAAGTAAAATCTGAGGTCAACTCAAACTAAATCCTTTGAAGTGGAATCGGTTTCAACAAACTGGAGTAAAAAAAAAAGAAAGAAAAAGAAAAACATTAAGACTTCCTTTTATGAGGCTCAGCACCGTGCACTGAAACGCATGGAAAATACGGAATGTTGCTGCTACAAATTCTGTTAAAAGCAAAGAGATCAGCACATAAAGAAGGAAATGTCTGACGGTCCCTAACACTAGCAGTGAACCACAACGTCCATCACTCCATAAAAGTTGATTAAGTGTTCATGAGTTCATAGTTCTGTCTTCAGCTTCTTGTGGTCTTCATCCGTTCAGCCTAATACAGTAATTATTGCTTTTCTACGCTATGAAGCTAGTGCGCCTCGCTAAGTAATTTATTTTTACCAAAAAGTAAAAATGATAACACTTCATCATGTGAACAGTCAGTGCGAATAGAAACGACATACAAACCCATTCGCTGCACATTCAACCACCGCGACCTATGAATAAAACATCACGTTAGCGTTAGGCTGTGATGCTTTTCATCACAGCTCCTTTGTGTCGCACACACCGGGACACAAGAGACACAGGCAGGAGAATATACTGTATATATGGACCAGATCACAGCCATGAGGCATAGCTGAGGTTCCCTCTATGGATGCACGGGATGTCACACCGCCGTGTGTCTGGCATTTTCATTTTCATTCCTAGGCAACGGAGGAACATTCCTTGTGAACTGGCTGAAGCTAGCGGCCCTGCACCTCACCCTCGGCCCTCCTCCTCCGTCGTCAGCCGAGGCCTGGGTGGTGCCGGGGGGTAGAGTACTGTAGCAGCCCAGGACGGGGAGGCCCTGTTCTGGAGCGGCGGCGTGGGGGCCGCCTGGCTGGACGGGGGCGTCCTTGGTGAAGAGGCTCTGGATGAGCTGGAATTTTTCTTTCTCTTCCCTCAAGAAGACGTCGACCAGGAGCTTCTTCTCCCGTTTGAGCTGCTCCACGATTGTTTTGGGGACGTCAGGGATCACCCAGGCAACCACGAGGCTGAGGAACATCACCAGGTTCTGAGGGCGGGGCCGAAGAGGAGAAATGGGTGAGTAGAGAGACAGTTACAGTTACAAGATCTTTAAGAGAATGAATGCAGTTACAGTTACAAGATCTTTAAGATTCAAATGAATCTTGAATGAATCAGGTGTGTTGTAGTAGGAAACAGAGATGCTCAACAGACATGGACCATGTTGAGCAGAAAATCTCTACTGTCAACAATTTAAAAAAAAATAGGAATAATAAACTATCACATATAAGAGCCAAATATTACCTCAGCGTAGCTTTACAGTACAGAAACTAAATGGGTAACCTATACAGGCTTCTGATTACATGATAACGTCAAGGAATAGCAGTCAATTTCAAAGTAATGTCATGTTTTTCATAAAGGCAAAAGATTACACATGCTTTGAATTTTTTTGCGAATTATTGCTATTTCTACGAAATCAATGGTTATTTCTTGGCTATATTTCTCGACATTGTTATTTCTAGGTTATTTAGACATTATGATGCAATTACTTTTTCTTGGCTATGTATTGACATTATCATGTAATTAGCAGCCTGTAAATTAATGGATAAGCACTAAATCCTACAAGGATGGATGGATTTTTTAAAATCATATCTTAGGACTAAAGACTCTTCATAATCAAAAGGGATGTAAAAAATCATATCTTAGCTTAGCTCATAGCTAATGTAACGTGCTACAACTTGAGTGTAGTTTTTAATGTATATATTTCTTAAGGAGGACAGGTGGTTGACACCTCCACATACACATTGGTTCGTCTTCTGGAATTCTGGAACACCTTTTTTCTGTTATTTCTGTTACGGACATTTTTATGGACACTGGGAGTGTGGGAAACCGCTGATCCAGAAACGTTGAGGAGGTACAATGATCTATCTGCAGTAATGAACGGAAACGTCTCCAGCAGCATGTCATGTGAAGCCCTTTGAGACAAACTGTTTGTGAAAAACAGGCTATACAAATAAAAACTGTCCTGCCTTGCCTCTGCTGTTCAAAGACATTTGGTTGACACGTGAGGCCGAAAGACAGAATTGAGCTGGTCAGTGACTGACACTGACCGTAATGAGAGGACGGTGTGATCAACACAAATGATGGGCCCACACACTACTTGCACGATCTATGTTTTCATCACAGAAATTAAAGCCACCTGCACAC
Organism: Decapterus maruadsi; assembly: GCA_030347415.2. NCBI lineage: Eukaryota > Metazoa > Chordata > Actinopteri > Carangiformes > Carangidae > Decapterus > Decapterus maruadsi. Next base: position 1,832,009 of record CM064889.1, on the reverse strand, counting down.
AATAAAATGGGAAGTGGATCGACACGTTTGAAACCTGCAGATTCTGCGTTGTTGCTTGATTCTGAGTCTTTCTGTCAGTCTGCTAATTGAATTTAGGATTTGCAAAAACAAACAAAAGCAATGAGCTCATAGTACCTGGAACAGTATGACAAAAGCCAGTCTTGCAGCCAGGACACACCAGTACTGTTTGGAGTAGTGGTACGCATCTGAAGACCAAGGTGGTTCCCTGTAGTCTTTGTACCTGAAACACAACACACAAGGAAGAGTTAGACGGAGCGACCGTAGCAGCCGTGCTACAGTATGACGACCCTGTTGAAGCGGTACTATGAAGTACTCAGCTGTAATGGAAAATTACCAAAACCGAGTAGAGCTGCGTCGAGTGGATCCGCAACTGTGCAGTGTTCAAAAGGCCAATAGACTCCCATATTAAAATGTCCAGCTTGGGGAAAAAAGGTTTTGGTCTCTGCAGCTCCAGTTAATTTCCTCCCTCCATGAACCAGTCTGCCATCCAGGACTCCCATTAAAGGGACAACGAGGAGTTTTGTAAAGCAAAGTGTTTTCACACAACAAAGACAAAATTATATCATTTTATTCCTCCAGGCAGCATCCGTAAAACCTAAAGTAGAAAATGCTGGGCGAGTCAACCACTAAATAATAACAACAAAATAATTATAAAGACAAAATTATATATTTATCGAAAATGGGCCCATTAGCAAGTGTGGATAACGTAGATTCATCCACATAGGCTATGAGACTCTTTTATAACCAAACACAAACTCCTTGTTGTCCCTTTAATGCACTTTTTAAGTGTCTTTCAAATTATATTTTTCCATTCATTACAATTTTACCTTCAGTCTTATTATCATCATAACCATTACAACCATTCAATTAGCTTAGTCTTTTAACTTGTTATTTAGCTAAATGGTGAATTATCCTCAGGTTAGCTTTCCACCATGACAAGGAAGCCTAGCTTTGCTAACGATGCTAACAGGAGTGAATGGTTTCCACAGTTATTGATCCAGGTCCACACCATAGACTGTAAAAAGAATGGACGTAGCACCCGTGACGTCATCCATTGGTTTGGGGGAGTCTGTTTTGTGCCACTAAACAGGGATTTGAACTGCGCCATCTTGGATTTTAGGTGGAGTCTACTTGCCATATTTGGAGAGGTGCAGCGGTTAGCTGGCCGAGAACCCGCCCACTGAACTTGGAGCAACCAGTTAACGGCTGGTAAACTCTCTATGAACCCGTCACTCAACGTAATTTATGCACGAATTTGAAGCGTGAACAATACTAAAACAGTTGTGGTACAGTTTGCGGTGCTTATACAGACCAGTGAGGTTGAAACAAGGCGGTTAACAAGGTTAGCATCTGAGTGATAGGTGATGCAGACTCTTGGACCCAACTCAGATCAACTTTCCTCCTCAGCTATTATTCCCAAACTGATTTATTATGAGACACAGCCTGATTACAACACACTCAGCTTGGTACCTGCCTCAAAGCGCAGTAAACTTTATAAGGATTCCGTTCCTTTGTTTTCCTTTGTAGTAAACACTCTTTACTGTGCTGGTCAAACAAATAGCCCCAAACTGGAACCACATGTTGAGCTAATGGTTCGGCATACTCCGACTGAAGACGGAGGAGAATGAGAGATGATGGGAGGAAAAGAGGCAGAGGAATGAGAAGATAAAAAAACAAGAGAAAGAAGCCAAGAAAAGAAAATGTTTAATTCACGGCACGAGATAAAAAGAGGTTTTATTTGTCTAAGCAGATTGAGGTTGTGTTCTTATTTAGTCCAACACACATAGCGACAGTACATGAATGGAAACATTTCTAAACCTGTTTATTTATAAAATTGGGTCAAGTTTTGGTTCCACTTTGTCTAAAATAAAACTTTATATGCCACTGGCAGGACGCTGCTCTGAACAAAGCCAGCTGACTCAAGAATGGCTATTGTGTGCTTGTGTGAAAACGACTACAACACCAGAGCTGCTCAATCTGCGAACAACATACAGAGTAAATGATGATGATGAGGATGATCATGTATGAACAAACATCTGGTTTCAACAACATCCACGCTAATGAGACGACCTGGTGCACAGCCAAGCCCAGTTTCCTGCTCTATGCGATCACTCCTACATAACATACACAGGGGTCTCACCCTATGTTCCACTCCGAGGTTTATTTAGAATGGAGGTCTTTGGGCGCAGTCGCTCATATGGAAACACAAATGAACACAGCAGGATTGAGTCAAAGTCATCTCCTCAGCACAAAACACGTCTGCAGCTGCATCAGCTCTGACACATCACATACACATACAGTTTATCCCTTTGGAGGTGTTTCCAGATATGTAACCTTAAACCTATATATAATTATAATATATATACAGCCCCCCGGATATGAGACAATATCAGTTTATAACATTTTTTTTAAAATAGAAGCATAAAACAGAATAAAAACAAACAAACATTAAAAACAGAGTTAAAAGTAAGAGCAAATAAAAGTAAAAGAAGAAATGTTTTTAACCTGCATTTAAAAGTGCTCACAGTTGGAGCTGATCTCAGTTCTGCTGGTAGTTTGTTCCAGTTGTGTGCAGCATAACAGCTAAATGCAGCTTCACCACTCTGTGCTCCACTATCTGACTCAGGGTCAGTAGATCAGAGCTCTATTGGGTTTATACTCTACTAACATGTCATTCATGTATTCTGGGCCTAAACCATTCAGTAGGTGCGTTTCCATCAGCTGTTTAGATGCGCATCAAGATGTATCGCATCGGAAAATGATGATGGAAACGCCATTCGTAGATCTGATTCACAAACTGAAATACGCTCGCTGCCCGGGTTTTGGTTGATTCGAATGGGATGGAAACAGCTGTTTAAGTGTGATGTAGCGCACTTTCTACCCGTAACATTGTTCACTCATTTCATGTATTCATAATGATCTACTGGTTCTTCATAGTTCCTCCTCAAAAAACTAAACTTATCAACCAGCGCATCCAGCGTTTACCATTAATTAAGTCTGTGCCTGCCGCGACCATTCAAATCAGACCGTCAGTCCGGCCGGGGGGGGGGGGGGGGGTGCAGAGTCCGTAGATGGAAACACACACGATCATTTCCAGTAATTTGTGGAAACATGGCTACTGATTTATAAACCAGTAGCAGAACTTTAAAACTTTAAAATCTATTCTGTAGCTGACTGGGAGTCAGTGTAAGGACTTAAGAACTGGGGTGATGTGGGACTTGGGATATATCTATTTTATACGTATTTTCATTATTTGTTTGTTTGTTTTTGCAACCATGTGAACATTGAAGTTAAAGGGATAGTTCATCCAAAATTCAAATTTCACTCATTATCTACTCACCCTCATGTCGACTAAGAGCTGTGAGAATTTTCAGAGTCCTCTATGCCTTCTCTGATGGTTGTGGATGGTGCTCACTTTTCTTCGTGTCCTAATACCTCCATTGTTTTCTTGTATTGAAGCCCCGACATGAGAAATTGTTCGGCCGGTGACACAGGAAGAGCAGTGAACAGAGACACTGGGAGCTTCCGCTACAAACAAGCTTAAAATATAGACTTATTTCATTTTTCTCGGAACAATTTCTCATGTTAGGGCTTTAATAGAGAAGGCACGGAGGACTCTGAAAATTCTCCCAGCCCAGTCGACATGAGGGTGAGTAGATAATGAGTGAAATTTGAATTTTGGGTGAACTATCCCTTTAACAAAAATTAGAAACATCACATCTGTCTTCACGTTCTGGGAAAGTATCTTTTGTACTCCATTGTTTATATTATCAACATGAACTGACAGATTTTGAGGTGGATATACAGTACATTTATTCATGTATCATATACAGTGTTGGGTATAGTTACTTTTGAAAGTAGTTAGTTAAGTTACCACGTTACCATCAATTAAAAGTAATCAGTTACGTTACTGCGTTACCTATGAACAAAAGTAACGCGTTAGAGTACTCCTGCGTTACCTAAAATGAAAAGCCTTTTGCAGCGCCTCGTATGGCACGTAGCATTTTTTTATTTTTTATCACAGACTTGATCAAAATTCAGGAGTTGCCGTGAATCCCACTCAGCAGCTTCACTGCTCGATCTGTCTGTCGGTTTGAACGGAGGACTCACGTGTGGAGAGGAGGGAGGCTGGCGAGACGTGAACTTCCTACCATGTGTTTAATAAAAGTTAAAAATGCGGTTAAATGTAGGCTACTGGTATCACACTGCTGCTACGGCAGCCATGGAGTAGCAATCCGGGACCGGGGGAGAACTGAGCTGCTGCTCGCCGAGAGGGAGCTGCTGACAGCGGGGAAGCACAGAGAGCTGGGCTGCTTGTTGCTGCGGGAGAAGCAGCAACAAGCAGCCGTGGAGCTGGTCCATGTGAATGGGCCCGCAAGTTGGAAGTGGATTTTTTGCCATTGGTTATTACCAACGCGAGTGTGCATGTTATGTTCTTGTCCTTTTTATTGTTTAGCTGGTGAATTGAAACACACACACAGGCAACGTAGGTCAGCAGCAGCAGGGCACAGACGCATCACAGCGCTGCGCCTCGGCTGACACATCCGCAGGTTGTTGCACAATGATACTGTCTGACTAAAACCTGGCTGCAGTCGGGATATTCCTTTCCTTATCCGGTGAAAAGTAACGGATTACTTTTTTAGGAAAATAACTACGTTACTGATTACGCAACTCACGAAACTAACGCGTTACGTTACACGTTACTCGAAAAAAGTAATCAGAGTACTCTAACGCGTTACTTAGTAACGCGTTACCCCCAACACTGATCATATATACATAAATAAACATACACATCTTTCTGAGATAGGCACGTATGTCAATATTTGAATTGAACTAACCTTGTAAAGTGTGTAATGTATATTATTACACATCCCAATGGTTATGTGGTTTAGGGCCTGAAGCGAGTCTGAGGTCTGAGTCCTGCTGGTTGGACCTTTATACTACATCTGCCCCTGTGTTTCTTGACTCTCACATTCCTCTATTCAATAAAGACATGCACATTGAATAAAAAACAATAAACTTTATAATACTTCTTCAACATATTGTAAGCATGTAGCCATTAAACTATCATCTAAAAGAGAGGCTGCGTGGACAGAGACGGATGGTCCACCAGGGACTAGAAGTTGCTACATGTATAAATAATGTTTTGGTTTGGAGTCAGAGTGCAGGCACTTATTTTGTCATAAATTTTCATTTCCCATCAGCTCGGCTCAGTTATCTGTGACACAGTGAAACATACTGTAGCCTAGCATTAGTGAAGAAGACAGCAAAATAAACCTGCTCCATGCTTGTTTTCTTCTGGCTCAACATACGTCTGGTTCCACGGTCCAGATCTGACCTACACTTAGTTTGATTGTCAGATGTTATTTCCACATCTAGACCAATTCTGGTGCGCACACGTCCAGCCATCAGTCAGAATCCACCCAGACATGGACAAACTGTGGGCCAGGCATTGTTTCATTTTACTATCTGGGATTTTATGATTTATGTAATTTTTATTTATTTTTTATTTCGCACAAACATATCATTTAAAATAGTATGAACAATTTTTATGAGTGGGATGTGCAAAGGGGAGGTATGAAACCCAAAGGGGCTTATATGGAAACCTCACCCATGAAGAACATAATCAAAAACCAAAGTTGTTACAAATAACGATGAGAAACAATTGAATAAAAATGAAAAATAAGTAGAAAAAGCATCTGACCAGTGAGGGACATGAGCGATCGGCGCAGTGAGACCTACATCTGTGCTACATCTGTTTCATAGCTGAAGTAAATCAGGTGAAGACTGAGACTGAGGACGGTGATGACAGACCACGGTCATTAGAGGAACACGGCGGCTGGTGATGAACATCCAGCTGAATGATTGAGCTCCAGTCGATGGAGCAGATCCAGAAGGTTCTCTGAGACTGATTCAGGTGGACATGAGGATGGAGGTTGATGAGAAACAGAGTGACATGTGAACAAACTCCAGATGGGCTGCTGTGGTCTGGATCATCTGTAAAGGTAAGATCTGAACTGTTGTATAGAGCAAAGAGACACAACCAGGAGACCGAAGTGTCAGAGAATGAGAGCTGCTCATCGAACATCACGCCAAGTTCTGGTACCAGGTACTATTTTTAGTACCTCCTCGGCCCTGGTTCCAGGGCCGAGTGATACTATAACATGACGTCAGCCGACTGCCTTCCACTGATTGGACAGTGTCGTCACTGGAGAGTGCAAGCGCCAACATGAGAATCAAACCCGGAAATTTCAAAAACACAGCAGCTGATCTGTATCAGACTGTTGTTGTTCCTTCACCAGAGTCAAATGATGCTGTGAGTAAAACCACACTGTGGTCTGTTAACAAGGTGCAGACCAGGGAGTTTGGAGCTGACGAGAGAATTGAAGAAAAGAGAGACGGACAATGCTGCCCCGTGATCGCCCCCATGCTGCCCCCGCCCCCGCTGAGGAGGTACTAGAGAACTCAGCTGTAGTGGAAAAGCACCTTTACCGAGCCGTGTCATTCCATGAAAGTGTAGTGGGAAAGTGCCATTAGCGCCAAAAGCGAAAAGCTCCATCTCTCTGTTGCTCACCCTGAGCTTTCTCCTGGTTTTCCCTGTTAAAAGGGTTTTCCATGGAGTTTTTCCTCAGTCGATGTGAGGGTCTAAGGACAGAGGATGGAGAGCGATAGTTCAGGCTTAGAGATGTTTAGATAAAGATGGAGTTCCTTCACCCATGTGGGTTTAAACTGGTCACACAGATGATTCTCAGAAGAAATATGTTTTGACAATGATAAATGATTGTAAGGTCTTCAACTTTGAAACTATAAAGGGGACTGAACCCATAGGTTTCCTGTATCAAGACACTGATGTGACCAACCAGCCCCCACACACATGTTCCACTGAGGAACAAACAGTAAAGTGCTTTCATTCATGTTGAAGACAGGAGTGTACGGACTCAGCTGAAGTGTGGTCTTATACATGATATTTTCACATCAGCTATTTAAAAAGGATCGGGCCGTCCCCGTGGGATGTAAAGAAACATATAGCTCCTCTCAAGGCAAGAGCCGGAGAGTCCCTCATTGTTCATCTTCAGAACATCTTTAGGCAGAGAATCACATCCTCCCAAACCGCTGAATGCACAGAGGAGATGAAGGAGATTGTGATTTACAGACAAAGGTCTGCATTATGTGGAGCCGGAGCTATTAACGGAGCGGTCTTCCAGTCAGCAATAGGACATTGAGATAGACATCGAGAGTTAACAGCCAGTCAAATCACGAGAGTAAACAGATTTATCACTGAGCAGCAGGACGGAGAATCGAGACAAAAACTAACCAAATATGGTCGAAGATTGAATCAAATCATTACATGAGTTCTCTGTAAAAATAACTGTACAGTCTCAATAGCTCACAATAAAGTGCTGAATGATTGAGGCAAAGGCAGGTACCGTGCTGGTAGGTAAACATGAGCTGATGCTAAGGAAACAGGGTTCAATCGAGACCTAATATGTCTTCATCTGACTCGTTAAATCTCTTAGGAAGTCTGTTCAAATAAAATGACTATCGTTAATGCCCAATTCCAATTCTATTTTTCATCCCTACCTCTAGCCCAGGGTTCCCCAATTCCAGTCCTCGAGGGTCACTGTCTTGCATGTTTTCGAAGTTTCCTGCTACAACACACCTGATTCAAATGAGTGGCTCGTTATCAGGCCACTGCAGAGCTTGATAACGAGCTGATCATTTGAATCAGGTGTGTTGTAGCAGGAAACTTCGAAAACATGCAAGACAGTGGCCCTCAAGGACTGGAATTGGGGAACCCTGATCTAGCCCTTAACCCTTGCCCTTGAAACGGAGCTATGAGGGGTAAAGGTTGAAAGTCAACCCCTATGAATTGGGACCCCCCCTTCAACAGTCACATACGTCACCAGTAGTCTCTGCTGGCTTTTACATGAGCAGACGTGACGAGCTTTTGCCACAAATTCTGGATTCAAAACCACATTAACTTAATGAAATAAAATAAAATGTAATGCAGACTGATCGATTCAAGGTAAAACATGTATTTATTGATGTAAATTCACTTTTAATTCAAACAAACTAATGCGACATTTCATCAATGAGACCAGCATTTATCTCCTAAAAAGAATGTAACTACCCGGTGGTATGAGCAACAGCCCAAAGCTATGCAGGTAAGTTATTAAACTCATCAAATACAAAATCCCAAAACTCCAAAGCGCTTTTCAAGTCCCAACCACCACGGAGATAATAACGACGAAACAGAGCCGGAGGTTGGCGCTGATGCGGCTGACAGTTTTTCAGCAGTCTCTCCCTGATCTGCTCCACAGGTCAGTTTTTTTGGGATTTTGTATTTGATGAGTTTGATGAGGGAAACCAAAAATTCAGCCTCAGAACAAACATCTGAACAGCCTGCTCATTTGGATAAAAAATAACCACCTACAATTAAAGGGATCTCAACAGCTATGACTTACTTTATTGCAATGGAAACAATTTGCCAAAAACTTAACAAAATGATTAATAACAGCACTACAGAGAAATAAAACAGTTGCTGGTTTCCGCAAGATGCATTCTGGTAGCCCTCACAGCCTACTAGGAAATGGCTGGAATACTTTCAGGCAGTGGTTATGTTAGAACTTTCTACAGCACGGGTGAACAAAGCTAAAAGCTCTACACTGGATTCGTGGAAGAGAGCTGCTTCGGCTGTAACGGACCTGCTCAGGTCTGATCAAATTATTATTTGTCCTTGATATATAAAAATTATGCCAATAAAAACAGTTGTTCACAAAAGATGCATTCTGGTAAACTTGTCACAGCCCTAGGTTTGTAGTGCCAGATAGCCCTTCCACTTTCCCCTAACCCTCATCTGAAACTTTCATGGGAATCCAAAACAAGACACGTTTCCTTCCTCAATCTATATTAGATTCTAATGTTGCAATCATGTCATCCATGCCATAATTTTCTGCAATATTACAACTAACCCTGAAACGTTGCATCCTTTCCTTCCTGCATTCTATGCAGCGTTCACCTGTAGCTCCTCCTCACCCCGTCTCACCGGCACCACTGCGCTGACTCAGCTCTGGCTGCGTGAGAAGAACAGCAACAACACAAACAAATGCAGAAGCTAATTGCACCGGACCAAATTTAATTTCATCTAGCAAAAAGCAGCAGGGCCACGTGGTGTGGAGAGTAATCTGTTTACAGCAAGTCCACCTGAGGAAGACACTCTGTCTGACGGCACAGACACCGCAGGCACATGCAAGGACGCTGTTGTTCATTTTCTAATTAGGAACCCAAGGAGAGACAGGATCATAGAAAAAACACAGTTAAGTCTCCTGTACTGTATATAGAACAAAGGCAGCAATGTAGGAGTATGGAGGTGAACATCTCCTCAGGAGTTCATCATTCACTCCCTTTGGTGCCAATTTGGTGCCAATCTCCCCCTCCGTCTTTCCTGCTTCCTAAATGTAATATTAAATAACATCATAAGACATATAAAAATGTCACAAATTTGTCCAAGTTATAGATTAGACTGAACCATTTAAAACCCCGCTGGCCTGCGCCCACACTACCTCGAACCCAATCATTCTTAAAGGTTAATCCAAGCCATGTTGGCTAGCGATGTTTACATACGCATGGCACGACGTAATCATTAAGTGACTGTTGTTTACACGCGGTTGCAGACACGTGGTGGAGATCGAGCCCGCAGCGCATTACGTGTGTGCATTCCTGGCCAAGGGTACCGTGCCCAACCACACCTCTTCCAACCATGCCGAGCCAGGGACTCACACTAGCAATAGAATCGGGACTTTAGGGGGCAAACGTGCTTGGGCACGGACGGTACGCTTGCCAGATTATGCCAAGAAACTTTTTTGACAGTTGCTAAGAAATGTACTGTATAAATTAAGTGGAAATCTGATGCCCCCCTTCCAATTAAAGGGATCGTTCAACATTTTGGCAAATTGGCCCATTGCCATAATCGCTATAGTCATAGCAGTAGGTTTGTTACCTTTAATTGTCGGTGTAAGCTATTTTTAGTACGGCGGAGCGGAGCAGCAGGCTGCTCAGAGCTATGCTATGGAAGCTAAGGGAATTTCTTGGTTTCCCTCATTAAACTCATCAAATACAAAGTCCCAAAACTCCAAAGCGCTTTTGTGGACAAATTGTGAGCTGCACAACCACCACGCTATGAGATAATAACGGAACAATACGAAACAGAGCTGTTTTTGAGGTAAATTCATGCAAAACCGCTGATGCGCGTTGCGTTCAGGGACAGTTTTTCAGCAAGCAGTCTCCGTATTTACCCTGTATTTACCTCGAAAACGGCTCCGTCAGGAACCTACTGCTATGACTATAGCAATTATGGCAATGGGCCAATTTGCCAAAATGTTGAACTATCCCTTTAAAATGTGGCTTGGTGAAGTCAATAGCTGTGTGAAAATCACTTATTGGACACAGACAAGTTCATATGTGTGGAAGGTGAAGAGGGCCTGGGCAGGCTTCGAACCCCAGACTTGGGGATAGCAGTCATGCGCGCTAACCACTTGGCCAAAGGGACACCCACTTGGCCAAGTAGCCAGGGTGCATGATCAATTGGAGGCATAGTGACAGTACCTTCAACTGTCACATATGGAAAATCTGCCAGCCCACCAGACAGACTCTCTTGACATGCTACCCCATGTCTCTCTCACTATCTTTGATTATTGTTTAATGTACCTTATTGATTTATTAATTTATTACTGTCATTTTTATTTATTTCTATTTACCCAGGGGGCAAAGTCCCATTTTTTTGGAAAACAGACACGGCATAGTGACAGTACCTTCAACTGTCACATATGGAAAATCTTGACACATAGGGGTGGGCCCACCAGACATCCCAAAAAAGACTCTCTCTGACAAATTCTCATGCAAATTATTATTTTTCAGCCCTTTATGGAGAAGATACTATAGACACTATATATGTATTAGGTATAGATGTCCTCCATAAAGGAGGACATCTATACCTAATACATATATAGAAAATTTCTTTAATTCATAAGCTTCAATTTGATTATTGTTTAAAACCCCCACTTGCTGTGGCCAACCTTATTGTTCATTTAGATCCCGGAATAAATGTTCCAAATGGGGCCAGTTAACATGGAGGTTTTGACATTTTGCATTGTTTGGATTTATTTCTATTGTCCTTTCTCATGTCCTGTCATTTTTCATTTTACTTTTTTTGGTCCAGTGTACCACCAGTGTTACCAGCAAAGTAGGTGTGACTGAAGACAGAAGTCCTGACCCAAAAAGAGTTTGGGTACACTACGGTCCACCCAGGTTTTAATCCTTGACTCCCACTTTCTGTTCCCAACACACTCCTCCTTTGCCCCCTGGGTAATTGTCCTGTCATGTCCTGTTATTTTATTTTTACTTTACCAGTGTACCACCAGTGTTACCAGCAAAGTAGGTGTGACTGAAGACAGAAGTCCTACACCACGGTCCACGGTTCGACTCCCACTTCTGTTCCCACACACTCCTCCGCGCTGACTTCCAGAATAAAGGTGTGACCGGGGCCGAACCGCGTCAAGTCTGCTAAACTGCAACGTGAGGCTGTAACTTAAGGGGCTGTGAAGAACATTCTGATCTACTGTGTCTTACTTTCATGTCTCAACCAACACCTGAGCTGTAGCTCCTGTCAATCACAACCCCATCCAGCAATTAGACCGAACCAAAAACAGTGCTGTGAAGATTGAATATCATTTCATAATTTAAAAAAAATAAGATAAATGAAAAAGAGAAACAGGAAACTCTGAACTTCCGCAGCAGAGAGTCGACAGATCGGCTCTGTCTAACGTCTGGGATCATAGTTTTACATCGAGACAACTGACAAGACACAATCAGTCTTATCCCGTCCACACACATCTGTCATGTAAAAATGCCCCTGAAGCTAAAGCTGATGAACTGACCTGACTGAGAGAACTCCCCTCACACTATAGAAACCAGAGGAAGGGGGGGGGGCTGTTAGCAGGGTCTTATGGTGTCTGATTCCTTCTCCTTATACAGTCATGAGTGAGGAATGCTGCCTCACAGTCCACTCTTCTCTCCCTCTCTCTGCTCTTTGATCTATTCATTCTATGTCTCCGGCCGCCCCCCCCCCCCTCTCCTTGGCCCCGTGTTGCTGCTGAGGATGGGCTGAAGTGTAAAACCTCCGACCTGCTGTCCTGTCACGCTCCGCTTCCTTTTACTCCACCTGCACGGCTCCAATAAAATCTAAAATACTGTTATCATATTTCTCCCTCTTCCTCTCTCCCTCTGTGTGTGTGTGTGTGAGAATGTGTGTGTGTGTTCTGGACGCTCCATGTTTGGTTATAATAATACGGCTCAGCAGCCACTGGAGCATCTAACTCAATATTCTTTCGTAAGACTGCACAATGAGATTATGGTGAGTATGTGAGGGACTTGAGTGTGTGTGTGTGTGTGTGCGTGTGTGTCTGTGTGTGTTTTACTATATTTGTGGGAACTAAAATCTGGGAGCTCATTATCCTTTTGGGGGAAAAATGCTGGAACTGATACGTTGATGAGCTGCATCCAATCATTGTTGGTTCCCTATAAATATAGTAAAAGAAGGGTGTGTGTGTGTGTGTGTGTGTGTGTCATCCTGAGAGTCCCTGCTGCCTCCTGGGATCCAGGAATAAATTTACTGACAAACAAGGGTCAAGACATTCCCATCCTTAAATACACACACACACACGCATGCTAATGCACACACACACACACACGCAGACAGTACACACATACACACACCAACGAACTTGACTGCTGTCAGGTAACATGTGTGTGCAACATGTGTGTTTCATGTGTGTGAAGCTGCTGCTCCGGGCGGCCTGTTGGCGCAGTGGTTAGTGCTGCTACTGCTGCTGCTTCTACTCAGCATCCAATCATTTCATCACTGAGTTCAAGTCCATATTTGTACCAGATTACAAGACATTTTAATGGATTTCCAGGGGATGCTGCAAAGTGATGGATGTGGCTGCAACTTCATTATTCCTTTGTGACTTTTGAGGAGAGGGATTTGTTATGTGTTATCAAATTGAAGAAAAAAAAAACACTGATAGGACATAATCTATAATTCCTAGATAAATACCTGGTAGTTTTCAGTATATTTCTAGTAAATACTAGTAACTAGTTGGTATTTACCAGGTAAATATCAGGTAACTACCATGTAAATAAGAGGTAGTTACTGTACCAGGTAAATATGTGATCATTTGTTGAGTAAATACCTGGTAATTACCAGGTAAATATATTATTATTATCACCCTAACAAAGTCATACTGTATAGACACATTCAGTGGGTTTATAGTTTATAGTCTACAATATGCAATTGCAGGATATCTACCTGGTAGTTATTGGGTAAATACCAGGTAACTTGTTGGTATTTACCAGATAAATATCAGGAAAATATTTTTAACTACTGGGTTTAAAATCTACAATATACAATTACTGCGTATCTACCAGGTAATTATTGGGTAAATGCCTGGTAGTAGTCAGGAAAAATAGCTAATATTTTACTCAACATTCATGTTTTTTTTATTGTATTATTTTGCATGAATGTCTGCTTATGATGAAACAAAATATTTACATTTATGTTTGGATATGATACAGTTTATTTAAATTACCCCCAAATTCCAGTTTATTCCCATAAATTCCCACAATTCTCATGGACAGTTTCCAATTTGGAATATTTCCAAAATTTCCCAGCTTTTAACTTCCCATGGAAAGTTTCTGGAAATTTACAGGACATTTTCCACCCCTTTAATAATAAATCTTCTTAATGCAATATAAATAAATACATTAAATACAACATTAGATGTAATGTTTAGTTTTATATTGAACTGTATTTTTTTTAAATTTATAACCAGGAAGAAAATAACGGAGCTTGATTGGACAGGAGTAAACAAATGGGAGTTGGATTTTTTTTTAACTTTAGCTCAGGACGGGATGGGATTATTTCTGTGGGAGTGGGATGGGAAAGGAGTCAAAATCTACTCCCGTGTCAGCCTTTAGTTCACAGAAATTGTCCTGATGGTTCATCAGCGTGTGAATGTGTGTGTACGTGCAGGAAATGATAGTTCCTTTGACATATCTTCCTGGTCCATGTGTTTCCTGATATTCTGACTTACAGTTATCCATGAAGTCTGAAACAAGAGCACTGGGTATAGAATAAATATTCCCCACTGGGTCAAAAGAAAACATGCCATCAGAAATAACATGCTAGATCGTGACATAGCTCAGAGCATCACTTGACCTCCTGCTAACAAGAAAGAAACCACGGCCAACTTCCTGTCAGCTCGGGGGAAACGAGCGCTGCTTTGACATGAAGCAGTCAGAAGATGAGGAGCACCACTGTGATGCTTCTCCTGCTGGAAACACACAAAGCCGCTCCGTCCGAGGGATATTTACACAATTCTGCCTTGGTTCTTGTTTTTATTTGCATTGATTTATCTGTTTGTGTTGAATACAATCTGTGCTTGAACTAACCGACGTCAGGAATGCAGATTGAAAACATACAAACATCATATCCCTGTAGGGAAGCTGCCTTTTCTCTTGCCCCCTCGACACGGAGGTCAGAGGTCAGCCACAGCTCACATTACGCCACGGGCTGGAGCCAGTGAATCTCAGCGGGGGCTCCGACCTCAACCAGCTATAAACGCCGCACTTTATGAGATGTTCTCTAGGTTTACATGCTGTCGCCAAGGTACAACCACAACAAGCATCACTCATCAAAATCAATTTTAAAAAAAGTGATTGATTTGAATTTCTTTTTCCATTTTGTATTTAAAAAAAATGTATTAAAATGTCATCAGACAGACATAAGAAGACTATTTGTTTCATGAGCTGTGCACCTGTCACAGGGATCTACAGAATAAACCATGGTATCGTACTGATTTACAGGCAAATCTCAAAAACAAGGCGGCCCCGGTTCGGCCTTTCCTGCATGTCATTCCCTCTTTCCAATGTACTGTCAATTAAAGGCAATAAAAAGCCCCAAAAATATATTTAAAAAAAGAAAAAAAAATCCCCATCATCGGGGAACCGTGTGGCGCAGTGGGTGGAGCAGACGCCCCATATGCATGCAATTTCCTGTCTCTCTCAACTATCAAATAAAGGCCAAAAATGCCATTTCTGAAGCACCGTCTCTCCAGTCAATCTATCAAATAAAGGCCAAAAAACATAAACCAGCACAATAAAAGGAATAACTTGAAGATTCTAAAAATCAATTGATGTTAAGATCAAAACATTATTTATAACCTCATATCATCAGATGCAGCATGAGTCTTTACCACATGGGCCACGCCCCCAAATATATCTTTTTGATTATTCATAGCTTTTATAGTTTTACAGCAAAACCTTTATTCAAAAACAAAAGCATCCGACAAAGGTCCCTGGAGCAGGAACATCATGATCACTTTCTTCAAAGTTCCTGTCAACCCTGCAAATTACAAATGACTTCTGCTGCATCACATGGAGGGTTTTCAATTTGAAGCACAGGATACAGGAAGCGGGGACATACTGTGTCTGCGCCAGCATACATGCACCCGATCCAGCCTGATCTGTGGTCAAATCGCCCCAAGACGGGGAAAACTGAACAGATACTGAAGGTATTGTTTGTCCAACGAGGCCTGATCCTTCTGCTGCAAAACATCAGCCGAGCAGAGGAGACACTGCAGCCATTTATACACATTTACCATTTCTACTTATCCACGGGAATATGTCATTAAGGTACACCTTTCATCTGATCTACTGTCTTTTAAAGGGATAGTCCAGCTTTTTCTTGAAGTGGTGTTGTATGAGGTGCAGATGGTCTATACAGGATAAACATGATTTGGTTACAGTAGATCCTGATGTGTATAAGTGTATAATTTAACTGGTTTATTATTTTAAGATGGGACTTCTTGTAGGCAGTGAAAATCTGGTACTTCCGTTGGGTCCTTTCACAGCCATTTATCTCCTGTATCTCTGTCCAGCATCATGGTATGGCTGACTGGGGGAGAGCAGAGAGATGTCTACTGCAGATATTACACTGAGGGGCCGTGTACCTCATAAAAACCCCACTTCAAAGAAACTGAACCATCGTTTTAAATCCTGTTTTAAAGACAGCACAACCTGGATTCCCATAGGAACAATCAACAGAACTAATGTACTTTTTTAATTACATCTTTAAGGGAAAATGGAGTCAGGTCAAATATTTATATGCGATTAAAATGTGATTAATTGCGATTAATTAATTACAAAGCCTCTAATTAATTAGATTTTTTTTTTTAATCGAGTCCCGGCCCTACTTTTTATTTTTCAATAAGTGAGAGGACCACAAAATCATCTTCACATGACAACTTTTGTCTCCTTCTCTGAAGTTTAGAACAGAAAATAAAAACGCATTGTAATAAAACAGACTTGGTGTGCAAAGACCTTAAAGGGATATTTGACCCAAAATCGATAATTCACCAATCATCTACTCATCGTTAGGGCTGTCAGAACGAACTTCGATATGTTAGTCAAAATCAGAACATTCGAAGTTGGAAACTGACGTTGGAACATGTGCCTTCTGTAACGAGGCAAATTAACATAGTGCGTTGCGACGTTCAGAGTAGTGAACATGTTGATAACCCCGTAATGAGCTAAAAAAAAAAAAAAATTAAATATATGAAAATTCGTTGCCAGGATCCCCCCTGGAACTCCTAAAGCGTTTTGATAACTCTGAAAGTTCTCCAACCCCTTGCTTGGCATGACGGGGAGTAGATGATTGGTGAATTATTGATTTTGGGTGAAGTATCCCTTTAAGTTTGTAAGAATCCACAGCTTAGCATGTACAGTATGTTTCTGTGGCAGCGTGGGGAGTAGAGCAGAGACGTACAGAGACGCTGTGCCCACCCCCACGCAGAAACGCTGCTGTTTTTATACATGATTAAAGATTTAAAGCTGTTGGCTTCTGTCACACTATCCTTCTATTTATTCATCCCTCCATCTCTTCCAACATCCCTCCACGCTGCCTTCGTCACTCCACACGTGCCTTGGAAGCTGCTGTCCTCCTCCTTCCTTCCATTTCCTTGTCTGATCATTTTCTACAACCATATCTTCCCCTCATCTGTCCAGCTGTGACACCATCGTTCATCCCATCATCCAATCTTGACCTCTTTTCTTCCCTCCTGCATGCGCTCATTCATACAAGAGGCCTCAAATTAAGTGGGCCAAGAAAGAAAGAGAGGAGGAGAAAGAAAGACGTGAACTGTCTGCAACATCTGACATACTTTGAATTGCATACTGAGTTGGATCATTTGCCTCGGAGGCCAGAGGCGCTGCTCACATCATCACACTCGCCCGTCTGTACATCCACCATGCACACCCCGTAGATGCATGCAGACGTCACATGGGTAATTTCATGCCTATAAAGTGTTAAGGCCAAACAGAATCTAGTCGTGTCCCGGACGGGACGGGACGTCCCGCGCCACACTGACACAAAGGCCGTATTCTTGCATTGTAATTCTTCGCCCGCCTTATGCAACAGCAGGTCGGCCTCAGCTGTCTGTGGGCGCTGGCATCCTTGACCTTTTCTTCCACAGCGCTTTATAGTGAGGTTCTGCCACTGGCATGTGTGAAAACCCATGGAAGATATGGTACAATAGTTCACTGTCTGACCCGCACTAATCTGTCACATCGACTGTCATTGTTTCAAAAAGACAATTAGCATGGAAGCGTGTGAGCAGGGATGAGCACCGACAGAATTCCAACTGCAATCCCGACTATCGACTAGTGTAAAAATCAAACGGTACCACATTTTGGTCCCTGAACACACCCTCATGTTTGAGAGATAGTGGAGGAGTATCTGGCTCACATGGAGGGATCATCCCTGCTGTCCCTAACTCTACTGTCTGTGAACAGCTCCTCCTCTCCCTGGAGACTCTGATCCCACTGTTGCCATTAAAGTGTGGAATAATTAACAAGGTTTATTGGCAAAAATCTGAATATTCTATAATTCTTTCTTGAACTGAAATTCTGTCACTTTGAGTCAATTGAGATGGACATCAGCTCTATGTTCCCAGAGGAAACAGAAACCTCCAGAATAAATTGATACTAACCTTGTGTTGCTATAGTAACACATTAGATAGAATACCCAAACTGAACTCTTCTGGTGTGACAGTAGATAAAATCCAGGAATACCCAAACTGAACTTACATGATTGGCAAACTGATAAATCTGGTGTTTCTGAAATTCAGACAGTAGATTTAATGAGTAGTTCAAGGATGAATCTATCAAAGACTACCAAATATGAAAACACAAGAAATGTGTGTGCAAAATGTATGTATTTAACAGTATCTTTAAAGGGATAGTTCACCCAAAATTAAAATTTCACTCATTATCTACTCACCCTGATGTCGACTAAGGGCTAGGAGAATTTTCAGAGTCCTCCGTTCCTTCTCTATTGAAGCCCCAGCATGAGAGATTGTTTCAGACGAGCAGAGGAGCAGTATGGAGGTATTTGGATGTTTTTTGGTGTTGGTGTTTTTTGGAGCCCCGTTTGCAACCGTCATATGGACAAATACTGCTGTGTGGACCCCCCCGTAACTCAGAGAAGGAACGGAGGACTCTGAAAATTCTCCCAGCCCTGAGTCGACATGAGATTGAGTAGATAATGAGTGATATTTGAATTTTGGATGAACTATCCCTTTAAGGTACCTCAATAAGACTTGTCTGTAAATATTGTAAAGGAGCCAGTGTGAGTATTTACCGGCAGACGGTGATCTCTCCGGAGCTCTGCGGCGCCGTGCCAGGTTTAAAATTGGACACGTTGAAGTAGGAGAGTGTGTGGTCGATGAAGCCGTGCATGGTGCCCGTCTGACTGTACATGTACTGGTAGACCAGGCGAGGGATGAAGTCTGACGTGAAGGAAATCACAAAGGCCTCCAGAAACAAAGAGAGACAGAGGGCATTATTTTTCTGTTGGTACAACATGAGAAAAAAACAAGATTTAGCGTGTAAAAGTTGTTTGTTTTCAGATGCTAAAAGCACTACTAAACCATATTTAAGATATATTTAGAGATATACAGCAATGTACTCATTTAGCAATATTGAATAAAGTCTGTAGGACTGATGAATGCAAGATATGTTCTGCTTACAGTTTTCCACAGCTGAGAAGGGCAGAGCGCCCCTGAGCTCTAGCATAAATACAATCCCATTGCTTTCTCCTGAATCCTCCACAAATCTGTTTAGTATTAAAAGTAAACTAAATAAGATTTAGTCAGCTGAGGACTGTGGTGGAAATTTTAGCCGTTTGCTGTTGGTGAATAATGAAATAGAGACTTGGCCGGCCGTCATGGATTTATTCCAAGCATGGAAGGTCAGTTCATACCAGAGTGGATGATGGATAAGAAAAGACAAAGACAATTGTACAGACCACAGTAGTTATAGCTGAGGGATGGCCCCTCAGGTATGCCACACCTCTTTGAGTTCTGCAGGGGCCGGTCCAATGCTCAGACAGTGTGTTCTCAATGCTCTTTTGTCTGTTGCAGGTATTGGCACCGACCCCCTGGAGTGTGAATTCAGGGGTCTACGATACAGTTGCATTAACATGTTGATGAGACAGTAGGGAGTCGGTTAAGATTACAAAAGAGATTGAATTAGCAAGTTGCATTTAGAAGTTTAGCATGGTGGTGACAAAATAGGATGTTGGGTAAGGTAATTAGCAAATGGCAAGGTCTAGACATTAGAAGGCAGGATGTGGAGAAGTCAATGGAATATTTAAATCTGCCACTACAGGACAAATCCTGAGCAGAAGTGCCCTCAGCTCCCACTGGGCCTCCACAGATCAGCATTTAGGGGTGTTTCAGATCTAAATCAGGTTCTCATCAGGTCATCACACATCACAGAGAGCTTCAGTCTGTGATTGGTTTCAGCTGTCGTCAGTGGAACCTAAAGTCTATGCAGGACACACGGACCTGATGAGAGCTGGATTACATGTTGAAAACCTTCCTGCTGAACGCTGAGGTCACTCTTGTATTGTGTAATCATTGTTAACCCTTCACCTCTCTTCCTGGCTGGGATTTCTATGAAGTCACAGAACCCTGACCACCAACTGTGACTTCAGGATCCTGTCAAAACTTTACAATGTAATGTCTCTAAATTAATAAAACATATTATTAATTATATAATTTAAAGGTGTAATGTGTAGGAATTCCCCCCATCTAGCGGTGCGGTTGCATATCGGAACGTATTCTTGATCCATCCAGTTGGTTTGCCAACGGCGTCATTCAGGTGTCAGACTGCACCTGAATGCAACATCAGAGCCTCCGTCCTTCCTCACAGTGGTGACAGTTTTAACAGTCTCAAAGTGCAGGAAAAATGCAGTTTTTATTTGGAGCTAACCAACTGCTGATTGGCGGGCGCTAACCCTGGGCGGAGGGATACGTGAGTTGGTTAGGTCCAAATACAAAACGTGTTTTTCCTGCACTTTGATGGGCTGGAAAAAATTATATTATAGCGAACAATGGAACTGTGGATTTCTTTTTTAGGCTGTGAAAATTCTTTGGGTCCATTCACAATAATGTATGTTGTAAATCTCTGGGCAGGGTTATGGGCTGGCGTTGCTAACGGGAGGAGTGCAGAGAGTCTTCTACTGCAATTAAAGTACTTAGGGGCTATTTGTAGATCGTACAACCCCACTTTAAAAAAAATGCTACTATCCCTTTAAAGTGCGTGTCCTACTTTTTCAATTTAAAAAACCCGCCTAATTGAAAACATGCACTTTGCTAACAGTTCTTACGCATATGCCGTAAAATGTAAATACAGTGATCATTGATACAAATCTGTTCGCTTCTGTGTATTCACTATAGAGAAGAATAGAGACCACATTAATACTTACATTTATGATGACTGAAAATTTTCCCATTCCACTCAGGATGTTGTACCATATCCCTAGAAAAAGAAGAGCAATAATGAGTGTATAACATCCATGTCCTCCTTCCACAGTGGATGTGTTCAGCTGCAGGTTAAATCAGTTTAAAATGTCCCCATTCTACAAAAAGGTCCTAAACTTGGAACACACCATGACTACAGGACAACAACATGAGTCATATAATAATAGTGTCGGATCAACTCACCGATGTCTTTAGCGCGTATCGCTACAGGCCTGCGCAGCTCTGTGACAAACTTCTTGGCGTCCAGTCTGATCTCAATGACGTTGTTGAGGAGGGCGAAGAGCGGAGCGAGCGGGAACGAAGCCACAAACAGAGAGACGAAGCCAAACTGAATGACTGCAGGAGACAGAGGGGGACAGGTGCATCAGTCAATATACATGCGCTCTATAAATCAAAGTTGCAGAATTGTGCAATTAAGACCATGGTGAGCACACAATACCACCACAAGAAGAAGAATAAGAATAATTTATGATACATCTTCAAAATGATTGACTGAGTTTGCTTTGTGTTGTGCTACCTCTTGTGGAAATGAGTATGGTGGCAGACTGGAGCGCTATCACAACTCCACAGGTGTCCTAGTCTGACATCAAGAATGCAGGAGCAGAGAATAATGACACCAAGGGGAATGACATCACCACTAACACTAACAGAATGTCTGCAGATATTTGATAACGTGGGAAAACATCAGAGCCATCAGAGTTCAGGCTGGGTGAGTTTCACCACTTCACTTCATATCAACATGTCATCAACAGGTTCGTGTCCTGACATGTCACTCATCACTCACTGTTGACAGAAGCTAACGTCACCTCTGGGCTCATGCCACCAGCAGCCCATGACACCTCTGGCTGCTCATTATCTTAGTTTGTGAATGCAGCTGGTTCATACAGGTCCAAAATTCTCCCCACAGTTGCAAATTCAAACCACTCAACAGTGTATCTTCTGTCCAGTCTGTGTTCAAGTCCATTAAGCCCCGGCCCAAGACTATTCAGAGACGGACTGACGACAGTATAGACAATGCTGGGATGTTTTCTCAGTTCTGATTGGAGCATTTTTCATAGCCTAGAACTAGAAGAGGCTACAACCACTATTACAGATTATATACTGGTACATTTCTCTGTGGATAATGTTGTGAGAGGAAGTAATTTGACATTTCCCCAACAACAAATCTCATATTACTAAAGAAGTTACTGCGTCATTCCTTGTTTTTCAGTTTTTAGTATGTTTTGACCTGAATTTTCTACCCAAACTCTGTATTTTAACCTATTTATTGCACTCACCGCACTTTTTAGAGGCAAATGCAGAGACTGCTTGATGAAAAACTGCCCATCATCAGTGGTTTTGCATGAATTTACCCCGAAAACGACTCTGTCTTGTAACATTCTGTTATTATTTCAAAGTGTCCACCAGAGCGTTTTGGAGTTGTTGATTGTGTATTTGATGAGTTTGATGAGGGATACCAAGAAATTCCTTTAGCCTCCATATAGCGTAGCTCTGAGCAGCTCACGGCTCTGCTCCGCCGTTCTAAAAATAGCTTGCACTGACAATTAATGGTAATGAACCTAAAACTATAGGGATTATAATGGGACAATTTGCCAAAATGTTGAACTGTCCCTTCAAGTACAGCTTTGAGATGTATATGTTCTTGCCTGATGAATGCCCAGATCTACATCCCATGAATTACAAATGCTGTGCATCATATGAAGTCATTTCCGGTGCAGCAGCTACAAAACGTTTCAACTTCCTCACAGAAAACATGTCTGTCCTGTGAAAAGCAAAGCAGATGCGTGAGAGAGGAACTCGTCATCAGAGACGTTTCCAACGTCACCAGTGTGGTGAGTAGTCGCTCGGTCTGTCCATTCAGATGATTCCTTTTAAGGTGAAACGCTCCACAGCAGCCAAAACCCAGTCGTTTTATGATTAAGATGTGTGTGGGTGTGTTTGTGTGTATCTACGCTGTATGCTTATAAGTTTGTGTTTTCTAGTATGATTAGATAACCCAGAGATATGACTGATTAAATCTAAGGTTGAGGTGAATGTGATGCACTTATAACTCATGTCAGTTTAAAGGGATAGTTCACCCAAAATTCAAAATTTCGTAGTAGATAATGAGTGAAATTTGGATTTTGGGTGAACTATCTCTTTTTAAGATAACAGTGATCAGGACACTATAAATATGAGCTGAATTACTGTGAGGCAACTTAATGATTAAATAACAATTAATAAGAACCAATAAATGATGGGAACAACATCCACCTGCTTCTTAAGGTTGTGGACAGGAAACATGAGACGGATGAGGCCCTTGTCCAACTGGTGGAACCTTAGCAGTGTGGGAACGGGGGTTTCCAGTGAGCCGGAGACGGCCTCACCTTGGGACGCCACAGACAAAGAGCGGCGAGGAAGAAAATACGACGGCGGCGCAGCGAGCGCTAGAGGGCAAGCTTAGAATAACCGGCTATCTACCTGACACGAGGTTGACGGGTTCGAGACTGGAGAACACAAAGGAAGGACACACAGGCCTCAGCGCGGGGGGCTCACAGATACTGTATATGGGCTACGTAAACACACACGCACACTATCACAGCAAACAAACACAGGAGAGCCCATTCACAGACTCACAACTCTGTGTGAGTGTGTTTGCATGCAGAGAGCAGACATTTCTGACATTTCTCCCCCGTTTGTCTCCTCCCACCTCCCTCTGTCCTCTCAGTCTCATCACCTCATCAGTATTAACACCAGCACACAGTCCAGTAAATACAGCCATGAAACCTGCCACTGTCATGTAACCCTTCGGAATATGACATCAATTCTACCTCAACAGACCGTGTGGTTTCTAAAATATTGATCTCGACCAAACGGTTGAGATGTCACTTAACGGTTAAAGTACAGAACTTCATATAGATTAATTAACATAAAATGCTTATTTATGAAGAAATAAACAACAAAAAATGTCTGGGGCATGCAGTGAATACACTATTTCTTTCAGTATTCCACAAAACACCTCTGGTTTTTATTATAACCGTGAAAAAAAAAATTAAAACGAGGTAAAATTGCATTTCTAATTTTCCCATTTGTACTGTTATCTGTGTTAAAGGGCAACAGCACATAATTATCACATTCAGTACACTTCTGATTATATAATGCAACGGTGCAAAACGTTCATTTTTACATTCAAATAGGATTTTTTTCTTCTCGTTTTAATATTTGATACACCTTATCTGTGTTGGTGCACCAGCAGTCATGTTTTTTAGGACACAACGGTCATATTTCTGCTAGATTTTATAGCAAAAAAGTCAATTTTACTTACATTAGTTGAATTTGCTACGTTTACCATCAAGCGACAAATCAACCGTTTGGTTGAGCATGTTTTTAAAGAAATAATAGACATTAAATTTAGGTTTTTAGATGATGATGCACTTGAGATATAGTGACCCAAAATGACCAGAACCAAACGGTTGAGCTGGAAGTTGAAGGGTTAAAGGTCCAGTGTGTAAAATATCTAGCATATCTAGGATATCTAGCATTCAGATTCTAGATTGCAGCGCTCACTCGCACATTCCCATCGGCAAAGTGACGGTGGCCTCCAAGGCCAAAAAAACTTGTTTACCACGACTGGGACGTCCAAAATAGGCTCAGACCCCTAAGAATTTCTGAACACAAAACTCACGAAATGCACTCTCTGATTGGCTGGATTTTCCATTCGGACTGCCATACAAAAATGGCGGCACAAGACACTCTCTAAAGCAAGACTCTTGCTAGCGTAGCGTATATGTTTATATAAAAGAATAATTATAAGGCTACGAAAACCAAACAAATTTTATTTCATAGCGATTATACACTTATAGAAATATATTCATGGGTAGTATATTCCGATTTTGCCAATAAACCTCGCCAATTTTTACACACTCGACGGCTTCATTGTAAACAAATGCACACGGCCGAGAGGAGGGTTAGCAACACAGCAGAAAAGCAACCAGACTTACATAGTTCCTCTTAGACTTTAATATGTATTTACTTTGTCTGTCCCTTTAGTCCAGTACAGTATGTTCTGTCTTTCAGACCCTGCTCCTGAATGCCACATTTACAAGAAGATTTCTCACGCTAAATAAAAGTATATTTCACCAATCAAAATTTTATAGCTCTTTACAATTTCATCTGAACCGCAGTGTTTTTATGGCCGTGACCTGAGAGCAGAGAGTCTCACTGGTTCACAGTCCTGCACATACGCATGTTCCCTCTCTCTAAGGTCAGGCTTCTTGCTGCATGTTTACTAAACTGCTGCTGGGGCTGGCAAATAGCAGCCTGGCACCACCCAAGGTAGGGGTGGGGTTATGCAAATTCAAAAACTAATTACAACAGCTCATAAAACCACATGGATTTCAACGTAGGGAGCCTGAAAATTTTTTATTTTTGTCAGTTATCATGTTTTGTCAAAAAGTGATATTTCCCTAATATGTCTCCTTTAAAGGTCTTCAGAGCAGCTCCTCCTTCATCATCAGTTTAACACCTGACGTTAGCTGTACCTGTGGGCAGTCTCCATGGTGACTGGTTGCAGACTTTATTATAAGGACAAAACAAAAAAACTATCAATTATCTTCAATTCTATCTGATTGCAAGTGTTCTGTGGTTGTCGGGAAGTGATTTAATGAGTCTCTGGGCATCACATGATTTACAGTGTTCTTTTCCAGAGTTGTGCATGTGCCAACAACACTAAATATAGACCGCTGATGCCAAGCGGCCGCAGCACTGCCAGCTTTCCACAGAAGCTCTGAATTCTCTCCAAATACATGAGCGACTGATGAGATGAAGGTTATTTTAAAGTTATTTACATAGTTCCCACAGTGACCGAAGACTAAACCTTTAAAGGGTTTGAATAACTGCAGCTGTCTAAAAATGACCATTATGTTGTCTAACACTGAGTTATGTATTCAAATTCCCTGATTTCATCCACATCTAACAGTTTAAAAAAAAAAAAAAAATGACATGACAACGGGCATAAAGTAATTAGTGTGGGATCATGGGAGTTGTTGTCATCAGCGTCTCCTGGAATCAAAAGCTGAATAAGAAATCTTCACACATGACCAACACTGTACAGTATACAGTGACTCAGCATGTCTCCAGCAGCTGGGAGCTGATGGCTAAAATCCCTCATTTGGTTCAAATGTAGAGTTGAAAACCACAAAGCTGATTCAAAAATGAATGCTGTGTGTCAGACAAACACAACACTGACACACAGTCTTGGAGGATGTGATGTCACCAATGACACGTACACTTTACCATTTACTGTACTAATTGTTTTTGTTTTTTTGACACCCTGTGAGCCTGTGGATCCTCAGGAGGGGCTGTCCTAGTTTGGTCCAAAGTCAAGATCCAAATCAAAAGTCTATTTTTGCCATCTCACAGTTTGGAACCACCTGCCTGAGGACATAAGCTCAGACTCAAGTTTTATTTTCACCCAAAAATCAACAAAGATTCTTCTGTTTTAACTTTCTTATCTTATCGTATCTCATCTTAACTCCTTGATTCTGGTCTCAGTTTCTTGTTGGGTTCCTGTATTGCCTGTGTTGCTGTATTGCTTTGGATGGACCATCTCTATGGTTTTATGGTATTTATGACTTGTCTCTTACATGTTGTTTTGTCTAGCACTTTGTAAACTTGTGTTTTGAACCTGATTACAGATGCTGAACTTGGTCAGATGGAAAGTTATTATTATAATTATTACTAGGGATGACAACTGACCCACAGCTTTTTTTTCAAAGGGTGACCGATGATCAGAAATGCAGCGCAATCCCTGATGGAGGAAGATCAGCCTGACAAATGTACACACAGACAATTTTTTTTTTCTTGCCGTTACAGTAGGTAGCGAGCCTACACAGCAGCCACGTCCACTGTGCTCTGGCTCAGCTGACCGCTGTTCAGGTGGTATTTAGATCTTCACATGGTGAACTTTTTTAAACAAAGTGCAGGCTAGAGAGAACTAGAAGCTCTTCTGACTTGTTACAACAAAATTTAGCTGGCTGGAACAAGCCGTTTTTGTTTTGTTTTTTTTTTCCAGCAGCACCGTCCGCGATGCACAGTCTGTCTGTGTCTGATCTTCCAACTCTATAGGAACAGGAACCAATGTCATTTTGAGGTTTACAAAGATGCAAATAGAGCAGCACAAATCTGATCGCAGGTCTTGGAGAGCAATCAGAGCAATTGCAATTAGTGGGGGTCTAAGACTGATATGAGACGTAGGACTGAGGAGGAGAGATCGTGCAGTTTGAGATGTGAACAGACGAATAGTCGTACAGTGTAAGCCCGCCTTTAGCGACTACGAGTACAAGTATATTACAACAGTATCGGACGGATACTCGATACCAGTATCGGTATCGGTGCATCCCTAATTATTACTATTGATACCAATAGCGTATCCAGTTATTTCTTGAAGGTAGATTGTGAGAGGGCTTATAGCTACAGGGTCATTAGGTTCCAGCCAGACACAGTTGTGTCTTGTCCACATAATCATGGAAACATACATTGTGCTCTTTGATTATGTCACCAAGTGAGAGTAATAATGGCCCAGGGCAGAGGACGTCATGTTTCTAAGACATGTGATCTCCACATCTGATGTAAAATGTTGTACTGTGTTGTCCCTGTGATGTGCTGTATGTGTTGAACTGGTTTAACACAGAGGCTAACTAAGCTTTCTAGACTAACCAACCTTCTTATAAGTGAAGCAATTTTGTTCTTGAAGAATGTTGATGCAGACATACACACAAGTATGAACCCTAAATGGTGGCTGTTTGTTCTGTGTGGACTCACTCATCTCCATGTACTCAGGTGTGAGGCCTTCGAAGGCAGCCAGTGCGTAGTCCAGGTTCCACTGCTGCGGCGGCCTCTCGTCCTCCTGCTCCTTCTCTGCTGATCCTTTAGCCTTCAGTGCGCGCACCAACTTCTTCAACTTCCTGTCAGGACACAAATTACAGGAAGACTGAGGTTAAGTTTTCACATAAAAAGTGTGAGTAGATAATGAGTGAAATCTGAATTTTGGGTGAACTATCCCTTTAATTATATTAAATTATATCAATTGACACAATTATTAATGGACCTAAACAGTCTCAACCACGCCAACACTCTAATATCAGATACAGGCTGAATTCACATGTTTCTGTAAATCAGCTGATAATTAACACTAATCAATCAGAGCATCCATGAAGTAAACGCTACATGCATTTATTTATTGTTTATACACCTGTTTACTGCTCGTGAAATAAAAGCTCAAATAAAAGCAGCTAAATGTTTCACTACAGTCACACACACACACACAAAGGAGTTACAGTTTTCACACATACATGTTAACTGCCCTATAAACACACACAGTCAGGGATGTAGTTGTTAACACACACGGACGAATACAGTTTTGAGCCCGGTGTGAAACTAGAAAACAGTCTGTTGGCTACTGGACTGACACAACAACACTGTGTTAGACCATGTTTATAGGTATAAGCTGATTTTTTAAAGGTCCAGTGTGTAAAATCGGGGGGAAAATGTGACGTCCAAAAATTTGTTTACCACAACTAGGAGTATGTCAGGAGCATGTGGCGATGAGGTGAAAATCTAAACTACTGTTTCCTCCTACTTCTTTCCTTCTGCCTTCTTCTTCGTTGGTTTATTTATGAACGCGAAACTCTTGAATCGTGCACTATGGCTGGATTTTCCATTCAGGCTGCCGTACCAACATGGCTGTGCAAGATGGCGACACTTTCACTCTCTGTCTCAACACTGATACAAATATATTCAGATTTTACCAATAAACCTTGCCAATTATTACACACTGGACTAACCTTTAAACATGGGTTAACCTGGAAAACACACAACTGCAGGGGATGATGACACTGAAACACACACCTATAACAGGAAAAGGGCTGAAAAGTAGCGATTGTTGTTTTTCCATCACTGCGAGTGCAACTGGAGGTGTTACTGTGACCTATGACCTGTGAGTCCTGATGGAACCTTTTTCCATTGCAGTTGTTGTATGTTTGACCGCTGGGGGAGGGGTTTCACAGCACCAGACCAGGGGTTAAAATAATAACACCACTGCCTCACATTTATATAACTCCACTAAGTTCAGTTTACAGCCCTGTCTGTCTGGACTCATCTAATTTAATCAGGGAGGACTTTGAAGGAATTTAATAAAAGGTGTTGAGAGTGTTCTCTGGCGAGATGGAAGTTATCACACTGAGAGAGACACACAACCAAACTCTGTGTGTTGTTCAGCCAAGGTGTGGTAGCCATAACAAAGACAAAGCTTCAAATGTTGATGTTCTGCAAAGAAGCTTGAAATTCAAATTTTAGTGTATTTTACAGCTGATTTAAAGGGATAGTTCAACATTTTGGCAAATTGACCCATTGCCATAATCCCTATAGTCATAGGAGTAGGTTTGTTACGTTTATTTGTCAGTGCAAGCTATTTTTAGAATGGCGGAGCAGAGCCGTGAGCTATTCAGAGCTACGCTACGGAGGCTCATTCTTGGTTTCCCTCATCAAACTCATCAAATACACAATCCAACAACTCCACAACGCTCTGGTGGACAAGTTGTGACCTGCACATTCACCACGCTATGAGATAATAATGGAACATTACGAGACGGCGTTGTTTTTGAGGCAAATGCAAAAACTGGCCCTGACAGGAACGTGCATCAGCGGTTTTTAATTAATTTATCTTGAAAACAACTCTGTCGCGGAGCAAAACTCCGGTTTCAAAAGTACCCGGGCTCGTGTGGACTAGGCCTGAGTTGACGAGCGGATCGAAAAAAGACAGGCGGACAATGCGGCCCAGCGATCACCTCTGTGCCAACCCCGCCCCCGCTGAGGAGGAACTAGAAAGAACTCAGCTGTAGTGAAAAAGCACCTTTACCGAGCTGAGCTGAGCCGTGCCGTTCCGTGCTGTGAAAGTGTAGTGGAAAAGCACCATTAGATATTGAGATACAACCACCATGAGTCCATGAGACAAACTGGGGCAGCCTCAGGCCGAGGGCCCTCAACTTAGTGTAACGCTGCACAGTGAGGGCCTCAGTGTTCCAGGACGCCTCCCAGGTGTGAAAGCTTTTAAGAGGATGAAAGAGAAAGAGATGAGAAGGTATGTACGGTATGATGGCATCGTGGTATGTGCCGTGGCTCCCTGATCCCTCAAGACGTCCTGGAGAAAGCTGCAGCATTTGATAAGACTCACCTACAGGGTCAGAGGTGGCGCTGCGCTCCCAGCAGCAGAGAGTGTGTGGCCTGAGGCTGAGAGGCCGCTCTGCTCTGTCTGACAGTTGTTATAAACAGAGCCGACCTCTGCACTTTGGGATTTGCATGTAAAAGCTGAGCTGATGGGCAAGATGGAGTAGCAGAGTGTAGACACGGAGGTAATGTCATCGCAACAAGAAAGGATGGAGGGAATGTCGGAGGTGCCTGTGAGTAGCCTGTGTGTGTGTGTCACCTCTGTGGCGTCTGCCATGTACTTACGGGATGCCGATCTCAAAGATGTTGTTCTGGATCAGCTGCTTCCCCAGCATGATGATGCTGAGCTGGATGCAGAGCTCGATGAGGCAGCCGCCCGGAGCGCACTGGAGCAGACACACACATGAGCATGACGTTCGCACACGTATTCATCATCACTTCATCGGTTCTGCACTGAGACAAATAAAAAGAACCCACCTCTTCCATTCGATAATCATTGAAGACGTACACGTAGTTGCCAGGTCGACCTGCAAACCTGCACAGAGATAGATTCCTTTACAATAAAGCAGTGGTTCCCAACATTTTTTGACTGTGACCCCAATTTCTGGCGACCTTGTCAATCAAGATGCTCAGATGCTGCATTTTATTGATGATATTTGATTTTTTTTGAGAAAGTGAAAGTATAGAATACAGTTATTTAAGATTGTGTGTTGTGTTTTTAAATAGAATTTTAGAAATAATAATAATTACTTGAAAAAATATTTTATCAGTAATTTTTTTTTATCAATTACTAGGCATTTCAGGCGACTCTATTTGAATTACAGGCAACCCCAAGGTTGGAAAACACTGCAATAAAGGTTCAGTGATGTTTTTAAAGATAATTTCTTTAAACATGATTTTGATTTTTATCTGTTTTCATAATTTGCAAAGTTTTATCTTTCTTTTTTATCTTTCTATCAAGTTTTATATTAGAACATATTGCATATGCATTTAATTTAAAGAAAAGTTGCTGTATTTTTTGTGAGTGTGTTTTGGAGTTGTTGGATTGTGTATTTGATGAGTTTGATGAGGGAAACCAAGAAATCCTTTTATCCCCTGTAGCGTAGCTCTGAGCAGCTCACGGCTCTGCTCCGCCGTTCTAAAAACAGCTTGCAACGACAATTAAAGGTAACAAACCTACTGCTATGACTATAGGGATTATGGCAATGAGCCACTTTGCCAAAATGTTGAACTACCCCTTTAATAATAAACTCATTAGTGTTCAATGATAAAATACGGAATAAGTATACTATATCAATATATATCAATAATCGATCACTGTGCTTATGGAGACAAATATCAAATGTACTTCTAATATGTTGCATATGTCACAGGAAATCATATTTAGAGACATCTGTGATTAAGATATAAAAGTTTGGATGGTCCGATTACTCTGAGTCACTAAGAGAAAGTCTGTTGCAACTGCCCCCGTCTCCGCTAGCCTTCTATAAATGATTAGTTGGCCCACAGGTTGGGAAGTCCCCCCCCTTTTAAATAAATCATTCAGAAACCCATTAGATTTGCTGAAAAAATCATGTCAATAAATGAGCTGAGAGGGAAATGTACATGTAGCGAGGCACATGGCTGTCACTCACCGTCCCTTGAAGAACGCCACGTAGAAAATGGGCGCGTACGCGTTCATGAACTTGAGCAGGAAGGCCTTCAGGATGAGACGCTCCTCAAAGTTGGTTTCTGTTTTGGGGATCTCTGCAACAAAGCATGGACATGACATCGTTTAGTGAGGTCAGAGGTCACGGAGGAAGAGGAACTATTTGAACGCACATGAAGTAAAGTAAGTTTTCCAGAGAGGAAAAGTGATTCTGTCAGTGTGAGTTATGACGTGACCACTGTGCTGGAAGTAGGTTAAAATACTCTCTCACATCTTCCCCTTTCTCACACTTCCTTTTCTTCTCCTCTCTTTCCAAGGTTTTGAATATGAATGTAAATGCAGCCGAAGCCTCGCGGGACGACTGATGGGACGGCTGGAGCGTGAAAACATCAAAGTTTCATCAAGACACTCTCTCTCTGTCTCTCACCCTCACGGACGCAGGACGATCACATGATGTGAAAACGTTTGATTTAGTTTATGAGCGGCAGACACATCTTTTCCTCGTCCTTTTTTTAAATATGTAATGAACATGAAAAACACTAAGTGAATAAGACGACATCTGACTCTCATTAGTAAACTGACTGAGTCTAAATCAGGAAGGAAAAAAAATGCTCTAAAATAGTGTCCGCTCATTTATCATCAAACATTTCTTACTCTAGCTCCAAAGAACTTAACAAGTTTCAAATGTTGGTGATGTCACTGATTTATTCTCATATCTGTGCCATAACTGTAACACTAGATGTTGTTTTTTTCTTCTCTTGGTTACATTGTTTGGCTTCCTTATCCATGAAAATTTTGGTTTCAATATTTTTTGGTGTGGGCCTCTGGGCCTTTTTTGTCAATTGGCTGCAATTGAACCTTCCTCTTGTCAGCTCTCTGCTACCATCTATGGTAAAACACACTAAAAACAATTATTCATCATCTCATTTGTGCTCATCTCTTGGTTACGTTGCCAGGCTTCCTAATCGATGAAAAGGTTGGTTTTGCACTTATGATTTCAGTTGCAAAATTCCGGGAATTTTTAAAGTTGGAAACTTTCCATGGGAATTAACGGGAATTTATGGGAATTAACGGGAATATATGGGAATTAACGGGAATAAATCGGAAATTTACAAAATTGAAGGTTGGCCCTTAACAGGGAACTTTAATATAGTTGGAGAAAATATATTGTAGCATAATCTTGGCTAAAACAACCAGATTTAATGCAAGCAACTTGAATATCTCTGCTATTCCATGCACACTGCTTCCTGCTGGCTGTTAGGCCACGCCCCCTACATGCACTGTGCATTCCTCCATCACATGCACAGATGATTCCTTGAACCCTGGAGGCCACACTTTTGAGCCCAAAGCACAATAGGAGGGCTCCTTTCATTTAAAGGGACAACCAGGAGTTTTTGAAAGCAAAGTGTGTTCACACTACATTTCCCATGAGCCTCCGTGCACGGTGAAATTCTTGGACCGGCGCAAGACAGACGAACCATAAACGGTGATTTGGTGACATTATTCCCATAACCCACAGGGCAGCATCCGCAAAACCAAAACTAAGAAATGCTGGGCGACCCGACCACTAAATAATAACAAAATAACGTTAAAGACAAGATTTTTTTTTGATACAGTTTGTTTCAATGACCCCCAATTTCTAGTTAATTCCCATAAATTCCCAATAATTCCCATAAATTCCCATAATTCCCGTGGAAAATTTCCAATTTGGAATATTTCCAAAATTCCCCATCTTAATTTCCCATGGAAAGCTTCCGGAAATTTACCGTTAATTTATTGGAAATTTTCCATCCTTTGCAACCCTAGTTTTCTCTAATTATTGTTCTTATTGTAATAACTGGGTCAAAATTTACCCTAACACCACAAATGTCATAATTTTACCTAGAGCATTTTAGAATTTTGTGAAAAAAAAGAACACAAGACAAGGGATATGTAGCAATAACAAAAAGAGCTGCTCCTCCAGCGATTCCACAGTCTGGACTCTGTGTCTGTGTACCTAGCTCTGTCAGCCACACCGCCACGGCTCCGTAGATTTCATCCAGGATCAGGATAACCACCAGGTTAATGATGACGGCGGTGGCCGTCACCGTCACCCGGACGTTGGACTTGGTCTCCGGGTCGGGGCTCATGGCCATCAGCGCCGACACGGTGATGCGGTACACGATGACCCCGAAGACGGCGGAGAACGTCAGTCCAAACTGGGACGTAAAAGTAGGAAAAATGAATTAGTCATCACTCTTTGTGTGGGATTAATATTTCAAGGAAGACACTGATGTAGGTCACTGTACGTGTACATGTGTGTCAACTCTGCCATGTTTGTTTTTCTAAATAAAGTGCTTTTATCTACACAGAGAATATATACGATCTCTGGCTCAGCCTTCACTTGATGTTTATGTACTGACCATGAAGAGGATAGAGGAAACGTTGATGAAGTATCCAGGAAGTCTGTCTTTCCAGGTCAACTTGTCTATGGCAGTCTGACAGGAAGGATAGAAGGGAGAGGGGGGAGGAAAAGTTTGCATGTTACTGATACAGTGAACAATGCTTCATCAACCGTAGTAGGAAATCTGAGGTGTGGAAGCTGCTTCATTCATAAAAAAATAAAAAAAAACAATCCCTGGGTGATGCCTTTGAACGCATCGTCACAGTTTCCTTTCCTCCTGTTTGTAAAAGCTGAATGAGAGTAGAAGCTGCCGCAGCAGCAGCCGCAGCAGCAGCCGCAGCAGCAGCGCGGCTCCTGGCATCTGCCTCCACAGGAAACATTATGCTACGTCTCAACAGAGAGACATAAAGGAGCACAATGGACCAGTTTATAGCCTGCATCCTAAATTTGGACACCAGCTGGAACAAATATTTTCATTCCATACAATCTCAGATACCCAGGCGACCACTGGTTAATGTGCTTTATCCATTTTCCCAGGCACTGACATGGGAACGTTTCTGTAAAACTTACCTAACCATAGAACTGAGAAACACATAAACCCATAACACACGCAACAACATGTGGATTAATATGAAGTGACATTTAGCATTTAAAGTTTGTTGTGTCGAGACGTGGGACATCCTCTATTGGTCGTGTTTTAATTCTTTAGCTCTTGTACTGATTGAAGATATGATAATACTCAAAATGAGCAAATAAACACATTTTACAAATTTCCATAAGGACAATAAAGGTATTTTTATGTTTAAGTTAAAGGGATAGTTCACCCAAAATTGAAATTTCACTCATTATCTACTCACCCTCATAGTGAGGGCTGGGAGAATTTTCAGAGTCCTCTGTGGCTTCTCTGAGTTATATTTAAGCTATATTTTAAGCTTGTTTGTAGCGGAAGCTCCTCTTCCTGTGACAAACAATTTCTCATGTTGGGGCCTCAATACAAGAGGGACATTATAGACGAGCAGTATGGATTAGTATTTGGATGTTTTTTTGGTGTGTCTTTTTGGACAAAGAAAAGTGAGCACCATTCATAACCATTATATGGACAAATACTGCTTTTGGGTGAACTATCCCTTTAAGCAGGGTTCCCCAATTCCAGTCCTTGAGGGCCACTGCCTTGCATGTTGTAGAAGTTTCCTGCTACAACACACCTGATTCAAATGAGTGGCTCGTTATCAAGCTCTGCAGTGGCCTGATAACGAGCCACTCATTTGAATCAGGTGTGTTGTAGCAGGAAACTTCGAAAACATGCAAGACAGTGACCCTCGAGGACCGGAATTGGGGAACCCTGCCTTTAAGTTTACTGAGATGGTGTTTGGTTCCTAAACCCGCTGTACACCTTCTTATGTATCAACACCTCAAATGAAAGACAGGAGAAGAGGAAAATATGACGTTTAAAGGAGCAGCATCCTGTTATTAACTATAATGACCAATCATCACTCATTCCCTGGTTGCTGTTGACTAGCCGGCCCTTTGGGCTACCGGCCGACACGGGTTCAAAGGGAATTTCTGTGACTACAAACATGGGTAACTATGGTAACGAGTGTTTCATAGAGAGAACAGAGCACCAAATACACCTTCCTTACTCTATTAAAGCAGAAGTCAGTGATCCGGTCATTTTGGCTAATGCTGCGTTCAAGGCAGGCTTTTGAAACCGTAAATTACGGCTTCAAGTCACAACTTACGACTTTGTAGCGTTCCAGGTAACCCGTAAACTGGTATGACTTCACAGGTCGGAAAAACATGAGTTACAACCCGTAACTCGTGTTTTTCCGACCTGTGAAGTAGGGCTGGGCGATATGAGAAAAAATCCTATCACGATAATCTTTTTCATATCAGTCGATATCGATATATATTACGATATGACGCAAGTCACTATTTTTGTCAAGCCTAAATGTTCCATCATACACACAAGTGAGATTTTAAGATATCAGAAGGATATTTTTTTATTTAAATATTTTATTTTCTGTCTGAATATACAGATGTAATGAACATAATAAAAGTAATGCGTTATTAACAGTTTCAGATGGCTAAATAAAACTGGTATTATAGGCTATATTTTTATACAACTGTTAGTATACCAATCAAATAATTTGACTACAGGAGACATTCATGAATGCTGACAGTGGCCAACAGCACTGGGACTTCCCCAGACATTATCACTCCACTGTTCAGAGCCACACTCCCATACAGGAGCTGCTCCATCTCTCTGCTGCTGCTACAGTTATAAACGGACGTGAAAATTAAAACCCAGACCTGACGTGGTCCGTCTAATTAGCGATCATTCTCAGCCTAAACCCGGCTGAAGAAGAAAAGGGAAGAGTAATCGCCGCTGTCCGCGCTTGCTTCGCCAGTGACCAGTGTTTGGGCCGGCACAGTTGAACAGCTGCGGTGCGTTTGTGTCAGTGTGAACACGACAGTCGCTCCAGTGTGAGCAGCAGCAGCAGCAGCAGCAGCAGAGCGGCCACGCGCTCAACGCGCTCCCTTTGATGTGATGCGAGCCGCTCCGACGGTGTCTCCGTGGTAAAAGTTTAGCGTTGTTACTGTATCTCGGGGTTAACATTCACCGTCTCTCTCTTATTTTGCCGGCGATGTCCCGCTGCAGACGTACACACTGCTGCAGCAGCCCAAACATTAGCCTACCATGTGTTGCTGTGTTGTCTTGAATGTCTTCCTGTGCTGTGTCAGCCTGGCTGGCTCAGCCATTGGTCCAGCGTGTCTAATTGGTTGTTTACTATTTTCTGTCAAAACATGAATGAAACCTATCGACTTTTCTATCGACCGTGTTTCATATTGCTATTGAGTAAAGTTCTATCGCAATACATATCGTTATCGTTTTATCGCCCAGCCCTACTGTGAAGTTATGGTGCCGCCTTGAACGCACCATAACCATAACCCCTCGTCATGAATCTACTGTATTGGTCCTCGTCCCTACGTCACCACATTCACGCACGTCCCTTGCGCGCACACACAGCCCTTCATGCCGTTCTCTCTCCTCATTGGATAACACTTGTATCCCACAAGGAAAATTTTCTCCTAGGTTTACAGAGAGCAGAGTGACGGAGAGACCAAACACTCTATGGAAGTGATGCTGACGGAAAATAGGACTATTTAGGACTAACAAAAACATTCCGCTGACTTCTGCTTTAATGTTCACCTGAAGACAGTGTGTGTGAGACTCTCTGTCAGTGAGAGAATCCTGTGTGAGGAGGAGAAGACGATGCCTGTAATATTTGTTGTCACATACTGTAGGGTTTGATCTCTGCAAAGACAAATGCTGAGTCCCCATCTCCAGGAATGTGACCCCTTCACCAGGCATCAGTAATGATAGGTGTGCATATACATACATATACTTACATGGACAGGCTGAGACACAGCTAGAGGGGAATTTCACACACACACACACAAACACAGACACATTCACACTAAGCTCACTGTGATGGATAGTCAGTGTGAGCGCTGGAAGACATTCTCAATGCCAAGAGAACAGCACCATCTAGTGGAGCGAGGGTCTCAGTACAGCCTGTAATAATACAATAACCCTCTACTTTCATTGGGCATGAAGAAAATACATCCAACACACTGGTGCTATAGTCCTGCTGTAAACATTACACACTACACAACAACAAGTAGTATACACACTGTACAACAAGTAGGCCTATCTCAGACATGATGTATCACTATATATAGGACTGGAGACAAATGTCTGCAGATCCTCAGAGACTTCAGCCAAGGACAAACTATATGTGAAGCAGAGCATGAAGAGGCTTTTACACACTTATAAAAGGACAAAAAGACCTTCAGTGTGTGTGTGTGATAGAAATGGTTGGTGGGGACAGCCATCAGAGGGGAGCAGCAGTAAATGGGTCAGGTGTTATATTTGGTTTGTACCCTCCGTTGAGGAAAACCCAACAAGGCATCTCATGACAGAGTCACACACACTCGCTATGTCTCACCCTCTGACTTCAGATTTAGGCTACAGCTCGACTTCATACTCATAGAGGCTACGGTGACATCTTTAAAATCAGTTTTGATCAGCACATAGTCAATAAATTGTCTCTTGAAGCTACAACCGAATGTAAAGCAGCTTGAAAGAGTGCCAGGGGGTACGATCTCTGTCACCAAGGGAATCAAACCCATTCCATAAGTGGAAAACTGGAATTTTCTGATTACCCTCATGTCGACTAAAAGGGCTGGGAGAATTTTCAGAGTCCTCCGTGCCTTCTCGGAATTACGCTGAAAATTCTCACAGCTCTTAGGGCGCTTTCACACCTGCAGCTGTTCCGATACAGCAACTAAACCGATACAACTGTTGCGTTCTTTTTTCTGGGCCGTTTGTGTTCACACTGCTTCATACTAAAGCGGTACAGCGCTTTGCACTGTGGAACAGCGCCATAGCAACGGCCCTGACAACACTCCATCAGCTGATCAGCGACAGTGAACCGCGGGCTGACTTGCAGTAGTGAGGAGGTCAAACATCTTATCAATATTTGGGCAGACGAGTATTTAGTTTGATTTTTTTTTTAATGCCCTAGCCGACTGGTTTATGGCTGGGGCGAGACCTTGAAGTGTGCCTATAATGTGCTATAGCTACAAATGTTGTTGTTGTTGTTATTATTATTATTATTATTAGCGTATGTGACGAAGCATGCTGTCTGTCTCAGTGCTTAAACGTGAATGAATGACAGCGTGTCACTGCCCGTGAGAGTAACGGGCAGCGTAGCGTGACTAGTTAGTCGGGGTTGTTTGCGGAGCTCTGCCTGGTGCTGATCACCCGCGGCGGAGCTTCTCCATGACAACGCACCGCTACCGGCTCTGGGTCAGCTTGGAAAGCTGGACTCACGGCTTGAGTTTGCGTCTTTCTTTTCTTTTTGCCACCGGCTTTCCTGTTTTGTGTACATTATTAAAAGGCCAAGACAACGCGCTGATGCTCCATTATGTTTTGGAGCAGTTGCCGATGGTCCACCTCCTCCGGTTGCCAAGTAACCAGTCAATTTGTCCCGATACATGTGTCGATTACGTTCTCACTACAAACGAACCGCTCCAGGCTCGGATGGAAACGAGCCGAGACCACCTCTCCCAAGCGATCTCGGCTCGCTTGTTTTGTTCCGGAACGAGCGCGATTGCTGTGTTCACATGATCAAACGAACCGATCTATGACGTAAAACGCTCCCTGTTTCGGAACAAATGGTCAGGTGTGAAAGCGCCCTTAGTCGACATGAGGGTGAGTAGATAATGAGTGAAATTTGAATTTTGGGTGAACTATCCCTTTAAGTGGTCATATCATGAGAAAGCAGTGTCCGTTTTACTAGTGCAGGAAAGGGACCTGGCTGCACTATAATATATAATATATTAATATTAAACTCTGTAAGTCTATCTGCTTTCTTGAGCACATTGAGAGAGAGAGGAGAGGTTTGTCTACGACTGTGGAGGAAATCATGAGTGTAGAGTGTCATTTGTGGCCAGGAGCAGTGAGGAAAGAGAAAAATTTCAGATAATTCCAGGCAATTTCTCCCACTATAGCCGATGATGTCCCCAACTCCAGCCCAAAGATTCCACACAATACACATCCATTATAATCTCCAGATTTCTCCAGTAACTATAAAACCTTGCACATACATAAATAGACAAGATTTGCAGCTATTTTGAATTGAATTAAACTTTATTGAGAGGGGAAATTAGTTTAGATTTTTTAAAAAGTTGAAATGGAATCTCCAGGTGAAAGTTTGACCTCCTCTCAGTCATTCTCTATGGGAAATGTTTCATAGATGAATTTGAGATGAGCTCATACTACTAAGCTAGTAGAGGTTTCCTGGTGGTGATGCTGAAGTCAGAGCCTGTGACTGTGGATGATGATCCATCTGAAGCAAACCTGTTGGCGTTATAAACTTGACCAATATTTAGCATTTATCCACCATGTGAGGACTGATAATGTCCAAGTGTCATTCTTTCTCTGAGCAGCGGAGGCTCCAGCAGGTGGATCCTCCACGTCCACACCTGTCCAGAGATTTCTAATCTAAACAAAAGTTCCTGTTGTCAAGGTTGCTAGGAAACAAGAGCGCTGCTTCGTAATGCAGCGGGAAGGTCAGACACAGCTGGAAGTCCCCTGTAGACCAGAGCATCTCATCAGAGTCCGGCCCACACTGTCTATGACACACCTTTGTCAATCCAATTCCCTATTTGCTGAGGGAGCCCAGATTATCCTGAATTCAGGGTTAGACTATAAACTTTATCATGACTTGAAGTAGCCTACATATGAATATAATTTGACAATATTAAGTGAGTTTTTAGTTCAGTTTTTTTCTTTGCTCAAGTGTTTTGCCTCTGGTTAAAGGAACATCTGTCACTGAGGACCAGACATGACCTCAGTTACACATAAACAAGAAAAATGTGCCAGATGACCAAATAAATAGTTATGATTACTAGTGATTGAATACTAAATATTGATGTTTGGTACAGTGGTTGTAAAAACTGGTAGAATATGCAAATGAGTAAATCAACCACTTTCAATGTGCTGCAACATAATCTGTAGATCTGATCCTACAGCACATTCACTGTCTCAGGTAACAAATCAAAAGGTGTGTGTATGTGTGTGTGTGTGTGCGAATGTCAGAGAGAGTTCTGTGTCGCCATAGTGACGGTCACTAATCTTACCCCTGGCTTCCTGCCCAGCATGCATCACTCCCACTCAACTGCCCTCCCTCTGCTTCTCTACATCCCTGTTTCTCAATTCTCAAAGTCTCTCTCTTTTTTCCTATCTCTCTCCCTCTCTCTCTTGCTGTTTGTCTTTTCCTTTTTGTCTGTCTTCTTCCTCTAACACACTTTTTTTTTCATTTCTTACAGATGTTTGTATTAAAAAACAGATTTCCTTCCATTTGCAATGGCAGAAATGTGTCTTTGTCTTGTGCAGCAGGTCAAGTGCATTAAAAAACATCACATCCAACCAAGTCACACAATACACTACACAAGACACGAAAAAGCTAAGAGAAAAAGAAATGAGCATCAGTCGAGGCTGAGAGAGAATAAAAAGGATCTGAAGGCAGTGGGCTGACTTACTGATTAAGATGTTTTATAGCAATGGGAATTAATGATTTTCTGTAAATGCTTTTCTTAGCACACGGGGCTTTACATTTCTCCTGACTGGAAGTACTGATGTAGAGGACACTTGTTATCGCCTAGTATTTTCTTGTTGAAGCGTTGGCCTTCTGTACTATATAGTGGTGGGACAGTGGAGTTTGTACTGTGCTTTGTTTTGTTTTTGACACTTAAAGCAGAAGTAAGCGATTTACGGCTTTGTAGCGTTTTAACTTAACTCGCGTTTTTCCGTCCTGTTGCCTGTGAAAGTTCACTATAACGGCCTCTCGTAACTTCCGACCCGTGAACTCGTACCAGATCAAACCGGTACGACTTCACAGGTCGGAAAAACACGAGTTACAGGTTGCCTTGAATGCACCATGAGTGGCTGCACACACAGCCCTTCATGCCGTTCTCTCTCCTGATTGGATAACACTTGTATCCCACAAGGAAAGTTTTCTCCTGGTTTACAGCAGAGCAGAGTGACGGAGAGACCAAACACTCTATGGAAGTGATTGCTGA
This sequence comes from Decapterus maruadsi, assembly GCA_030347415.2. Lineage (NCBI taxonomy): Eukaryota > Metazoa > Chordata > Actinopteri > Carangiformes > Carangidae > Decapterus > Decapterus maruadsi. Next base: position 1,790,164 of record CM064889.1, on the reverse strand, counting down.
CGGAAAATAGGACTATTTAGGACTTATTAACAAAAACATTCCGCTGACTTCTGCTTTAAAGGTATATTGTGTAAGAATTACTCCCACCTAGCAGTGTGGTTGTAGATCACCAGCAACTCAATTGTATTTTTCATGCTGCATTCACTTGAAATCGGTCAGATGGCAGACGGACGACAGCTGCTGCAGGTAACGGCATAAACAAGCCTCTATGTAAACAAGTGTTCCATCAGCACGAGGCAAAACAAGACATGTGACAATATGTTGTCATGGTGATGTCGTATTGTTGACATCACCCATGTTTTACCGGCTTTCTCTGGACTTCTGTGACTAAAACGACATCTGGTTTGTTACCGACGGCCATCTTTCCAACTGCAGTCCTCACTGCGTTACCGCGGTGACTTTTCACAGACACCACCACGGTATTGGTTGACATGAAATTGCCTTAATTTGCGCAGCAGGAAAAGCCTTTCTGTGTTTTTTTTGTAAATGCAGTCCACATGGTCTGTGAAGGTCAACGACAGGTCCAACACAGCCTAAATAGATACCTAAAGGAGTTAGGTGAGTGACTCTTGGCCTTTAGCTGTGATAGGTTCAAATAAAGCAGGGTTCCCCAATTCCAGTCCTCGAGGGTCACTGCCTTGCATGTTTTCGAAGTTTCCTGCTACAACACACCTGATTCAAATGAGTGGCTCGTTATCAGGCCACAGCAGAGCTTGATAACGAGCTGATCATTTGAATCAGGTGTGTTGTAGCAGGAAAATTCTAAAACATGCAAGGCAGTGGCCCTCCAGGACTGGAATTGGGGAACCCTGAAATAAAGGCTTTGACAGTTGCTCTTGTTACCAAATAGATTCTTTTGTTCTGGTTATGTTCAACAAGAGACTGTCATCAAACCATTTTATGAGCTCTTTGACAAAGTTCAAATAAACATTGAATGACTCTAAACTGGTAAAGTGTTCCACTGAGGCCATGTCAGCTGCACATTTAACTAGTGTTGTTGTCTGTATTGCACATTATTTGATTTGTGTAAAGTGAAAATAAAATTGGTGACAAAATCCACCCCATAGGAGTCTCGTGTATTTAAAACTAGTCTGTCAGACATAAAATCCTTTATCTTATCTTCATGGGAATGGAGATTACTGTTGATGTTTTCCAGATCGTTGGGACAGAGCTAGTGTCCATGAGCAGCTGGAAAAGTTTGGTAAACACACCTCCTAGTTGTTCAGCAGCACAGTCTTTAAAGGAGACATATTATGCTCCTTATACACAAATTAAAATATTTCCCAGGTGTCTTAAAGACATGTCTGTGACAGGCTTCGGTTAAAATACAAGGATCAAACATCACAGCTCTTTTTTTCAGAACGGCTAGTTTCAGTGCCTGTCCCTTTAAATCAACCACTGCTTGCCCTGCCCCACCCATTCTACTGGTACCAGGTGGTATTATGCAAAAACTAATGACATCATTGCCAGACAACAGAGGGAACAGCTCATAAAACCACATGGATTTTAACCTAGAGAACCTATCAATTCTCACATTTTGGGGGCTGGAAGTCAAGATAAACATACATATTAAAGAGCCTTTAAAAAGTGATATTTCTATGTTATGTCCCTTTAAGAATCTTCCCTCTAAATCAGTCAGGTCTCTGTGTGGTTTCAGAACGGACATCTCTGATAAAAACTGATTAAAACGGCTGAAAAAAGTATTGCTGATTCTGGATGAGAGAGCTTCTTATTGTAAAGCTGTAGACATTTGCTGTATAGATCGCTAAGTCTGCTCCATTATCAATGTTACTATCAATATTGAGAGAGAAAAAGGTTGTGTCTATGTCATGTTTCAGGTTCTACATGAGAAAGATGTGAGCATGAGAAAGCAGCCAAACAGTGGCAAACTTCTCAAGACGATGCGCTCTTTGCAAATATCGAAAAAAGAGTTTCAATGGTTGTCAACTGATCGGTCGTGATTGGCAGTTTGTAATGTCTAATCATATTCCTGCAGGTGTAGCCTACAGCACAGACACCATGTGACTTCTTCTGGAGATTCCTCCTCTCCCCTTTTCTTCCTCTTTGATTTGTGGACAGAACTTTCAGTTGTGGATAAACTAGGATTAAGTGTTTGTGTGTCTGTTTATTAGCGGGATTAGCTTCCTCATGCTAACCCTCATTCTCCGAAAGATACCTTTCAACAGCACTGCTCGTTTTCTGCCAAATCTGACTGCACTGAGTACAGAGAAGAGAGTGATGTGTGTCTTTCAACAGCTGACAGACTCAGTGTGAAACAGTCTGGGTTGTCTGAGATGAGACAGAACAAAGACAAAACAAACTAACTAGTCCTGAATCTAGATGAAGAGCCCTTTTCTAGGAGAGAAGGAGAGAGCAGCCTCAGATTTAATATCAGATAAAGAAGACATGAGTTACTTTATTAATCCCTAATATGAAGTTCATCTACCATTTGCAGAAGAAGTGTTTTTTTTGGTCCATCAAGGTGTTATGAAGTGAATAATCGGAGTTGTTCAACCTCTCCACCACATCCCCCAGTGAGTCCATCAGGGAAACATGATCGAAGTCTCACAATGTTTAGTCTGTATCCTAGCAACAACTTCATGGAGAACTTCAGATGGGATTTCAGCAGTTGCCATGGATGAGATGTAGGCCTACACAACTTATAATAAAATAGTCTTCCCCAATATCTCCAGCTCATCGTCCCTCTTGTTGCAGAGAGTTGACATTTCCCAGGATGACTGACGGCAGAAAGGACCTACAGTACATCTCCACTTCCAACCTTCACCTTTGCATAAATAAATAATGTAGGATATATTTGTTTTCTCTGCTGTATGGAAATGTACATTTGTCTCAAATTGGTCATCATAGTAAAATTGTAAAAGTTATTTTATTTTCAATCATCTTGTAAACAATTACAAGACCATTGCTTCTGAAGGAGTAAAACATTGGTATAGCAGTGAATACTCTTGGATTACGAGGACTAGTTAATTCTAGGAACATTTATTGTGCATAAATGCACTGCATTATAAAAGAAGAGAAACTAGTATTAAATAAAGCATTATGGCAAAAATTGCCATCATTGCTTTTACACAGTCCAAAATAACTTATGTGCAGTGTTTGTGCTCGCTAACTGGAGCTGCTCTTGTCTGTCTATGCATTTATAGGCTCAATCTAGTGTAGCCTAATAAAGATATTGGCCAAGTCATTTTTATTTTGTTTTTTAAATATTGCTTAATAACTCTGCTCAGGTTGTGGGTCTGTACAGTACGTCAGGCTCTCTGGCAGCGTTGTTTGCTGAGTGATTCTCTGAATCTGGTGCACTTTATGTTTGTCAGGTTTAAGAAGAAAATATATCAATGAATCGTGAAGTAGCAATACCAAGCATATCAATTCCCCTGTTTTAAAAATAATGGTTCAGTTCAACATCCTCACCACTGAGGAAGTGACATCAATCAAGGCAATTCTGGTCCTTGAGGGCCGCTTCCTTGCATGTTTTAGAAGTTTCCTGCTACAACACACCTGATTCAAATGATCAGCTCGTTATCAAGCTCTGCAGTGGCCTGATAACGAGCCACTCATTTGAATCAGGTGTGTTGTAGCAGGAAACTTCTACAACATACAAGGCAGTTGCCCTCGAGGACTGGAATTGGGGAACCCTGCTTTATACTGTGAAGAGAACAAAGTGTTTCTTCTTTTGCATCTTTTGTTACATATATTGTTTTTGTGTGTGTCAATCTCCAATTGCATTATATAAATGAAAGATAGTTAACAACTGTTTAGGAAAAAAATTGTGTTGAGAAATATTATGCTTTGGTTAATGGGCTCTGATTAATCCAGGTGTGTCAGGCACACCTGGATTAATCAGGTTGTCCAATAATGTAAGACAGGAAATAAAGGAGCAGCATTAAGTTCGGGAGCAAAGAACCCATTAGAGCTAATTTTAGCCAGAATCTTCAACTCTAGCGTTCAACCCTGTAACAAAAACAATGTGAGGGGACTGAATCATTGTTACAGGGTTGAAAGTTTTTTTCAAAAATCAGACAATTACAAGTGCACTGAATTCAGAGAACTTCACCTGGAATGCAATGAATCTTGGGATAGCTTGGACCATGAAGGGCCCACCTGTTGATACTTTGTTGCCCAGGTAAAGAATGGGACAGTCTAGTTGCACCACAACGGCACATGCAGCTTTTGACCGGAGGCACAGCTCCAGGATCAGGAGAAGAGAAGCAGAGACACTGATTATCCCTAATTACCCTCAGCTGTGTGTCTTCAGCTCTGTCCATCCAGTCCTTCTTAAACGTGTCATTAACCAGCACAGGCCTTAAAGGGCCAGAGTGGAGGATTTAAGGGGGGTTATGGAACAGATGGAATGTAATATTCATAATTCGTATTCATAATGTTTTCATTAGAGTAGAATGACCAGAATCAAAAAAGAAAAACTCTGTATTTTCATTAACTTCCTCCTTGAAATGAGTTTTGATGAACATCTGGGTCACACACAGTCCTCATACATAAGCTTTTTAATATCAGCTCTCCAATATGCAAAGTTCCCGTCCAACACTGTTCTGCAGAACCACTGTCACTGCTGCCTATGATTGGTTTGAATAGATGCAAACATGCCAACAGCAGACCCAGTGCTAAAAGAAGGGGGGTCTGCAGCCCCTCAGCTAGATGCTAAATGGACTTACAGTACATAGTGCACTCAAAGCACTTTAGACTATTCAATCAATCAATCAATCAAATTTATTTCTAAAGCACATTTAAAAACAACCCAAGTTGACCAAACTATTAAAATGAGGTGTCACATTCACACACAGTGCTTGTATCTACACCTCAACATGTGTACGTGGACTGAACCACCGACCACCTGCTAACCCTGCACACTGGTCCTTTAACCAAATGGCAGCTTGACTCTCTGAAACTTTGAAAAAGCGCAATTGCTATTTGCGGGTGTTTCCATTGAAAGGTGTTTTGCGAATGAGCCGTAATCTAGTCTCGCCATATCCCATAATTTTCACCCCGCGAGACTTCACTTTGAGGGAGATGGACGTAAGCGTCTTGCGTTCCTATGGTGACAGCACAGCGATCTCAACTGCTACAGCTGTTGCTGTTATTGTTTTTAACAAAGACAAAGGCAGCGCTTGATTGCTGAAAGGCAGAGCCCGTGTGGCGCTGGCAGCGGTGCTGACAACACTATACCGGGTTGTGTCCACACACCCGTACTGGTTTATGTGACTAAAGGGGACATGTCAGCACAGGTGGCAGTGCAGCGTGGATGTGAGCTAAAAAGGGGAATGATAGGAAAGGTTTTTCTAATTTATTGAGAAACAATGCCCAGGTCAGCAATGCATGACAAAAAACATGTGGTTCATTTGTCCCCTCAAGTCACATAAACCAACACAGCGTGGACACACACAACTCCGCTGACCTCGGTGACGTGTAGAAAAGCTTTTAAAAACTTCTTAGTGATATTTGAGAGTTTTTTCGAAATGTAGGTGTTTCCATTATCGGTTTTCCATTTCACTATTTAGGTTTTGCGCATTTCAAAGGGTAACGGAAACGCACTGTGACTTCCTCCTTCTGCTTTGGAACAAAAACACACCACAGAGCTAAAATCACTGTGTAAAATAACACTTTTGTCTTCCTCTCTGCTCCCTCGCCACAAACCAACTATAAATTAAACTAAGTTTCTGAACTAGTTCCCTCAGTATGTAGAGTCAGATGTGAGCAGGCCTCAGTGATGAGCCACCTTAAGGAGGGAACATCCCTTCCAGAAGAGATACAGATATTTGGTGCCGAAGGAATTTCATTTGTACTTTTAATCCCAGAAACAGACCAGAGATTACTGAGGATCAGTTTGTTGCTGTGATCATCAGATATGTGGATTAAGATAGAAGATGCAGAGAAAGCACAAGTACCTGAGGAGCTGAGACTGTAGCAGCCAGAGGACGAGACAGGAAGAGAAGAACAGATAGACAGCAGCCTGCAGGAGGGGGAAACGGGAGGGGAGAGGAAAGGAGGAGGAGAGGAGAGAAGGAGGAGGAGGTGGGGTTGGGGTTACCGGTATTCCTGCAGCCATGGCAGACAGCAGTTTTTGTCTCCATCTGTCCTTCCCTGTCACTGTCCCGTCCTCCTGTTTCTCTGGCTGCAAGACAGACGGACAGGTTACACACACACACACATGCACATGCACACTCATGCACAGACGTCTAAAAACTATTATGCACAGTTAAGAAACCATCCCACCCCTCCACCCCTCAGCCTACACCTGTAAATGAATGTTCAGGGCTTTTTTACCCCAGCACCACAGACAGAAACACAGACAACAGACTGGTGACGAGCTGAGCTGTGTGTTCACTGCTCACACATCCAGCACAGCTCCAGCTCCGAGAGTCCTTCAGGTCTCAGGTTCAGGACCCCGCAGCAGCGATCCTGTACCGCGTCAATCAGTCGCCCTCTCACCCCTCTCACCGTGGCAGCACGCCATCTGTCGCCCCAGCACGGTGGATGTGGGCCAACGGGGCTCAATGTGACTGACCCAATTTACAGAGGCAATCTAGATCATTACATCTCACACATTAATGTCCAGCGCACGTTTCAGAAATCAAAATATCAGAAACCGTTCAGTGAGACTGAACCAGACGCCAGATGAGTGTACCTTAAAACCTGGTGTTTTTTAACGATTCATGAATGAGCATCACTGTATGTTATATTTCCATTAGTATCAGTGGTATTCTGCTCTATGCTAATGGAGCTGTTAAATCTATCTTACCTCATTCTTCTTCTTCTTTTTCTTGTTCTTCTGCTTCCTCTGTCTCTTCTGGAGGAGGATGGTCTCGTACCGTGGCCTGGGGTGTTCCTGAGGGGGAAACCAGAGGTGGTAAAATTATAAATACACTCTCTCTCTCTGTCTCACTGACTGTTGTACAACCATAAAATGCAGGATAAGAAACTGAATTAACTGATGTGTTTCTTTTGTCAGTCTCCTCCACGCCTAACAGCGTGTAGCCAGTGTTCAAATCTGGCCCTTTAGTATTGATTTATTAAGACAATTAAAGGGATAGTTCACCCAAAATTCAAATTGACATTACTTGTATGTCCAATTTTCAGTGTCCTCCGTTTGTGTGTGTTTCCACGAGTGTGTGTGGCACACTTTTAACTTTTACTTCCTCGAGACCTCAAGTCAGATCCCAGCTGAGATGTCTAGCTCAAACTGATCTGACTGTGAGTGTGTTTACATGTGTATTCTTTCCAGTGCTCCAGGAACAGCACCGCTGCAAATACACACACAGACACATGTATACACAACTGTTGTTAATGCCAACGTTAGCTATGTAGCAATAGCAAATCTTACAACTAGCACAGAGAAGATTTCACTGTCAAACAATAGGAAACACACAAGTTTCAGCGTCAACATCTACACATTACAGTGGCTGGAATACTGTAACGATTGTGAATGGATACCACTTTTCTTCATCCAAAAAGACACACCAAAAAACATCCAAATACCTCCATACTGCTCGTCTGTAATGTCCCTCTTGTATTGAAGCCCTGACATGAGAAATTGTTCCGGAAAAAAATAAATAAGTCTATATTTTAAGCTTGTTTGTAGCAGAAGCTCCCAGTGTCTCAGTTCACTGCTCTTCCTGTGTCAGTGCAAATTGACTGGCGGAACAATTTCTCATGTCGGGGCTTCAATTCTCCCTTTCTCAAATTCCCCCAGCCGTTAGTTGACATGAGGGTGAGTAGATAATGAGTGAAATTTGAATTTTGGGTGAACTATCCCTTTAGGGGGGCTGAATACATAATGTATGCACACCACACTTTTCAGATTTTGATTTGTAAAACATCTTGAACACCATGTATCAGTTTTCTTCCACTTGACAATTATGCGCTGCTTCATGTTGGTCCATCACATAAAATCCCAATAAGATACATTTAAGTTTGTGGTTGTAACGTGACAAATTCAAAAAGTTCAAAGGTCAAGGGGTATGAATACTTTTGAAGGCACTGAAGTCTGCTGCCTGTAAATGTCTCCATTTCTTCTTATTTTTCTGAAATTAAAATAAATTCATCAGGTTAAACAGTCCTGAGGGCGACTATTTGGTCAAAATGACCTGTAGTCTCACAATATTCTGCCAGGAACCAGAGGAGCTGATTAAGATGCTGATCACGTAGCAGAGTATCAAAAGAGCACGATACAGAGACTTTCACCACAGAGAGTTTGTGCTGCTAATTGTATTTATTTAATTCCCTTTGACTGTGTCTTCTGTATCTATTTAACCTTTAATTCCTACTGTGTTGGCCTGTTGCTCTCAGCACGACTTCCTCTTGAGGTGAAGGCGGTCATGAGATATTAATGAGCGACTTTGCATTCAGCCCACCTGTTTGCACGCGCAAACGCACGGGGAAAACACACGCGCGCGCAAGCGAAACGCGTATAACCTCACCCCACAGAGACATGAAAATGGCGAAGAAGACGGTGGCGGGGTTGTCGAAGAGGTGCGAAGCTCTGGCGGTGCCGCAGGCGGTGCTGAGCTGCCAGAAGTCACAGGCTCCGTCACACAGAGGACACATGGTGAAATTCAGACGGTCGTCACACATCTCCAGGCTGAGGAGGGAGAGAGTCCAGACGGATTTGTGATTAACAGTTATATATGGATATAAATGCTACAGATTCACCACCTGTCCGTTACATTTAACCATTGGAAATGAATGGAAGTTTTAACACATATGCACAATAAAAGCTTCATAGTATTCATGAGCAGTGTAGGCTGAATTATCAGCCTTTTGCTTCATGACACACTCACACACTGCCAGCTGTACCTTCTGTGTTCCTCCCACACAACCCTGACTACAGCCAGATACAGCAGGTATCTGGGCAATCCCTGTCTGCAGTGTGTGTGAGCATGTGAGCGTGCATTTAAAGGGATAGTTCAACATTTTGGCAAGTCCTATAGTTTTAGGAGTAGGTTCATTACCTTTATTTGTCAGTGCAAGCTGTTTTTAGAACAGGCAGAGCAGAGCAGTGAGCTGCTCAGAGCTACGCTATGGAGGTTAATGGGATTTCTTGGTTTCTCTCATCAAATACACAATCCAACAACTCCAAAACGCTCTGGTGGACAAATTGTGACATGCACATTCACCACGCTATGAGATAATAACACAACGTTACCACACAGAGTTGTTTTAGAGGGAAATTCGTGCAAAACCACTGATGCACGTTCCCGTCGGTGGCAGTTTTTTACAAGACAAAGTTGTTTTCAAGGCTGCTTCCCAAAATACTGACACCGACGGGAACGTGCATCAGTGGTTTTGCATGAATTTACCTAAAACAACTCTGTCCGGTAATGTTCTGCTATTATCTCATAGTGTGGTGAATGTGCAGGTCACAACTTGTCCACCAGAGCTGAGGGAAACCAAGAAATTCCATGAATTTCTGTAGCGTCGCTCTGAGCAGCTCACGGCTCTGTTCTGCCAATCTAAAAATAGCTTGCACCAACAATTAAAGGTAACAAACCTACTGCTATGACTATAGAGATTATGGCAATGAGCCAATTTGCCAAAATGTTGAACTACTGTCAGGACCACATGATGTGGTCTAGGCATTAGACTGTTCTGTCTCATTTCCTGTTTTATTTTGACGTCTGTGTCCTACCCCTGTCTTCCTGTCAAGCTTCCCTTTGTGTGATTGCGTTCCCTGCCCCAATGTGTTTCACCTGTGTCTCGTTGAAGGGACATACCTGGGTATGTTCGTGTCGACTGTGGCCACCCCGTAGCCAAACACAATGATCCCCACTATGGAGGCCGGTACCAGCAGCTGCGTGTAAACACCCAGCCAGGCGAAGTAAAGGCCGATCTTCTCCCCAAAGTACTTCCTGTGGGGTCAGAGGTCAAGGGTTAACTCACACAGGTGTAATGACGCATCTAATCTGGAGCTGGAGCAAACAAAGTTTCCCTTAAAGTGTAGGACGTTACATACACAGTTCTCTCAGTTCATCAACTGGTCGGAAAAAGCCGTTTATCTGGAATTAACCAACTCACTCAGTATTCCTCCACACAGGCAGGATCCGCAACGCGCCGTATCACTCCGCCGCTTCCACACACTGCTGATCTAAACAGCTGATGGGCGGAGTGATACAGCATGTCGCGAAGCCTGTCTGTGTGGAGGAATACTGAGTGAGTTGGTTAGATAGCAAGGATAGGGAGGGAAGTCCAAATAATTTGACATACTTGAGAAGTCATATGTTAAAAAACTCACATTTCCAATCAACGTAACATGCCCAACACTGTTCATGACACAGTTTATCAACTTTCTGTGCAGCTCTATTTGCCACAAACATTTTTAAACCTGTAACTACAGTCCCTTGTGACCTTGTCTCATTATTCAGCTGCATTTGGCAAAACTATGCACACTTCAAATAAATGTCTTTCTATCTCTGTATTGCAGTCAGGGAGAAGATGCTACCCTACAGTGAACTAGCTTCTTTCCAACAGCAGGCAGGTTGCTTAGCCACGGACTGTGAACTGCTCATATCTGGATCTGTTCCTCAGGAATATATCTGTAATTTGAATCTAAATTACTTATTATTTTGTCCTATTTTAATGTCATTTTAGCTAATTCAATTTTGTTCAATAGTTTGTTTATAAGTAGCTATGATAACTGATAACTGCCCTTGTATTTTTACTACTTATTTAAAAAAAAAAGTGAGGAGCGGAAGAGCCGTTGCAAGCGCCACATTCAAATGTTTAACGTTAGGCTGTTGTTTACGTTCGGCCGTTGTTTACATTCGGATGCAACCAGGAAATGCGCCGAAGGGTAGACCGTCCCATTTACCGACATTGAACTGCAGCAAATCCAAAATCCTAAGGAGCCTCCAGCGCTTTTTCGTAGACTTGGCTGGATCCTCCGAGCTGCAGAAAGGATGCAGACCCTGAATTGGGACACAGCTAGTGAGTTGGTTAGTGCAGTGGTTAGATAGCAGGAGGGAAGTCCAAATAATTTGACATACTTGAGAAGTCATATGTTCATCACACACTTTCTATCAACTTTCTGTGCAGCTTTATTTGCCACAAACATTTTTAAACCTGCAACTACAGTCCCTTGTGACCTTGTCTCATTATTCAGCTGCATTTGGCAAAACTATGCACACTTCAAATAAATGTCTTTCTATCTCTGTATTGCAGTCAGGGAGAAGATGCTACCCTACAGTGAACTAGCTTCTTTCCAACAGCGTGCAGGTTGCTTAGCCACGGACTGTGAACTGCTCATATCTGGATCTGTTCCTCAGGAATATATCTGTAATTTGAATCTAAATTACTTATTATTTTGTCCTATTTTAATGTCATTTTAGCTAATTCAATTTTAGCCTCTTTTTTTTTAAATCTAGCACTGAATAACTGAGTGGTGGATGTGTGAAACTCAATTTCGTTTTTATGTGATGCATAAAAATGACAATAAAGGAATCAATCACACACATCACTAATTTTTCTCATACGGTGCAGGAGTAATGGGGACGTGTCCAAATTTACTGTCTTCAACACATTTGTCTCACCTCATGGAGACTGAGTGGTTTCACAGATTAATCCAGAACACTGATACAAGCTTTGGCCGGGGCCTTAAAGGCACATTTGCAGCTGAACACAGTTTGATGTGAGTCTCATATTAACATGATGAATGGGATGGCAGTCATCTTCAGTTATATACAGTATTAGGCAAAACAACGCCTCCATGTGTCTGAGGCTGAGCTGCGTCATGTTACCTGACGAGGTCAATGGGCTGGTACTTGTAAAAGGCCGAGTATCTGGCCCACTCGTCATGCAGAACCTGAGGACACAGAGAAGAGAGACGAGCAGTGTGGGTGTGTGACATGGTGTTGTGTGTTTCTTTGGATCCCCATAATGAAACAGCTCCATGTTAAAACATGCATAGAAATACTTTTACAATGATATGTTACATTAATTAATGTTAATGTCCCTCTTGTACTGAAGCCCCGACATGAGAAATTGTTCTGCCGGAAGCTTAAAATATAGACTTTTTATAGAATTTTTTTTCGGAACAATTTCTCATGTCGGGGCTTCAATACAATAGGGATATTATAGACGAGCAGTATGGAGGTATTTGAATGTTTTTTGGTGTGTCTTTTTGGACAAAGAAAAGTGAGCCCCATTCACAACCATTATATGGACAAATACTGCTGCGTGGACCCCCCTGTAACTCAGAGAAGGAAAGGAGGACTCTGAAAAGTCTCACAGCTCTTGGTCGACATGAGGGTGAGTAGATAATGAGTGAAATTTGAATTTTGGGCAAACTATTCCTTTAAGCTGACCTGCCTTCCCTGCCTTCCCTCCCACCAGACGCTGCCTTCATCAGCTCTTAACATTTTTATGTTTTCCACGTTCTGTGTTATAAACTGCTGTCGTGTCTGTAACAACATCTACGTCTGTCCGTCTTGAGGTTTTCTATGGAGTTTTTCCTCAGCGGATGGACACCAACTGTCTTCGTAACAAGTGTCTTTTTGTTGTTAAGTTTCAATTTTGGGTGAACTATCCCTTTAATCTGTCTTCCACCTTCAGCCAGGCAAGATCAGCAGGTATTTGCTCTATGCTTTTCCTCATTAAGTTTTCATCAGTAAGTAGCCTATAGCTGCAGCTGAAGTACCATTATCATGAAGCCTGGTGCCCTGGAAACTGAAAGAGTATAATATATAGTGTATAATACAAAATGAATGACTCTTCATTTATATTTTGTCCAGATTTCTTTGTTTATATTTGTTTTCCTTTATGTGCTAACCTGAACTCAGGCCTCACAGACATGTTTACTCAACTTCAACTTCAATCTGCGCCACAGCTCTGCAGATGGGGGGGCGGAGCCACCGAGACAGGGAGTGAGAGTAAATAAAGGAGATGAAAGAAGTTGAGTCATTGTTAGGAAAAAGTGGAAGTTCCCTTTGCTTTTCAGCTCATTTCTGTGGCAGTGGGAGCATTTGGATAGAAAGACAAAACGGAGAGGAGGAGGAGGAGCTGAGGAAGAGAGGGAGAGAAACGTGAGAGGAGGCGTCGTACCTGTCTGTCGTTCCTCTCCTCCTCGTGTCCGCTGACCCTGAAGTCACCCTGAGGACCAGGAGGAGGAGAGGGTGAGAATCACAACACACACACTCATCTATAATAGACAAGAGAGACACACTGTGCACTTTTGGAAATACACACTTTCACACACAAGCTCCAAAAAAACACTCAATAAAATCAAACCCAAACGGTCAATAACGCTCTATTTAGCACATTGGCTACACTTGAACTTGCAGAAACTCAACACCGCTCGCTGAAGGTCTCACTTACATCGTGGAGAGGGAAGGCGGCGTCGTACACGCCTTTAGCTATCAACGTGCTGATGCCTGGAGACGAGAGAGAGAAGAGACATAAGCCATAACATCTGAGCATCTTCTGTCAAGGTTTTGTTTTGAACCATAAACCACGAGAGTTTTACACTTCATCACACCTAAGAAGTGTGTTTACAACGCACGGCTGCAAGACGAGGTGTGAAATAAAGTGGTAGCCATGTAAAAAAAGACTGACACAGACTCAGCTGAGTGAATCTGACCCAGGATCTTAAAGGGAGAGTCTGTAGGTTTGTTCAATGCAGTTTGTAAACACAACCTCTGCCCCTCCTCTCGGGGGCTCAACTGCCACGCCCCCTCGGCGCGGCTAACTTGCTTACCCTACGGTTCGTTTCTGTAAGTTTCTGACTTGTCAGAACAGAATGAGCAGCTGGATGAAGTTCAGCTTCCACAGGCTTCCTCTCCTCAACCTGGACTCACTAAAGCTCTGGATCAGGGTTCCCCAATTCCGGTCCTCGAGGGTCACTGCCTTGCATGTTTTCGAAGTTTCCTGCTACAACACACCTGATTCAAATGAGTGGCTCGTTATCAGGCCACTGCAGAGCTTGATAACGAGCTGATCATTTGAATCAGGTGTGTTGTAGCAAATAAAGTAAGCTGGTGCTGGAAAGACCCTTTGATTCCTATCATTCTTTGATTTGAAGTCTCACATGCATTATTCCGAGGAACTGATTGCTGCTGCTGAATAATGCTATTTATGCATCACTAACATTAAATGTATGAAATGCACACTGTTAAGCCAAAACAGCCTAAAATATGAGCTGGTAAATAACATGTGATTCAAAGATATCCAGCCATAAAGTTACAGGGTGGATGCATTATTCGGCAGAGCTGTACAGTGAGCTGCCTAGAAGTGCATGCACCTGTTTTTCCAGGCTAGAAGAGAAGCACATGTATGAAATTCACACTGTTAAGCCAAAACAGCCTAAAATATGAGCTGGTCAAACCATGTGATTCAAAGGTATCCAGCCATAAAGTTACAGGGTGGATGCATTATTCGGCAGAGCTGTACAGTGAGCTGCCGAGAAGTGCATCCACCCTGTAACTTTATGGCTGGATATCTTTGAATCACATGGTTTTAGCCGAACTATCTGAAATCCCACGCTTAAAACACGCGTGTTCCACGCCTTCTGAAATCCTTACGGTAGTTTCCCTTCAGCTGTGCGCGCTCCCGCGACGTGCATGCAGTTCTCGGCATAACACCGGCTCATAGTTTTCCTGTTGTTCGCCGTAACTAGGCAACCAGTGCTAACTACAGGCTAGCCGTTTTCCGTACTGTCTAACAGCAGTTACGTACATAAACAATAGCACAATACACCCTAACGGGAGGATAAACCTACACATAACACATTCACTCACTCGTTACACAAGTCTAACTCTCCCTTCTTACCTGCAAAGAGCAAAAATATCATCACTATTCGCTACACACATGCAGACACACTCAACACTAATGTGTGTTCTCATTTACTGAACGTGTTTACGCGAGATTTCCCTTGCTCCTAAACACACACGGTGCAGCGAATACGCCCTCTGCTGGCCGGAGTTAGGTACTACATTGTTTTAAACAATAAACTATAATTTCCTTACCATATCCCACTCTGAACCTGAGTTATACTAACTGTAAATCATATAAACATGTAAATAATAATAATAATATAGGTCTGTTAACCACTGATGGCTCTGTATGCCACACGGGCAGTGGCCGGAGATGACATCATCCAGGTCAGAGGTCAGCAGGTCAACCTACAGGAGCAGGATGTTGATAACATGCCACCACGGACTCAGAGGGGAATAACACTAGTGTATCATCACAAAATATTGGTGAAATTAACGAGTTTTGCGACGGATAATGTGTTATTTAGAGGCTGCATTGCGTGCCCCGTGTACTCACATTATACGGATATACGCGCCGCTCCACTGGGGCTAATTTCATCAAAACGACTCCAAATGACACCAAAGTTGTCTGGGTGAGTAAAATGATCATATTTTATGCTAGAAATAAGGTCCAGATTGTAAAAAACTTCAGTTTTTTATCCTTTAAGGCGGTCAGGGCCAGGTGGAGCCGCCCGTGGGTCCTCCTACTCGTTGCAGCGATAGCCCTCTAGGCCAGGGTTCCCCAATTCTGGTCCTCGAGGGCCACTGCCTTACATATTTTAGAAGTTTCCTGCTACAACACACCTGATTCAAATGAGTGGCTCGTTATCAGGCCACTGCAGAGCTTGATAACGAGCTGATCATTCGAATCAGGTGTGTTGTAGCAGGAAACTTCTAAAACAAGGCAAGCAAGGCAGTGGCCCTCGAGGACCGGAATTGGGGAACCCTGCTCTAGGCTCTTGTTGCTGGTGACGACAGGGCATGGGCCTGACCAGAGCCGGCCCTCCCTATAAGCGAACTAAGCAGCTGCTTAGGGCCCTCCAGCCACTAGGGGGCCCCATACTCTTTGCTCAATCATTTGTCTAACCGTCTCTGACCTGGCAACATGTCTCTGACCTGGCAACATGTGACCCTCGGCCCACTGGCAACAATGACCGTGACGCAGGTGAAACAGGAAGTGTGTAAGTGTGATTTGTAGCTGGTCAAACATTTCTAAATGTCAGGATGAGTGTGACTAAATACATTTTTGTGAGTAATTCTTTCAATAAGGACGGTGCTAACTGCTAATGATGGATGTTGATGACGACATTGGTCAGAACAGTAGTTTGTTTACATGCGCAAAAATGTCTTGATGGGTTAAAGGTGCATTATTTAGTAACAGCATAAAATAAGCTGAAATATGCAAAAGATGGGTCGGGGGAGCCATAATTAAATTTACCAAAAAAATAGCCACCAGTGTAGTTTCCGTGGGGCAAATGCAGAATATGTTATTGTTGTGATCCAAGCCGGCCCGGCGCTTGCTGCTTTCAAGTGCACTCGGAACAGGGAAAAGCGATCTCCGATTCGGAAAAATGCAGCAGTAAATAGTAGCGTAGCAGTGCTAGGCTGCTAACAGTCACTGAATCACTCTGCAGAACACTTCTCTCCACGACCCCGTGTCTTTCTTCGGTTGGACCGGATGGTCTGTCCTGCACACACACACACACACACACACACACACACAGTCCACAGCCAGGAAGACGTCCACTACACCACCAGTGGATCTGAGATCAGTTGTGCTGGAAGCTGAGGAGATGACGTCGTCCCCCTTGAAGGCAGAGCTGCTTCTCCATTGGCCGAGCACAGGTGTCTGCACTCCCGTCCTGATGATCAACTGTCTCAGGTGGAGCAATACTGTTTAATTAGTAATAAAATATCTGCTCAAGGGTACAACAGAATCCTCCTACACATCCTATACACTGTGAGGCAGGGCCCCCAGTTTGATCCTGCTTAGGGCCCCCAGATGGACAGGGCCGACCCTTGGCCTGACTCTCCAGGACCTGCACTATGTCATTGGCTGGAGAAAACACCCGACTCTGCTGTAAACAAATATATTTGGTAGGCTAAGTAGTGTTGTCGATTTATTCTGGTCCAACTCTTGACATTTTAGTCAAAATATTTCAATTTAGTGCATTTTGTTGTAAAAATGTAAGAGTGACTGCCCTCTGTGGGTTGAAACCTGGCCATTACAATCAAATTTGGCTATTGGCTGGGATGGAGGCCATTGACGTTTTTAGAGGCAGCTTTTGTCACGAACTACCAATGTTTGCCCCGCCTCCTCAGCGCCAGCTGCTGCCTGTGGTCCTAACAGCTGGCTGGATGTGGATCGCTTGCGGCTCGACAGCGGAGCCGATAGCCGGTGGACCAGCGTCCTCTCCTAGTAGTGTACACGCTACTAGGGCTTAATAATCAATCAATATTTTTTTTGAATTTCCAGCTTAGACACGTGTTTTTTTAGGAAAATCCTACAGACTCTACCTTTAAGGCCTTAATATGGGGGCATTGAGCAGTCATCCAGCTTTAACACTCAGCTATTCCATGTTACAGATTCATATTTGACAGCGGCGATATGTGAAGCAGAGACATGAGGCCACAGCCTGGAGCCTGCACCATTTCTGTTCCTTCTTTCAGTGTCAGGCAGACTGGGACTCATTCAGGGGACACTTTTAGTCTTCGGGATCCTTCACAAGGGAAGTGATGACCTGACCCGTGAAGGTCGAGGCCGACATCGATGCACATCAGATGACCCGGCACGTACAAGCGCTTCTTTCATCACGGTTATTAATCAAATAATTACAAGTGCCTCGCTACTATTGTAAGAATGCTCACTCAAGCAGCTAGAAACAACCACAACTCTCAGAGGCCCCTGCTTCAATCTCAGCCTGACCCAGGAAGTATGACCCATTTGTACAGCGAGGAGAGCAACAGCGTGTGTGCGTGCGCGTGTATGTGATTTTGAATAATAAGAACATAAAGGCTGAAGAGAAGCAGCTCTCTTTTCTGTCCCCTCCTCCCCTGCAGCTCCATCAGTACCCGCTGGCTGAGACCTTCTGCTGTGACGGCCGAGCCAACCAGACATATGGTGAACTCTGGGAACGAGTCGGGTGTCAGCTCGTTCCTATATGGAACCGATGGGCCTCATAAATATAGCGGCAGCTGTTGTATGACATGAAATTGCACGGATTCGCTAAACAAGGCGCTGGTTCATCGTAATGCAGCATTTAGAACATTTGGAGAATGAATCAGTCTCGTAGATGAGCAGTAACGGCCCCACAGCGGAGCTCAACGGCATGTTTGTCTTTTGTTATTGCACCATTTCAGAGTTTGGACAGCTTTGCTTACCAGTGTCACCACTGGCACCACTGCTGACATTTAATGAGGGATGCCTCTCTGAAGAGCTGTGTCTGATGTAGAGGGGGTGTAGCTACAACACCCAGACAGTCTCTGGCTCCTCAGCCACTGCACTCTTTATAAGACAAACTGGTCTGCTCCTCCAAAATAGTCCAGTTGGATTTAGGCCAAACACAACAACTGATGGATCAAAGACATTGATCTGCCCAAAAAAGATGTTCACTCAGGCCGGATTTACACCCTGTTTATGCTCTATCTTATCTTTAAATAGCAATAAGAAAGATTTTTCAACCCCACAGGAGGAAATAGAACATCATGTCCTCTAGGAGCTCACTGAGATGGTCATTATCAGTGATTCAACTATAGACCAACCTGCTGCTGGGGTTTCCTTCTCTTCCTAGTCTCAAGCTCCTCTAACCTCTGACTGGGATTTTCAACCTTTCAATTCATTCTGCAGACGCACTGATACAAAGTGATTTACACTGGGGGACAGAGAGGAACAGTGAAAGTAGCCTTCATAGTGAGTGATACAGTATATCCCATAAGAAATACAAAGGCTCTTAAATCCTTTCACTATTAAAGGAGTAGTTCAGGTTAATTGATGTGGGGCTGTGTGAGGTACTTATACACAGTCAGTGTATCATATAGTTTAGTATTTGAATCAGCGTGCTCCTGGTCTGAAGAAGCAGGAGAAACATGGGCACAGTGCAAACCTTTGACTGGTGCTGTATGTGATGCACGGTTCAATTCTCATGTCATCCTAATCCATGTTTGAATAAATCATCCACCCAACAACCATCCCAACAACTTATTTCAACATATTAAGAGACAGTGGCATATGGGGCCATCCCCACATTCCCTGGGTTGTTCCCCGCTCACCCAAAAAAAGGTTCTGTGTTCCCCGCTTACTAAAAAAAAGGTTCTATGTTGTTCCCCGCTCACCAAAAAAGGGTTTTGTGTTCCCCGCTTACTAAAAAAAAGGTTTTATGTTGTTCCCCGCTTATCCAAAAAAGGGTTCTGTGTTCCCCGTTAACCCAAAAAAAGGTTCTATGTTCCCCACTCACCAAAAAAAAGGTTCTATGTTCCCCGCTTACTAAAAAAAAGGTTCTATGTTGTTCCCCGCTTATCCAAAAAAGGGTTCTGTGCAGGGTTCAAAATTAGCGGTCGCCAGTCGCCAGTGGCGACTAACTTTGAACCTTTGGCGAGTAAAGGAAGCCAGCTGACTGGCCACTCTGGCGAGTGAAAAAAAATAGGGTCCGGTCAAACGGCCCGCGACGTGCACAAAGGAAAAAAAAAAGAAAATCCTCCATCATTTTATGTAAAGGCGTACAATGACTTGCAACTGCTATATGGCCCGATTGCTTTTATTACGTATATTGATGCGCATTAATCAGCTGTTTGATCGCCCCTCTGTTCCCCTCTCCTCCGTCGGAGCTCCGGCGTCCGACAGAGGAGAAGAGGAGCCGCTTTTGCAGTTTTCTCCACAGCTGAGGTTCTGACCACCGCGACTCTGTCAGCACGAGACCGGTTTCATGTCGGAACTGCTGACAATTATGAAGCCCATCACGGCACCTAATTATAACTTCACAAACACTGAAATTTAGCAAACTGTGATTAAAAGAGCATTTTATGAGATCGCTTCCTGAGCCACTGCGAGTCACCGTGGTGCTGTGAACTGCATGTGAATGCTGCATTCAGGTGCAGTCGGAAAACGGCCGTCGGTAACAAACCAGATGTCATTTTAGTCATCTGCCTTGAGTCCATAATACATTATGTTTCTTTAGTGACCTATGATGGATATAAATTGAAAATGCAATTACATCAATTGTGTTGCGTCAAATATATAACGCAATATGTCCACCAAATATGTAGTTTAGGCTAATCTGGCAATAAATATTATGTTTCAATTTGATTTCGTGTGGCCCTTCACTCACTTTATCGGAGTCACTGTGGCCCTCTGGAAAAAATAATTGCCCACCCCTGCGCTAGAAAGTTCAACCAGAGATGGTTCCCCGAGAAAGTATGTTTTATAAATAAACCTTTAAGGAAAAAAAGGCAAATTTGACTCATTCCCTTATTCCACACAATAATATGCTAACATTGCTATGATATGTGTTAAAAATGCTTTTGAGTGTATTATAACAGTTAAACACATATAAAAATATACAATACACGATGAAAAATATACAAAACAACTATACATAATTTTTGGCCAGTAAAAAATCTTTCTGGCCAGTAGATTTTTAAAGCTCACTAGCCAGTTGGCCAGTGAGCAAAAAAGTTAAGTTTGAACCCTGGTTCTGTGTTCCACACTCACCAAAAAAAGGTTCTATGTTCCCCACTTATCCAAAAAAGACAGGAAACATAGCAGTTAGGGTTTGGGTTTATGTTCTGTTGTTTGTGTTTAGAGATGTTAAAACAACATAGTAATGCTACTGCTATGTTTCCTGCCTTTTTTTTGTAAGTGGGGAACTTAGAACCTTTTCTGCAGGGGTAAGAGGGGAACATACAGTAGAACCCAGAGAACATAGATACGCTGACACCTGATGATAATTGATCCACTAAAGGAGGCAGGTCTTAATCAATCAAGCATGTATCTACAGTATGTTCATCAGCAAGTTCATTTGTTAATCTGTACAACTCATACCACACACACACATAAACACCCATACTGAACACACACAGCCTGGTGTCCTCACCTATGGTCTGACAGGTTCGGACGCACACTGTTCGTCTCAGAATCTCGTACACCTGAGAAAGATGTTGAAATGTTAAGACTGAAGAAATGAACCAATCCTGTGACACCACAGAAACACATTCAAAAGAAAATCAACACTCACTATTCGGCCTCTTGTGGCATTGTCAAAGAACGTGTCCTTAGATGCAATGTTGTACCTGAGAGGAACAAAACCAGTCAATAAAAGCCTGTGTGCATGTAAACATCTGCATTATGACAGCAATTCATCAATATAGACAGTTCAGTCAGGGTGTGTGTGTGTGTGTGTGTCTGTGTCTCACAGGTGGAGTTTGTCCCTGGAGAAGCAGTGAGACAGAAACTTGGTGCTCTCGTGGTCCTGATGTGGAACTTTGGGCTGAAAAGGTTGATTCAGTTTCCTCCACACTGAGCTCATACTGGACCCAAAACCACTTTCTTCTTTGAATTCATAACGCTGATAAGATAAAACACACAACATAGAATTAACTGAGTCAACTTATTACACAGATATTGTAAGTTCTCTTGTTGTTGCACAATGCAGCTGGATTCAGGAATGTGTTCACTGACTGCTGATGAAGTGAAAACTGTTGCTGAGGTAACCATCCTACCGTTTTGGTGGGGACCTTTATCTTGAGGAACTCCGCCTCTCGACACAGCACTGGCCACGGAGCATGGAGCCGAGTGAAGCTGGGGCCGTGGGCCTTGATCTGCAAAACAAACCAAAAGTCATGTCAAGTTACAGCCAGAGCCCTGCTGAGAAAATAACCAGTCTACATAATCAATGATGTGAGCAGGATATGATAAGATTAGTTCAGGGTGAGTGTGGATGCATTGCTGTCTAGGTCAGAGACAACCAGGAACAATGCCCTAGATTTTTTTTTTAAGTGAAATAATATATCAAAAATAAAATCATGTTGAAAATATATATAAACTTTGATGTGCTTGAAGATCTGATCTCTGATCTGTTGTTACCTCCAGAGCACAGGTAGGTTCATTATCCGTCTGGAATGTAGTTCCGGCTACATATTCGAAAAAATTCGTAATGTCCCATTATTATTTCATAACATGGTGAATGTGCAGGTCACAACTTGTCCACGAGAGTGTTTCTGCATTGTTGGATTGTGTATTTGATGAGTTTTGAGCGACATAGGACCTGTACCGTTCACCTCCATTGTGTTCACTGGGCAGCTCGTGTCTCTGCCCCGCTGATCAAAAAACAACATGCACTTAAAGGTAATGAACCTGCTTTATGACTATAGAGATTATGGCGATAGGCGAATTTGCCAAAATGTTGAACTGTCTCTTTAAGTCTGAGTCTCTGACATTAGTCCTCGCCACTGAAATACTGTGTAGCTAACCAGACTAGCCGGTAGCATCACTCTGTGTTGATAAAAGATCGATGCAGCCTCTTCCTGAAGCGAGGCCCAGAGCTGTTTACTCCATAGTTTTGGGTGTAATGATGTATTTGGATGTATTTATTGTAGGCTACAGTATGTAAAAACCAAATCACGAGTCACGACTCATCAAGCTTGCACTACTAATGAATCACAGTCCAGCACCCACACACTAATTATTATTTAATATTAAGATGCATTAACAGCATTTGATAATTGGCAGCTTCAGTAGCATCATGAGGTTTATGCCTGAACTCTGATAAACCCCCCCTGCCTCCCTCCCTCCCTCTAGGCCTCCTGTGACTGAGTGAGGATAAAGAATTTATTGTGCTGCAGCAGTGAGACCTCCTCCTCCAAAATCTATGCAGCAGCCATTATGGAGCCGGATTGCACCGCGAGTGAGCGCGCGAGCTGAAATGAAAGGGAGCAGAGCCAAGCAGGGGGCAACAGCCAGGTAACCTTACCCTCCTCAGACCCCCACCAGCTTCTGTAAGGGAGGGGAGGGGGGGGCCGAACAGAAAACGATGGAAACCTGAAACTCCTCTCTCTACTCCTGCTCTCCTGAGATCTTTCACCCCCTCCCACCACCACCCCTCCTCCTCACATATAGTACCGTACCTTGTGCCGGCCGCGAGACACAGTCTCACTGACTGATTGACTGACTGGCCGACTCACTGACTGTCACTCCCGCTCCTCTTATATTTCACTATCTTCTCCCACCCTCACGTCCACACTGGCCTTTGTCCTGCCAGGGAAACAGTGGAGCGGAAAGTTATCCGACCTTCACCGCTCTTCAAGAGATACAGATACATTTAACATGCATACACTATGAAATAATGTCTGGAAGGAACACTTTGGATTAATTAATGTTTTCATTTGTATTCAATCCCATTTGGAGAGTGGAAAAACTACATTATAATACAACTCATTGATTGAGACTTTTTTTTATCATTTTGAAAGGAAAAGGGTAACACTTTCTATGAAGACTACATCTATAGTGCATTATTAGCGCATTCATAGTGCATTATAATGCTCATTATAATCAATCATAATGCATTATGACTGCATTCATAAACACATATAAAGCTTCATGATGCACTATATCAACAGTTATAAATATAGCTTATAATGACTTATAAATCCAAGTGTCTTATGAGTGCTCTTGACTGGTTATAAACTACAGGCTGACTGATGAGGCTTATAATATATTACAACTACTTATACCCCTCTATACACACACCTCAACAATCAATTGTTATAAGGACTCATAGGATGCCATAAATATATATAGATGATCAATGTATGCTTTAAGTAAAGTGAGGTTCATAATCTATAATGCAGCATAACTATAATGCATGAAAATGAGTTACACTTTACTTAACGCCAACAATGAAACATCATGATTAGCTATACTGCATTATAGATGCATCTATATTAACCTCACTTTACTTAAAGCATACATTGATCATCTATATATACTTATGGCATCCTATGAGTCCTTATAACAATTGATTGTTGAGGTGTGTGTATAGAGGGGTATGAGTAGTTGTAATGTATTATAAGCCTCATCAGTCAGCCTGTAGTTTATAACCAGTCAAGAGCACTCATAAGACACTTGGATTTATAAGTCATTATAAGCTATATTTATAACTGTTGATATAGTGCATCATGAAGCTTTATATGTGTTTATGAATGCAGTCATAATGCATTATGATTGATTATAATGAGCATTATAATTCACTATGAATGCGCTCATAATGCACTATAGATGTAGTCTTCATAGAAAGTGTTACCGAAAATTGATTTTATCTCAGGCCTTCCATCATCATCATCATCATCATCATCATCACTGCTCAGGAGGAACTCAGCACAATTAGCTCCGCCACAAGACTCAGAGATGAGCAATGATCAGAACCATTACAACGGGGCAAGCAACCCAGGCAATGCCGATAGGACCCCGAGCTGGAAGGTGGCCCCCCCCCCAGACTTTGGTCTATATCACTGACAACATGATGTTGCCAACGGCTGTGTGCACGGAACATTGTGCAAAAAAAATTGAATCATCAATGGAGTTGGATATTAGGATTAATTAATGTGTGTGGCCAGAACCACTTAAATCTAATTTTTGTTTTGATAATGATCTTGCCACACAACAATTACGAACAAAATAATCAAAATAAAATGGCCCATGCTCTTAATTCACAGCAGATTTCTTGTATGTGAATGTTAATTTGATACACATGAGACTCTAAAAGCAGGATTTACATTATATTCTTAATTTCTTCTTCTTTTTTCTCTCTTACAAAACCACAAAAGCTATCAATAAGACAAAATAGTGGATCAATAAACAGTATCAATACAAGAAGGAGGAACTGTCCGCTCACTATTATAGCTGTGTTGCTAACCCTCCTCTCCTCCATGTGCATTTGTTTACAACAAAGCCAGCAAGAAATCAATCTAGATAACGTTATAAACATAATATGATGTTACCATGTGTATATTTGTGTAATCTTATCAATGTGTATTATTTGTGTAGTCTTATCGGTTTTCAGCCAGGAGACGCTATAAGGCAGAGAGCCTCCATTCTCCCTGGAACACGCTACAAGTCATTGATTAAACCATCACAATTACTCCAAAGCTGAATAATTGAGGTAAAATGTAGCATAGTTTAGATACGAATCCTGCATACAGTAGTTCCTCTTTATCTTAATGATCACCATCGACTGTCTGGAGCAAATCCAATGAGTGCGTTGTGTTTCCAAAGTCAGCGAGTAATTGTGTTAAATAGTTGGTATCTAAATATTAATCATAATAATGATTTCTGCCGTCATGGATCAGCTGCACCTGCTTCCATCATCCACCATCTCTCACCCCCCTTCCTTCCCTCCTTTTGTATCACTCCATCAAAAAGTAGAGGATATAAATACCTTTCAGCCTGGAGAAGGTTAATTAGTAGAGGGATTTCCAATTAGCTCTTTATCTCTGTAGGAGGGGTAACTAGGACGCAGCCAGGGGCATCTTTGGGTGGGGAAGGAGAGAAGGGGGTGGGGTGTGGGGGGACTGAGTATGAGCGGGTGGGCGATGAGATGGCTGAGGAGAGTGTAGTGGTGAGGGGAGACAGATTTAGACAAGTCAGAGGGAGACAGTGATGGAGGAGAAAATGGAGACAGGAAGAGGAAACAACATGACAGGTGGGAAGTGGAAGTCAATGGATTTCTGAAAGACTGACAGAAGGAGGGGGAGGGGGGGGGGGGCATCTGTTGTAGAACACACTGAAACTCTTCAGTGACAGCCAGAGACAAGTAAATGGTAAATTGACTCACTCAAAGTGCTTTACACTGTTATTTTTGTTGCATTCACCCTTTAACACACATTCATACAGCCCTGATCACAGACAGGCTTTTTGGGGGCTAATCATTCACGCACATTGACACATCCGATGACACATCAGAGGGCAAGTGTGGGCTCAGTGTCTTGTCCAAGGACACTCCTACATGCAGGCTAGAGAGGAGCTGGGAATCGAACCTGCGACCTTCCGGTTAGTGATGTCATGGTAACAGCTACAAAACATCCGACTCGGATGACTGGCTGCAGTCAGTCCTTTAACTTCTGGTATTCTGTTATGCTTTTGTATGTTTGAAATGTTTTGACTTTTGTCCTTATGTTTAAATAAAGGTTATTAAATCTAGTTTGAAGTCACATTTTTAAGCTCCAGACGCCCTGTGTCTAGTGAACTGTGTCGGTGAATCATTGATTTCTGTGCAGCAGCCATGGTGTGTCCACTTGTTTTAATCACCTGCTCACCCAGTGATGAGAGGATGATGAGACACCTCTGTCAATAATCCAGCTGCATGTGTTTCCTAACATGATAAAAACAATCAAAAACAAAGATGAGCAGTAGTCCCTGAAGTCTCATTTCTACCACACAGTGGAGGTGAAACACTGGCGCTGAATTATTTAGTTTGATCATTTTTGCTGATTAAAAAAAAGAGATGTCTCAGATAAAATGAGTTTTAGGGAATATCACTATTTTAGGCTTATGGGGCTGTTGAACAGATGATTCTGTTTCATGGCTGGTAGATGGTGCATTTTTGGTGATTTTTGATGGAAAACATGTTTTTCAAGGTTTTCTGAAAATTTAAAGTGTTTTATTCAGTGTTTTGAGAGGAGACTGTGGATAATTCAGCCCCAGATGTCAGAACCACTGACAGTGAAGGAATCCAAACCAAGGGAAACTGGCAGTACTGGTGGTGAAGACAACAGCTGCCACACTCTTTCCCTACATACACTGTTGAGAGACCCCTGGATAAGATCTGCTTTAACTTTGAGCTATGACAGCGTACACTTGTCTCATATATATATATGACTTGCTGTCCCGTCAATAAGTTTTGTTTCTGAGTACTCTAGCCATTCCTATGGGTGAATTAAGAGAGCTGGATGCCATAACTCAGCCTTGCTACCATTTCACTGGTCTGTGGTATTGTAGTCTTGATCGCCAGACCCTCCTCCAGAGAAGAAGTATTGAAACTAAAAACCCCAGTTACCCAAAAAAGCAAATTTTCCCAGATCGAACTGGTATGACTTCACAGGAAGGAAAAACACGAATTACGGGTTGCCTTGAACGCACCATGAGTTAGCAGGCCCCGCCCTCGTCATGGATCTATTGGTCGTCGTCCCTACGTCACCACATTCACGCACATCCCTTGGCTGCACACACAGCCCTTCATGCTGTTCTCTCTCCTCATTGGATAACGCTTGTATCCCACAAGGAAAGTTTTCTCCTGGTTTACAGCAGAGCAGAGTGACGGAGAGACCAAACACTCTATGGAAGTGATTGCTGACGGAAAATAGGACTATTTAGGACTTATATTAACAAAAACATTCTGCTGACTTATGCTTTAAGTTTTAATATTTTTTCATGCGAGAAAGTAACTGTTTAGGTCCCAAATGTGTGTTTAGTTTATCCAAATGACGGCTGGTTAGAAGTTTGCTCCGATGTTAAATTCTTTTTAGCATTTAATTATTGGTCTCATTGATGAAATCTAACAATTGTGGCAGGAGCATTTGAATTAATTTGAATTGAAAGTGAAGCTTCATGTCATGTTTTCAAACACACCTTTCAAATGATCAGCTGCAGTGGCCTGACAACACCACTCTGATTCAAATGAGTGGCTGGAATTGGGGAACCCTGTTCTACCCCTACCCCTTGTTCTGTTTCATCAAGCTCTGCAGTGGCCTGATAACGAGCCACTCATTTGAATCAGGTGTGTTGTAGCAGGAAACTTCTAAAACATGCAAGGCAGTGGCCCTCGAGGACCTGAATTGGGGAACCCTGTTCTACCCCTACCCCTTGTAGCTCTGTTTCAAGGGGCAAGGGTTAAGGGGTAGGGGTAGGGGTAAAAAGGAGAAATGGAATCGGGCCAATGTTTTGACCTGGTCCAGGTTGTTTAAGGATTGGAGAAATGGAATCGGGCCAATGTTTTGACCTGGTCCAGGTTGTTTAAGGATTGTGTACCATTATAGAGAGAAAAAGAAATGTTTTTCCTCCCAAGAGAAAAATGTTTGTAATTTTAGTATTTTTCAAATTGCTCTGTCAAATTGTGCTCATTCTCCACCAAAGTCCTAAAGCAGACACTTAATCCTGCTCGCTCCGTTTCCCAAGCCCCCACAGGCTGAACTCTTCACGAGTCCCAGTCCACTTCTTGAATTAACATCTGTCTGTGATTTAATTAAAAGAGTTCTGCCGGAGGACGTCCCTTAGAGATCGAAGGTCAGCTCGATAATCCTCAGGCACCGTCAACAAGTTTGACATTTAAGCCGCACTTCTTCTTTTTCCAGGCATCCAATTAATCTGAAGTCAAACAGGTTGGACACGAGCAGGAGATTGTAGTTCACTACAATTAGTTAAACACATTTAATGGGTTAATGTGATTTAAAGTTGTATCTCCTAATTATGCAATAAAACACATGCTGGACTTATTAGATGGTGAGTTCTGAAAATTGTCCAGAGCTTTTTTGTCTTATCGAGCATGAGCAGCATTTAAAGGTAGAGTTGGAGATCTTATTCTGTGGCATCTTATATTGAACGCACAAGCCTGGAAAAACACTATCCAATCATCTTCACCGCAACATTCTCAAATACACAATCAAGTACAATTCAACAACAACAGCAGTAAAAGAAGACAAGATGTATGAAAAGCGAACAATTAAACGATTATGCAACGATCGGCTATGCAGACTGGAGGAACCATTAGTGGACGACCTGTTCTACCTCCTGGTCAAAATGATTTATAATAAATAATGATGCAAAAGTATTCTTCGTCACCCAAGGAGCAGAAGTTGTACAAAAGAAGCAGATTAGTTGAAGTTATGCTCCTGTCAATGAGTTTATGCTGTGATTAAAAGACATTTTTTGTCTATTCTCATGTATTCTTCATCCGTAATGTGTCAAACTCTCACCACCACTATAATAAAAGTAGAGAAAAAGATCTATGTCCATTAAAACCTTTTGTCATACAGTTAATTTTACCCCTTCACCAATCAGTTTGAATAAGATCATCTGTTTTTACCATATCATTCTCTGCAGACATTTAGTTTGATTGTGTCTATACTATACTATACTAACCTACAGTTACCATCAGAGCACTTCCTCTTTTCCAGCACAACAGTGACAGAGGGAGCGTACTGTAAGAATAGCTGTCAGTGTTGCAGCAGCGCTCCTTCATCCCGGCCGCTCTCAGCATCACATTCAACTGACGCCTCGATCCATGAGATGAGATAAGGAGCTATCAGTCAGTCAGGTAATCTCATCCTGGCTTAGGCTCCATGGCCACACTGTCAACAATCTGATTAATACTAGCCCGCAGACTGCACACACTGTCGACTGGCTGCACGCCAACACACTCACACACACACTCACTCATTCGCAATAGGTACCACACAATATGCCTAATTCAATATAGAGATGCAACTGTCTTTCAGTCGTTTCCTCACTCCAGGTTATTTAAGGGATAGTTCACCCAAAATTCAAATTTCACTCATTATCTACTCAGGTTATTTAAGGGATTTTCAGTTCAAAAGACCACAAAAAACATCCAAATATTCCATTATGTATTGTATTGTATTGAAGCCCCGACATGAGAAATTGTTCCAATTGTTGAAATTGTTGTCTTTTTGGATGAAGAAAGGTGAGCCCCATTCACAACCATTATATGGACAAATACTGCTGCAGTTATCTGCTAACAAGTGCAACTTGAACAAAAACTACAGTTGTACAACTCTGTGGCAGTGAGCATGCTCTGCCAAGCACCTACAGTATCACACACACACCAGAAATGGACAAAACTACACACTGTGGTTGCTATGTAACACACAATCACCACGAAAGCTATTTGTACACGTCAAAACAAAATTACCCATTTGGGCCTGAATTAGTAAATCGATACAAAGAGGTCAGCTCAGCAGCTGTGTTGGCTGCAGAGACTGGAGCCAAGTCACACGGCTCGGAGGAAACAGTGAGGCTGGAGTGTGGATTGTGAATCTGGTCTCTAGTGTTCACGTTAAGTGTTGATCCATAAAACGATATGTTTGTGGTTTTTAAGAACCAAAAACCATCTCAGTGTAGTCTCACATCCTCTCTCTGGCTTCTCTCTGAAGCTCTACTAACAACAGGTCAATGAGCCAATCAGAAGAGAGGAAATTCTCTTCTGTCTCTTTATGATTAGCTGACTGTTTTCTAAATGAAGATATAGCAGATCTCATGTAAATGCTCTGAAACCAAATCCCGTGAGGTTGTATTGTGTGTTCTGACAGCTGGTTTTAAAGGGATAGTTCACCCAAAATTAAAATTTCCCTCATTATCTACTCACCCTCATGCCGAGTAAGTGTTGGTTTCAGATTTATTCGTGCCTTTAACATGGACTTCGGAACACACAGACACACATCTACTTTATACTAAACAGGACCTTTAAAGGAAACACCAAAATGTGTAATTTCTGCATTCTGACCATATCTACTGATGGCACACTGTCCACGCTTCAACAACAATGGCCTTTTCAAAGCCACTGAGGGCGGGTTCACACCTAAAGGTCCGTTATCTGATTCAAACCAACGCAAGGATGATACATAGTTGCAATTTGGTCAACTCAAACAGTCCAGAAACTGTAAATAAAAGCCACAGCAACGTGCTCACAATTACATCATGGAGCATCGTCACCTTATTTTCATGTTGGTGCCAATCTAGACTGTAGGCTACAGTATATCAGCAGGCTTTAACGCACTGCACATATGAACAGCTGGTAAGAATGCAGGCATTAAATAATGTATTAACATATACAGTACAAAATTTTGGCAAATTCCCTAAGTAAGTCTTATTTAATTGCCGGTGCAAGCTATTTTTAGAACTGCTGCAAGCTGCTCAGCTGGTCTGTCCAAAAACTCATCAAATACACAATCCAACAACTCCAAAACTCTCTTGTGGACAAGTTGTGACCACGCTATGAAATAATAATGGAACGTTACAAGTTGTTTTCGAGGTAAATGCAAAGTCGGTGTTGTGCCGAAAAGAGACTCCTTGCTGAAAAACGACTGCCCCCAACAGGACCGGCAGGACTTTGCATTTACCCATGAATTTACCTCAAAACAACTCTGTCTTGCAACGTTGTGTTATTATCTCACAGCGTGGTGAATGTGCAGGTCACAACTTCTTCACAGGAGCGTTTTGGAGTTGTTGGATTGTGTATTTGATGTGTTTGATGAGGGAAACCAAGAAATCCCATGAGCCTCCGTAGCGTAGCTCTGAGCAGCTCACGTCTCTGCTCCGCCGTTCTAAAAACAGCTTGCACCTACAAGGTAATGACCCTACTCCCTAAAACTATAGGGATTGTGGCAATGGGAGAATTTGCCAAAATGTTGAAATATCCCTTTAAGCTTCTCACCCACTGATCAGAAAACATGCTAATGTTGGACTGTTGTCAGCAACTGAAAAGGATTGTTAGTAGGCTATTCACTACCAGGTCACATGGCTCTGCAGTAGAACTCACTCCAGCTCCATCGGCATTGACAACAACACCTTTGTGTAGCCTACTCATTTCATTTTTACTGGCTGGTGTCGTGTCGCACTCACCAACAGACAGAGGCTACAACACTTTACACAGGCAACAAACCAGCTACTCACTCTCTCTCAACTGCAGCTATGTGTGTGCGTGTGCTCTGTTGGTGCGTGTGATGACATCACTCCTTGCAGATGTGTGTCAACAGCAAGTTCACCCACATCTTTAAAAAAAAAACCCTGCAGATAGCATCATGTGGGTCTTATCAGCCTTTCTAATCCTACCACAGAGCATGCTATCTACACAGCAGCATCTAATCTTCTCTTCATTCATTCAGGTTTTTCCTTCACCTCATCACCTGTCTGTCCCTGGTAGACGCAACACAACAGACACATAACACAACAAAGATGGAAGTCATGATTGGAAAACAGCACCAAATGAGCACCATAGCTGGTTTTCGAAGCAGTGTGAACAGAGCTCAGCAGTGTATTCTGTCATGTGTGAGGAAGTAATTACACTTCATGATAAAATAAAGTGAATGTCCCTCTGAGGTACATGAGCTCCACAGCAGCTCACGGCTAATTTTAGGGAACTCCTTCCAACGTGGATACAAGTCTTGAACACAAGCCCAAGCTTTAAAGGTGAAGTGTTTTGAATGTGTGCCTTAACGTCTGTTTTATGTATTTTCTGGTGAATAATGAAAGCATTTTCTTCAGAAGAATAACCCAGAGGATTAAACAGGCCAGCTGTGGCACATACATCCACATATAGTTACCAGCTGCACAGTCTGTTAGGGTTATGAAAATTATGTTTGCAGTTTAATCCTGTTGATCCTGGAGCCACTTACTGCTCAGTTGTAGGAATGGCTGCATTCTGATAACAGACATCAGTAAAAATCTATCCACATCCGAGTTTTTAAAGATTCCCGTCGCCTCGGTCTATCCTCTGGTGAGCGTGAACCCGTCTTTTCCACTGTGTGTCACTGCTGATGTGGTTCATGCTGTTCACCGCAGGTGCACCAGGGGTCAGGAGGTCAAGTCAAGTGACTGTTAAGATGAGACACCACAGGTGAATAGGGTAAAATATTCAACTATATCACTATGAAACGTCTGAAGTTTATAACTTACTATTAAGACAAATATTTTTTGTATCTAAACGAGGCAATGTCTTATTAAAGGTGTACAGAAAAGAAAACTGAATTTGAGCCCACTCTGGGTCATAAAATTTGTGTAAAAACTCATCTAAGAGACGATGTAGGCCAAACTTTGTGCAAAAATCTATTTTTGAGTAAATCAAAAGTGTTGTATTTTTTTTCGTTGGACAATCTAAACGCCACTGATATTGCAATGTCTCATTAAATATTTTACAAATTTTGCAGCTCGGCACAACTCGGCGCGACAAACGGAACAAACGGCCATTTCCGTACACCTTTAAATATTCACTAATTTGCATACATTTCCAAAACAGAAATCTGAAAATGTTTGTTTGATTTTGTTGACATACTGTATTAGAGTCAGATGTTTTTACAGAGGGGATTTTGGATATCTCTTTTAAACACAATGTGAAAATACTGTCACCAGCCCTTTAAAAAAAAAATCAAATTTCACCATGTTTTTAGGAATAAAATGTCGTATAAATCAGGCTGTGAATGATATATCAACAATCCCCTCTGGAAAAACCTTCTGTGTCTGTAAGTGCTGTTGAAGTCTGAGAAATCACCCTTTAAATACTTATTTAGTATTATTACAACACACCTGATTCAAATGAGTGGCTCGTTATCAGGCCACTGCAGAGCTTGATAACGAGCTGATCATTTGAATCAGGTGTGTTGTAGCAGGAAACTTCGAAAACATGCAAGGCAGTGACCCTCGAGGACTGGAATTGGGGAACCCTGTGTCACAGTATAGTTAACCGAAAGAGACAAAATGAAGTAAAATAAAAACCTTAATGTTGACTTTCTACCATTTCTTTTCACTATTTTGAAAGACATGATAAGGAAGCTAATAGCCCAAAATCCCCATATTGATCAGGGCATAAAAAAACAGTGTTTTTGCCTGTAGTGTCTGAAGAAGAATCAATTTCTCAACTTTAAAATGAAATAAAAAAAATAGAATTTTAAATGGAGCTTTGAATTGTGTCCAATCCACTAAGAGCAAACTGATGATGACACTGGGAGAAAAAAACATACAGTATTTATGATCCTGTTTGACGTGCTTCATATTATTGTGTCCGTATGTTTTAACTGAAATGTGGTGGTGGTATACGTATAAGACTGACAGCATATTTCAAAGTTTCATGAAGCCCCCTTGCTGGTGTAATAAACACCTCATTCCTCTGCAACACACTGAGCCTCACCCACCATCTCCCTCCACCATCTGAGCCCAGCTCCTTTCCATGTAGGCGCTCACCTTAAATAGCTGAAGACAGAGTTACATCAGAGCCTGTGTGAAGGTTTTATCTTCAAATCCTTCAATCTACAGCATCAAGCCTGTGTCAAACCACCTCTCATATCAGAGTCCTGATTCTTATTCTCCAGGTGCAGTTAAAAAGAACTGAACAGAATCGCTCATCTTGATGTTTTCTCCAACAGTTCAACATCCTCATCTCCAAACAGCCAAGTAAAGGAACATTGTATACCTCAACACCACCTACTGCTGTTTTTAAAGCTGCTCTAATCATCATCATCATCATCATCATCAACATGTCTGACTCCAAACATGTGACAGATAGCTGGTCAGTGCAGTATGTTCAACTTCCCATGACAACAACCTCTTTCTTTTCTATTTCAGGAGATGTTGATGTTTCTCAACATGTCCACCTCGTCAACTTAGGTGATAATCATTATAAACCGATCAGGCATAACATTATGACCACTGACAGTTGAAATGAATAACACTGAACATCTCTAAGCATATCTCTACCTCACACTTTACATCAGAAATAGCATGTTGGAATATCTATTTAAAGCAGAAGTCAGCGGAATGTGTTAATATAAGTCCTAAATAGTCCTATTTTCCATCAGCAATCACTTCCATAGAGTGTTTGGTCACTCCGAAGTCATAACTTATAGGTTCAAAAGCCTGCAGCTGCAACTCTTGTGGGCTGTTCCCAGGTCTGCAGTGCTCAGGATCTATCAGAGGTTGGTCCAAGGAAGGAAGAGTGGTGAAGCGGCCACAGGCTCATTGATACACGTGGAGAGAGAAGGCTGCATGGACAGATCACAGCTGAATAAGTTCATGCTGGTTCTGATAGAAAGCTGTCACAACACAGTGCAGCGCAGTTTGTTGTGTATTTGGCAGCAAAAGGGACCAACAAAGTATTTGGACAGGTGTTCAGAATGATACCTGATCGCTGCACATCTGTTTTGTATTTATAGCTCGTTAAATGAACCAACTGTTGACTGACATAACAACATCTATATATTGGCAGACCTATGTACTGATTCTTTTTTTTTTGCTATTGCACATCTGCTTTTTTGTTTATTCTACTGTTAATGTAATATGACTGCTAAATGACTGGAAAATCAACAGTTAATCCTTCTTGTCCTGTTCCAGAGCAGCTGAGAGCATGTTGAAGAACACTTTCCCCTCAAAGTGCTTTAAGGGCCTTTACATGAGAGACACGCTCTGGTAACAAACTGTCATTTCTGTTGTATGAAAATGTTGACTTGTTGTGATCACATCAATGTGACATTGTCTCTTTGTTTCTTGCAAGAGCCTTTAAAGGGATGGTTCACCCAAAATTCAAATTTCATTCATTATCTACTCACCCTCAAGGGCTGGGAGAATTTTCAGAGTCCCTCTCTGAGCTTCCGCTACAAACAAGCTTAAAATATAGACTTTTTTTCTGAACAATTTCTCAGATAATGAGTGAAATTTGAATTTTGGGTAAACTATGCCCCCCCCCACACACACACTCACCTCTTTGTCCCTCTCTATCTCCAGGCCGGCCTCCAGCAGGTTGGCCTCGAACTCCTGTCTGATCAGACGCATCTCGTGGTCGGCCGGCTCCGTGGGCTCGCTCCCTCCCGCCAGCCCCAGCTCCATGAACACCTCGCCGCCGCCGCTCGCTGCCTCCCCTTCCTGCGCGCACACCGCCACTCCCCTTCCGCCCGCTGCATCCGAGCCCCCGGACTGCAGGAAGTTGCCGTTGGAAACGACAGACAATCTGTCCTGTGGCACCGAGGTGCTGGTGGGGGATCGTATGGAGCTGTGCCGCCGCTGGTGGAACACCAGGACGTAGTCGACCTTCCGTCGGCCATCGGAGAAGTACAGGCCTTCGCCGCCGCTCTGAGGGCTGGAAGCTGAACTCACGACCTGTGGGGAATAACAATAATACATTAGATTAGAGTTGGGCTGGAGTGAGTATAGTTGAAATACCCTTAATATCTATCTATGCAAAGCTGTTGTGGTGAGAAATCTGAGTTTTAGCAGCTCCAGTCTAAAAGTATCAGCAAAAGTCTTTATATAGGGTAAGAATTTCACTTCATCATGTCCCTGTCCCACAACAAATACCTTATTATCCTTTTGTGACCATCAAACATAACTTACATCATTGCAAACATTATTTTGTGCGCTAAAAACTCATATATTTAATGCTATCCCAACCTGTTACATGTAGGTCACTGCACAACTTAGAGAAATACACAAAGTGGTCAGCGGGGTACAGTTAAATTACATCACATCACTGTTAAGTTGTGTAGTGTAGACTAACAATAACATGTTATAGGTCATAATAAGACCAAAAAACAAAGAAAACAGGGAAAAAAACTAATAATTATGGTACGTGGACAGTGTAATTTTATGTTATATAATTATAATATTTATATTAATAATACAATAATATTGCATTGTTTTTAATCTTGATAAAGAGGAATGGATTTATATTGAAATTTATTGTCAAATAAAAATAAAAAACTTTAAAAATGTATTGCATTTACAACTGGTGTTCAGTCATCATCAGTGGGTTTCAATAGGTGTCTCAACTGTACCATGGTACCGTCTCAACTAGGGATGTCACGATTACTTGTTTTCACAATTAATCGTGGTATTAAATGCCACAATTAATTAATCGTAAAGGTTTCTGAATATCGTCTGCAGATCTGCGCCAAAATAAAAGTAAATGCACAGATACACTGGTCAATTTAACTAACATAACATGGAATTAGTGGGAATTTAGATGTTAGCGTGTCATTTGTAATAAAGAAAACCCAAAACAAAACAAAAAACGATTAAAATAAACATAAACATTTTGTATAGATGACAATTTATGACCTGTACATTTCAAACACTTCCACTGGAGGATTAATAATTAATATTAATAGATACTTGAGATATTTTGTGTAAACAACAAGTAATTTAATTATATTTTGAGTATATTTGGTTTTACACATTCATTCATTGTGTTGTGAAATTAATTAATCACTGCAGAGCTTGATAACGAGCTGATCATTTGAATCAGGTGTGTTGTAGCAGGAAACTTCTAAAACATGCAAGGCAGTGACCCTCGAGGACTGGAATTGGGGAACCCTGTATTATGGAGTATGGTTGAGACGGGACCATGGTAAAAATGCACCTGATTGTGGAAAAAATAAACAAATAATAAATGGTATTCTTCAATAATAACTTAGTATACAAACAAATTAAACAACACATGAAAAATCACTTATTTTCAGTGGATAGTTTTTTTTTTTGAAAATGGAAAAGTAAAAAGTGTCTGAAGCGTCCTCGTTTTACTGACTAGTGAGGCTGTTGTGAGACAGTCATCTCCATCACACTCTTCACAGTGATCATAACACAGTGACCGTTTTAACGTCTGCACTCTGAGCACCTTAAAGCAGCAGCGGCCTTATGTAACAACTGTTTGAATGAACTTAAACATCTACTGCACTGTCAGCATACGCAAACATAAGTGGCTTTTGGCAGGTTCTCAAAAACACTGAAGTGAGAACCTCCAGCAGCAGAGTGGGCAGTCAGCTCACCTTTGGCAGTTTGATTCTTTATTTAGACTGAGAGAAAGTAGAGAGCGAGACTAAACATGGAGGACACAAGAGGCAGAGCTCTATAGGCTCTGGGTGCAGGTTGCTTTATATCAGCTCTCGAAAGTATGGTGGTATGCATTATGACCTTCACCATGGAGACGTCAGCCTGCAACCAATCACATCAACCAGATTAAGAAGAAGAAGAATCAATCAAAAGTTGGTTTTTTTGTTGTTTTCATATCTTCCTTCTTTTCCTCTCTGTTGCTTGTTGTGTTTTTTTCCCTGTTCTGCTTCTTTCCCTCTTTTCTCTTCCTATTGGTTGATTTGTTTTGGTGATTTTTATATTAAGGATGATTTTATATAAGCCCCTTGGGCTTGTTTTTCCTCTCCTGCACAGTTAGTATTTGCCTTTTGTACTATGAAATGTAATGTTTGTTTTATCATTGTGCATATGAATAAAAATAAGAAGAAGAAACACTGTTTTAATCCCAAAAGGGAAATTCATTTGTTTGATTATGATGATGACAATGCTTCTGGCACTTCAACTACATACTTAAACAATACATTCATACAAACATCCTTTCCCAACTGTTATAGATGACAACTGTAGATAAGACTGTAGGGATAAACAGATCTCTGAAAATTCTGTGCATTTACAGTGCATGACATATTTCAATGCCTCATACTGTCCCAAGAGCCAGACAGATGTTGTCCAGCTGACTCTCCAGCTAAGATAACTGACATCAGGTCTGTGCAAACACTTTTCTAGTGTTCATTTGCATATCCCTGCAGCCTACCACCGGGTCAGAGCGGCCACCCTTACTACTTAGTGCAGGCCTCTGCTACCTTTCTGCTCCTGACACTGTGGGTCTGAAATCAGCCTCCATTGGGGGCAGTGGGATGAAAATGTACAGTCTTTAAATTGTGCTTCTGAAACTGCAATCTCTGTGCCTGCAGGAACAAAGTGCTGGCTGGTAGTGGAGCTGGAGAATATGCAAGAGTAGCAGCAGTGTGTTACATCATGAATGCAGCCAGGTATCAGATCTTTTATGGGAGAGAATACTGTTCTACGGTCAGATTTAAGGAGGCTGTGGCTCCAACTAATGTTTGTTTGTAGCTGTAGCTGGGCAGCACTGCATGATAGCACACCGCTGCACATCAGACACATCATAAAAGCTACAGTAAGGCACTATCTAACATGATTTGTTTATTATAGAGCCCACATTCACTGTTTCACTTAATACTAACTGGGCTTCCTGTAATGATTTTAAGTACAGACTATGTCTCACTGACGTCTTGTGTGCAACTGTTGGCCAGAGCATCCAGCACCTTGACCACCTGTAAACCACCTGCCCCTGCTTCTTAAAGGGATAGTTCAACATTTTGGCAAATTGGCCCATTGCCATAATCCCTATAGTCAAAGCAGTAGGTTCATTACCTGTAATTGTCGGTGCAAACTATTTTTAGAACAGCAGAGCAGAGCCGTGAGCCACTCAGAGCTACACTACGGATTCATACGGAACAACTGGCCCTAGTGTGAGTGAATATAGTTTTAGCAGTAGGTTTGTTACCTTTAATTGTTGGTGCAAGAGCCGTGAGCTGCTCAGAGCTACCCTGCTGAGGCTCATGGGATTTCTTGGTTTCCTTCATCAAACTCATCAAATACACAATCCAACAACTCCACAACGCTCTGATGGACAAGTTGTGACCTGCACATTCACCACACTATGAGATAATAACGGAACGTTACGAGACAGAGCTGTTTTCGAGGCAAATGTTGACGCTGCTTGCTGAAAAACGACCCCCGACGGGAACTCATATCAGCGGTTTTGCATGAATTTTCCTTATTTTGGAGTTGTTGGATTGTGTATTTGAAGAGCTTGATGCGCGAAACCAAGAAGTCCCATGAGCCTCCGTAAAGTATCCCTGAGCAGCTCACAGCTCTGCTCCGCCCTTCTAAAAATAGCTTGCACCGACAATTAAAGGTAGCGAACCTACTCCTATTGATTTGCCAAAATGTTTAACTATCCCTTTAACAATGTCTGACTCCTCCGTGTGGAGTGCAGTAACAGGGTTAGTTCTGTGTTTATTATGAGGAGTCATTTCAGACAGCTCAGTTGTTGTGCATGTGCAAAGGACCCCAAGGTATCGCTGGGCGTCCCACGTAAAAGGGGAATGTTTTGCTGACGGGTTTAAAGATGAATTATCTGACAGGAAAAATTTAATCAGACAAGGTTCTGCAGTCTAAGGGTCCATGATGTGAATAAGTTTGAAAACGCTCCAAAGAGAAAACATTGTCCCTGATGACGGAAATGTTGTTACTATAGTAACCTATGGCATTCATTATTACTCATTGCTAGTCTATAAATGAATGCTGAATTTGGCATAAGAATCAGAGACACTGGTATATTGGCATCCCCATTAATGTGTCTGTGACCTATGATTTATATGAAGAGGTGTAATACAGTAACATGTGATATAACCGAAAGGGGAAAGAATATTTTTGGAATATCAAATCCGAAATTGTGGTACCTCTGGGGTTCAATAAAATGGGAAGTGCTTTATGGCATCGAACTTGTATTTTACAGAACCATTAGCTACCTTCAAGGTGCCGTAGCAGAAAACCAGGCGGCACAAGATCATATCCAACATGGAGAAATGCATCAGGGACGAGGAAACTCACCCAATTCAGCACAGACACACAATATTCCTAGACTGACAACACACAACTCTTTGTGTTAAATATCAGATGGACACCCAATCATCTGACCTCTCTGGAGCAAGACTTTGGAAAACGAGATACACATTATTCCATAAACTGTGCTGATGAGGAGACAGAATCCAGATACACAACACATCCAGCGGAGAAGGCGGAGCAGCTGAGACCAAACCACAGACTGGACCATCAGCCAAACAACCGGAATGAGATGAATGGACCAAGTCAACAGTAAAAAAAACAGGTTCAAATCAATGTATCGATAAGAGAAACAGACACTTGTGACAGCCGTGAACCAAATATAACAATATCCTTGAAAAAGAATTTGAAACTTTTTCAAAATCTCTTTGAAACTGTAACACAATTTTCTCTACAGTCAGAGAAACATACAAAAGTCTGCAACAAAGGAAAAGAAAGGTGTTTTATATGGTAGCCTACATATCCACTTAGATATTCATTTATTCACCTCCAAACTCCTGGAACTTTCCCTGAGGGCTCCTGTTTCCAGACACTAGTATTATTAGAAACTACTCCTTATTCCCATCTGGGTTAGCCAAGCCACTTCCAAGAAGGTCTCCAGTTATAGGCAATTAGTTGGTAAAAACTTAATAACAATAATATAAATTATTATTATTATTATTATTATTATTATTATTATTATTATTATTATTATTATTATTATTATTATTATTATTATCATCATCATTATTATTGTTGTTGTTATTATTATTATAAACTTTACTCCCTATAATAATCTTATAATCAAGCTATCTGGGTTGTCTCTTGCACAGTGAGCTGATAATACAGTTTACATTAGGTTCAGTGTTAACAGCATGGACGACACAGCGGGTCAGATTGGTCACCGGTCAGACAACACAAGGCACGGACAGCTACAGACAGGGCTGTACTTACTGGGATCTTGTCTTCACCCGGGGACATCTGCATGCTGTTGCGCTTTAGAGACATGGAGAGAAGCAGGACGAGAAGAAGAAGAAGTAGAAGTAGAAGAAGAAGAGCAGAGGTGAAAGTTGGCGGTCTTTGTGGGAAAAAACAGCCGCATTCCTCATCATCATCATCATCATCACCACCTCCATCCCCGTCCTCCCCACTGGACACTGGAGGTCACTCCAGGTAGCCCACAGTCCGAGCGGCGGCGCGCAGCGGCTCTCATGGTGAGGAGACGGCGGAGAGAGTGAGAGTGAGGAGGCAGCAGTCCGCTCCGTGCAGCAGCTCCACCACCACACGCTGCTGCTGCTGATGATAACACATCTACCCAACTGTGTGATCTGGAGGCTGCCTGCGCACCGCCGGGGCTTTTTGGCACCGAGCGCGTCCACGCTGTAAAAAGTGCCCGCGTGTGTTCGCTGTGTGCACAGGTTTGATGCTGACTCTCAACAGGCTGCGTTTACTCTCTACACACGCAACACGTTTCTGCCGGGTGGGGGTGGGGGTGGGAGTGGGGGTGCTAAATGACTCACTTACATCACGGTCCACTCTTTTTTAAAAGTTTCCTCACATGTGAACTTCACTACACCGTCCCTGTCCTGCACGCGCTCTCACCGGTTCACGTCATATGTTTTACAGTGTAGAGAGAAGGTGCTGCCTTGTTCACTTATACAGTATACTACCCACTTCTTCCACAGCCTTTTCTCAATGGCTGCACTATAATCACACAAAAGCAACTTCATGTAGGTCTGTGTAACACAATTCCGGGAATTTTTAAAGTTGGTAACTTCCCATGGGAATTAACGAGAATATATGGGAATAAATCCGAAATGTATAATATTTTACTCAACATTAATTGTTATTCAGTAAAATAATTGATTGTTCATACAAGAATTCTGTTCTTAATTTGCTTGCCTGGTTAAATAAAGGTTAAATAAAATAAAAAAATAAAACTTGATAAAGTTCTACTCACAAATAAATTACTGTTGAAATGTCATGTTTTTTAAATGTATTATTTTGCATGGATGTCTGCTTATGACAAAACAAAATATTTACATGATAAAGTTTGCTTAAATTACCTCCAATTAATTCCCACAAATTCCCAATAACTCCCACAAAAACGAAATTTACTGGAAAGTTTCTGCAAATTTACTGGAAATTTTCCGCCCCTAGTAACACTGTGTCTGTTTTTATACAAGTTGAAGCGAAAGACACAGGATGCTTCTCTCAACACACAAATAGTTAAGTGTCTCTCAAATTTAGTTTAGAGTTTAAATGTGTGTTAGTGTTGAGTTGAGTTCTCCCTCCACCTGACAGCTGTGTGCTAACATGGTGCTGATTCCACAGTGTGGTAACTGTACAGGTGAGTGGCAGGCTGCTCAC
The DNA here is from genome assembly GCA_030347415.2 of Decapterus maruadsi. NCBI lineage: Eukaryota > Metazoa > Chordata > Actinopteri > Carangiformes > Carangidae > Decapterus > Decapterus maruadsi. Next base: position 1,747,816 of record CM064889.1, on the reverse strand, counting down.
AGCAGAGAGCGACTTTAAAGTTTGTTTTATTTTTGAGAAAGTTAAGATATTTTTGGTGGGGATAAAGAAAATGAAAAAGCTCTCAACCATTCTTAGGACACAGAAACTATAGCAACATTTCAAACAAATAGTATTTGATAGGGTTAGGGTTGACTTGGGCTACAGATGTACATTGTTTTGAAAAAAAAAAGAGGTTGTACCTGGTGCGACCAAACACAGAGGAGACAACGCTGTGCTGGTCTATGACACAGCACAAATCTGCACAGTGTGAGGCTTAAAACATGCTCACTGTTTGACCACCGTGAGCTGTTCCCAGTATATTGTTGATGGGAATTTGGCAGGAGGACCGGCACATCTGGACTCTTCACCAGGGAGCAGCTGTGCAGTCATCACACTGTGCTATCAGCACCCTGACACCTGTCAGGAGCTCAGCTTATTCTCAGGAGTAAGATTACATTTTTATGTTATTTTTGTTTAGAGGGTGTAACTGCATCAGGGTGTCATTTGTTACTGTCAGATTTGGGGAACCTTGTGGGTACACAGGACCACAGAAATCGTCCTCAGACACACTCAAAGACACACACAGACACCTGTATACCTATGTGAGGCAGTGCTAACCCCAGGCTTTCCTATTAACCTACTTCTAACATCAGCTCTAATCCTCAACTGAACCAGCATCCACCTCAAACTCACATGTTTTACCCAAAGTCAGTCTGAGGTCAATTAAATTCATCTAATAGTTTAGTTACTGCTTTTATTTTGAAAGCTACATGAATAAATCTTATTCTCTGATGTGATTTGAATGAGATTTTTAATACTTTATGCTAACTCATGCACTGATGCAACGTGATGAAACGCATCACACACACAAGAAATATTACATGATTAACTTTGTTTAATAAGTTGTGCTTTTTTTATGAGTCGTCAACCCAACAGCGTAAAAGTCTCATTCTCTAATCCAGGGTTCCCCAATTCCAGTCCTTGAGGGTCACTACCTTGCATATTTTCGAAGTTTCCTGCTACAACACACCTGATTCAAATGATCAGCTCGTTATCAAGCTCTGCAGTGGCCTGATAACGAGCCACTCATTTGAATCAGGTGTGTTGTAGCAGGAAACTTCGAAAACATGTAAGGCAGTGACCCTCGAGGACCAGAATTGGGGAACCCTGCTCTAGCTGTTGTTGTTTTTTTCCACACACATACGCACGTTCTCCTGCTATAGTCACCTGCAGCAGACTGTGTGATTCCTCATCCACAGACTCTTCAATACAAGGCTCCGGGTCCAGGATGACGTAGGACACGGGCTCCAGTTTTTGACTGGATGTCCTTGTCAGCTGGAACAGGGTGTCGCTGTGGATGGAGGACGACTCGCTGAGGGCTGTGGCCACTCGACTGAAGCCCGCACCACCGGTCCATGATTCTGAAAGACATTAATGTCAGAGAATTAAAGGGATAGTTCACCCAAAATTCAAATTTCACTCATTATCTACTCACCCTCATGTCGGCTAAGGGCTGGGAGAATTTTCAGAGTCCTCCATTCCTTCTCTGAGTTACGGGGGGGTCCGTGCAGCAGTATTTGTCCATATAATGGTTGTGAATGGTGCTCACTTTTCTTTGTCCAAAAAACATCCAAATACCTCCATACTGCTCGTCTGTAATGTCCCTCTTGTATTGAAGCCCCGACATGAAAAATGTTTCCCCCCAAAAATGAAATAAATCTATATTTTAAGCTTGTTTGTAGCAGAAGCTCCCAGTGTCTCAGTTCACTGCTCTTCCTGTGTCGGTGCAAATCTCAAAAAAATTCTCATGTGGGGGCTTCAATACAAGAGGGACATTACAGACGAGCAGTATGGAGGTATTTGGATGTTTTTTGGTGTCTTTTTGGACCAAGAAAAGTGTGCCCCATTCACAACCATTATATGGACAAATACTGCTGCGCGGACCCCCCCGTAACTCAGAGAAGGAACGGAGAACTCTGAAAATTCTCCCAGCCCTTAGTCGACATGAGGGTGAGTAGATAATGAGTGAAATTTGAATTTTGGGTGAACTACCCCTTTAAGTGGGATATACATTATTTCAATTCACATTTCAGGATTGCCACTGAACATTTTTTGCAAAAGGCACACCACACACTGCAGAATGTGTTCACCAGAGATGATGTATCAGTAAAACTCTTGGAGCTGGGGGTGGTACAGAAACACAACTACAAGCAGTTTACGCTGTGATTTTCCACCAGGGACCAAACACAGAAGTGGAGCAGGGTGAATTTACAGCTTCTTGGATGATTCACTAGTATTGATTCAGGTGTATTTTCACATCTTGTCCTTAGCAGCTTTCTTTTATTTATCCAGGTAACGTCAAACAGTGGCACGGCACAACTGAATACATTTACTGAGGGGGACAGCTACTACATAAATGTGACAGCTGTAGTTATAAGTTCATTTACACACTGCAATTTTATGTAGAAAATATGAACAGTGAAAATACAATGGATTGTTTAACACAAAAGTAGTAACAGTGATGTATATAAAATTGAATCAAACAATACAAAGTATCCATTGTGCTGATAATACTGATAGTTTTGCATGAATAGCAATGTCAGTGCAGCACTTGAAAGAAAAATTACAGTAAAATTAATAATTACAGTTTGGCAAATTCATCACTCACATTACATTAAAGGTCATTAAAGGTCTCATAATGTTCTGTCCGTGTGTAGTGTGATCATAAATCAGCTCTAGGTTCTATATTAATACTGTGAAAGTACCAAAGCCTCAGTCCACAGAAAAATACATACATACACATTCAGGAATAGAGGCTTAAACCAGCTGTCAGGACTTCCTGTAACTTTGTGATGTCACAAGCAGAGGTGATCTATCCCAGTCAAACCCTAAGTCCCGCCCACCTGGGCCCCCTTTCACCTGAAATCTTATTGGATCATTCAGAGAACAGTCAATCAATCAGAAAAGAGACTCAGAGCTTCCTCTCTTCTGATTGGCTGTCACCAACCTGTTGTCAGTACAGCTCGAGAGAGAAATTGAGAGAGAAGAGTAAAACTGCACTGACATGATGTTTGGTTCTTAAATTCACGAACATATCTTGTGACGGATCAACACTTCAGTTAAAGGGATAGTTCACCCAAAATTCAAATTTCGCTCATTATCTACTCTCCCTCATGTCAACTAAGGGCTGGAAGAAGTCCTCCGTGCCTTCTCGGAGTTACGGGGGGGTCCACGCAGCAATGTCCATATGACAGCAGCAAATGGTGCTCACTTTTCTTTGTCCAGAAAGACACACCAAAAACCATCCAAATACCCCCATACTGCTCGTCTGTAATGTCCCTCTTGTATTGAAGCCCCAACATGAGAAATTGTTCCGGAAAAAATTAAATAAGTCTATATTTTAAGCTTGTTTGTAGATGCTCCCAGCTCAAATCTCGTGTGATTTGAACAATTTCTCATGTCAGGGCTTCAATACAAGAGGGACATTACAGACTAGGAGTATGGACGTATTTAGATGTTTCTTGGTGTGTCTTTTTGGACGAAGAACAAAATACTGACAAAGAGAAGGCACGGGGGACTCTGAAAATTCTCTCAGCGCTTAGTCGACATGAGGGTGAGTGGATAATGGGTCAAATTTGAATTTTGGGCGAACTATCCCTTTTAAAAAAAGTGAGGAGCATTGTAATGCACCGATTCCCCATCATAAACCCTCCTCTACAATAACAGTTATGATGCAGTCTTGTGATTTCTGTGTTTTGGAAATCAAACATTTTTAGCTTCAGTACCACTCAACATCAATGGGAGCCACAAATATGCAAAGTGGCCCAGTGTGGCTTTGTCTCAAACTGTGCAAATTGATGTGTGCGTCAGTCAATCACAAACTGCCTCAAAGCTCTTTACAAAGGACAAGCCTACATACTCTCAACAATGGGTCTCCGAACACAAGGGAAACAAAAGACACAAGGCAGAAGGAAAAAAAGAAATGCTAGAAATGATGGGGGGGGGGCAGCAGGTGACTTGTTGCTCAGCCATCAACACTTCCTGTCAGTGCAGCCGCC